>JACGCM010000857.1:0-600000 GCA_014058105.1 Kingdonia uniflora
TAAGAAACGTCTGAATGACGAAGAGATAGCCTGACTAGTATTAATATTTTCTCTCTCTAATGTTGGCAGTTAGTTAGACTCGTCAGAGTCGTCCTCATTTGGACCTAGAGACAAGGGGCAGGCAACATACAACGTCCACTATCAGTTCAGATGTTTTGTTACCTTGTTTTGGTGAAAATGCTTTCCCATCAGTACCTTGGCGTTATATTAGTATTCCCATTTGTCAATCGTTCTTTACAAATCTCTCTCTTAACCTCCCCCTAAATCATGATAACTAACACGTACAAATAATTGGTTTCCTACTCTTTATGGCAGAACTACAGCATCTGTATCCCCAACCTTGGTCTTCCACCAAGGATGCAAACGACAAATCCCAACGTTGCCGGGAGTGGTGACGATGAACGTATAAGAAAACGTGAGGTTAAATCTCCCCTTAACAAGGTAAATGCACTCTTTTATCAGCTTCAGCCACTTTTTCTTTTGCCGACATGTAAAGTGTTTATGTATTTTGCGTTGGGGGGAGCGGGAATGGGGTAGGCATCTTAAAGATGATCACCAAAGTATCTAACTTAACTCTGCATCTCAACAGAAATTCTCTCTTCGTGAACATTTCTGGGTCTTCACCATCATCAAAACTTTGAGGAGAAGTATGCAAGAACAAGGATGCAAGCGTACTTTTGCAACAATCTTCAGTGTAGGGGATCTAAACTTGCAATTATGGGAAGTCGGATCTTACACCACGGGGTTTACTTCTATCAGATGATTCAAGTATCTAATCAATAATACTAGAAGCCTACAGACAATATCTTGGGGGGAGGCCTAGAATGGGACATCTACGACCTCTGATGAGGTTTTTTAAGAACATTTAATAGTACGGAAGAGAACAAAGGTTTGAGTATAAGTAAACATTTTTTAAGAGAGATCGAAGGTAAAACTTGCAAGGGTTTGGGGGAGAGATTTGTAATCCCTTATGGGGTCCCCATCTTCCATATTTATAAAACCTTAGGAATGGGCTGAGTCATCATAGGAGGTCAAATTACAAGTGTACCCTATGGGTATTCACGGGTATAGGCGAGGGTTATCCCGAAGCAGTTGGTTGTTGACGCCATAATGTCGGGTCTGGCACTTGTAGCCAATGTGGTTATGCTACTGGTAGGTCAGGAAAAACAAAGCCGTTAGTCTTGTCGGGTGAGATGGTAGAATTGTCATGTCTACCTTGACAACTACGAAAATATGGGTCGAAGTATTTCAAATGCTGCTGTGGAGTTGTATGTTGGAAGGATCTTGTCTCACTTCGAGGCTCGTTCATAGTCAAGGCTTCATCTTCTGTTGTAGCCTTAGAGGCGGTTTGACGGATTGAATGAGGCTTAGAGGTATTCATGTAGCTTCGATGTAGACCCTTTGAGTGGTCGACTAGAGCTAAAAGGCTGCGATTGGATTACTACATTACTCCTCTCAGCAAGGCGTCCAGAAATAGGTTGGAGAGGTCTTGTTGGAAGAATAGGGGTTGCTTGCGGAAGTTGAGTAAGGGGAGCCTGTGACCATGGTCTGGTCCCACGAGTTCCGAGGAGGTACATAAAGAAGTGTGGAGATATGGGTACTAACGGTAGCTAATAAGGAATATAAATATGGGTTATGCGGGGGGAAATATGTAAATCCCTCTTCTAATTTCGTTCTTGTAGTTCTGGTAAAGCATGAATGGAACCACACCACCAACAAACCTATTTACCCGAGGAGGAGGGATGGGGTTTGCCATTAGGACCGACTCGTAAATAGGGCAGAAAAATGGCCTAAATTGAGCAGAAGTTATTGGTGACAAGGAGCTCGATGGGAGATGCGGGACCTGGTAGACTGTAGAAACTGGGGAGCCAACGAGGGACAAGGTCTATGCGTACTTATGAGAGATGATGCAACGCGAGCTATACACCGCCGAAGAACGGATCTTTTCCTGCGGCCTATTGGCGAACGTCTTGTACAGCGAAAGAGGAAAGATCGGCTACTGGAGGATGAACAGGGCTCGGCGGGGAAGAATGGTTATCTGAAAATAGGGCGAGTCTTCATAAGGTGTGGACGGGTGGTGGGTGATGGTTATGGGTTTTGTTTCTTGTATGACTGTATATTTATAGTGTGTTGTTGTTTGCCGATGACTGTAGATTACACTATGATTGTACTTGGAGTTCCCCTTTTTTGTAGTTGAAGTACTGTAATGAGAAGAACTGTAATTGAAATTGTGGGTTTTGTCTTGATAATATGGTAGGCAAATATATTGTAGGCGCAGTAGCAAAATATATCTTTGACTGTTTAACAAGTCGACAACGGGTAACCTTTGGGGGGAAAAATTGAGTTCGAAAAGTAGGACGTCTTACTGAATAAGTGACTCAGTATTGCTGATATTGATGAAAGAGGTATAGATAATGTATACAAAGGGGGTCGATGGTTAGAGGCTGGGGATTGTTCGCTTGTAAGGCCTCGAAAATGGGGGCGAATGCGCATCTGATAAAACGGATGGGTATGGGAAGTTGTTAAAGTTTTTGGGCCTGTGAGAGTTCAAGGAAACGAATGAAGACAATGATAAAGCGGGTTAGATTATGGGAGGGGTTATGTTACCTGCCTTTAAGAATAAGTAGGGTAAACATAGTTACCTTCTTTCCGAGCAAAATGTCTACGCCTGTCCCAAAGCAACGAAAATGTTCCAACACCAAGTACAAAGAACCGAGTAGCGACAAGGGTCATCATATTATGGGAGAAGCCACTCGACTGAAGCAAGGTATTTGGCGATCGAGACCTGGATTGGGCTATGCGGTTTGTTTGAATAGAGCCAGGGGAACCCAAGTAGGATGCTATGCGTACTGGTGGGGGGGGGGTGCTAAGATGAGGGCCCACTTTCTAGCGCGGTTGGCTTTCTTGGGGAGTCTTTGGCGAGGAGGCGTAACAAGGAAAGGATGTGGAGGTTGAATCTCGAAGATCAATGTCCCGTATGTCCATAGGGGCTTCATCGTGTGGTTAGCAGTAATTGGTGGAGGATGGTGGGGGGATGTTTGTATTTTCTACAGGCGTGGATGTTTGTGCTATGTTTTTTTTAAGGGGGTCTGCCCGAATGAAATTGGAAATTTATAAGATTATGTCCGAAGGTGAAATACTAATTGTGGTAAGAGGATAAACGTAATACTCGATGGTAATCTTTACGGCGCAAAAAATGGTTTGTCGAATGATAAAATGAAAGCAATGGAGACTGGCACCATGAAATCGAGAGAGTACTCAGGTTTCTTTGGACGATGTTCGAGATGCGATTATAGACAATTACTCGCGTATGAGAGGAAGGTATTGTTGAGGTCTGTGGGCTTCGACTAGGATGAAGCTGATAGCCATACAGATGGCTGTTGTTAGAACAAAACTGTGTTCACAGGGCAGAGTCCTGGTAGGTATAGTGTTTTTCGTGATTTACTGGGGAAAATGTTTATTTGATGAAAAGATATGATTTACTGACAGTTTGAGCAGGGCCCGGAAGGTTCAAATGGATGATATAAAGAGTGAGCAAATGTGAGTGTGGGGACCGCAGTGTGGGTAATGGGGGTAAAATTGGAACAAAAAAACACATCTCACTTTCAAAACGAAAAGTAGGGTAGTGACGAAGTAGTGGTAATGATAGCAGTTTGGAAAATCGAGGCAAGAGAAAGTTTTTTGTTATCTGGAGGTGAAAAAGGTATCCCCAAACCAAAGAGCATATATACTGTTACCAGTTACTCCAGTTAGTTATAGAAAACCAGAGAGTGAGAGAAAGCAAACATTACCCAATTGTCCATAGAGTTGGTTAACTTCTATGGGATCGTCTGGAATGCTGACAGGAAGGAGGAGATATTTTCTCAAACAGGTATGTCCTTCTAACTTCGTCTATTTCTACATCTTCTATTTTTATATGTGAGGACATAGTAGTGTAGGGTTGTTAGGGTTTATGAGTTGTGATGTATGACCAGAGGCCAAAGGAAAACAGTGTATTGTGGTGTTCCTGGTGTTGGGGTTCCGGGGTGATTGCGGCTTAGTAGCAGGGTTATGAGATCGAGCATCAAACTATGAAGGTTTGAGTTGGAGAGGTTGGGTAGGAAAAAAAATAGGGTTATGAACACGGAACTAGTCGAATTATTGATCTAATTGCGTGCTTTCTTGTCTGTAGGAAAACTGCGTACACGTCGGATCTTCAAGATGAGGCGTAATAGACGAGGAGATCGAAGTATATGAGGCTGACTCGTGTGTTTGGTCGTGCTCTGAGTGTGAGGACAGAGGATATAGAAGATTATATATGCAAAAGATGTCTATTAACAATGTGGTTCAGAAATGAGGCTTTCAATTAGTAGACGAGTCGGAAAACAGTAGTATACCGAGAGAGGAAGGGTGAGGAAGAAAATGGAGAGGGAGGAAGAGAGACAGAGAAACGCAAAGGTAGTAGAGCCTTCGGGGATAAACGGGGGAGAGGGGGGAGAAGAAAAATGGACAAGTAGTAAGGAATCGACATGGATTTCAGATGAGCGTTCAATGGTGTCTATCGTGACTTGAGAAGAGAAGCAGAACTAGAATCGATTTGTGGCTAAATTTGACGTTGTCAAAGACTAGGATGATTTTATATGTGTAGGGGTCAAGGGTCACCTTCAATCAAAGCCTGATAGGGTGGTATTATGGCGGCTTAGAGGCAACATGCCGTTAGGAATATAGATAACCCCTGCCGACAGGCTGGGAAGGAGGTGTGAACTTTGGGAAGAGGTCCACTGCCGAGATGAATGGGAACTTTTGAATGTACGTGAATGGTAATGAGGATATGAGTAAAACACCAGGTGAGAGGGGATTTTATTGAGTGGGACTACAACATGCATGTCCGTTTCTCATACAAGAAAAAAGCCCTGAAGGTGCGGGACCTGATCACATCAGTTACACGCGGATAAGTCCTGGGCTGTGATGTGACCCGTGGGCTCGACGGGTCGAGTGGTGGGGATAATATATTGGGGTGTGTAGTATGGGAAGGTACTAGAGAAGCGTCGAAGGAAAAAGATATTTTAAGTTACAACATAATAAGGGTTATAACTCAAAGTAAGTTTTTGACAAAGATTTTTTTGGAGATTGATTAAATAGAGTGATACGTGTTTATGTGTTTGCGCAGGTCCTAAAAAAAAGACCCGGACTTGGAAAAAATGTAACGGAATATATTGATGAGTTTACTAAATCACCGGACGAGACGAGTGGATACTTTGGCAAGGGGCTTGGATTATTAAGAGGCAGAAAAGGCGAAGAAGGAAGACAGATTCCCTGCTTCGAAAGTACCCATTACGCCAAAGCCAAAAAAAAAAAGGGGTGCGGGCAAGGACATTGGAAGAAAGTAAAAATTGCGAAGGAAGGCAAAACTCATCGTCGCCGGAAGTCGCAGCAGGCGTAAAGGTCAGGGGCAACACAACAGTGCCGAGTAGTGATCATGATTGTTCGCAGGCAGTGGATAATCGAAAAGTAGGCGTTGCGAGCATGATGAACAAAGGGAACAGGGAAGGTTCGAGGTTTTCCCGAATCTCCAAAGGGACCTCAGTGGAGAGAGGCATAGCACTGACTGGGGGGAGGAAGGATAGCGAGGAGAGATATGGATGAGACATTAACTTCGGCACGGGAAGGAGGCTAGGGTCGAGCCCAGCCGTCTGATTAGATGATGGAACTCGTGTTCGGTACTGCTCTAGTGAATGAAGCTTCGAGGGGGTGAAAGAGAGTATGAATCAGGTAACGTTTATTTTTTGTAGAACAATTCTAAAATTTCTAAGACGTCATCTTCGAGAATACTGAGTGGCTCGAATATCTAGAGAAGATGGCTGGGATGATCAAGCTTAACAAGGAAACAAAAGGTAGGTATAAGGAGAGTTAAAGGATTAACGGGTGACAATCTGGAGCCTCGAGGGACGAAAACAGCGCTGGTTTAGAAATTGGCCATTTTGAAGTGAGAATCGGGGACTAGCAGATATGAATACGAGAGGAGGCTCGATGCCAACGATACACTCATACACAAGTTCTGAATGCGAAAAGCTTGAAAAGGATAGGGTTATTGCAAAATATAAGGAGACCTCCAAGGGCAGTTTTATGATGAATATGACTAATGTTAGGCTCAAGGAGTTCATCAAAGAGTGGGTATGATCCTGAAACCTTAAACGCTTTCCCATTACCATGCTCTTGGTTTGACGATGCTGTTCAGACAGAGGCGGTAGAAGAGGTGTTGCTGGTGTGGTGTAAGAGTGGGAAATGGCGCGAAAAACTCCTAGGGTAGGCAGATTTATTGCTGATACTGCTACCGAAGGGTCATGGGTACTGTGGGTCAAAACCTTTGACTGAAGGCGCTAGGGTTTTGTCGGTGAAGAGGATAATGTGGAGGAGATGGTGTGGCCACTCCGAATGAGGTATGGTACTAGGCGTGTCAAACTGTTTTTAATCTTCTTTGTGTTGTATATTTTGAACAATATTGACTTGAGTCCGTACTGAGTGTGAACTGTGATTGATTCAACTTGTGATGGATGTTAAACTTAATTATTTGTTGATTTGTATTGAACCTGATTCTATGATATGCTGTAATGAAATTCTTGTATGCAGTAGAGTGTTAATATCTTGTCTAAATATCTGCGTATGCTGTAGGTGTAGAGCTTGTAGAATTGTCAAACCTGAAAAGTTCGAGAGGTTCCGAGTATTAGTTGAGAGATGGATTTGACACTTGAGTCATATCGAGAAACTTCTAGGCTTTGAAGTCTAATCTTGATCGAAGTAGATGTAGTCACCCCAATGTATTCTTAAGGGTTCAATCTCTCGACATTCGTGCCCTCAAGTTTGCTCGAAATTGGAGACTAAAAAAGTTCAGGTCTCCCCAAGTTCAGTCGGATCGAAGGGTTGACATGATACTTAGGGTAAACCAAGAAATCACTGGGACTTCAAAGGCCTGACCTGATCGAAGTAGAACGTGTGTGCCCCCAATGCAGTTCGCGGGTCTGGTCTCGACCATTCGTTGCCCCTCGGTTTGCTCGAATTAAAGACTTGAAATTTTCAAAGTCGCCCCAAGTATCGCGGCTCGAAGGGTGACATTGATATTAGGGGTGAACAAGATTTACGGACTTTGAAGGTGAGCCTGATCAAAGTAGAAATGTTGCCCCCAAACATTCTCGAGGGTCCGGTCTCTCGACGATGTGTCCCCTCAAGTTTGCTCGAATATTGGAGACTTGAAAAATTCCAAGGTCACCCCAAGTATCAGTCGGGTCGAGGGTTGACAGGATACTTAGGATAAACCAGAAATTACTAGACTTCAAAGGCCTGAGCCGATTGAGTAGAATGTGTTCGCCCTCAATACATTCTGAGGGTCCGGTCTCTCGACTACTCGTGCCCCTCGAGTTTGCTAGAATATTAAGACTAAAATTTCAAGGTCGCCCTAAGTACAGTTGGGTCGAGGGTTGGCAATGATACTTAGGGTGAACCAAGAAATCACTGGACTTCAAAGGCCTGAGCATGATCGAAGTAGAACGTGTTCGCCCTAATACATTCCTAGGGTTGGCCTCTCGACCATTCTGCCCCTCGAGTTGCTCGACTATTGGAGACTTAAAAACTTCCAGGTTTCCCCAACTATCAGTCAGGTCGAAGGTGTAACATGATACTTAGGGTGAACAATAAATTTATGAACTTTGAAGGCCTGAGCTGATCGAAAGTAGAACGTGTTCGCCCCAATGTATTATCGAGGGTCCAGTCTCTCGACCCATTGTGCCCTCAAGTTACTCGAATATGGAGACTTGAAAAATCTCAAGGTACCCCCAAGTATCAGTCGGTCGAAGGGTTGACATGATACCTAGGGTGAACCAAAAAATTATCGAAAAAACAGGAGACAAAGTTCTGAGGAAAAAAGTTCATTGATTTATAGTGTATATACATCAAGGAAAAGGTAAAGGCGTGTGCCTATGTATGATACTAGCTTCATTGTATTCCATGGATTGGTAGGGCTCTGTCTCTCTGTCATCAAGTAATATGAACCCTTGCTGGTGTTATCGTAACGACATAAGGTCCTCCTAGGATTCAGCCAGCTGCCGGCTTTTAGAGGCTTCAAAGACTGTATAATAGTCGAAGTACAAGATCTCCAATGTGAAATTCGTGGTCGAAATCGCTATTATATGACTTCTGGAGGATAGATGGTATCGGCCGAGGTTTGCGATTGCTCGGTCTCTGTTTCGCGATCCATAACATGTGCATCTAAGTTCGAACTCATTATCTTTGTCTGGGAGGTTGGGATCCCGTGTGGGTACTCAAAAGAGTAGGGAGTACTACTTCAGTACCCAGGCTAGAAGGAAAGGAGTACAGCCGACTATTTTTCTTGGTATGTTCGATGGCCCAAAGGACAGTTATAATTCTGAACCCATCGTCCTTTCATTGCATCGACACTCTTCTTGAGACCGTCGACTATGGTTTTGTTGATTGCTTCGACCTGACCATTCTGGGGGTAATAAGGTGTTGAGGGTGAGAGGATGATGTTGTATTTCTTGAGAAGAAATTTCTGACTTGTTCCGACGAATTGTGGACCATTGTCCAACGAATCATATGAGGGCAGCCAAGTGTATGTGATATTTCCAATAGAAATTTGATGATCTTCTCTGGTTCGACACAAGGTACGGCTTCGACCCATTGGTAAAATAGTCTGTTGTAACCAAGATATTCTCTCGGCTACCAGATGCTTGGGGAGGGTCATATGAGATCGATGGCCCACCTTTGAATGGCCAGAGACTGACTAAAATTGAGGTCTGTGAGGGTTATGGAGTCGCGCGCGTGATGCTAGCCTTTGCCACAGTGTTTGGCATATTCTTCAGCTTGCTTTTCATATTGGGCCAGAATAAACCTTGGGAGACGGCTTGAAGGTTATAAGATCAACCAGCAGTATGAGCACCGCAAGGTCCTTCATAAGTTCGGCTAGATTGAGAAGCTTCGTTTTGAGGATGCCATCAAAGGAGGACATTTGGGGATTGTGATGTACCTCGCCTTGAGGATGTGTATCTGCGATAGTTTTCTAATAAGACCTTTAGCTTTAGGTATCTGGGAAGATAATGTTGGAGTAATCGAGGAATGGTGTTCGGCTTCGTCTAGATCGAGACTCTCGCCCCTAGTATTGGGCATTGACTTCATCTGGTCGATACTTGGGTGTCGAGTACTTCGATATGGAGATTGAGATTCAGGCAGGCCTGACATAGTTGTATGTAGGGGAGGGCCTGCGTGTCTATTTTCCTCAGGGATATGAGTGATAGAAAATTTTCAGGGAAACGGTTCATACATTGGGACGAGAGCAACAATCAGCCATGCGACGTTGGCTTGATTTCACCTGTGTATTATCTTGAACGAGTTGGGAATCTGGGAAAAACTTCAAGTTTAGGGAGCGAGGATGAGTACGTGGTCGAGGCCAGGATCAAGGCTTCATACTTAGCCTCGTGTTGGAGCATTCGAAGTTTAACTTAATTGTCTTTTTAATTCGATCATTGGTTGTATGCGAGCAGTACTATACCGACCGCTGAACAGTTAGGTCCAGCAGACCGTCTATGAAGAGACGCCAGCTGTATAGGGTTTCATGGATTGTTGGCTCAGGCTGGTCTTTGGTAGGCGTCTTCAGTGTCTTCCCAGTCAATATCTTTGACTGGGAAGTCGAAAAGGAAATCGGCAACTGCTGTCCTTTTTGGGATACTTGTTCTCGAAGTGATATCGTTCTCTAAGATAAACAGACCACTATTGCATCGTCTGGATTTTCTTTGCTTGCTGAGCACTTCAAAAGGGGATAACTTTTTATAACACGGATAGAGTGAGCTTGAAAATATGGTTTGAGTTTCTGGGAAGTGTAGACAGGGTGAGGAGAAAAATGCTCAAGTTTTATGTATCGATATTTTGCAGATGTCAGAGTTTTACTGATAAAAGATACAGGTTTCTCGATGTTTGATTCGCGGTCGAATGAGGAATGAACTGATAAAGGTATCGGTGACCACAAGGTATAAGGAGAGTGTTTCACCTTCAATAGGGGTGCTGATGGTGGGTGGCGACAAGGTATTTTTAAGCTCAAGGATGGCCGTTCACAGTCGGGTATCCAGTTGATCTCAGGATACTTTCTTTTTAACCTTGTGGACACCTGGTCGTGTAAGAGAGAAAAGAGCCAAACACATGGTTTGAGGATTTGGAAATGAAACGGTGAGGGCGTTATTTTACCAGCCACACTTTTTGAACATCTTTTTTGGGTTGGGGGGAAGGCATATCGATAAGGGCTCGGATATGGGTATGGTCGATCTCAATACCTCGTTTGCTGATAAGATGGACTAAAAATTGGCCAGACGAAACACCAAACTGGCATTTGTTTGGGTTAAGCTTCATGTTGTATGTTCAAAGTATCGAAAAGACTACAGTTAGGTCCTGGATGTGGGTCTGTATTTAGAGGCTCTTGCATAACATGTCGTCGATGTAAACTTCGACCGACTTGCCAAACAAGCGCTTGAACATGGTTGTGATGAGGCGTTGGTAGGTGGACCTCACATTTTTAAGGCCGAAGGGCATAACATTAAAATAGTAAAGGCCTTATTCAGTGATAAAAGAAGTTTTGAGTTAATCTTCGGGGATGAGGGGTACCTGATTGTAACCCAAAGCCGCGTCCATCATAGACAGACGCTCGTGTCCCATAGTAGTATTCAGGAGTACTGAAATGATCGAGAGGGGGAAGTATCCTTCGGTGTATGGTTATTGAGGTCGGTGAAGTCAACGCAGATTCTGATCTTGCCGTTCTTTTTAGGAACTGCCAAAATATTGGATATCTAATCAGCATACTTGACTTTTCTGATGAAACCTGCGGCTATGAGCTTATCCACTTCGAGGTTTACAACTTCTCAAAGTCATGGTACCATTGTACACTTCTTTTATTTTACTGCTGTAGAGTGGGGGATGAGGTCGAGGTGGTGACATGCTAAACTGGGGTCGACACCGGGAATCTCCTGGAATGTCTATGCGAAGACGTCTTTATTTACTCTAAGGAAGTCTGCAAGTTCGAGGTGCTCTGCCTCATCTAGAAAGGTTCCAATGAATGTACCTCGACCAGGACCGTCGAGTTCGATATAAATAGTGGGTTCGATGGGTGAGATGGCAGGTGTCAAAGGTATGGAGACAGAAGGAAACAGTAATTTCTATGGGAGTCTGACGAGTTTTTGGGTCTGATCGATCTTCGGATGCTCACATGAATGGGTGAGGCGTTGAGGGCCTTTTAAATTTCATGTACCACAGGGGGTAGTAAAACGAAGGGTCTGATGATAGGTTGAAGGTATGGCGCGCATGGCATGAAGCCAGTCGCGCCCGAGGATACCAAGGTATTCAGACTTCTTGTCGATGACAAGAAAGATGGTTTGAAGTGTGACTGGGCCGGTGGTATCTGGAAGGCTAATTTGACTAACATCAACTTCGGTGGCCCTATTAAAACCTTTAAGTTCGATATTGGCGGCAGTGATGAGGTTTGTTTTGTTCATGGCTTGGGCGGTCTGAAGGAAAAGTATATCGGCTGCACTTCCTGTATCGATAAGCATGATGTGGAGGGTTAGGTGTTCGACCTTAATCATGATGACTAAAGGGTCAGAATGGGGAAAACGAATATACGAGGTGTCGCAGTCGATGAAAGAGATACCTTCGGGTCGAGGGTAATGACTTGATTCTGGCAGGAGGGCGGGCAGCTTCTCCTGGTAAGTGAGTTTGCAGCATTCATCGACCTACTTATATTTTCTCTTGGAACGGCCGTTGTCGATATTGTGTACTTCGATGAAATGAACTTGGTAAATGTGAACTTCGGCTGGGTCGGCAGTAGCAGGTTGAGGTTTTTGGTATGACCTGTCTAGATAACCAGGGAGGTCGGTGACGTACTGATGTAGGCGTCCTGCTTTGAGGATTATTTCGAGAGAGCACTGCAGGGCGAAGAACTTATTGGTGTGGTAGCAGTTATACTTGTGATTGGCGCAGTAAGGTTCACCTTGTTTGACTTTAATGGGGAAAGGAGTATGCCATATGGGGTCCGCCTGGATCTGTGGTAGAAGGGTGTTAAGAAGGGCAGTAAGTCTGGGTAAGACCGGCTTTGCTCATTTTTTGTGACCTTCTACAGTGTTATCAATGTGAGGATGTTTGCGGCTCTCAGTCACCTGTGAGACGGGAGTGATCTGGGGTGTAGGAGTAGAAGGTGGTATTTATCGAGGTTTATTTGGGTTGGTGGTCGAAGGTTGCCCTTGTTTATTTAATTCGCGGTGGCGCTCAAGGTCGATATAGCCATTGACTTTTGAGAGCATCTCCTCGAGGGTTCGTGGTTTGTAGAGGACTAGGTTCTCTTTAACACAGCTATTATCTGGTAAGGCATTCGAATACGCAAGTACGACATTTGCGCAGTCGAGGTTTTAGACTTTGTGCGACTAGTTGAGGAACCTCTTGGTGAAGGCCTCAAGGGTTTCACTAGGAGATTTTCTGAAATTAAAGAGGGCATCGACTCTGACCTCGCGATCCTTGTTGAAGGTAAATTGAGCTATGAAGAGGCTGGATAATTGCTCGAAGCTTCAAATCGAGCCATTAGGAAGTTTATGATACCAACGAATAGGGCTATCTATGAGGCTGGTAGGGAAAAGTCGACACATCAGGTGGTCAGCCGTGGAGTAAAGGATCAGAGCATTTTAATATTCTAGAATATCGGATTGAGGATCGGTGTTGCGATATTTACTGATATTTGGGGCTCAGAAATTTGAAGGCACCTTGATAGTGAGGAGCTTGAGACAGAGGGGGTTATTCAACCGACTCCATAAGTTTGGTATTGGGCTCGCGCTGACATGAATGGCAGGGATTTTATAGTCTAAGTCCTGTTGTGCGCAATAGGCGGGATGAGGGGGGGATCAATGGGTTCAAGGCTGATGAGGCTGAGTATTCGGCATGTGTTCGGCGCTATGCTCCCTGAGACATTCTCGAGCAGGGCGTCGTTTGGGGTGTCTGGAGGATCAAAGGGTGGAGTCAGAGGAATCATCCATGGGGTGGATGCCAAGGTGGATAGAGCTAGTAGTGGCAGCACCCTCGGGATCAAGATCGACTGGGGGTACTTGGAGATGCTGTAGGGGCCCCAATTGGTCTCGAGCGGAGACGCGTGAAGGGGAGGGAGCCCGGGACGATGGAGGAGCGTCTAGAGGCTGTAACCATTGCAACTCACAAACTGTATTGCGCAGGTCATCAATGACGCACTATTGTTTGTCGGTATCATCTAAACAACGCTGCCGTTCAGCTTCAAACTCTTACCGGTGCCCTTCGTGTTCCTCGCACAATTATGTTTGGTGGCGCTCTTCAGCCTGTGCAAACTGCTGGGTAAGAGGGGTTAGCTGGGCAGCTACTCCGTCGGCGGAGTTACCAATATGGGTGGAAGTTGAGCGAAGGGTGGGACCATTGGGAGTGGTTTGCAGGACTTGGAAAAAGAAAGTACACGGCAGGGGGAGATTGGTAGGGCGGGAAAGCACAGACGCCGCCAAATATAGGGGCCTAACTTTACAAGGAGGAGAAGTCGGCTCTTACACCACGGGGTTTATCTTCTATCAGAGGATTCAAACATATAATCAATAATATTAAAAGCCTACTGACAATATACTTACGTGGAGGCCTTGAATGGGACACTCCACGACCTCTGATGAGGATTTTTAAAAGATTTGATATTACTGTCGAGTAGTCGAAGGTTCGAGTACTGGGTAATTTACAGAGAGATTGAAGGTAAACTGTAAGGGTACTGGGGAGAGATTTTGTAACCCCTCTATGGTTCCCCCTCTCTCCTATTTATAGAACATAGGAAAGGATGAGTCACCATAGAAGGTCAAATTACAAGTATACCCTCTAGGTATTCTTCAGGTATCGGGCGGATATCCTGGAGTTGGTGTTGACGTCGTAAATATCAGGTTTGGCACTGTCCCCTGACACTGTAGCCGTTGTTGGTTTTGTCACTGTAGCTGTCAGGACCAACAACGCCGCCGTCTTGTCTGGTGAGCTATCTGTCTGTCATGTCTGCCTTCAACCACGTACGAATATGGTCGAAGTGTTTTAAATGCTGATGTGGAGTTCGTGTACTGACGGATCTATCTTCATATTTGAGGCTTGCTCATAGTCAAGGCTTCATCTTCTTGTAGCCTATAGAAGGCTTATTTACAGATTGAATGGGCTTTGAGGTATTCATGTAGGCTTTGATGTAGCCTTCGAGTGTTCGACTAGAGCTAGAAGGCTGCGAGTATGCTACTACAATCGGTACAGGTAGTATTTATATAACCTTAATATTTTATGTGCATGTACGATTTCCCAAGCATCATCATTCAATACAGACGAAACTCTCAAAACCCTAACCGTCGTACTCATCAACATTCAATGCACAAACGTCCCCCCATAACACACATATTTTCCATACAGTCAAATCCCCATCATTACTTCCTTCATTTTCAAAACCACATACCCATATACCCGCAAATTATTTATCAACCAAAGCCACTCAAGAGTTCGGTTGCGAGGGGGCAATTTTAGGGGCATATCCCTCGATCTAACCCAATTTTAGCTATTCCAGTTCGAACTACCTCCATATCAGACTCACGTATTCTATACGTGACTTCAATAGTCAACATTGACACCTACTCCACAAACTGATAAAGAATGTGGGTCGAGCTTAAATAGAAAAATATGAATAAATCAAAGATACCAGCCTCTCATGAACTTAATAGTTACTCAGTCAAACTGTCACTAACCACATTGTTCGGAGAATGTGCTTCAGCACGATGAAGAGCTGCGAAGAAGGCCTATATAAAGAAAAAGTTTCAGAAGAGACAAGGACCATAAAAATATACGAGAAATTACCAAGAAAACTATATTTTCTAGATTCTCAAAATACCCAAATTTCTTATTCACAAGATTCAAGTATTTCCAAGTCGAGAGATCACTTGTAATAAGATATCAACCTTAAGCAATAAAAGTTACTATTACAAAAGCCCTCAATCACCTATGTCATTTTTTAACTATTCAAAGGTTTTCCACGCTAAATTACCTATGTCATTTTTTATTTCATACTAGTTTTTGTCACAAGAACATTAATGTAAGAGCTAATTCCAAGCCATCTCGAGCTTACAGAATTAGGCCATTATAGAGCTAATATAATTTTATGTAACTGCGAGGTAGATGATCAATTCCTCATTGTCTATCGGGGTACTCATTATGGGAGACTTCTCCAAATAGGTTTTGAGTTTTTAAAAAACTACTTCACATTCTTCTGTCTACCGGATCTCTTCATTCGGTTAAATCTTTCCTCGTTTGGTACATCCTTAGAGTAATAACAACAGCCACCGGTATCAATCTGAAGACTTAGAGATTAATCGATTGATATCGGCGATCTTTCTGGTAAGTTTCTGAACATCTTTATTTGTTTTTGGAGAGAACATGCTGAGGAGAGCCCAAATTTGATCTGGGTCGGCTTCAATCCCCTTCTTGTTAATAAGATGTCCTAGGAACTTCCCTGAGTGTACTCTGAATTAACATTTATCAGGGCTGAGTTGCATCCTGTATTCTCATAAAATGTAGAAGATTGTAGCGAGATCAGTGATATGGTCCTTAGACTGTAAGCTTTTACAAAGTAGATCACCGATGTATACTTTAACGATTTTCCTCAAGTGTGCTTTAAAAATTGTTTTCATTAACCTTTGATAAGTTGCTCTTACGTTCTTCAGTCCGAAATGGATGACTTTGTAACAGTAGAGTCCTATTTCATTGATGAAAGTGGTCTTTTCCTAGTTGTCGTCTAAGAGAGGTATCTGACTGAATCCAAAAGTAGCATCCATCATAGATAAGAGTTCATGTCCTGCCATTGAATCAAGAATTTGATGTATAATTGGAATAGAAAAACTGTCCTTTGGAGTGTGCTTGTTTAGATCTATGAAATCTATGCAAACTCAGACCTTCCCATTCTTCTTTGGAACTGCGACTATATTGGAGATTCAATATGGGTACTTGGCTTCTCGAATGAACCCAACGTTGATCAATTTATTGTTGACTTTATCTTAAAAATGAGGTGATAGTCTTCTCTATTTTTGTTTAACCATCGTGGCGTTGCTATTGATGCTCAATATGTGACATACTTTGGCTGGGTCGACTCCTGGCATTTTTTCGAAATTTTAAGCGAAGACATATCTGTTCATTCGTAAGAAGTGAACATGAGTCTCCTTTTCATGCTGGACCAACTTGGTACCAATATAAGTACCCCTGCTAGGTCCATCAATGTCGATGTACTTTGTAGGTTCTTCTATGGAAGATCGATTATCGGTGTGACCAACTTTCTATAATTGTTATACAACAAATATGTCGGATGTGTCAAAAATAGCAGAGACGGTATTCTCGTAAACTTGTAAAAGCCTTTGACTGCCTTCGAATTCATAGATGTTGTCGTTGTGCTTGAAATGAAGTACTTGATGGTACGTGGAAGCAATTGCTTCTATCTTGTGAATCCAGCAGCGGCCCATAATCCCTAAGTAACGAGATTTGGCGTTGATGATATAGAATATGATGTCGATTCTGGCAGGTCCAGTAGTGATGGGTAGGATAATCTTGCCTACGTATTCTTCCTTAGGGTCATTAAAGCCACAAATATCGATGTCGCTAGGAATAACCTGATCGACCAATCTCATTTGTTCGATTATGCTTTGAAAATGAATTTTGATACCACTACCAGTATTAATCATCATGGTATACATTATGAACTTCTTCATCTTCTGCATGATAACTAGAGCGTCATGATGAGAAAACTTGGCGTAACTGATATCGCAATCCTTGAATGAAATCCCAAGTCGTCGGTTACTTAAGTCTGGAAGGAGTTTGGCTTCTTTATCGTGAGCGGTGAGATAACAACATTCTTCCAATCTCCTTCGCTTGAATCTGGTAGAGTTGTTGATTTGATGGATCTCAATCATGTTTTTATGATACATATGATATAAGTATTTTTCCTCGGCTTGATCTTCGACTTGAACTACTTTGACCTGTATCTTGTATCTTCCATTATTGTATCCTTCCAGGTCGACAATGTATTCGTGCATTCTTTCGTCTTTGAAAATATACTCTAGCTACCGCTATAAAGCATAACAATTGTCAGTTTCATGATGATTTACCTTGTGATGCATGCAGTACGGTTTGCCTTCAATTGATTCCAGTGGTTGAGAGACACGATAAAACTTATCGTTTACGAGCACGGGAAAAATTGATGAGATCCAAACATTCATCTTTGGGAGGACCAACTTGGGTAATAAATTACCTTTCTAAGATTTTCCTGTGTTTGCTTTAGTACGCTTTTGATCACCCTGGTCCTCCTTCTGTTTATTGTTGCATTATGTATTTTGACCTTTCGTGGTTAGGACGAATTAAGTAGATTTATGCCTTACGGTCATCATCCTTTCCAAGTCGACATACTCATTGACCTTGGTAATCATGTCTTCCAAGGTCGAGGGTTTGTTTAAGAAGAGATGTTCTTTTGCTTTGCAATCGATCTATAATGCATTTGTAAATGCATAAACGACTGTTTTCTGATCAAGCTTGTCAACTTTGCGTGCGAGCTCCAGAATTTTTTTTGCAAAGACCTTGAGCTTCTCTCCCTAGATTTATTTGATACTAATAAGAGAATATATATTCTCTTCCTTATCTTTATTGTGAGCATATGTCTTGACAAAAATCTTTTGTAGTTGGTCAAATGTGAAGATCGAATCTTCAGGTAAAGAATGGAACCACCGTAGCGGTTTTCCCTGTAGACTTATGGTGAACAGACGGCATAGAATATGGTTGAGATTTGAATACAATCCCAGTGAATCACAAATTTTTTTAATGTGCTCCTTAGGATTAGTGCCTTTATATTTACGTATTTTGGGAGTATGGAACCTGGCTGATATTTTCATATCAAATAACTCTTTGGCAATCAGACTACCTTGTAACTTTGTAAAATCGTCCTTATGGCCTTGAGCTTAAGCTTCAATCAACTCCTTGACACATTGATCTATGTGTTCTTGTATGACGTACTGACATGGTGCTTGAGTGACTTGGCAAGCTGGTTGAGTATTATGAGTATCGGTGCCCTCGCTCAAGCGTTCACATACT
The DNA here is from genome assembly GCA_014058105.1 of Kingdonia uniflora. Classification (NCBI taxonomy): domain Eukaryota; kingdom Viridiplantae; phylum Streptophyta; class Magnoliopsida; order Ranunculales; family Circaeasteraceae; genus Kingdonia; species Kingdonia uniflora. The sequence goes on from JACGCM010000857.1 coordinate 18,169, forward strand.
GATATCCTAGGTTGAGGTCGTTGCTCCTCCTCTTGATGCCTGGAAAGCCGAGGACCTCTACTGATATCAGACTGATCTTCTCTTCCCAAATGAATTAAAGCTTGAAGTTCATTATGAATACCTCTAGAAATGGCTTTGCTAGTTGCTCCTCGAGGTCCTAATCTTTCTCGTACAAAAATGCAAGAGTTCACTGGAATCTGAGCACGATCTCTGGCAAGGGGAGCTTGTTGAGTATCTTGCAAATCTTGCAATGCGGTCTACATTATTGTCATTTGTTCTTCATGTTACTTAAATTTTGTTTGACGAGCTTGACACTCGCTCTGGAGTTCCTATTCGCGAAGCTTGCTGTCAAGGACTAGCTGACACTCAAGCTCATTATGTTTCTCTGTTTTGGCGTGAAGGTTTACCCATAGTTCGACGAGCTGATCTGTTTAGGCTAAAATATCCAGCTAGACTCCTATTACTGGTCGCTTGAAAGTGGCCATGATTAGAAATTGATAGATGAGTAAATGTATGCCTTAGGATATCGTGGAAAATATCTTCTTTCCCACATATGATGCCAAATATAATGGCCAAATTTTGTAGTAGCTCAAAATTTGCTCTTACACCAAATGTACCTATAATAAGAATTAGAAAAACTCAATAAAAATTGATACAGGTGATTAGCGTAGAAACCTTTGAATAGGTAAAAACCACAACCTCTATTTGAGGATTTATTAACTGTAACTTTATTGCTTGAGGCCAATATTTGATTATAAGTTTTGATCTCTTGAGTTAGAAAATCTAGGTCTTATAATCTAAAATTTTTTGGTCCTTACTCCTCTGGAACTCATTATTTTTATAGACCTCACTCTCAGTTCGATATCATGTAGAGGCACGTTCTCTTGAAAATGGGGCAGGTGGCAGTTGAATGTGTAATTGTTAGTTTATGGGAGACAAGTATCTTTGACTTATTCATATTCTCTGTAGTGCTCGATCCACATTCTTTATTAGTTAGTAGTCCAAGTGTCATTGTTGATTGTATATGTCATATGTATAAATCGTGAGTCTAGTATTAAGGTAGTTCAAGTTTGTAATAGGTCAAGGGACATGTCCCTATAATCAGCTCGTATTTAGAGTAAGTCGAGGGATAGGTCCCTACAATGTTAGTCTTCTAAATCATATCACTGTCAATGACATTTTTACTACATATTTTCATTATGGTTATAATCCTGTGGACTTCAAAGTTGTAGTCAGAAATTGACTTGAGGTCCTGGAGTCGCAAGTTGAGCCATTAGAATTTTGTCTTGGGTAGCATAATAGCTTTCTGAGTGTCAAACCTATCTTTGATAGTGTTCCAAAGATCATATGGATCATTAAGTGAAACATATTCAACTTTAAGACCATCACAGATGTGATGTCAAAGGAAAATCATGGCTTTGGCCTTGATTGGTGCCTGCCAATGTTCTTTATTGACAACATTTTCCTTGGCTGCATGGATCTCATCCTCAGTGGCATCCTCAGGAAGAGGTGTCATAGGTTTGGGTTTCTCGATGGTCGACTGCATGGAGTCAGCCGTAAGATGCAGCTTGGCATCAAGAACCCATGTAACAGGCTTAATGGGGTAAACTTCACGTTCGATATACGAGCCATTTGTTGGTGTATATGGAACTTGTTTTAGCAGTATCTAAAATAATAAACTAGATTTAAATAACTAAATATTGATCACCATATCATTTTGGTATATATATAGTTTTCCTAAGCTTGAATGACATTTTTGTAATATGTTAAGCAATTTGCATATTACTGGTTTGTGTTATGTCTACAATCTATACAACATAACTGAGATTTATATCATAGATAAGGGGTTTGTGATACATAACATGCTCATATAGTATATAACTAATACTATATACTAGATAACATATAATAACGTATATAATTTTGGAAAATAAATAAGATAATTTTGAAAATATGCATAGACTAAGCATTATTAATTTTTTGAAAATAGGAGTCAAGTCTATGATATAGTATAAGGTCCCATGATTTTTTTGTGATTTTTCATGATTTTACATCATTTATGCGATTTTTCTATGATTTTTCGCTGAAATCGATCGTATGTGGATCAGTAGTGGGCCTAAAGGCTCATTCCAGATCTACTTGAACCGATCTGGGTCGGTCTAATGTTGAAGTCAAAGTCATCTCTAGGTCAAGTTGACCATGGTTGTATTTTATTTTTGATCGTGCCAAAAATAATTGATCGTATGCCATATTTTAGTCACATACAACATTTATTTAGTGTTCATGGGCCTAAAGCATTGTACATGTGTCCACTCACCCATGTACACATCACATGACCCTTTTATCCTCACATGTGTCCTTACATGCATTTAGCATCATGTTGAGGTCATGGGGCACATGTGTGCCCTTGTGAGGCCATTTTCATGCCACATATTCTTTTGTTTTGAAAAAAAATCAAAATTCGAATTTTTTTAATGAATTAAAAACAGTTTGTTTTAAACGATTCGCAGTTAAGGATATAGGGTGTGATCGCACCGAATCACACTCTATGTTTCTCTTTAAAATAATACGAAGAAAACCGTGAGAAACCGATTGAAACCGGCGTCGATTGACGCGGTTTTTGGCGCCGGTTCAAATCCAAACTTTGGGGCTTTACTCGTGGGGTCGGTGCAAATTTTTTGTGGTGGTGGAATTCGATTTCTGTCGACATTTTTTGACAACGGGGAGACGACATCGACACCGTCGACGCTTGTGTCAGTGGGGTGTCCGGTGTGTCCCCTTGATTATCATTGGTGGTTTACTCTAGGTCGAGGTTTTTTGTGTTTCTAAATGCAAAAAAATGGGTTGTTGGAGTAATGGCTTTAACGTCATGATTCCGGTTTTGGTTTCATCGGCGAGAGACTCACCAATCCGATTTCCAAAAATTACAGGGAGTAGAAAAAAATAGTTTCCCTAGAAAAACGTGGGTCCCTGTGTGGAGACCATGGTTGCATGTGATTTGGGTTCTGCTTGGTATACCATCTATACTTCCACATATCAAGAAATTTCATTTATTTTTCTTGATCCAACCGTTGTTAACCATTAAGATCAAAGAAAATAAACGATAATCCTTGATTTGTAGAGTTATAAACAGGATACCAAGCGGAGCCTTGGTCTAAAAATCAAATAAAGTAGAGATTTTTACTCACCGTAGGATTAAGGTTGTCAATGGACCGGATAGGGCCAGGATCTTGGTCGATTCTAACCCGATCTGTGATCCTTTAATTTTGTGATCTTAACCCAATCCTTTAAGGATTTAGCCATTTAGGTGATCCTTATCCGACCCGATCCGATTTGTTATGTTTAAAATTTTCGCAAATTTGCAATTCTTACAATATTAAGCTCTAGCAATTAACAACGAGCATATGTTTCTAAACCATTGACACTTGACATTTAACATATGTATATAATCGACAATACATACCAATAAACCTAAAAGATGATGTATTATATATACCAAAGAGAAAGTTATAGACTTATTATACATAACTGATAGATATATACTCTTGCTAACGGATCGGGATTTTAAAGGATAGGGTCACGGTGAATCCTAACCCGATCCGTTGGGTAAATGATCGGATCATTAATGGATCGGGTCGTAGAAGATCAATTTTTTTTCGATCATGATCCTTTGTTAACGGATCGGACCGAATCAGATACAGAGTCAAATCCAACCCATTGACAACCATAAGTAGGATAGGGCAGAAGAATCCCTAAAAATTCCTTGCAATCTATACTCTTGAACAAGATCAATCTCCATTTTAGCCCGTCCCTCGGTGCAATCGAAATGCCGAGAATGTGTTGTAACCCAATATAACTTAGTGGAAAGAGGGAAAGTAAAGAGGGGAGGAGAGGAATGAGAATTTTTATTGAATGAAACGTTAGGATCAAATGGGGTCTTTATTACATATTTATAACCCCAAGAGTTGTCTCTCTATAACCAATTAACTACCCTAACTAATAACTAACTAGTCTCTTGGAATTCGGCTTCTAAACCCTTCTAACTTGGGCTTGGACCCGGGTTATAATAAAGTGAGCCTAAAGCTATAAATACCTCTATGTCAAACACCCCAAAAGAGGAAAAAGAGAGGTTGAACTTCCTCCAGGAAAGGGGCAGCAATTTTTTTGTTATTTCAAAACCATGATAATTATCTCGAGATTTCGGAGTTGAGTGGAGAAGTGTATATTTTGTACCGTTGCACAAATTAAGCGATCTTAAATAGGTAATAATGGAAACTAATCAAATCAATAAGCCGACCTTCAATTGCTATAAAATCGTCAACACTTACCATAATCAGATCCACAATTATTTCCTCTTTCAAGTCTCTATTTCTTCTCTCTGAAGTCTTAAGTATTCAACAAAGAAACTTCATCCCATCTCTTCTCTTCTCTTCTCTGAAGCAAGAAACAGTGATGGGTCGACACAAGATTCCAATAGAGCACATAAACGAGAAATCTAAGAAGCAAGTCACCTTCTCAAAGCGTCGTCAAGGTATCTTTTCTAAGGCCACCGAGTTATCCAAGCTAACTGGTGCTGATATCGCCATCATCACTTTCTCTCCTGGGGGTAGACCCTTCACCTTTAGCAACAAACCCGTCGAATCTGTCGTACATCGGTATCTAAGCCAAGATCACTACAATATCCCACCCTTGGTAAACACTGGTAGTATATCCGAAGAAGAACGACTTGTTCGACAATACATGGATGAAATTAGGGTATTGGAAGAGGTGAAGAAGAGGGAGAAAGAGATACAAAAGGCGAAGAGAATGAGGAAAGAAGGCAGTGGGTTTTGGTGGGAGGCAGAGATTTCTTGTGAAACAAGTTTAGTAGAATTGGAAAAGATTAGGGATGCAATGTTGGAAGTGAAGTCGAAGATTGACAAGCGAGTTGAGAAGATGTCCACTATTGATGATTGTTTATGGGATGATGTTGAATTCATTGATGATGGATATAACTGGGATGAGCACTCGTGGCTAAATTAGTTAGATTTTTTTTTTGTACGACTCTGTTCTTTAAATCTATTTGTATCAGAGCAAAAATTGCTCTACTATGTATTTCTCCATATTCTTCTCTTATTTTTAATTATAATAGCTTCGTCAATGGTTAATCCTCAAAACACTTGAATTCGACCAAAAACCTTTTCCTCGTTGCACTCATATATTACAGCAAATTGAAAAGGTTGTCACATAAAACTCGCTTAGAACATTTACGGGCAGACCACAAAAATAGTAGAAGATCTTCCCACTAATTTCTCTCACAAACTCAAGTTATTCCAGCAATAGATTTATCGGTTCTAGGCTCTCAAAAACGCACATCAAAAGTGTAACAATGTAGAATTTTTTCATGTGTAATTAATCTGTATATATTTCAAATAAATACTTAGTGATCATAGTATCGTTGACAGACTGATTGGTAATGAAAAAATATCAAATCTACCCAATTTACTTTGGCTACACCAAAATCAGAATTCTGATGAGCCCTATAGACAGGTTTAAGCAACTGATCCAGATGATTAAACACTTGTAACATCTCTCTATAAGCACTTGTAATCATGGGCATAAACATCCCTCCAAAACTCTTTAAACTGCGCTATAAGATAATCCATGTCCGCAACATCAGTGTGAGCCAAGTCTTTTGACATTCAATTATTCCTTTCCAAGACTTGCAATTACATCCTTAACAGACTGTACAATCTTGAAGTAAAGATGCACACAACAGGGTTCTTCCACCTTTTGATCAGTAAGCCCAATTTTTTTCTTAGACAGTAGACCAAAGTCGACTTTGCCATTTGAGGTTCTCTTTTGAGGACTGGAATCACATCCTTAGTCAAGATCGTCCTTGAAACTTTCAAACGAACAGGAAAAATAAATGTTATTACGAACTTTTGATCAACAGGTGTACAGAACAGTATAATCTCACTTTCAAGTTTCAATTAAGTAATGCTCCAAAAAGTTGTAGTCTAACAAACTCGAAAAGGTGTGGAATGTTGCTTCATATCTCGCACTCTCCTTAATATCAAAATAGTATATATAAACTTTGTACCATGGGATGCCTGTAGCTTTGTATCAAAATAGTATAATGTAGGTGTGTGATTTGCACACATTACCTTGAAAAGTCTATATTAGTGTTGTTAATATTGCCTTGTGGACTAGTCAGGCAAATGGTGCTAAATTACGGACATAAATTACCAGCAGAAAAACATTGCGAAATGCTACAATAGAGAACAACTTGTGCCTGAGAATGAACATGGAGAAGCTTCAACATAAGATGAAGGATATGCAACATGATGCCATACTAAATTTCTTTACTTTATATGGAACAGCTCGTGATGATGTGGAATAATCGAAACAGGAAAGAACATAATATGATCCTAGAGGTTAGAGCCTTGTGTGACAGTTATGTGAACTGAGTGAGGACCTGGACACGCAAGGACATTGTTAACTCTTTGTTTCAGAATTTCTATTGCGCCTCGATGTGGTTCAAGCGCTTAAAAGTGTTCACAGACCGATCCAAATGGTGGGATCCAGCCTAAAATGTTGAAACACTCCCCCTTGTGCTTTCACTGAAACTTCTTTTTGACATTACATCAGTCGCAAAAACAAACTTCAGATCTATTAGGATGCGAGTTCTATAAATAAGGATCTCAATCTTGGTTTGATAAAAGCCTACAAAGAAAAGAGTGAAGGAATGACAAAAGAATAAAAGATAATATTGTTGAGATATATAGTCCCACATCGGACACACAGAGCCTTGCACCTCAAAATATAACATCATAGGGCTACTCCTCTCATTGCCAATTGGTTTTGAGATGAACCCTCAAGATTTTAATATGGTATCAGAGCGGGCCTTTCTTCCTCGTGTCGAGCCCAACGGCCCACGTGCTACTCCCCGTCACCCAAAAATCCGTCCACGTGTGCTACTCCCCGAGCCTTACACCTCAAAATATAAGATCCTGGGGCTACTCCTCTCACACAGAGCCAAATATTATAGATGGACGGCCCATCTCAAAACCAATTGGCAATGAGAGGAGTAGCCCCAGAATCTTATATTTTGAAGTGCAAAGCTCTGTGTGTCCGATGTAGGACTATATATCTCAACAAATATTTGGCTGAGAACATACTCTCCTGTATGCCTAAAGGGCTTGGAGACATTCTCTTGGACTTTAAAAGAATGGCATAAGGAAAGATTTTAAATTCGTTTCGTGACCTTTAACTACTTCGCATACTTGGGAAGACCGATTTAGTACTATTGCAAGTACTAAAAGGGCTAGGAGACATTCTCTTGGACTTTAAAGAATAACATGAAGAGCGTGTTCGTTGCAACAGAGGGAGCAAACCTTGTTGGAATGTCCATATGCAATACGAACTTGTGTAATGCCTAACTTGTGTATTTCCGTAATATATTTTATCAGTGATCTATTATTTCTAGTATTGTAAGCCAATGAATTCTTAGGTCTAGCTTGAGAGAGAGGACTACTCTAGAGAGAATTTAATAGGAATTATGGTCGTATCCACGACCACGAGTAGTACGTCATGTACGTCGTGTGCGCACCTTTTTTATTTAGTTATTTCTATTTAATTTAATTCCATAAATTATAGGACTGGTTTCAAATTAGATTGGTATTTAGGGCTTCTATCTGTGCTAGGTCTCTTCTCATATAAAAGAGAGTCTAAGCTTAGTTTATTAGGAAGGTTGGTTTGAATGAGAGAGAAATGCTTAACTTTAGAGAGAGATGTAAAGATTGGGGTAAATCTAAAAACCCTAGGTCTTCGACCTTTTATTTTATGTAATCGAGGCAAATGCGCAAGTAGCTAACCTAGAGGTTTCTACCTTTTATGTCACGCTAGAAGAAGAACAACTTGACCGAACAAAAGTAGTTGTCGACAGCAAATTAACATACGCAGTCGCTCTCTCTATTTTGGACAAGAATCCTGATCTAAAAACTATTACTGAATGTCAGCAACGACAAGATTGGGCGTCTTGGGAATCAACAATCAAACCAGAGTTGTACGCTCTTGCAAAGCGAAAGGTATTTTGATAAATAGTCTAGTTCGATGATTCCACAAAGCTAGTTGGATATAAATGAGTATTCATATGAAAACATAATGAATCCAGGGATATACTACGGTACAAAGCTCGTTTAGTTGCACAAGGATTCTCCCAAAGACCAAGAATCGATTACGAGGAGAACTATAGCCCCGTGATGGACGCGATCAGGTTCTGTTACTCAGTTTGTCAGTCAGAGAAAGACTGGACATGCATCTAATAGATGTGGTTACAGCATACCTGTAGGTTAAGTTGGACACATGCATTCACATGAAAATACCTGAGAGATATCCTTTACCAAAGCATATCAAACTAGGGGATAAGAAAAAGTATGTACTGAAAGTACATAAATCATTATACGGACTCGAGCAATCCGGACTCATGTGGCACAATCGGTTAACTAAGCATTTGAGAAATCGTGGATTTACCAATGATCTGATAGCCCCATGTGTGTTTATCAAAAAGACAAACAAAGGATTTTCCATAATCGTAGTATATGTAGACGACCTGACTCTCATCGGAACTCAGGGGGAGATGAAGGACGTTGCCTCATCCTTAAATGAGAAGTTTGAGATGAAAGATCTAAATGCAACCAAGTTCTATTTAGGAATACAGATAGAGCAACTACCTAGCGGCATGTTGATTAATCAAGCAACGTACACCAAGGAACTTCTACAGCGAATCTGTATGGATGAAAGTCATCCACTACCAATACCAATGATTTTGAGGTCTCTAGACATCAATTTTAACCCATTTCGTCCTCCAGATGAGGGTGAAGAACTCCCGGGACTAGAAATCCCGTACCTAGGAGCTTTACTATACCTGGATGGGTATACAAGGCCAGATATTTCCTTTGCAGTAAATATGTTAGCGCGGCACAATTCTGCCCCTACACAAAAGTATTGGAATTATATAAAGCATCTATTTCATTACCTACAAGGAACAATCGACTTAGGACGCTTCTACTGAAATAAGGCAAGCAACAAGTTGATCAGATATGCAGACACTGGCTATCTCTCAAACCCACACAAAGTTTGATCACAAACATGATACATATTCATGACGAATGGTATGGCGATATCGTGGAGATCGGTGAAGTAGACGATGGTGGCAACATCTTCTAATCATTCTGAGATCCTAGCACTAGATGAAGCTAGAAGAGAAGTTATCTAGCTCAGAACAGTTATTAACCACATCGACACATGCTGCAGATTACAATCAATCGAAAGCTCACCTACAACAATCATTGAAGACAACTATGCATGCATCCAGCAACTCAGAAGTAGATCCATCAAAGGAGATTGCATGAAGCACATCTCGCCAAAAAATTTCCATACACATGAACTACAAGAGACTGAAGTAGTTGATATCCAGCAAGTTCACTCAATGGAAAATCTAGCCGACCTGTTCACCAAGGCATTATTGGAAGAAAAAAACCACATGTTTTAGTTGATTTGAGTGTTAACCTTGGTGTTTCTATATACTCCCACATTAGATAAGTGAAAAGAGGATTTTTACTTTATTATGGGTTACACACTACTATAATGTGTAGCATGAGTAAGTAGGTAGTACCCTCACGCGTGTGTGAGACGGGTGCGTAAAGGCTTGCTATATGGGGGACACTCATGGGCTTGTTTGCACGACCCGACCCATGACCCACCTAGACTATTTATAAGTTTGTGATTCGGCCTTAGGGTCATAGGCTCATGGGGATTTCTAGTTAACACTTAGCCTTTTTTCATTTTTATTTTTGGGGTGTGTAAGAACCTATCCCTCGACATAGTCCAAACTCGAACTACCTCAATATCAGACTCACGCATTACACACGTGACATGTACAGTCAACATTGACACCTAAAACACGAACTAATAAAGAACGTGGATTGAGTACTACAACAAAATATGAACAAGTCAAAGACACATGTCTCCCACAAACTAACAATTACACATTTGTCACGACCCCACCCTACGCGCACCGATATTATTCCTACTTAACCACTGTGGATCTCCTGCAGTGTGAGATTTTTCTTTCTAAGAAAAGGCCTCGGTGATATGTAGAGTAAAATCTGTCACGACCCCACCCTACGCGCACCGATATTGTTCTCACTTAACCACTGTGGATCTTCTGCAGTGTGAGATTTTTCTTCCTAAGAAAAGGCCTCGGTGATATGTAGAGTGAAATCTTAACTTAAGGACCATACACGTGGCAGGATCTTAAGCGATGTGAGACTGAACTATTGGTGCTACCGTCACCGCTAATGAGCTAGGCTTATTTCCAATAATCGCTCAGCCAGGGTGTTACAGTCCCCCCACCTTTAAGATTGAGCCGTCCCAGTCTCTGATACCATTTTGTCATGACCCTACCCTACGCGCACCGATATTGTTCTTACTTAACTACTGCGGATCTCCTGTAGTGTGAGAAAAGGCCTCGGTGATATGTAGAGTAAAATCTTAACTTAAGGACCATACACATGGCAGGATCTTAAGAGATGTTGGACTAAACTATTGGTGTTATCATCACCGCTAATGGGCTAGGTGCCTTTCCAATACTCGCTTAGCTGGGATATTACACATTTAACTGCCACTTACCATATAATCCGAAGAACGTGCTTTTACACGATAACGAGCTGCAGGTAAGATTTATATAAAAAAAATTCAGATGAGATAAGGACTAGAAAAACTAGATTTTTTAGATTTTGATACAGAAATTTCTAGATTCTAAACACCATAAAAAGTTTTTATTTCAGGATCAAGCATTTCTAGGTTAAGAAATTACTTGTAATAAGATATTAGCCTCAAGCAATAAAAGTTACAGTTACTAAACCCTCAATTCGAGGTCGTGGTTTTTTACCTATTCAAAGGTTTTCCACGTTAAATCACCTGTGTCATTTCTTGTATTACGTTAATTTTTATCATAGGTATATTTGCTGTAAGATCTAATTTTGAGTCATCTCGAGCTACAAAATTATGCCATTACATTTGACATCGTCTGTGGGAAAGAAGACATTTCTACGATATCCTAAGGTATACATTCACTTCACTATCCATTTCTAATCATGGTCACTTCCAAACGAACAACAGCAGGAGTCCAGCTCGATCTTTCAGTTGAACCAAAATAGCTCGTTGAACTACGAGTGAATCTCCACGCTGAGATAAAGAAGCATAATGAGCTTTAGCGTCAGTTAGCTTATGACCGTGAGCTCCGCGACAAAGAGCTCAAAAGTGAGCATCAAGCTCGTTTGATAGCACTCAAGCGACATGAAGAAAAAATAACAATTATACAAATCATATTATAAGCTTTGCAGGATACTCAACAGGCTCCCCATACCAGAGATCGTGATCAAGTGCCAGTGAACTCCCGCATTTCTGTACGAGAAAAATTAGGACCTCGAGGAGCAACCAGCAAAGCCATTTCTAGAAATCTTCAACATGAACCACAACCTTCAACTTATTTGGGCAAAGAAGCTCAGCCCGATATCAGCAGAGGTCTTCAGCCTTCCAAGCATCAAGAGGAAAAACAACGACCTCAACCTTGGATTCCAGTACGAGAACACTTAAGCGAAGGCACCGGTACTCATAATCCTCAACCAGGTCGCCAAGCCACTCAGGCAACAAGTTATTACATAACACAAGAGCACATGAATCAACGTATCAAGGAGTGGATTGAAGCTCAAGCTCTATACAGTAAGGACAATTTAACCAAGTTGCATGATAGTCCGATTGCCAAATAGTTATTTGATATGGAAGGACCAACAGGTTTCCATACTTTGAAGATACGTAAATACAAGGGTACCGATCCGAAGGAGCACGCTCAGCAATTTCGTGATTCCTTGGGATTGTACTCAAACCTCAATCATATTCTATGCCATCTGTTCGTAATAAGTCTGCAGGGAGAACCGCTACGGTGAATCCATTCTCTACCTGAAGATTTTATCCTCACATTCGATCAACTACAGAAGAATTTCGTCAAAAATTATGCTCACAATAAGAACAAGGAGGAGAATCTATATTCTCTTATTAGTCTCAAGCAGACACAAGGAGAGAAGATCTAAGTCTTCGCAAATAAGTTTCGGGAGCTCGCAAGAAAAGTTGATAATCTGGACTTGAAAAACTAGATTTTCTAGATTCTAATACAGAAATTTCTAGATTCTAAACATCACAAAACTTCTTTTTTCAGGATCAAGCATTTCTAGTTTAAGAGATTACTTGTAATTAGATATCAGCCTCAAGCAATAAAAGTTATAGTTATTAAACCTTCAACACGAGGACGTGGTTTTTTATCTATTCAAAGCTTTTCCATGTTTAATCAGCTGTGTCATTTCATGTATTACATTAATTTTTGTCACAGGTACATTTGGTGTAAGATCTAATTTCAAGCCATCTCGAGCTACGGAATTAGGCCATTACATTTGGATTAGAAAAAAGTTGTTAGTACTTTTACCAATGCGTTACAACTCGATTGCAAAGCAAAGAAACATATCTTCATAAACAAACTCGCGACCTTGGAAGATATGATCACCATAGTCAATGGGTATGTCGACCTGGAAAGGACGATGACCGAAAGGCATAAATCTACTAAATCCGTACTAGCCACTAAAGGTCTAAAGACAGAATGCAACAGTGAACCAAAAGAGGACCAAGGTGATCAAAAGCGTTCCAAGGAAAATACAGGCAAACCTCGGAAAGGCAATTTATTACCCAAGCTGATCCTCCCCAAGATGAATGTCTGAATCTCCCTAATTTTTCCAGTTCTAGCGAAAGATAAGTTTGACTGTATATCTAAACCACTAGAACTGATTGAAGGGAAACCATACTGTATGCATCACAAGGTAAATCATCATGAAGCTGACAACTGTTATGCTTTACAGAGGTTGCTCAAATATATTTTCAAAGACGGAAGAATGCACGAGTATATTGTTAATCTTGAATCATACAAGAATGGTAGCTACAAGACACAGATCAAAGTAGTCCAAGTTGATGATCAAGCTATGGAGAAACAGCTGTACCATATGTACCACAATAACATGATTGAGATCCATCAGATTACCATCTCTTCCAGATTCAAGCGACGGAGATTATTAGAGTACTGTGATCTGACACCTCAAGATAAAAAAGCTACACTTTTTCCTGAATAGAGCAATCACTGACTTGGGATTTCATTCAAGGACCGCGACATTCGTCATGTCAAGTTTCCTCATCATGACGCACTGGTTATCATGCTCAAGATGAAGAAATTTGTCATGCATACAATGATGATTAATACTGGTAGCGGTATTGAGATTCTCTTTTAAAGCACGATCGAACAGATGGGGTTGGCCGATCAGGTTATTTCAGGCGACATTAATATCAGTGGATTTAATGGTTCTAAGGAAGAACAAGTGGGCAAGATCATCTTAACTATCACCGCTGGACTAGCCATAATTGACGTCGTATTCTACATTATCAACGTCAAATCTCGTTATCTCGGGATTATGGGGAGCTGTTGGATCCACCTTTGCTTCAAACACAAGGGTGGCATTTATGAAATAAAAGGCAGTCAAAAGCTCTCTCAAGCTTGCAAAAATACCATTTTTGCCATTCTCAACACATCTTTCAGATATGTTGTATAACAATTACATAAAGCTGATCACATAGATGATCAGCCTTCCGCAGAAAAACCTACAGAGTACATAGATATTGATAGACCTAGCAGATGTACTTATATTGGTACCAAGCTGGTCCAACACAACAAGGAAGCTCTCGTTCACTTCTTATAGTCAAAAGACCATATCACAGATCTCTCCATAATTTTAATATTTTACACTCCTACAGAATGTGACTCAATCCAGATAAATGTCAATTTGGAGTATATTCAGGCAAGTTCCTCGACCATCTTATCAGCAGGAAGAGGATTGAAGCTGACCCAAATAAGATTCGAGCTCTCCTCAACATACCCTCTACGAAAACAAAGAAAGACGTACATAAACACGTAGGAAAGATTACTGTCATCAATCTATTCATCTCTAAGTCTTCCGACCGGTGCTAGTGGCTATTCTTACTACTCCGAGGATGTACCAAACGAGGAAAGGTTCAGCCCAACGAAGAGATCTAGTAGACAATTGAGTGCGAGGCAGTTTTTTAGGAACTAAAAATCTATCTGGGGAAGTCTCCTATCATGCGTACCCCGGTAGACAATAAGGAACTGATCATCTACCTTGCAGTTACAGTCAATTATATCAGCTCGGTCCTCATTTGACTTGAGGGCAAGGTCAAAAAACTGGTCTACTTCATCAGCAAAACCCTCACTCCTACAGAAATAAGGTATTCTAAAATTAAGCGACTCCTTCTAACTCTTTTTTACACTTTACAAAAACTCAAGCACTACTTCCAAGCTCATTCAGTCAAAGTCATGATGAACTACCCCTTTTGGGAAGTTTTATCTAAAAAAGAAAAATCACGACGACTGTAACAATCGTCAATCAGTTTAGGAAAACATGATATCAAGTTCGAGCAGCGCCATTCAGAAAAAGTTTAGGCCGTTGCTGATTTTATCGTAAATTTTATTGTGGAAGATCTTGATTGGGAGAAGTGTGACCACCCAGACCTTATAGAAGAAATCACAGAAGATACACCCATCGAGCCATTTGATGAACGAGCATAATGGATTACATGGAAAGGGTAGAGACTTCTTACAGATGGTTCAGCAGGACCTGCAGGGTCTGGAATTATAATCATACTGATTACCCCATCCAATGACAGAATCAAGAAATCAATTGGCTTGGATTTTGAAGCTTCCAATAATGTCACAGAGTACGAAGCTTTAATTTATGGACTCGACTTAGCACTTGAGCTTAGCATCCCCGAGCTCTTAGTCTATACAGATTTTTTACTCATCGTCCACCATTACTCAGAACAGTACAAGAAATATGGAAAGATGATTGAACATACAACTCTCATTGCTGAAAGGATGAGCAAATTTATGAAAGCAACTCTCGACTATTTACCTCGAGGTGAGAATAGACATGTCGATTCCTTGGCTTATTTGGTCGGGGTCTTGGGTACAGAAGCACGATATCTAAAAATCGAAGTGATATCTACCTCCAACATTAATCTTAATTTTTATGCACGATCAACACTAAGGGTGATAAAAAGGAGGACGACGATTCTTTATTGCCCACCTCGGCCTGAAGAACAAATACGACGGACCCCTTCTGACAAATCCAAAACATTATCACACAGTTCAGGATGCCCCCACCTAATTCAGATCGATAACGGGCCGCAGTTCATTAGAAGAAAGTTTGTGGTCTTCCTCAACAAATACAACATCATCCATTCCATATCTAATCTATACTACCCACAATACAATGGACAAGCTAAAATCACCAACAAAACTATAGTAGATGGACTCAAAAAAAGGCTTCAATCACAGAAGAAAGGAAATTGGATATGGGAGCTTCCTCACGTCTTATGGGCATACCGTACAATACTATGACAATCAACTGGCTATTCCCCCTTCCTCCTGGCTTATGACACAGAGGCTGTCAGAGATCATGAGCTAACAGATAAAGAAAATGAGTTTGAATTGGCCTACAATATAAACTGGATTGATAAAACTAGGGAACGCGTTATTGCCAACCTAGGTTAATATCACTATATGCTGGCCAGCTCATATAACAGAAGAGTCTGAAGCTGTGATCATTGGTCTCACTGGCCTTAGATCATACTATCTCATGACATAGCAAGGAGTCTGAATCCCAAATCCCTGGAATACTAGGCGATTGAAACGATATTATCGCTAAATCCTTAGTCTCTCCATTACAGATTACTCTATTCTCATTCTTTAAATTCCAAAAGTAAGATTTTAATCTCCAACAGTGTACATTCTATTCTACTCAATAAAAACTTCTAAGTTTTTTCCCACATTACTTTCTACTCACATAGAATCTACTAAATCTCATAGAATGAAGCAAAGGTAATACTAGTTTTCAATCGGCCATCTATACATAGATTTAAGAAAATGTAATACTAGCTTTCAATTGAACATCTATACTGATTCAAGCTAAGGTAAAGGTAGCTTGCAATCAACGTTTATACATATTAAAGCAAAGATAGTACTAACTTTCAATCGCCCATCTATACATATATCAACAATTAAAACGAAGGTAATACTAGTTTTCAATCAATGATCTCTATCCGACACAAGGTAAAGCAAAGGTAAAGCAAAGGTAAAACTAGCTTTTATCTATCTATATGTCTGCAACTACATAAACTACTGGTCACTTCTACAGGTCTTTTGTTTATGGGAGGTCAGCTGCGCTTTCCCCTACTCCAGAGGTCGTACATCCATAAAATCTGGAGCTTGAGCAGTTACAACATTCCTGCCTTGTTCTACCAATTCTGTAGGACGGGAACCTAACTCTATTTCCATGTCGTTCAAGCAATTTCCTCGATCTATATCAACATTACAAATACAGCCACGAAATTCCACACAGTCGTGCAAGGTATCCCTTTCGAGCTCAAGCCTCTTTACTTCTTCCACAAAATAAGCTATGACAACCATTAGCTCCCTCGAGTGTACCTCTTTCGGGCCAAACTTCTCTCGGTTAACCATGACTACCTCGGCAAGTCGTTTTCTTAACCTCTGATAACACTACTTCAAATCTTTATGGAAAGCATCTTCCAACTCTACTCATTTCCTTAAGTGTGTTATCGCCTCAGTTTGTTGCATTATTGTCCCCACATCTTTATCCAGCTCAGCTTTATTCATCATCCTCAGCTTTTCCAATTGAGCGTGAAGCTTCACCAACTCCCATTCATTTGCATCACTTCCCCCAATACTAGTTTTCTTCAGCAGCTCATCTTTCTTATTGATCAACCCCTCTAACTCAAGCTCTCTACGAAGAGCAACATCTAACTTATATTCACTCTCTCTTAAACGTTTGTTTCCTCTCCTTATATAAACTTGAACGCGAGCTACATCCGCCTCCAACTCTTTTATTAGAACTGATGGGTTAGACATGTCGCCCTTGGAAGATGAGACCCCGGCATCATCCTTTTTCTTCTTTGGCTGATCCCCAGCCTCGGCCTTCTAGGCATGTGAATTGGCCATGGCCAAATCCGCCTTCAACTTTGCAACCCTTTTATTCAGTTTGTCACATCGTTTTTAAACCATTCAAAAATCTATATCTTTAGCATACATGGCCTCACTCAACTGCTGAACCACACCTTTTGAACTTGCCAGGCCAGATCGAATCTTCTCAAACTTGTTTGCATTCCTGATCATTTGACCCTTCAAATTAGCCACACAGTCCCATAACTATTTTTCTGTCATTTTTAACGATCTGATACAGTATTGAGTGATGTTTGTTTCTTTACATTTCACCATCAGTGAATTTATCCTGCTTTTGGACTTTGTTAATTCAATATGCACCCCCGCGAGCTCCCTTTGCAAGTTTGCTAATTCAGCGTCTTTACTTTCGATCTGATGGGATAAATCATTCACAGTCTTCGTCACCTTGGCAAACTGGATCTGTACTTTAACATATTGATCCTCCCTATCACCAGATACCTCGGCCATCCTATCAAATTCAGCCCTGAACTTATAATTGTATTGGAGCATTTGTTGTTCGCTCGAACGAACAGTCTCTAATTCGACCTGCATCATCAAGCTTGATTCAACAATACATCACAGATACAACAAATGCATAATATAGATAACTATACAGATTTCTAACAAATTTATGTTTCAGACATACTGGCAAGTGAGATTATACTTCGTACTCAAGTTAAGAGGTTATCTCGCACTAATGGTCATAACATTTGCATCCTACTTCAAGGTACACGTTTTTTATGTTCTAATTTTCTAACACTACGAAATAATCTGAACATGCTTGGTTATTATCGTTCATTATGATCCATAACTGCCTCCTAACTTTATCTTGTAGCCCTAAAGTAATGTAGCATACAAGTCAAATATTTCATGTTCTTTTCTAACTTGTAGCTCCGCTTGCGAACTCAACAGGGACGCTGAGGCATTTTTCTCCTTAGCGAGCTCTTTCTCTAATTCCTCAATTCTGAGGCGCATATCTTCAAGTTCCTACAAATCAATATTTACAAACATCTCTTAGCCTATCCCAAATTTATCCTACAAATCAATGTACCATACACTTACAGTTTTCAACCCACACAAAAAACACACAAACAAACTCTAATCAATTTTGCTCTACCATCTCATTATCACCCTCACGATTCTCTAGATCAGTTCTAGCAGAGACCGAGTCCAACCCTGTAACTATATCTGGAAGAGAGCCATCATCAACCTGGAGCTCCTTTTCTACTTCGGCCTCTTCAACATAAGTATCAACTATAATAGCTTCAAGATCAACAATATAGTACCACACTTCTAGCAACTTCCGCCCGAGGCTTTCCCGAGCAGCTGCAACTTCATCAGCATTCTTCTGTGCCTCATCCATGAGTTTGCTAATCAGCACCTGATACGAGTCCGTCACGAAAACCAAGCGCTCCCTCTCCAACGCCAGATCGGACTCAAGTTGAGCCACTTTCTTCTCGAGATTAGCCCTCCCTTCTTCGAGGTCAAGGAAAATACCCTTCATCATGTGAGTAGCCTACAACAGAAAAAGATATATTTTTAGCTCGAAAACAAATACAAGTTCAAATATCATAAAGACATCAACTTACCACCCTGCTCAACTCCAACTGTGCGGAGGTATTCAGCTCCTCAACACCTCTTCGAGTTGTCAGCCTCAACCAGTTCTCCACTGGCAGTAGCTTGTCCTTTTCTATAGGTCAATTCTCCACAACCTTTACCCTACTCACAGCAGCAGGCAAATCCACCCTCCTCTTCTTCACGTTTGCCTCGACCTCACCACTCACCGTGGTCTCCGAGGTCGGGCCACCCTTAACAGCTTTCCTCTTTGGGCGCTTTTGAGCTAGCTTACACGAAGTAATACACCCAAAAACATCTGTTAGAGACATTGGAACAGCCTTCGGCAGTACCGGACGCTCTTCCACGTCCGCTGCTCTTTTCTTGCTAGCTCCAGCTTCTGTCATTTGTCTCTTGGTCTGAGACTTTTGCACTTTCTCCGACCTGCTATTAGATCTTTTATTTTTGCTGATGCCGAGTTCTTTGAAGACAATCTTGAGCTCGATACCTTCTCAAGCTATAGTATCAAGCAACAATTTTCTTTTCGGTACCTTAGATCGAGGATATGCAACATAATACAACAAATTGTTCAACAAACACATAACAAACCTGCAACTACAATAGTTTGATATCACATATTATAACTTACTTTTCTTTAAAGTTTTATATACAAGTTTCATGGGTTCCTCGTCCATTCTCTAAATGCAATCACCTTTTACCCATATCATATTATCGTTCCAAACTCGTCCTGCTGAATTCAGATCGAAGAAAAGAGGTCGAGATGAACTATAACAGAAATACGCGCCTTCAGTTATAGCATAATATTTTACAGCATAATACTATAAAACATCTACAGGAAATATTCTCATCTCCACCTTATTTTCCTCCCACAATCTATTCAGATTATTATAGACGTTTATCACCTACCACATATTTCCATCCAGTTGGGCAGCATAGACCTCTATAGTATTCAAAATATCTTTAGCAAGATTGTTAAGAGGCAATATCAATCTGTATTCCAACTGAGACATATAACACAGAAACCCCTGATCCATATCGTTTTGGACATTCCCATCAAAATACTTAAAGAAGATCGATTCCTCTACTCTCCTATCCAATTTCTCCTGTTCTAAATCGGGCAATAAGAAGAAGTATTCTTCCCCAGTAGGCACATTACAACCCCTAAACGACCTACTGGCATGCTCTATAATATTACCCCATTTTCTACCTAAATTGCTTATGATTTTGCAGAATTCTTTGAATACATTAGACTTTGGAGGATAGTATACCAAATAACCTGGGAAATCTAAAAATTATACTTCATCTAACCCTCAGAGCCTACATTTATAGATTTTAAATTTTTAGACTCACCCATACGACCAGAGGTCGACGTCTCGATATCAGGTAAAACCTCCATATCAAATATAAGCTTGAGGATGAAGTTAGTTTCTATAACAGATTCTCCTCACGCCTCAACCTACATATAGGTCAAGGTATTTTGTCAATTTTCTCAATCATTTTCTTTTGTCTATACACATCCATACATACATATATCATACATACACATACATCATATACATAAATCTTTTTTTTTGTGCAAATCAAATAGGTTTTCCCAAAAGTTTACTATAAATAGCAAATTTTTCAAATTTTGAAAACTCACAAATATCATAATTTCCATTTCAAAATTCACAAATCACAAGATTACAACTTAATCACTAAGCTTCAACGTCTGAGTATGAGTCGGGAACAGCGCCTAATCCCTCTTTCACAATAGCACCGCGCACCCAATGTTTTGACTCTGTCGCCATAACCTTCTCCCTCCATATACGATGATTGTTGTCGTTTAATCACACACTTGAATCTCTATAACTAACTCTCTCTTTTCTCCCTCTGTTCTTTCATTTTTTGGGATTTGATAAATGTTTGAATCTCATCTTTTCGAACTATCTATCATAATACCTCCCCAGCTTGAGATTTGATTTCTATAAATTATATTCTACATAAGAACGATGCCTCATAACTCAATTCTTTATATCTCCTCAGTTCGATATTCAAACCACATATCTCTATTTTTATATCTTCATATATACCTTCGACAATTTGACTAATAATACTCATTTTAATTTGTTGTCCCACCATTACACTTTCATACTCCAACATCTATCTTTTCATTTGATTTAACTAATAATTGCTAATTCGATTTATCAGCATAATTTTTGCACAAATATTTATTTCATTAGCTCGAACATTGCTTGCAGAATACTTTATAGATAACAAGTTTTTTAGATATTTTTACAGATCGATCTATAGGTTACATTACATTTCAGTTTTCAACACTGTTTCATTCTGAAACTCTTCTACAAGAAAGGTCCAGGCAATAGTTCTTACACTATTTACTTCCACAAGAAACTGAGAAAGCTAGTGGTATCAGTGCCTGAACCAACCTTCAGTAGGAGGCACTCCTTCACAAACTAGAGCGATGATTGTGCAAAAGAAGATTTCAAATCTTCGTCTCCCTTCTTCACCACCACTGTCATTTCCTTCATAACCCCTACCAGCTTCAAGTTGGTAGAGATTAGAGGAGGTCCTACTTTTGAACCCAATCCCATGCAGGATACCGGCAGTACTGCCTCGCATATACACTAATCCACAATACGATTGAGAAGCCTGTGTTAGTAGAGAAATACGAAAAACACCAATCGGTTTGGAAAAATAAAGAATTCAATTACTCAATAACGAAGTAATTACATGAAAAAAAACTTTCAAACCCTAGGTTCTCTTAGAACTCTTTCAGATCTAACCTAGAAAAAAATAACCTAGGTCCCCTTTATATACTAGAGAACCTAAAACCCTAAAAGCAACGCATCTCAAGGTAAAACATCCTTCAAAAATACAATCACCGCCTAAAAGAAAAAAGGCTAAATCGCGCCTCTGTTCGAACAGAATAAGTTTCTGTTCGAATAAAATAAAGTGTATTCAAATAGACAAAAATCTATTCAAATAAAACCCATCAGACAGAAATGTATTCGAGCAGAAATAAGTCTGTTCGAATAAAACCCATCAGGCATAAATGTATTCGAGCAGAAACAAGTATGTTCGAATAAGACCCATCAGGTAGAAATGTATTCGAACAGAAACAATTCTGCTCGAATAGAAACTTGAAAACCTTTATGCCTTCGTCAGATCCTCCTGGATCATACACCGACCTCCACATCTCTCTCCTCAAAATTTTCCTCCACCAACAGGCAAAGGCATATTTGACGTTATTCCCCATACATAACCACATAGTTGAACCTCCACATGTGGTAATAATTATCTTCAGCTTCAGCAGCTTCCTCCTCCGTCATACCATGGTAAGTTGGTAATACTGTAATAGGTGTGGGAATCTTTAATGCTTGGCTACCAAAATAGGGTAACATCATCCTCTGAACTTCAGCAACCACCCTATCTTCATATACTTGCCGCCTGGTCTTTACCATTCTCAAAATAGAGTAGTAAAATGTTACAGTAACATGATACTTACAAAGATGATAGATAGTACAGTACAGGTACTATTTATATCCAATACGTGATCAATGCGAAGAAACGTTTCTAAAGCAGTCATTATTCAAAGAACAATTTCTATGGAAACCCCAAATGTCAGGTACATCAATCATTTCCACCATAATAAATACCAGATATAATCTTCAATAAAGAAATACCGAGTACCCAGCAGTCAAATTCCCCATCAATACATCATAACTTTCCAACTTCCAACACTAACAGTCAAAATATTTTTTTCTCAACCAAAGTCACATGTGCCTTCAGTTGCGGGGGGGCGATTGTAGGAATCTATCCCTCGACCTAGTCCAAACTCAAACTACCTCAATATCGGACTCATGCATTATACACGTGACATGCACAATCATCATTAACACCTAGACCATAAACTGATAAAGAACGTGGATCGAGCACTACAGTAAAATATGAACAAGTCAAAGACACCTGTCTCCCACGAACTAATAGTTATACATTCAACTGCCACTTACCTCATTATCCAGAGAATGTGTTTCTACAGGATAACGAGTTGCAGGTAAGGTCTATATAAAGAAAAGGTTCCAGAGAAGATAAGGACCAGAAAAACCAGATTTTCTAGATTTTAACACAGGAATTTCTAAATTCTAAACACCACAAAAGTTCTTATTTCATGATCAAGCATTTTTAGTTCAAGAGATTACTTGTAATAAGATATCAGCCTTAACAAATAAAAGTTACAGCTACTAAACCCTCAACTCGAGGTCTTGATTTTTTGCGTATTTAAAGGTTTTCCAC
The DNA here is from genome assembly GCA_014058105.1 of Kingdonia uniflora. Classification (NCBI taxonomy): domain Eukaryota; kingdom Viridiplantae; phylum Streptophyta; class Magnoliopsida; order Ranunculales; family Circaeasteraceae; genus Kingdonia; species Kingdonia uniflora. The sequence goes on from JACGCM010000857.1 coordinate 41,210, forward strand.
GCTAAATTACCTGTATCATTTTTTATATTACGTTAATTTTTGTCACGGGTACATTTAGTGCAAGATCTAATTTTGAGCCATCTCGAGCTACAGAATTAGTCCATTACAGGGTGTTTATTCAGGAGTTGGTTACTCTTTCCAAGAGTTACAACTATTCACAGAGGTGTATCTTGGGGCACAACCCTGACAACAGGTACTTTGATAAGTCACATTCTTCTTTATCAATAGGTCCTTTCAATATTATTTGATATACAGAAAAAACCCAAATCTCTTTCATTTTTGTTGCTTACTTCTTGCAAGTAATATCACAGATAGTTCGATAGGTGTATCGACTTGAGTGCTTCAAGTCTGTACTACTCGATCATTGTATCTTGGGAGATAGGCGTCATTAACTGTGAAGTACCATAAGCATGGTGAAATCTATCTTAGCAAAATTGCAGTGACTGTAAACCTCAATCATCAATTTTTAATTTCCTTTTTGTTCATTTTTGGTTTGTTTTTGAACACATGTTCAACAATCTTAAGAATGATTTAATATCTTCTTTGTTTTCGAGTGTTGTAAAGATGTCGATTAACGAAACTGTTGTTCGTGTTCATCAAGAGAAGCCGAAGAAGTTCAATGGAATAGAGTTCAAATGCTGGCAGCTAAAAATGTTTTATCTGACAACATTGATCCTTGCCAAATTTTTATAAGAAAGTGTCCCTGTTCTCAAAGATAGTAAAATAGATAAGACCACCGTTGCTGCTATGAAGGCATGGAAACATTTTAATTTTCTATGCAGGAACTATATTCTGAATCAGTTGGATGATAAACTGTATAATGCCTATAGTCCACTCAAGACTGCCAAGGAACTGTGGGATTCCCTAAATAAGAAGTACAAGATAGAATATGCAGGAATGAAGAAATTCATTGTCAGCTGATTCCTTGACTTTAAGATGATTGATTATAAGTCAGTAATCAGTCATGTTCAAGAGTTACAGATTATCATACATGAAATTCATGCAGAAGGAATGATTCTAAGCGAGTCATTTCAGGTTACTTCATTGATTGAAAAATTACCTTCATCCTGGAAGAAATTTAAGAATTATTTAAAGCTCAAACACAAGGAGATGAAGTTTGAGAACTTGATCGTGCGTTTGAGGATTGAAGAAAGCGATTGGAATAAGGGTAAATCCCATAAGAAAAATAGGAAGAAGGGTAAAAACCCTAATCTGGGACCGACTGGAAAAGACTTAAGAAGTTTTCTAGGAACTACCATACATGTATAAAGAAAGGGTACCGTACAAAGGAAAGCATGAAGAATAAAGGTGACTCATCAAAGAACCAGCCCCCTCAAGCCAACGTGTTTGAAATGGAGAACATTTTTGTTATGGTCTTTGAAGTTAACTTGGTCAATAACACCAAAGATTGGTGGATTGATACTGGAGCAACACACCACATTTGTTCTGACAAAACCCAGTTTTTATCATTCAAAAAAGTGGACAGATGAAAAACTATACATGAGAAACTCTATAACTTTTGTGGTCGAAGGAGTCAGAAAGGTTATCCTGAAATTCACATTAGGAAAAGAACTTACTTTGAATGAAGTTCTGCATATTCCTGATATTCGCAAGAATTTGGTCTCTGGAGTAGTTTCAAGCATGAAGGGTTTTAGGCTTGTATTTAGTCGGACAAATGTGCCTTGACTAAGAGTGGAATGTTTGTAGGAAAGAACTACTTATGTGATGGCCTGTTTAAGTTTAATGTTGATGTAACCCCAATGATTATCAATAAAATTAAAGGGTTTGCTTATATTCTTAAGTCTTTAAATGTTTGGCATGAACGATTAGGTGATGTTAATACTGGTTCATTATGTAGATTAATGAACTTAGAATTGTTGCCTAAATTCAACATTGATTGTAAACAAAAATGTACAACATGTGTTAAAGCAAAGTTTGTAAAATAACCCTGTCATTCAATTGATAAAAGGAAGACAGAACCTCTCGAATTAATGCATAGAAATTTATGTGACTTAAAATTTGTCCAAACAAGAGGTGGGAAAAAGTATTTCATTACTTTAATCGATGACTGAGCTAGGTATAGTCATGTGTATCTACTCCAAAGTAAAGATGAAGTATTAGAGATATTTACTCTTTAAAAAAATGAGGTTGAAAATCAACTTGACAGGAAGATTAAAAATCTAAGGTCAGATAGAGGTGGTAAATATGCTTCATTAGTTTTTAAAGAGTTTTGTGCTCATAAGGGGATTATTCACCAAACCACAGCACCTAATACACTTTAGCAAAATAGAGTTACTGAGAGGAAAAATAGAACTTTAAAAGATATTGTAAATGATATGCTGATTAGTCTGGTTTACCACAAAACTTGTGGGGGGGAGCTTTACTTTTAGTAAACTATTTACTCAATAAGATTCCCCATAAAAAGACTAATAGCATTCCCGATTGATCCAGAAGGATCTGAAAATCAAACTCAATTCAAAAGATGCAAACTCGTTCAAACGAACCTTAGAGTCGTTCGAACGAGTTATGAGAGGAATGACCTAGAAATTCCCATAAGACCAATTTGAGCTGAGTCTAGTCGGCCAATTTGAGTTGAGTCTATATGACCTAAAGTTTCTAGAATAGTATATTCGAGCTGAGTCTATTCGACCAATTCGAGTTGATTCTGTTCAGGCAAAACTTAGGCAAACACATTCGAACGAACCTTGGAGTCGTTTGAACAAAACTGGAGTTCCCATAAGACCAATTCAAGCCAAGGCAATTTTCAGGCAAAAATAGGCAAGTTGTATGAATGGCATTGGAGTCGTTCGAACGACCTGGAGTTTCTAGAAGACCAATTTACGCTGAGGCTTTTCTTAGGCTTAATTTGGCCAATCGTATATATTAGACTTTTCTCACGCTGGGTCGTTCGAACGATTATTGTATTCCTTCAATATTTTAGGCATTTCAAGGGCATAATAGTCCTTTGTATCTAGAAACTTCTAACCATCATAAAAGGGCAAGGCTAGGCAAGATAAAATTATCTTAGATCAATCCAAATTTTTGTAAGAGAGACATAAGGTTTTGAGAGTAATTCAATTAGAATTAAATCATTGAGCAATTGAAGCTCCAAAAGGAAAATTCTTCCACCAATTGAGTTTGTTCTTCATTTTATTTCTTCGTTTAGGTTAATCTCAATTCGATTGTGGATTAAGTGGTATCAATTTTCCAGTAACGATTCTTGGGGGGATTGTGGTTTATGGTCTCTACACGCGACCGACTCAAGCAAACGAAGGCGAACCTAGTGAGTCCATTAGAGATTTACCGAAAACCTAGTTTGAAAAAGAAGGCAACTTTGGAGATGGGCGATTCTGAAGATCGACTCACGAAGTTGGGAATTAAAGTTTCTGACCTAACTACTACTCTAGAGGAGTTAGAAGAGTAATTACGTCTCACGAACCTCGCGACAGCTTCCACTTTGAAGAAATGGCGAGAGCGCAGAAAGAAGAAAAGGGTTATAGAAGAAGAGATGGGCGATATTAACGAGAAGGTAGATATTGATTTTAGTGATACCAAATCCGTCTATGAGTGATCGATTATTGGCAAGTCAATGAATCTTATGCGCAATCTTCGTATCAATTTTGAAATTTAAATTTTGGTATTTGGCGGTTCAATCGATACTGAGAAGTTGGATAATTGGTTAGATAGGTTAGAAACCTATTTTTCCATTTACGAATACTCTAATGCTTAAAAAATTTGTTTTTTGACATTAAAATTCGCAACTCATGCACTCACGTGGTTGAAGTCCTATCGAAAACATCACGAAGTAGGAAGCTTAGGTTGGAAAAAGTTCAAGGTATTGGTGTGGAAGTAATTTTATTTTATTGGGTATGAGTAAGAGTAATGGTTCAAATGACATAATTTATGCCAAAAGTATGGGCAATCCGTACAAGAGTTCACTACGGAGTTTCATAATCAAGCGTTGGTTTTGGACATTGATGTGGACGAGTATGAGGTATTCATAAAGTATACAGGAGGTTTGTCAGAGTCCATTAGAAGAGAGTTGAAGCTCTTTACTGTGGCGAATATCGAAGATGTTATCATAAAAGTAATTGCTACTGAAGGGAAGTACTTGAAGAGTGATATAAAAGACGACAAGAGCAAGTCGGAGTAAAAGTCTAGTTGGAAGAATGAGCACAAAGGGGAGTCCACAGAAGAGAGGTCTTCATCCAAGGGGAATGACTGTAGTCATTATAAGGCAAATGGGCACATTGCAGATAAATGTTGGAAACTTTACCCGGAGCTTAGGCCAAAGGAGGAGAAGAACAAGAGGGAGAAACGTGTATTAGCCACAAAGATTGTTGATCTTCCAGATTTAGATAAGCCAAATCCTGAACTTTTCCTTATATTTCAACAATCTATGGCTACAAAGGAGACGAGTAGGGAAGAAATTTTTCATGTTATCATTCAAGTGAAGCAGAGCTTAATAGAGGCCATCATTGATCTGAGTAGTCAGAAGAATTTGATCTCTGAGGTGGTGGTAAAGAAAATGGGTTTGGCTACTATGACTCATCCTAACCCGTATGGTTTGGGTTGGATTCAAAAACATGCAGAGTTAAAGATCATAAAGTAATGTACGTTCAGGTTTGCGATTATTGAACAGATTACTAACAAAGTGGCGTGTGAGGTGGTTCCTTTAGATGTGTGTCAAATCATCTTGTGTAGCCCTTATCTTTTAGACCGAGATTCGATTCTTTACCATAGAGCTTGCAAATACCGTCTTATGAAGGAGGGGAAGGACTTTCATATAAATGCTTGTAAGGAACATGTCACCACCAATAATTTAGTAACAACAACTCAGACGAAGAGGTTGGTTAATCCAAGAGGCAAGTTTGTTTTATTATTGGTACGACCGGTTCAAGAGGGTCTGTTGGCTAAGGTGTTGTCTACTTTGGCAATGTCTCCTAAGAAATAAACCAAAATGAAAAAGTTACAAGAGGAGTATAAAGACTTGGTTTTGGGCATAGAAGGGATGCCACATAAAAGGGATGTGGAGCATGATATTACCTTGGTGAATGGCGAGCCACTACACAACATTGGGTTGTATTAAACTTATGTAACCGAGTCTTATAAGATCAAGAAATAAGTACAAGAAATCCTAGAGTAAGGGGATATTAATCCGAGTTGCTCACCTTGTGGTTCACTGGTATTATTGGTGTCAAAGAAGGATAAGTCTTAGAGAATGTGTATAAATTATCGAGCACTGAACAAGATTACTCTGAAGAATCGTTATCCGCTTTCACGGACTGAAAAGCTTTTAAATGAGTTGCATAAAGCTCAGTTTTTTACCAAGTTGGATCTTAAGTCGGGTTACCATCAGGTTAGAATCTGGAAAGAAGATACTTGGAAGACTGATTTCAAGACCAAACAATAACTCTTTGAGTAGTTGGTGATGCCTTTTGGGTTATGCAACGTTCCAGCAACATGTATGCGGTTAATGAATGAGGTACTTCGTGCTTTTATTGACGATTTCGTGATTATGTATTTAGATGGCATCTTAATATATAGTCAAACATTGGAGGAGCACCTCGTGCATATTCGTAAAGTGTTAGAAGCATTGCGATCACAACAACTCTTTCTAAATGGGAAGAAGTACAAGTTTGGGAAGAAGGAACTAGTATACTTAGGATTTATTATTGTTAGCGGTGAGCTTAAGGTAGATCCAAAGAAGGTCTCGGTCATTGCTAATTAACCTAGACCCCGTACAGTGACTGAAGTGAAAAGTTTTATGGGTTCTTGTCAGTATTTACGACAGTTTATTTAGCATTTTTCACAGATAGCCGCACTGTTGCATTCCTTGACAAAGGTCGATATAAAGTTTGCGTGGGAAGATCACCATGAGAAGACATTTCAGTTGCTGAAGTCCAAGATTGTAGATGCGCCAGTGTTAGCGTTGTCTAATTTACAACGGCCCTTTGAGGTCGAAACAGTTGCGTCGGACTATGTATTAGGGGCAATTCTATTATAGGATAGGAGGCCGGTTACCTGCCATTCTGAGATGTTAATAGGAGCAGTACGCAACTATCCTACCTATGATAAGGAGTTCTACACCTTATATCAATCAATAAAGCATTGGCAGAACTTATTGGGGAAGGAGGTTGCGGTACATTCCGATCACAAACCATTACAGTTCTTATCTACGCAGTCCAAGCTATAGCAAGCTCGCCATATGAAGTGGATGTCGTACCTACAACAATTCACCTTGATGATCAAGAATAAGAAAGAAGTGGACAAGAAAATGACTGATATGTTATCTCGACCCCCATTACCGACTATTTCTGCTTTGTTGGTATCTATGCAGATACAGTCGATTGTTCCTTCTGATTATGTTGTAGGGTATGAAAATGATAAGGAGCTCAGTGTGATTCAACAGAAGTTACTGCAAGGCAAGACATGCGAGTATGTATTGAAGGATGGATTGATTTACAGGGGCAGTCTATTATGTATTCCAGAGGGTGAAGATCGTTTGTATCGGATTAGAGAAGCACATTGTTCCCGGGTGGCTGGTCATTTCTGGGTTGAAAAGACTGTTGAATTTACGGCAGTATATCTATTCACTACAAAAAAAATTATGTACGATAGCGTTTATACCATAGTATTTATATTGAATGCTATTACAAGTCTTCTTTTATGATGTTATGATAGGGTGTACGTTTTTGTTAAAAATACACACATAATTGTTCTATAGCACTCAATTATGCTATCATTAGCTTACACAAAGTAGGCTTTACTTTAAGTGTTTAGAAACAATTCCTTCCACGACTCTTAGAGAATCCACGGTAGCTAGGTACACCCGGATGTGGCGGGTGAATTTTGAAATCTACCCTCTTTTCCACCCAAAATGTCTCCTAACAGCTAGGTGAATTGCTTACATGGCATACACAAAATTTACTCTAAGGGTGGATTTTTCACCCTGTAGGTGGATTGGGGGTGAATTCACGCCGCACGGTTCAGAAGGGTACGTAGTCATTGAGCGCACTTCAGAACTGCGTGTAGCTATTAACCATAGAGATCTTGCCACGTGTCATGCATCTTATGGCTCCCATTAAACACACTTCAGAATTGCGCTTAGCTTCAATGTCCAGGATTAGCACACGTGGACGGCTGAGATTGATTTAATTTTCAAACGGCTAGTTTTTACCGCGCAGTTCAGAAGTGCGCTACATAAGCCTACATGAAAAATATCCTTGGTTCCCCATTATTTCACATTGGTTTTTCCCTGATCAAACTTCTTCAACAAGATGCTCAACGGCTATAAACGACAAGTTTTTTCCTCTATTTATAAACCACATTCATCTTCTACTCTCTTCTACAATCAACTCATTCATCTTATATCTCAAAACTCAAGTTTCTTCATTTCTTATCAATTGTGCCAAATCATGTCTGACGAAATCATTGCAAACCTACTCAGGCCTGACATATCACTCTCATCTTGGGAGTTATCGTCTTTATCATCGTCCAGTGATGAAGAGCTATTCCGACATCAAATTGAGTAGTTGCATGAGTATAACAAGATTATGATTAAGATGTGAGAAGCATAAGAAAAAGGGCAAGATGCGAGATCATCACGGAGGCGAGGAAGTAGTAAAAGGGGAAGGATTGACAAGCGGAAAAGCCGTGAAAATAAATTGGGGGAGTATAGCCTTAACTGGGATTACTTCGGTGACAACCCAAGATTCAAAGATATCTCATTTCGTCGTCGATTCCGTATGAGCGAAGGTGTGTATCAACGTATTTATGATCAAATACTTTCTTCGAACCCCTATTTTATTCAAAGAGAAAATGCCGCTAAGACTATAGGCTTATCCTCGTACCAAAAGATAACGTGCACACTTCGCATGTTATGTTACGGTACGAGCGTAGACACCCAAGAAGAATACCTTCGAATTGGGGAGTCTGCAGCTATTTTGTGCTTAATTTTTTTTTGTAAAACTATTATAACACAATTCAAAGCTCAATACCTTAGATCTCCCAATAACGACGATACATTACACTTGCTAGAAGTGAATGGATCGCGTGGCTTCCTGGGGATGTTAGGTAGTTTAGATTGCATGTATTGGAAATAGAAGAATTGTCCTACCTGGTGGGCAAGACAATATACCGGGTATAAGAAAATCCCTACGATGATTTTAGAAGCGATTGCATCCCAAGATCTTTGGATATGGCACGCATTCTTTGGGGTGCCCGGTTCTAACAACGACGTGAACGTCTTACATCAAAGGTGGCTTTTCAACAACTTATCTAATAGAGTTGCGCCGCCATGCAATTATAATATAGGCACGGTACCGCACACTATGGGGTATTACTTAGCGGATGGAGTTTATTCAAAATGGCAAACACTTGTTCAAACCATAAGAAATTCATCTAACGATGTCGAAAGACATTTTTCAAAGATGTAAGAAGCATGCCGAAAAGACGTAGAGCGTGCTTTTGGGGTATTACAAACTAGGTTTCAAATATTCGCACACGGTGCGAGATTTTGGAAACCTAGTGAACTAGGAAATGTTATGTAAGCATGTATAATATTGCACAATATGATCGTCGAAGATGAACATCATACTTGCATCCGACAAATGGACATTGATCCCGAGTTTAGAAAATCCGTGGATACTTGGAAGGAGGACTTAAATCCAAGACACGCGATCAAGATTATGGCAGAGTACATGCAGAAGGTTCGTGAAATTTAAAATGAAGGAGCTCATTTCCAATTACGAGATGAACTTGTTGCTCATTTGTGAGCCGAAAAAGGGCAGAGTAATTGTAGTCTTCATCACTGTTTGTTTATTTTCTAAAGTAATGTATTTTGTTTCCAAGTTTAATATTGAAGTTGCAATGCATTTTGTTTCCAAGTCTTCATCATTGTAGCACTTTAAGGAAACATAGATTTCTGCTTCAGCTTTTTGATTTTGTATCAATTTTAAGGATTACGAACAATTAATAACAATTTTATTGAAATAATGAAATTACATAGATCTTAATAACTACTATTAACGCTCAGGATTACATAAATCTTCATTACTAGAAACGTCGTCATCACTTGGACACTGCTCCTTCAACTTCTTTAAATATTCTTTAATCTGCTTCTTTATCCAACGCCTTTGTGCCGGTAGTAGGTTACTTGGGTCCGTTGTCATCACCTTAAACATATGCGCATCGTCGAAGGCTTTTATTCGAGTTAGCTCCGCTTCATGCCTCCTTTGAACTTCAGCCTCTTTCATCAACTTTAGTTCCTCTCGTGCTCTAGCTTTAGCTTCCTATTCCTCTTTCTTATGCTCGTCTCTCTAATTTATTGACTTCATCGTGTTGGACGTTGTCTCAAGCATCCTCTTCCCCCAAAAACCTATACTTGACTTTGCCGCTTCTTTTGCTTTATTTTTTTTTTGTCGTCCGGTCGTACATCTTCACAAGAATATAGTGGTGCATCCACGTCGATAGAATTATCTGGAATTACGATATTTGGAGTACCAGATGTAGGTGTTTCAGGATCGGTATTGGTGAAGTTACCCAGGCTATCGTTAAAATTTGACTTCCTAGAGACGTTACGGCCGGGATGGCTGATGTGATGAATTTGTGACCATTTAGGGCAAGTTTCCACAACTTTGTACGCTTCCCCAAGTGCAAATGGTTTGTGTTGTAGTTGAAAAAATATATCCTACGCCATACGTTCCTAGAAATCCAGTTAGAAAATTCTTTAACATTAATGAAATGAGAAAAAAAATACTTACGAAGTCATCTGTTCCAATACCGTTATGATGTCAGCTCTCAAGGCCTTGAATGATACCTCTAAAAATTGAACATTCTTTATTGAGCCGCCCCTTATACGCACAATTGACATTGGTGTACGATCGCCACATCGATTGGTCAACATAGAAGAAGTTGAATTGATCACGCACCTTAAACTAAAATGTAGCTGCTTTTTAGTTGTTCGTGGTAGCGAGGTTTTGAGACACTTGGGACCAAGCGCGTGCAAAATTTATGAAGTCATCGGATGACCAATTTTTGGAGTTGGAGTATTGTTCTTTTGTCGTCATAAACTTCATCCGAAGCCTCAAGTACATCCTCAACTATAATAGGTGTCGATGTCGTCTTTCTTTTAGACTTCGCATTCCCCCGCGTATTACTTCTCGTGAGAACCGGATTAAGCTCCTTGGAGATGCCCAGAGAGACAACCGGAGATACAACCGGCGACGTATTAAGATTTAAATCATTTAAACCCCATGTACCTTGCATTGGCGTGGTACTCAAACTTCCATCGGCGAAACAAGTTTGAGATGAATAATATGGATTTCCCGGATGAGGGTACGAGCCCGTATACCCATCAAATTGAGGGTAATATCCTTGGTTTAGGTAATAAGGGTAATATCCATGGGTTTGAGATTGAAATTGATTGTCGGGTGGCGGGAATTATTGGCAAACATGTTGATTCCGACTTTGGGAAGTGTTAGGCATTTGCGACAGATCAATTGTGCCGAATTAATGAGGAAATACGTTTCCTTCTTGGTTCATATTAAAGGATTGAGAGAGGTTTTGAGAATTAGATTGGGAGCTTGAGGAAGACATAGTGGTTTTGTTTGTAAGGTAAGGAGGGAGGAGAGTGTAGAAGATTAGAAAGGAGGAGAGTGTAGGAGATGAATGACATTTATAGATGAAAAAAACTAACCGTTAATATAGCCGTTAACAAGTGCCCAAAATAAAATATAGCCGTTAATATGGCTGTTGAGTAACTTGTACAACAAGTTTTCTAAAACAAAACTAGCCGTTAATATGGCCATTGAATAACTTGTACAACAAGTTTCCAAAAACAAAACTAGCCGTTATTATGGCCGTTGAATAACTTGTACAACAAGTTTCTAAAAACAAAATTAGCCGTTAATATGGCCGTTGAGTAACTTGTACAACAAGTTTCCATAAAAAACTAGTGGTTAATTTGGCCGTTGTGTAACTTGTACAACAAGTTTCCATAAAAAAATACTAGCCTAAGGTGTAACATACTTAAACATTGGTTTGGCGGCTCCAATAAGAGTGAGGTCAACCAGACTTGACACTCCTCACTTCACTTCAGTCTCATATTAATCAAGCAATATTAATACTAGTCTCTGATGATTGAGTAACTTGGACAACATGATTCCAAAACATAAATCTTAAAAAAAAAACAATATTAAAACTCTGAATAAAATATAGTTTAAACAATATTAATACACAACATAGTTTAAACAAAACATAAATAAAAGTTCTAAATAAAACATAGCCTAACTGGGACGACCTCTCTTCGTTTGGCAGACGCGTCTGCCACGTGGGAGACTTTCGTCATAGGTACATTGCACAATTGGCTCTGTCTGGTAGGAAATGAACATCTCAGCTAGTCTCTCGGACGTCTCTCGGATGATCTCATCCCTCCGCCTCAGCTGTTCCTCTAACTCGGTCGTGCGATCAACGTATTGCCTCGAGTCTTCATATGCTGTATATCGTAATCCTTGGTCTTGATACCACAACTCATCCGTACTATACGTAGGTGGATACGGGTATGGTACCTGCATCACCGAGATTGGTATCCGTCTACGTTGACCGTTCGGTCACGTAATATCCATGAACCATCCCATATCACGTGGATCACTGGTCGCCTGAACACCATAGTCTTGCACCTGTGAAGACGTAGCTAAACTCGACGTAGGAGGCAAGTGTACATCGGGCCTCACTAGATCATGCCCGACCGACCAAATATTTCCCGTCTTCTTTACTAAACTGTAACCGATCTTGGGATTTGCATGAACGGTACTCCAATATGTCATGTAATCTACGCCGGGAACAAGATAATCGCGACCATCATAGAAGTCCACATCCTTCAGACTCTAATATATCTCTCGATCGTACCTTAGGAATTCCATAATCTCCTGAGGGGATCATAGGGCACACTATCACGCCCGGTCATCTGACGCATACACGGGTCTCCTAAATACCAAAGCGTACCGTGGCCGTATGGGACTGACACTAATGGAACCCTCTAGGTGCTCAACGCTGAAGCAACTCTTACCTCTGGACAGATTAATTGCCTAGACCTGTGCCATGGTTGCCAATCTATATTGGTTATGTCCTTCCATTCTATCATATCTCTGATCACAGCAAAAGAGTAATGGATTTCGGACCCCGTACTCACCCTTTCATCTCTCCACCTAGAAATACGAGGATAAATATGGTTAAAGTTTTGTACCTTAACTAGATATATTCCAACCCAACAGTACTCGAAGAACCAGAACTTTAACACCGCATAGAATCCGGTGATCGATTTCTTTACCTTCCCGTCCCTCAGAACTGAGACTTCATCAAGCCCCCGATACAAAGCCGTCATAATTGGCGTACCTCAGTCAAAACTCGATGCACCAAGAATATCGCAGTCTGTCAAGGCTGTAAGATAACCCACCCAAAGGGATGTGGCACCATTTGAGAAAAAGAGATTACCCATCATATAAGCAATAAATGTTCGTGCATACACGATATCCATTTCTGAGTCGTAATTGTGGAGACTTCGATTCAAAGGCTTTTTCCACTTTTTTAAATAGTTGAGAGTGATGTTACCGTACCTGATGTCAGAGCTTGTAATTCCCGTGAACATCTTTTTTGTTTCCTCTAACTTTGAGTACCTCTCGTCGTACGGGAGTTTGTGACCCCTCCTAAAAGATATGTCCGTTAGCATGACGAAGTCAAACGGTGTGAAACCCAATTCCCCGCAAGGAAAGTGAAAGGTATGGGTAGAAGGTCACCACCGCTCCACGAGAGCATGAACGAGACGGTTATCCGAGTTTCCCGCATTAATCGAGCAAAACTCCTCAAAACCATATCGTCGACCAACTTCTTCAACGTCGGGTACACGGCAATCCATCGATACCACTTCAATACCTTATCCAATGATCCCCTATACTGTAATTCATCTCGGTTCTGACAAAAAAAGTACATTAACACCTTAGAAGTTCATTCAGGCATTTTATCGAACACATTGCAATATACGTTAATAACACATAAAATTTACATAAGAATTACCGGTATTTCTTCCGATCCAACAAAAATATGGACCCAGCCATCCGGGAGGATATCTAGTCGGTTCAACTCATCGTACAATGGGGTGGGATTGTTGTCCAACATCAATTGTAACGGCTAATTATTTGTGATGTCGGCGTTCCCCCTTCGTTTTACTTCTGCGTTAGAGTTACGTGTAGTTTTGGAAGCATTTTTTCTCGGTCGCGAACTAGACTCTCCCGACATTTTTAAGTGATTAACGGAGGAAATGGGTTGGGTTGGGAAACTTGTGGAGTAAGGTTGGGTATGCCAAGCTTAATGCCTTGGATATGCTTAATGCTTGGGATATGCATTTGTAATGCCTAGGATATGTACTTGTGGAGTAAGTTGATGTTCAAATACACTTAAAAGGAAGTTCTAAAAATTAAGCCTAAAAGATGCATAGTGAAGTCGTGCGGTTCTAAACTGCGCGGCATAAAAAAAATTCAAATGATCCACGTGTCTGATTCTTATTGGCCAAGCTTGCCGCGCGGTTTAGAAGTGCGCTGGAGAGTGTAAGGTTGAGATTGAAATACGTGGACTCATTTGGGACGTCAATTTTTGCACGCGATTTAGAAATGTGTTTGGCAAATTCACTTTGGGGTGGATTGAAAACTGTTGTGGGGCGGATTGGATTCACCCTGTTTTTGGGCGAATCCATCCACCCAACTGTTGTGGATGCTCCACAGCAATTAACAAGGTAAATCCATCCAACATATTTCCACAACACTACACGCAGTTGAACTGCGGCATAATAAAAAATAAAATAAAAACTCTCCACGTGGCTCAATCTGGAGCGTCCATTACCTAATGGGCGGTTCAGAGGGGCACGGCATGAATCCACCAAAAATCCACCCTGAGGGTAGAGTTCATCGCCACATCACCAATCGACCTAGCTGCCGGAACCAAAGAGGGTGGATTTGAGGGTGAAAACCAAATCAACTTTGTCACATCAGAATCCACCTAGTTGTTGTGGATGCTCTTAGCTCTGAGAGAGATAGAGGGAAAGAAAGAGAGATATGTGAAGATCAAATGAAGATCACTTCTCATCCGATACAAAAGACTTCTTCAATCCTAAACAAGGTATGATTCGAACAATTTTATATCAATAATACTAACTAAGCCGTAATTTGTTAGATTTACTCTTCCAAAGCCCTAATTTTTCAGTCCAAATCCAAGCTTTAGTAATAATAATGATATTTTTTACCCAAACCCTTGATTAATTTTGGAAGATCAGATTCTGGTTCAGTTATATTGGGTGAATTCCGCATCAATCCATCAAGGCGAAGACCCAAATTTAAATCTTCAACCCATCATTGATTAATTAGTTCAATAGATTTTGTGTAATTGAATTTCTTTTGCATCGATTCTTAAAGTCTCTTAGATGGATCTTTGGATTCATCTTGAACAAGATAGTTGTAGAGTTTGTGATTCGTGTAGTTGAAACATGAGTTTCCAGCGTCTCTGAAATAGTTACAAGAGTTTCCAACGACAGTCTAGTTATTCAAGACGTCAGAAGTGAAAAGGTTTCGAACTTTTTGATGAACTTAACCACCTTCTTTATGGCCTATATTGTTGCATTTGTGCTTCTGTGGAGGATGGCTCTGGTGGGATTGCCGTTTGTGTTACTTTTGATAATTCTAGGTTTGATTTACAGTAGGATTTTAATGGTGTTGGTTAGGAAGGTAATGCATGAGTACAATAAAGCTGGTAATATAGTGGAGCAGGCAATTTCATCAATTAGGATGGTTTACTCATTTGTTGGTGAAAGCAAAACTATGAATGGGTTCTCTGTTGCGCTTAAAGGATGTTTGAAGTATGGGTTGAAGCAGGGTTTAGTAAAAGGAGTAACCATTGGAAGCAATGGTATTACATTCGCAGTTTGGGCCTTGATGGCTTGGTATGCTGGCCGGTTGGTAATGTACTATGATGTCAAAGGAGGGACTGTTTTTACGGTTGGGACAGTAATGAATCATGGTGGCATAGCCTTCGGATCCGGTCTTTTGAACGTGAAGTACTTCGCTGAAGCTTTTTCCGCTAGAGAACGAATAATGGAGGTAATAAAGAAAGTACCCAAAATTGATTCAGATAATATGGAAGGTGAGATTTTGCAGTCTGTATCAGGAGATGTTGAATTTAAGAATGTTAAGTTTGCCTATCCTTCGAGACCAGAAAACACAATACTTGAAGCTTTTTGCTTAAAACTTCCAGCCGGTAAAACTGTAACATCGGTTGGTAGAAGTGATTCAGGAAAATCAACCCTTATCGCTTTATTGCAAAGATTTTATGATCCCCTTGAAGGAGAGATTTTTCTTGATGGGATCACTATTAATAAGTTGCAACTGAAATGGCTTTGATCCCAGATGGGTTTAGTTAGTCAAGAACCATGTTTATTTGCCACATCTATTAAAGAGAACATACTCTTTGGTAAAGAAGATGCTACAATTGATGAAGTCATTGATGCAGTCAAAGCGTCGAATACTCACAACTTTATTTCTCAGTTGCCGCAAGGATACGATAGTCAGGTAGGTATGAGGGGTGCAAATGTCAGGTGAGCAGAAACAAAGAATAGCTCTAGCACGAGCTATTATCAAGGCCCCTCGAATTCTCGTTCTAGACGAGGCAACCAGTGCATTGGACTTGGAATCAGAGATAGTAGTTCAAGAAGCGCTTGAGAAGGCAGCAGTAGGTCGAACTACAATCAAAATTGCTCACCGTTTATCTACAGTTCATGATGCAGATGTCATCGCCGTGGTACAAAATGGACTGGTCATGGAAACTGGGGATCGCGATGAGTTAATCTATGTGGGTGTACGCTTCACTTTTTCGATTACAACAATTGGATAAGAAAACAGAGAATGAAGAGTGCAATATGCCAGGATCTTCATCCCACATAACAAACAGGGATAGCATTGGTAGTAGTCGTAGACTATCTTTAGTCAGTCAAACTAGTTTGGCTATCTCAGTATCTGAGGTGCAAATTGTACAAATTCCGCCATTTCGAAGGTTATTACTTCTAAACCTTCCTGAATGGAAACAAGCGATTCTCTGATGCTCAAATGCAGCTTTGTGCGGTACCGTGCAGCCGGTGTAGATGTATATAATGGGGAACATGATATCTGTTTACTTTTTGACTAATCATGAAAGATAAAATCAAAAGTTCAAACGTACTCATTGTTCTTCCTTGCCTTGGCTGTGTTTTCGTTTACTATTAATATCATCCAGCATTATAACTTTGGGGCCATGGGAGAGCACTTGACTAAAAGGATCAGAGAGAGGATGCTGGCTAAGATTATGACTTTCGAGGTTGGGTGGTTTGATCAGGATGAGAACTCTAGTGGGGCAATTTTTTCTAGACTCACCAAGGATGCCAGTGCGGTGAGATCATTGGTTGGGGATCGAATATCTCTTCTTGTCCAGGTCTTTTCTGCAACATTAGTTGTGTGGACAATGGGTCTGATCATCACATGGAAATTTGCTTTAGTGATGATCGCTGAGTAACCATTGATCGTTATATGCTTCTACCTTCAACGGATCCTACTAAAAAGAATGTTAAGTAAAGCAATTAAATGCCAAGATCAATGCAGCAAGGTTGCCTCAGAAGCAGTTTCTAATCATCGAACTGTAACTGCCTTCTCCTCCCAAGCTCGAATTCTCAAAATCTTGGATCGGGCTCAAAATGGTCCACGCAAAGAAAGTATTCACCAATCATGGTATGCTGGCCTTGGCCATGGGGTTTCTCAGTTCTTTATGTTTTCTGTTTCGTCTCTCAGCTTTTGGTATGGTGTGGTAAACTGTTATCCCTAGGCGACATAACTTCCAAAGCATTGTTTCAAACTTTCTTGATCATAATTTCAACTGAACGTGTCATTGCTGATGCTGCTAGTATGACAACTGATATCGCCAAAGGATCTGATGCGGTTGAATCCGTCTTCACAGTGTTAGATCGGACCACAAAAATTGATCCTCAAGAAGGTAACTAAACAGAGAAGAAGCTAGTTGGGCGAGTGGAGCTTTGTAATGTCCACTTCGCATACCTGGCTAGACCAGACATTATCATCTTCAAGGACTTTAGTCTGACTATTGAATCCAGTAAGTCGACGGCTTTGGTAGGTCAGAGTGGGTCTGGAAAGTCAACAATCATCGTTTTAATCAAAATATTTTATGATCCATCAAAAGGATCAGTGAAGATTGATGGGAGAGATATACGGAGTTACCATTTAAGATCATTGAGAAAACACATTGCGTTGGTGAGTCAAGAGCCTACATTATTTGATAGCACTATCAGAGAGAACATTGCGTACGGTAGTGCTGGTGAAATGGTTGATGAGTATGAAATTGTTAATGCAGCAAGGGCAGCTAATGCTTACGATTTCATTGCAGGGTTAAATGACGGGTATGATACACCATACGGGAATAAGGGGGTTCAGCTATCAGCAGGGCAAAAGCAACGCATTGCAATAGCTCGTGCTATATTAAAAAACCGTCAATTTTATTGTTAAATGAGGCAACAAGTGCACTTGATAGTCAATTGGAGAAGCTAGTGCAAGAGGCATTGGATCATGTGATGAATGGCCGAACAAGTGTTATTGTGGCCTATCGAACTAAGTACCATACAGAATTGTGACCTAATTGTAGTATTGGAGAAAGATGTTATAGTAGAGAAGGGGACGCATTCTTCACTTATGGATAAGGGACCTATTGGAGCTTATTTTTCCTTGATCAATACCGAACATAGGCTTACTACAAATTTAAATGACGATTAATATGCATGATAATTAATCATGTTTTTTTATAAACTCGTGATTATCACATAACATTTTTTTATTCGAAAATTATGAGAATAAATACTAGTTTTTGTCATCTTTGTAAAATCAGACCCAAAGAACAATAAATTGCAAAATCGATAATGGCAAGAGGAAAAACCATATTTGTCCCTACTGAAGTTTCAATATTACAACAGATAACCACCTCTTTTTGGGCTCCACAAGTACAAATGTCACATCCGGTCTAATTAAAAATTGTAAAAAATTATTTAACTCATTTAAAACTATTATATCAAGCCACGTGTACGAGGAAGGCTGGCATTATCACCATCTCATGAACTACTTGTCATTTGTTGTAGTGCATTTTGTCCTACCTTTGAACATATTTATTATTTATAAGAATGCAGACTCTTTCACAAATTTTGTTACTATTTCTCATCGTTTAAGGTTACGTATCACCTGCGGTTCACAGGAGTTTGTATAGTTTTTGGAGCCAAAACGATCCCGATTCATCGAACAGTTTCTTCTTCTTACTCAACAGCAAAAACCGTCTCAATTATTTGTCACAAATCGTCTGTGTGACTGTTGCCTACTAAGTGTTTGATTGAAGACTGGTACTCTACTCCTTGGGCATGGAGGAAATGATGGCACTCGTAACTCTTGTAGATGGTACCCTACTGTACTCAACTCGTGGAACAAACAATGGCAAATCGTCTGCTCGGCTGCGGCAAACAAAAATATGTCATTTAGTTTGTTCAACTCTGGCATTTTTTTAGACGTCTATATCATTTTTAACAGACTGTTATCATATTTGTAATGTAACTTTCCCATTTGGTCAGCCTTCTTTGTCATTTGTTTTATACATTTTTGTCATTTGTTCCGAAAATATCAACTATTTGAATATTAAAGTAGGTTTCTAAGCCGTGGGCTCCTAGTTCGAATGTCACTTCATAATTAATAATAAAAAAATTTAAATCATTTAAAAATATTATTATCACGCCACGTGTCCAATTTTAATCGTTCCTCGATCTACACATGTCCTTACTATTTTGAGATGTGTAAGGCACAACCTGTCACCATTACATACATTTCTTGTCATTCGTTGAAACCAATTTGGCATGCGTTTAAACCTCAGTTATATTGGTTAATACAGACTTTGTCACTATCAATTGTATTATTTGGCATTTGTTTATTGTTCTTCAGAGTTAGGTAAAGAGTGTGATTCACACGAGTTCGTTTAGCTTTTGGCGCCAAAAATCATTCTTATTCCTCAAACACTTCTTACACGACCACTGCAAAAACAACCAAAATTGTCCCGTTTCTACAAATCGTGTGTGATTAACGAGCGTAAAAACCGTCAGTCGCACAAACTGTATTATCAAAAATTATTGGCAAATTGTCTGCGTGTTTGTGTAATTTTAGTATTATATAAGTGGCAAATCATCTGTGTGACTACTGCCTACCAGGTATTTGATCAAAGTTTATTTTTTCTTCTTCCACAATAAAGTTTGATAAAGAAATTAATGAACAAGTTAACGAGGATAACCAAGCACATGAGGGTAGAGGCAAAAAGGGCACCACAAATACTAAAAATTATACCTCTCGTTAAACAGGTTTGGGACTTCACAAAATGTTTGCAGCTCTGCCTGAAGAAGAGGAGGGTGTTCTTCGTGCCACCTATTTTGCACCCTTACTACTGATTGATCCAATAGCGACGATGTCGACGTTGGTTGTGGAAATATTTGATCGTCATCTCGGTGATATGAAATTCCAATTTGGGGAGACGATAATTTAGATGAATCCCATTCATGTTTGCCTAATTTTGGGGCTACGTGTCTCGCCTATTGCAAAGGAGTTCTTATTTGTTGATCCTAAGCATATGACAAATTTCAAAATGAGGCGATTCCCCAAGAAGAAGAATACATATGGGTTGAAGGAAATTGATAATGTTTTAAAACATGCAAAATTAAAAAAACATGAGGGTAAGGCTCTAATTTATCATTTGTATTGTATTATTTATCATCGTCCGTCATTGTATTTCTCACCCCTTCAATATTTGTATTGTATTTGCCATTTTTGGCTCATTATATTCTAATGTTCTTATCATTACATTGTGTTATTTTGTTTTACAGAAGATGTTCTTCGATTAAATTTGTTAAAAATTATATTATCCTTTCTCCTCCCGAACAAGGGGAGAAACGTTTAGGTGAAGTATGTTGATCTAGTAGATAATCTACAACGGTTCAATAGATTCTCCTAGGGTGAGCAAGTCTATAATTTCTTGTGGAGGCAAATAGTGGAGTTTGCCAAATATCGATCGGCCGCTGATAAAAAATCGGATAAAGCTTTATTACTCTACAGATGTACCTGGGTGTTGATGATATGGACTTTCTTTTCTATTCCCAGCCTGAAGTTTCCAAGAATTGAGGAATTCATACATTTGTTCTCTAAGCTACAGGGATGGAGGATGATATCTTTTAAGTGTCGCCAAATTGTGACGTTTAAAAAGTTTTTTGCTAACCCCGATTTGTTGGTAATAGCTATGAAGCCCTCTGAGACTGACATGCAGTAAGATCTTGTGTAAAAGGTCATAGTAATCTATCATTCTTTGTATGATTTTGATTCATTTTATTATTTCTTTGTCATTTAATTTAGGTTTTCTATCATTTTATTTGTTAGTTTTGGCATTTTGTATTCTCTTCTTGACATTTGTTTGATTTTCTGTTATTATTAAGTCTTTTTTTGTCATTTGTTGTATACCTATTATTATTGTTAGAATATTTCTTGTCATTTCTAAGTTGCCATTTGTCATTGCCATCTGTTTGAATATTTCAGAGATATCAAATCGAAGCACCTGTAATCGGTGTTGTACATGTAATCGGCGTTGCACCTGTAATCGGCGCTGCACCTGCAATCGGTACATCTGTCGTTGGTGCACCTGCAGTCGTTCCACCTGCAATAAGTAGCAGTTCTTCTGCCTCTGAGATCAAAGTTGTAGTAGTTAGGGTATGCTTCCAGTTGGAGGATAAAATGTTATAGAAGTTGGATGACCATGGCAAAATGTTGCATACTCATGGTAAAATGTTAAAACGAATTTCGATGTCTACTGTGGGAGACAGTACTCTACCACTTAGAGATACTTTACTCCTTGGCCAGTACCAATTCTCTACTCTTGAGAAAACCGCGAAACGCAAGCGAGAATGAGGTAATGAGAAAGAATATGGGAAAAGGAAGAAGGCGGAGCCAAGAACAAAAAAAGGTAAGAGAGAATGGCAGAAGAAGGCAGAATAGGCTGATGTACCCAACAAGAAGAAAAAGGTTGAAGGCCTGAAGAAAGAAGCTTTTACTGATAAACAATTTAATATTGTCTCACTGATCCAATTGAATGGCTTAATCCCCAAGATCCCCAAGAAGGGCTTGGCTAATAGAGTGCCAAGGAAGAAATGGGTGCAATTCTCAGAACTTCAAAATATTCAATCAACTGCCAAAAATTTGCCTCAGCAAGTTGCGCCTGGAGAGATATTAGAGGTGGCAAATGTTTTAATGGTAGATGATGTTGAAGTTGGGAGGGAAGTAAATTTCAATGCGATATCGTCTGAATATGGTGGTGATCTTCTAGAGGTATCATCTGTTTGCTACTTCTTATCATTTATATGATTTTATTTGACATTTGTGTATTACATATTGGCATTTACTTTATGCAATTTGCCATTTCCTCAGATGTTTATCATTTGTTCAGAATATTTTGGCATTTGTGAGGCTATCTTTGTCATTCTCTTTTCCAAAACTTTCACCTCGTCTGATGTCTTTGTTTATTTTATTTGTTATATGTAAAGTGGAAGAAGGGTGAAGAAAAAGATAATGATGATAAGAAAATGTCAAGGAGAAAGTTAAATCTAAAGAAGAGGAAGTTCAAGAGGTATTTATTTATCTAATATTTGTTTTGAGCTATCTACCATATTTGTTGCTACCCTGTTGTTTGTTCATTTAATTTTACTATTCGTAGTATGTATATCCTATTTTACAGATGGAAGAATCGAAGAATGGGGATAAGAAAGTTGATGATGTTGCTGAAGAAAAGGATTCAGAACAACCAACTGTAGTGGTGTATTATACTGGAAAAAAAGATGTACAACCTGACAATGAGGTATTTGCTGAACAAGATGACTCATAACCTCAAGTTACCTGACTACAACTAATATTTGTTTGTATTGAGTTATCCATAATATTAGCATCACCTATTCATACTATTTTTTTAATTTGTTTATTCTTTAACCTTTGTTGTACAGACTATGGTGGTTGCAGAGGTAGTAAAAATTGATATAGTATTTTTCAACCAGGAGGAAGTTGTTGGTGAAACTTATCAGGTAACTTATCATTTGTTTAATGTTGACTTCTGATTTTCTTTTTTTGTTTTATCTTATCTTGTATCACTCTGATCATTTGTAGTTTGTTTATTTACAGGCTAGTGCTGACCAAACAACTGTTGTATCTGTCGAGGAACAGACTCTGGAGGTTGAAAAAACTGAAGATGAAGCTAGTCAGGTAACTTTATCATTTGTTTGCTGGTAATTTCTTTTTTTTTCTTTTTTTTTCACATATATTGTATGACTCTTATCATTTGTAGTCTATTTTTTTATAGACTAAATAGAGTAAAAAGGAGGTGGAACAAAATAAAGAGGTGTTTGAAGGCAAAGATGATGATGATAGAAATTCACAGAATAAACCAGACCTTGAGAAAGTAATAAAACAAATGGTTGTTGACCAGACCAATGTATGAAGTACTTTTAAACCATACAACTGGTTTATTACTCATTATGTTGTAATAAGCACATTTATATTTATTTATTTTATTTCGACATATCTGTTCCAGCCTGTTTTAATAGAGTCAGAAGTGGATGTCACCTTAAAGAAGAAGCATGCACTAACTGAGGAAGAAAATAATGAAAGAACCTTTAAAATGGCTTGTCGAATCAACCAATTGAATGCTCACCATGACGAGCTTCTTCCAGGAGTGTTATTAGAATCTTTTATTCAAAGACCCATCTCACAAGATGAGAAAAACCAGGTGGACCAAGTCTGGTCACTGAGGAAAGATGAATTATCTTCTGAAGCTAAGAAGGGCAACATGAGTACCTATATGATGATGGTGAAGAAACTGTTTGCCTTAATGTTCTCTACACCTTATATGCAAATTAATGGTTGGACAATGAGGTATTTATATCATTTATTTTATTTCCACTGTCATTTGTACAAGTGTCACTACCATGTGTTTTCAAATTGTCCGTCCGTTTTTCAATTGAACTTTATCATTAGTTTTGCCTTTGTTGTCATTTATAATATTGAACGTATCATTTTTGTTATCTAATTTGTCATTTTTCTTTCTTGTTCAGGTCATTGATATGTACATTAAATCCCTGATTCAATATTTTGACACACAACATCGTGCCCGCCCAGAAAAAGAAAGGATTGTGTTGGCAGATATATTTGCCTGTCAATATATTAGCAGTGCTTTCAATGTCTGGACTCGTAATGTCCTCACCAGAAGGTGTAGAACTGAAGAAAAAAATCAATTTAGGAACAAATTACATCTATGCAATGGAATCGTACATTTTCTAATTGGATCCATCGAGGAAATTTAAAAGTGGTCAATTCTAAATTAATACTCATTCCCTGGAATATCAATGACAGCCACTGGGTCTTTTGTGATGTGCCCTGTAAGGCAAGAAAAATATACATCTACGATTCAATGGTAGATTCAAAAATTACAAATGCACGAAAGAAGAAGTTATCTCCTGGATACCAGCTTATTGAAGATTATATATCAACGATCCTCTCGAAAATATTTATATGGAGAGATTTTGCTCATCGTAGTAGGCCACTTGCTGGTTCAGAGGTAAAGAATTACGGTCTAAACTCCAAATGGACAACTCGTTTTGGGAAATGTCCAATACAACCAAATGGTAATGACTGTGGGGTCTATATGTTTGTCTTTATGGACAATCTCTTAAGGGGGGCGAAATTTCCATATATGATAGGCGGTAATGAATGTTGTTGCGCAGTTGCTTATGATATATTGAGGCTAGGAGTTCAGCTGGAGGAGATTTGATTTTGAAACTTTAATATCCATTTTCTTATTTTGTAAAGTTATCCGAAGTTATAACAAGTAGTATCATTCATTTATAACATTTTTTTCATTTGTTATATCTTCTTTGTCATTCGTATGTTACATATTTGTTAGAGTAGCTAGTCTGTATAATTGGATTATTATTGATTTTTTATTTCTTATGTATGATTTGGTATTTGTAGTCAGAGATTTGTCATTTGTTATTCATGATATATCATTCGTTATATATGATTTGGCATTTGTTATGAGAGATTTAACATTAGTTATCTATGATATATTATTCGTTATGTATTATTTGGCATTTATTATCAAGTATTTGTCATTTGTTATCCATGATATATCATTCGTTATATATGATTAGGCATTTATTATAAGAGATTTGTCATTTGTTATCTTAAAAATAATTATTCGTTATATATTATTTTTTTTGTAGATAGACAACATTTGATGTAAGTGAATAGTCAATTTGATGTAAGTGAACATTTGTATTGTGTTTGTATGATAGTAGACTTCATTTGAAGGTAAAAAAATTAGTTATCAATAATTTGTCATTTGTTAGCAATAATTTGTCATTTGCTAATAATCTATGGTCGATTTGGTTCTTTGAATATTTGTATCGTGTTTGTATGATAGTAGACTTCATTTGAAGTTAAAAAAATTAGTTATTAATATTTTGTCATTTGTTGACGATAATTTGTCATTTGTTAGCCATGATTTGTCATTTGTTAACGAATGACAAATAATGGCTAACAAATGACAAATTATTGATAACTAATTTTTTTTAACTTCAAATGAAGTCTATTATCATACAAACACGATACAAATGTATGTTCAAAGAACCAAATCGACCATAGATTGTTAACAAATGACAAATTATTGCTAACAAATGACAAATTATTGATAACTAATTTTTTTTAACTTCAAATGAAGTCTACTATCATACAAACACGATACAAATGTTCAAAGAACCAAATCGACTATAGATTGTTAGCAAATGACAAATTATTGTAAACAAATGACAAATAATGGCTAACAAATGACAAATTATTGATAACTAATTTTTTTTAACTTCAAATGAAGTCTACTATCATACAAATACGATATAAATGTTCAAAGAACCAAATCAACCATAGATTGTTAACAAATGACAAATCATGGCTAACAAATGACAAATTATCGTCAACAAATGACAAAATATTGATAACTAATTTTTTTTAACTTCAAATGAAGTTTACTATCATACAAACACGATACAAATGTTCAATTGCATCAAATCGACTATTTACTTACATCAAATAATGTCTATCAACAAAACAAATAATATATAGCGAATTATTATTTTTAAGATAACAAATGACAAATACCAGATAATAAATGTCAAATAATATATAACGAATGATATATCATAGATAACAAATGACAAATCTCTCAAAACAAATGCCTAATCATATATAACGAATGATATACTATGGATAACAAATGACAAATACCTGATAATAAATGCCAACTAATATATAACGAATGATATATCATAAATAACAAATGACACATCATGGCAAATGTTGTCTACTATCATACAAATCATTGTCAACTAAAAAATATATCGAAACAAAACATAAATCAAAAGATTCAAAACTAAATAAATTACATTCAACATTATCATTCATCAACATTCACAATCATAAAAACCAAAAAAAAAAACCCAAAAAATGTCTGTTTCTAGGCTTCATCCCAAAAAAATTCTCACCAAAAAGCGAGCTACTAAAAAAACCTAATAGAATCTCTTCCTCTTCTTCTGAGGAGGAGGTTCATCATCTTCATCTTCATCTTCATCTTTACCATCCGCATCATCATCATCATCATCATCATCATTATCATCTCCCTCGTCATCATCACCACTACCACCCTCCAACAACTCCCGGTCTTCCTCGACGTCGAAGTCCTCTTCGAGATATTTGCCTGAGGTGTAGTCGGCTGGTTGCTCCCTCTCATCACTATCACTTTAGTTTGTTATTGAGGGAATTAATAGAAGGAAATCTGGCATTATTGAGAGTCTAGAGACTTGAGAGAGTGAGAGAGAAATGATGGAAGAAGATGGAGAGGTTAAAGTGTTAAGACTTGGGGTTACACATTTTTATGTTTTCAATCTGACAAATGTTAATCGATGCGTCTTTCCCTCTCTTCCCCTAGTAACCACTCTAGACACATAGCCAAATCATTTATAACAAAAGAAAAATCTTGTATAGAAAAAGTCAAATCATGATTAACAAATGACAAATTATAGACAACAAATATCTTATAACAAATGAAGTCAAATATCTGATAACAAATGTCAAATCATAAATAAGAAATGAAACATTAATTGCAATCTAACTATACAGACTAACCATTCTAACAAATATGTACTATACGAATGACAAAGAAGATATAACAAATGAGAAAGATTATATAAATCAATGATATTAATTGTGCATAACTTAGGGTACCTTCTCAAAACTCATTGGGCACAAAAAAAGTAAGAAACTTTCATTAGCTCGAGTATTACAAAACTTTCAATTTACATTACATCAATTTATATCAGTTTATACACTCGAAGGTGGTGGTGGTGGTCGGTCTCCCCTACCACCACCACCGTCTCCTCCTCCGTAACCCTCACCATCCCACTATCTCTTCCTCTGATCCTACTCAGGGTACCAGCTAGACATCATCGGACGCATACCAGCTACTTCATCTGCTACTGTAATAACATTCTCTGCCAGAAGACGCAGACTAATTATCCTCCCCTGCTCCGACGTTACCATATAGTGAAAGCGTTGCATTTGATAATAATCGTTGTCCGCCTCTTCTACCAATTCATACGTCATCCCATGGAAGGGAGGACGCACTAGAATGGGAGTAGGAAGTTCAAGGAACTGGGTCCCAAAGTATCGAAGCCGCAACTCTTGCATATTGGCAAGAGCCCTAGCCTCGTACGTTAGGTGTCTGGTGGTCACCATCTCCTTCACAGTGTACTTGCCGAATAAGATTAAATAAGGAATAAAGAAGTACTTACCAAATAAACCACATCAGTATTTATACCATAGCACTGCAAACCACAATAGTATTTAATGCTGAGTCAAATCCCAATGTCAGAATTAGTTCAACATAGTAGTATTTAATGCTGACAAAACCCATTGGAAATGGTGAAGGAACATTAAAATGTATTTTCTATTTAATGAAATATATGTCATCCAACAATATATGATTTTTCATTTGTTTTATGATCTTTGTCATTTATAATCCATAAATTGCATGGTATTATTAAAATGCTGTCATTTGTTATACATGATTTAGCATTTGATTCTTAAGAGCTTAACATTCTAATGCCATAAATTAACGTCACTAAAGATAAGGCATATTACACTTCACTCCTACATATTTCTCTACTTGTTAAGATCTAGAGATTTTAACTTGGACAAAAAATCTTCCACTATCTCCGTTCTGACCTCCGAGATCCTTAATTGAATGTAAGTTCATATGTAATAGTGTTGAGGTTCTGATTACTCCCTTGGCCATAATTTATGACGTTTTCCGCCATTAATAACTGCGGCCTTTTAGAATCATCGGGCGTAGAGGATTCTCGAAGCCAAGTTTTGAACTGACAATGGTATTTTGGGCAATAGTAAAATCTCCTACCAGGCGGTTTAGAGACTCTGCAAATGAGACCACAATCCCAACTTTTCATCTCATCTACCCACGCCCATAAACCACCCACCAATTTTGCGAGCGCATTGACAAAACCAGCGGTTAGGGTTGAGGCTTGTACGTGAGAGACGAAGATCACAATTTTTACCGCACCAGCAAATAAGGGAATGCATCGTTGGTAAAAAAGTATGTAATGCTTGAGAACTAGAAACAAGTGTACAGGTTATGTAGTATAAGGTTATGACAAGCTATTTATAAAGAAATGAAAATTAGCACATCACGATGATACCCTTGGTCACAACAAATGTCATATCTCACTCTTTAAAGCTGATAAATGATTGCCTTTATAGAAGATGTGACAAGTCATTCTTAAAGTCAACTTTGATTATGTTTACAACAAGTTATCTAACCAAAACATTCTTAAGGTGCAACTGCTAAAAGAGCATCACGAAGAGTTCATGGAGAAATTAGGAGAACTCGATGAAATGGATGAAGAACAGGATAAAATAATAAAAAAGAAAAGAAAGCGTTCTGAAGGGTTCAAGTTCCATATCCGGTTCTTGGAAGATCAGCTCTGCGCCATAAAGTTGGACCGTGATGAGCACAAGAAATTGTGGGAGGAGTCGGCCTATAAAATTAGTTGTCTCGAGCAAAAGATCATAGCTATGGAACGTAATCATAATTCTTCAAGTGAGAAGTTGTGAACATTTGGGTTGTTTCTAGTTTTTTTTTTTTTATTATTATTGTTCGGATGTTTCCCTTGTATGAACATTTCTTTTGTTTTGTTTCAGTTTTTCCCTAGGGAAGATCCATCAAATATAAATGATATAAAGAAACCAAACCAATGAAAAAGACTCCATCAACAATGGTAGATAAATATTGAACTTAACAAAACTAGTAATAACATTTGAACTGACAAATGATATATTATGGTTATAAAATGACAAGTCTGGAAAGATATAATGATATATAGCTTAACAACAAATGCGAACTTATCTTCAACATATGACAAATCGATGTGACAAGTAATGATAATTAATTAGACAACTCAGTTTAAATACTCATATTACTTACGTGTAGAACAAGAAACGACGGCGCCGAACCAAGTAATAATAACTTTTACCCTATTTTCTACTATTCCCAATGCATTAAACTCCCCTTATAAAGGTTTTTAAGTTCAAATAAACTATTCTATACTCTTCAACTATTCAAACCCTAAACTCTTTTCAACTTTTGAAGAAAAATGTCGTACTCCACTCGAGTTAGCCATGTCGCTTTGAACACTCCATACGATTGGTTTGAGTTGGTAGCGATGCAGGAAGATCAACGTGACCAACGACTCTACAAATTGAATAGACTATGTCTAATGGAGAAGGATGTCTCCGGTGAGAAGGCACAAATGCAGAAAGAGCATTACAAAGACATCAGGGATAAATTAAGAGCGTTCGATTATATTCAGGATGAACTGCATTAAACTATAGCAAAGAGAGATCAGCGTTTTGAAGAGTTCAAGTTCTATATACGCTTCTTGGAAGATCATTTTTGCGCCGTAAAGTTGGACCGGGATAAGCACATGAAACTGTGCAAAGAGTCGGCTTCTAAGATTAGTTGTCTCGAGCAGAAGATTCAAACTTTGGAGCGCGATCTGGAATGCGCGGAACGTGATCAGGAGGAGTTGTAAACATTTGTTTTTTTGGTATTTCGTTTGTTCGTTTTTTATGGTAACTAGTACTTAGCCTTTGTATGAATGAAAAGATGTTTTGTTTGGTGCTACTTCATTTGCTTTTTGCTGTTAAATAGTAGTTTCTGTTTGGTTTGTGGCAAACAAAACAATCACAGTTCTGTAAGAAAATAATGATGATATAGGGGGTCAAGTTTAATGATGAACTTAACAAAACTGAAGATAAAAATTCAACAGACAATGAAAAATTCTTGGCGCACAATAATATAATAGAAACCAACAAATTGGAAATTCTTTGAGAGCAAATGACAGTTCTGAATAAAACAATGATATCATGGAAACAAACAAATGAGAAAGTATTCACCCACAAATGATACTTCAGAAACAAACAATGAGGTCATACAAACAAACTAATAATATATTCTCCGTGCACAAATGACAGTTCGGTGCTAAATAATTATACAATGGAAACAAACAAATGAGAATTTTTTTTTAACAAATGACAGTTACATTTAGACAAATGATGAATTTTCAAGCACTGACGATAAAGATCATAAGAATAAATGATACATAGAGTACCCAAAATCATTAGTGCAAACTTATTGCGATATCTTCATCTAGGATAACAGGTGGCTCAGTGCCCATCGTAAAAGATGGTGCCATTGTCGGACGTGTATTGCCATCGGATGGGATTGGCAGAAGCTTATAAAAATGGCGATTGTGTCCATTTTTTCAACACCTACTGCAAAATCTTAGTTTTGTAATAAGACCAAGCATTTTTTTCCCTTCTCTTCCTTTGCATGCGAGGATGGCCGACACGAACTGTTGAAATAGGAGCACGAACATGTGAATCAGTTTTTAAAAAATTTACTGCTCAATTCCTCTTATAGGAATCCATATAGGTTCATAAACAGCCTTGTATGTATTATTTATGTAGTACTCAGAGACACCTGTAGTTGGATCAACATTAGCAAGACCCAGAGTGCGTACTCCGTGTTCACAAGGTATACCCATCGTTTGCCACCAACGACAAGAACAAGAGCCATCCTCAATATTTACAGAATCGGTTCAGCCATAACTAGTCATCTGAAAATGGTGACGTGATGTACAAACCCTGCAGGTTAGTGAATCCGCAACAAACTTTATGCTCTCACAGTGATCTGCAACCCATGGCGTTAAGCGAGCTTGGCTCTTCTCAGCTTCCTCCCCATACTTGTAGGACATTTCAGAACAGATTTTACGCAATTCCTCAATAAACACATGGATAGGGAGATCTTTTACTTTCAAAATAACATTATTCCAACTCTCGACGTGATTTGTGTAAACGACTCCGTATCTTAAAAAATGACAAACCATAGAGGTCAAATACTAAATGAGCGTAAACTAATTATAAATGAGATCATACAACTGTAAAAGGGATAATAAAGAAATGATGAGAAATAATGGCAAAAAAATGACAAATAAGAATGTAAATGGAGTTACAATAACTATTGTTCATATAACAAATGATTAGTTGAGCAATAGAGAGTGACAACGTACGTACCTACTCATTGGAATGTATAGATTAGACCATGTTTCCTTGGGAATACCTAGTATGTATTGGAGACCCACTGGATCTGCATTCCTGATAGCATTCATGTGTTTATCAAAATCAATGTTGGTTAAGGCCTCTGCTGCCATCCAAAATGCGATCCTCGTGATTTTGAGGGTAGTTTTAATGTTGTTAAATATGTTGAAGACAGAAAACGTATGTATTGCAAATGGAAACACCTTGGGTACATCATTAATAATTTTGGGGTTCTTGTTAGAGATGACGATGAATCTAGTGTCATAACCGTGAAAATTAGACCTAAACATCTCCAGGAAGTATGTCCAACTTTCGGTGGTCTCCGAGTCTGTTATCGAAAATACAAGTGGAAAAATGTGATTACTTGGGTCAATGGCGATTGTTGTTAGTAGAGTCCCACGATATCTCCCTTTTAAACAAGTTCCGTCAATCACAATAACTGGTCTTAATAGTTTATAAGTTATTTTGGGGGGACCAAAACACCAAAAACACCTTTTGAATCTCTTATCCTTACAACTCGTAGTTTGTATATCAAACACAAAATCCAGGTCAACCAACCTCACCTCCGCAAAGTAGCTCGTAAGTAGTTGGTATGCGTGCTCAAAGTTGCCTCACGTCTAAAATAATTACGCAGATCAAATGAAATTGTGAAGAAGACAAATGATAAATAGTGTTTTAAAAATGACTTGTATGGCAAGTACAAATGACACAGTGAGTCGACCAAATAATATGAGCAAAAATGATAAACAATGTTATACAAATGACTTGTATGGGGGAACAAATGACATATAAAGTGATGATACCTCAGCGTGGGCTTTTTCTTTCGCACACCAAACAATATTGTATGTTACATCAATATTATGATGAATTTGCATATTATCAATAATTCCGGAAGGTTTGTAGTTTAGGCCTTTTCATAGTTATTGCTTGATTATAGAAGCAACCCATCTACTAGACGCTGCCTTATACGCGTTCTCACCTTCAATTTCTACTCGGATGCAAGTATGCACGGAGCAATAAGTACTTACTCTAAATATGGCAGAACTGACCAACCTTGTCGCATAAATCCGCCAAGAGCATTTATGACCTTTGCAACGTACCACAATTTTATATTCGTTACTCAGAACGTGTTCGAGATTGAACTTGTTTACAGCTGTATAAGCTCTTATGTGATTCTTGAGTTTAATCTTATCTCAATATAGATCACCAATGATAAACTCTTTACTAAAGTCATAGGGATCTTCCGTGTACGCAGCAGATTTGAACTGAAAATCCAGGAGATCTTTCACCTGCTCGGGCTGTGGCTTAAACTGAAACTCACCTGAACAAATGAGAAATATTCTACTTAGCACGATAGAAATTGAATAAGAAATGATAAAATAGAGTACACAAATGACAAATTCTGTGAACTAACCTGAAGTTTTACTTTGTCCAATAATAGGTTCGGGTTCAATTGAAAGAGGAATATTAGTTAACGTAAGTTCATTTGAAGGAAGAACATTAGTTAACACAGGTTCATTTGAGAGATGAACATTTGATTGAGGAATATTAGATTCATTTAAGGGAGGAACATCAATACGGATAGTTTCAAAAGAATCATTTTCATCATCCACAAAAGGTCTAAACCTGCGCGGATCAAGCCCACTGCCATTTATTTCAGGCTAACCCCTATATTCAGGTTCAGGATCAAGAAATGAGTTATGCCGTAAAGGTCCCCCCGCTTTGGTGGTGGACAAGCCTCAACCTGAACCAGTATCTTTGGTGGTGGACAGCCCTTTACCCGAAGAACAAAAATCAAAAATAAAGTTTTTGGAGTTCTGGGAAGGTATCCTAAGGTCATTAACAATCCATATGTGAAAAGGTGTGTCAGGATTGGTTTTATGCATATTGATCATTACGGTAAAGTCCTGGACTGATAAAATTGCGCATGCACAACCATGGACGAAGTTGTACAGCTTACAGTCCTAACGACGGATTTCGCTTATTTCTTCAAGGAGTGTAACAAAATCTTCGTATGACGAGTGCGCTCTTAGTGAGGTAAGTTTTGTACTTCCTCCAACATAAGTAACGATTGATCCAATCTTTGGACGTACGATATCCCCACCAAAATGAACAATGGTATAAAGCTGAACTCCATTCATCCATAAAGAAAATGATATAAATAAACAATTTCGGTAATAAAGTACCAAAAAACAAATGAGAAAAATGATATAAAATTGAAGTTCATCAATCTTTCAAACAAATGATAGGAATCCTGAAATAAATGATATCAATAAACAATTCTGGTGATATAGTAGCAGAAGACAGATGATTAAAAAGTCGAAGAAAAGTAATTATGTATGAATTGTATCATCTTGCATAACATCTTTTCTTAAGATAAATAGGACAAATCACGATGCAGATACACAGTTAGAGATGATGGATACAGAGTTATAAATAATATTTACTGAAACAATTATTTTAACGGTCGGAGAGAAGGATAACAACGGTCTTCGACAACAAGAATAACATATGATAGCAGCGATATTTTCCTCCCAATGACCTCTGTGTGAGGACTTTATCGAATGAAAAATGATAGTTGGAAGACTTGGCACATGAAGGAGACAAACATTATATCAAGGAGAACGTGCTTAGATTTTTGTAGCAGCTTTGTTATTGAAGAAGAAGAAGAATAAGATGAAGAAGCTTTGATTTTTAAGGTTGGTAGTGTATTTAGGGGGAATCATCCCTCTTATTGCTGTTCTGATTACTGTAGCAGATTAAACTACTCAACAACTCAAGTGGGATAGTTTCTCTTTTTTTTTGCATTATTTATCATTTGTTATGCGAGAACTTTGTCATTTGATGTGTATATCTTTGTAATTGTTTTGGTATAACTTTGTCATTTGTTGAGTAATCTTTGGGAGTTGGTAGTTTTATTACTGTAGCAGATTAGACTACCCATCAACATTTAATGTTAGAGAATAGGGTGGCAGCTAGGGGGTAGTAGATAGGACCATTAACGATTTGTTAATTTTAGTATCGATTTTGGAAGAGGCTTGCCAAAATATCAATTTTGTAAAGATGGCAAAAACTAGTATTTATTCTCATAATTTCCGCTTTTTTCATATTATTGTATACATGATTCAAACAAGATAATACGCATCTTGTTTACATTGGATGCCCTTATTTGTCTTTACTATATCATTTCATTTATGTGGTGAACCGGTTTAAAAAAATCATCTTTATTTAAATAATTGGGTATTCTTTCAGTGTATGTGTACATCTGTCTATTTTTTGGTTACTTGATGTAAATAGAGAGTTTGGGATTTTATCAAGAAGTTTTTTTAGTTATCAGTTATCTTCTACAAGGTTAAGTACTTATATGAGTTGTACTTGTATGTCGATGGATCTATAGCTTAAATCGATAAGAGCACTCATAGTTTGAAAAGATGATTGCTCGAATCCATCTGGATCTGCTTGTTTATTATAGTAGAAATAAAAGTATTATAATATTTTGTATTGATTATTATTTTTGGCATAATATATTACAATTAAAATATACATGTAAAATAGAAAATACTAATGCAGGAGATATATGATGGTGCTTACAAAGAGAGCGAATTTAGAGACACTCAAGACTCAAACACTCAAGTTTCACTCAACCATAACCACTCATCTCTATTAGATGAGTGGTTCTCAAAATTTGGTGATTTCCTATAACGGAAATGAGGTAGAAAAATACTGGGTCTTACGTTCCCCACTCTCTCTAGCTGGCAGGCATTTCTCTCTCTCACTCTCAGAAATTTCAAATTCAAACAACCCATCACTCATATTACTCAAGTTTATCTCTCTCTGTCATATCATGCATACACACACTCTCTCTCTCATATCACACAATCTTGTTTACGATTTCTGCCATTAGAGGTGAGATTTTAGTCTCGAAAGGGAAGCGATTCTGCCATTAAAGGTAAAATTGATCTCTTCAAAGAACTTCGATACCCTTGCTGATAGTACACTTACTCGACAGGTACTTTATGACCCTTACTCGGCAGTAGTACACTTTGATGTTGTAAAATTTGTTAGAATAATGGTATTCCCCCCTACTTAATCTCTGTGAAATTTATTAGAAGACTGTAATCTTTTGTGCAATTTCTCTTTGATTGATTACCTGTAGGTGGGTCCCATGAGAATTCGACAATTTAGTAATTCTATTTGCATAACACTGAACTGAGATTAAATAATTGTCGGATTCGACAATATCAGTAGTACGATCCTCACATGCACTACTATAATTATCAAATTTGACAATATTATATATGACTGTTGGAGTTACACTAACTGAATTGTCGAACACGACAATATTATATATGACTGTTGGAGACACACTAACTGAATTGTCGAACTCGACAATATTACATATGAATGTTTGAGACAAAGTAACTAAATTATCGAACTCGACAATATTACATATGAATGTTTGAGGCACATTAACTAAATTGTCGAACTCAACAATATTATTGTGCAGAGTGAGCGGAGATGGTGAAGACGAAGTTAAAGAATCGTCGAGAGGCTGCTTCTCGCCGTATTAAGTAGTTGTATGGCAAACTGGTACTGCGTTATTTTGGTTCGATTAATTTAAACGGTCTACCATTGCCGTCGCGTGAGGCGAGCTACGAAAGAATGTGTGATGCTGAGGTGGCGTTGTGGAGGGAAGATTTCTATTTACATTGTCAATTGCAGTCGGTCATCCTGTATCCAAAGTCGTAGAACACAACTCTTATGGCCCAGGCCAGGGAATTAGTTAGAAAGGAAGACTCTGATTCTGCTTGTGGCGATTTAGGATTTATTGTTTAGTTATTCTGGTTGTAATGTTATTGGCAGGTACATATAATAAAGTAGTTGTAGTATTCACCAAGTGACAAATAAATTTAGTTTGGTAGAACGAGTTTTTGTGTGTGATTGATTATATTTTGTATTCTGTCTTTTGTAGTATGTGATGTAATGAAGAATTATGAAATGAACATGCGTTGGACTTGAATTGTGTTTGGTTTGTGATATTTTGCTCAATTACTTTACTTACAACTCACAATCGTTTCTTTTATGTGTTAACTTCTCAGTCAGATCGACAATGGAAGACACCGTCGATGAAAATTAGTCAAAAGTTATTGGTGAGGAGTCCCCAGAAAGGTGTGAAAATGAGCGTATTGTAGACCCATTTTTGGCAGAATCCCCATATGAGGGTTAACATTTTAATACTGTAGAGGATGAATGTCTATAGAATGACCGATATGGAAGAGGGCAGAGTTTCTCTACCGAGATACGCAATTCTACTAAGCGTCCGAGATCGGATGATATAGGCTGAGCCCACTTTTGTTGTATGAGTAATGGTTTTTCAAAGAAAAACTTTGGGAATCCAAAGAGTAGTGACGTAACTAGCAACAGAAGATCATCTGATAAGTGTGGGTGTAAAGCAGCAATAAACATAAATTAAAATACCAAAACAGGTAAATATGTGGTCACAAGTTTCACGGATATCCATAACTACAAACTCGTATCTCTACGAAATCAATATCAGATGAAGGTTAACAGATTCTTTCCTGAAGCAGCAAAAAACCTTACAGCGGCATTTGAGCTCCACAATATTCCGGTCAGAAAGGTCTCGGCATTATTCCCAGATAGAACCTTTAGAAAATGAGATTGTTA
The DNA here is from genome assembly GCA_014058105.1 of Kingdonia uniflora. NCBI lineage: Eukaryota > Viridiplantae > Streptophyta > Magnoliopsida > Ranunculales > Circaeasteraceae > Kingdonia > Kingdonia uniflora. The sequence goes on from JACGCM010000857.1 coordinate 77,809, forward strand.
CAACCACAACGCCAAAGTAAATAAGGAACGACTAGTCAGAATAGATGCACAAACCGCATTGGAGTGGTTTAGGAAAAAACAAACTATAGATCTGATATTTTATTTTGACATAGAATTAGATGAGGAGGATCGAGCACTGAATTTTTTTTTGATCGATGGACATTCAAGGTGCGCATATAAGATATTTGGAGACGTCGTCACCTTCGATACTACGTACCGGACGAATGTGCACAAGATGTCATTTGCTCCGTTTGTAGGGATCAACAACCACTACCAAACAATTCAATATGGATGTGCTTTGCTAAGAAATGAGCAAGAAAACACATTTCTATGGTTATTCCATACTTGGCTGAAGGAAATGAACTACAAACAGCCTGTGTCAATTATCACCGATCAAGATACAGCTATGACCGCAGCTATTCCCAAGGTAAAGAAGTACTTGGATACTTATTACTAGAGTTACAGTTATTAACTGGAGTATATTGTCGATTTTATATTACCAATATTGTCGAATTCGACAATATTCGACACTTGTTACTCCATTTACAATTATTAACTGGAATATATTATCGGTTTTACATTACAATATTGTCGAACATGTGTTACTCCAGTTACAATTGTTAAATTGTCGAATTCAACAATAATTGCTAGCATAACTCTAATCCAATTAAACTACTAAATTGTCAAATTTGACAATATGATATAATATTCAAAGACACTTTTATTCTAAGTTCTGGTTTATTTTCAAGTCTTCCCCAACACCAGACATCAATTTTGTTTGTGGCACATCACAAATAAATTTCCTGAGAAAATCAGCCATGTTTATCGAGAACCATCTACATTCAAAGAAGATATTGATTCCATAATGTACAGCACATATGAGCCTGTAGAGTTTAAAACCAAGTGGATGGACCTAATGAAGAAACATAAATTGGATGATAACGTTTAGATGCAAGGAATCTTCAATATTAGACAAAGATGGATACCGTTATGGAATAGGCCAACCTTCTTTGCAGGGATGGGCAGTACATGACGGAGTGAGTCCATAAACAACTTCTTTAATGGTTGGTTGCTAATAACAACTTTGTTGTACAGTTTTGCGACTAAGTACAAGGCTACCCTTTTAGAGGGATACGAGCAAGAAAGTGCAGAAGACTTAGCATCAGAACACAAATATCGTCAAGTTGGTCCTCATCAAGCTCTACTGAAAGATACTGCAAAGATTTACACCATAACAATGTTCTACAAACTTCAGGATCAGTTTGACCTGGTTGTTCACATCATTGCAATAGAAAGACACGTAGAAGGCAACGTTCGGCAACTTACAGTAAAGTCCCATAGCGGTCATACCGAGTCATTTGAGCTAGAAATAGACTTAGAGAAGCTAACTGGTAATTATGAATGCAAGTTGTTTGAGTATGTTGAACTCCAATGTTGTCACCTCCTGAAGGTTTTCTTGAAATACGACATTCTCAAAATACCATAGGCTTTCATTATGACAAGGTAGACGATTGGTGCAAATAAGATTTTAAGATCGTATGATGAAAGTCAGTTATAAGGAGAAAACTTATGACATGCCTTCCGCCATAGCCACCTATTCCTTCGTGCATCAAACTTATTCGAGAGGGCCTCGAAGATGAAAGAAAGTTTTGATTTTGCGGTTTTGAAGCTAGACGAGTTTGAGTCTTACTTTCAAAACTACGATGACCCTTTAACACATATAGATGTATCGCAATAAAACATCTCAACTTTTGTCATAGATTCTCTGGTGTCTGAAACTATGATTTTAAACCCTCTCGTGGTTAAAACAAAAGGTCGGGCGAAGATTGATCATAAGAAAGGAGCAAGATGGAAGGGGGGAATGGAAGAAGCTATTATGAATAAGAAGAGAACATGCAAAAGTTGTGGAGTACTCAGCAACCATGACAAACGGACATGCCCATTTCTCAAAATGATGATAGCATAATCAAGTAAGTACATATTCGATGTTATGCATAAACGGCATATTCTCCGTGATTTTTCTATAATGTGTTCCATTTTATATTTATGTCATATCTACAATAATGTGTTCCATGTAGAAGACAGCAATAATGGGAAATCTATTCAGCCATTGCACTCAAATTCCAACAACCACAACATCTAGGAAAATAGAAGAAGTTCACATACATTGACTAATAAATATGTATTTGATTATTATTAAGAGATTAGTGTGTTGATTCAGCATTATATTTGTTTTGTAATTATAATTTAGGACAATAGCAATGTCTTATTTCACGGAGACAATAGCAATGAATTATTTGTAATGCAGGGATTGTGTTGCTTTATGCACCCTCTATGAATTTGTATATTGTCAAAAATATTGCATTAAATTGTCGGGTTATGTAATAGATCCTCTATAATTTAACTAAATTGTCGATTTCGACAATATTATATACCCATAACTCTAATTACAATTTATAATATTGTCGGGCTTGACAATATTATAAATGCATAATTTAAAATGCACTACCAAAATTGTCGAAATCGACAATATTATACATTGCAAGTAACCATATACACTAAAAGTATTGTCGAAATCGACAATATTTCAATTTTTATATCCAAGTGCACTGTTAAAATATTCTTCAGAGCCAATATGTACATTTTGAAGAGGGGAGATCAGAAATGAGATTCAGATGACATAACATAAATGTATATACTACAAAAATAAATCAACAATGGAGTATTTTATAAAAAATTATATATTGTGATAAACATTAAACTAAATGAACTGTCATATACAAAAAGGGAAAAATGGATAACCATGTAGGGATACTACCAATAAACATTGAGGTAACATAACTGTGATATACAAAGATTTGGTCGACAACCATATTTGATTGTCGACAAACCAACAACAACCATGTCATTAACTCTATACCCCTTTACATTGTGTTCTTTAAGTAATGCCTTGAAGTTCCTTACCCTTAAATCAAAATACCTAGTTATTTGTTCTTTCAGAAAAGCTTGAGGAATTTTTAGATTTATATGACTGTAGAAAATAGTAAAAATTGGAGGTATTGGTGCATCGAACCTTGGAAACAAACGAACGTAATGGTTGTCCGCCCCCAAACCAAACCACCAATACTTACTAGTATCCATAAGAAGGTTTTGGAACCTCTCCTCATTTGAAGTAATATTTCTTTTACGTGCCCAAAAGAGGGGTAAGAAAGCATATGCTTTAGTGTGGCTAATGAAGACCGCAACCTTCTCATAGTAAGTGGATAATAAATACACCATATGCCTATACTCCACATGTTGATGACCATAAGAGCACGCCTGCAACAGAATTTAATACGCGTTCTCACCGTCTGGAGTGAATTACATACCCAATGTTTGGCTGAAGATACTCTTCCAAAATGCGGGGTCCTTGCAGAGAAAGGTCTTCAATAATTTTATTACATCTGGGAATCTACGTTGGCTCTGGTGCTGAATCGCGGCAGTAACCCTAAAACCAGAATTGTTATCACTGATTTCGACGCCACGAACATCTACAAGATACTTCGTCCACGGCTGGAATAAAATTTCTTGTATCTTCATCTTCTTAGCCATTTTCTCCCTCCTAGAAATGATAACATTTTCAAGGGTTACCGCCGTGGAAACCAAGTCTTCTTGATAATCTCCCTTGGGTTCTTGCTGTGCTATTTTAAAAAATCTTTCATTTTGCTCAAAAAGTTCTTCAAAGGTTGGGTCCCCCATGTCTCCCATCCCTTCACTTGTGAGTGTCGTTATTAATGTTTGACGCCAAACCTCCAGCAACATTAATGTGTATATTAAAATAAACAGTAATATTAGAGCAATATTGTCAATTTTGACAATATTATATATGCATAATTCCAATTACAATGCCATAATTGTCAAACTCGACAAAAATATATTATGCAAGTGTACATATATATTACCAATATTGTCGAATTCGACAATATGCAGTTGGTAATCGCCGAATTTGACAACTATGACTTCAAACCATACATTAAATAGAGCAATCTCAACTAGGTACAAGAGTTAGGAATATGTCATACCCATTCACTGTTATCTACTTCCAAAGTCTTCTTCCTCTCTTCAGAATTAACTAGTTTGTTATGCTGGAAAAAAAAGTCTAACATTAGGATAAAGATACTTGGTACATGTACATGTACATTGCCAATATTATCGAGTTCGATAATATTTTGCATTCACAACTCTAAATACACTTCTTAATTATCAAATTCGACAATATTCGATTTCAGTAACATGATTTTGAAGCCATATTTTCGAATTCGACAATTATTACTTTAAACCATGCATTACACAGAGCGATCTCAAATAGGTACAAGAGTTAGAAATAGGACATACCCATTCACTGTTATTTGCTTCTAAAGACTTCATCCTCTCTTTATCATTAACCAACTTTTGTCCCTGAAAAAATAGCCAACATTAGAATAAACAGTAAAATCAGCATTCCATAAAATTAAGAAGGATGAGGGGGGGAGTTTACGAGATGGTTAGTTTCCTCCGTATATTTTACTGCTTCTTTCTTATACTTGGATATCCAGTTCATTATCTGTTCCAAATACATAAAGGAGATGAGTTATATAACTCCAGTTCATTTAAATGTGATTTTGGGTACTACATTTGATTTTGAGCAGGGGTTAACCGATATTGAGCATGGAATCCAAAATGAATACTACATCTGATTTTGGATAGTCAAACACAAACTCCAATCCACTAACTAAAAAATTTGTAAACAAAATTAAACTTAAATTCACTATTATCAAACACAAACTTCAATTCACTAACTAAAAAAGTCATATACAAAATTAAACTTAAATTCACTATTATCAAACACAAACTCCAATTCACTAACTACAATTAATTTTATTCATTTCGAATGACTTACAAAATTTTCTTTCGCAATCAACTTCTTCTTAATGTCCTCATGTGTAACCAACAAGTCCATACTTCTTTTTTAGGGTTGTGTATGGAACAGGCTGATGTGACTGTAGCACAGCGAGCTGTTCAAAACATGAGCACAAGAACAATATTACCAGACTTACAAATAATTCAACCACAAACTAGTAGTAAATTTTGGTAAACCTACTGGTGTAGCCGAAGGAAGTTGTAAGTCTATTTGCTCCATCAAAACCGCATTGACCACTTTTAGTGACTCGCTTTCTTTACACTGTACACATTGGTGATAAAATAATCACGGCAGATGCAAGAATGATTAATGGAAGATTATAAGTAATTAGAGGTTATTAAAATCAACACCATTACCTTTTTATTAAACTCATTACTTTTTAATTCAAATCAACAGATAAGCTCTTATTACAGTCTTCGAGGCCAGATTTTTGCCTTAGCTCTTCCTCCAAACTTGTATTTTTTTCCTCTAAATTTTTGCAATCCAATATCTACAAATAGTAATTTAACATGGAAAATTAGGATTTTGACAAAAATAAACAATGGATGCAATAATGACATCTGCCTAAGACCTTATCTTTGCATCTAACTACCTTGGCTGATCTGTGAACTCTAGTGCACATTACTCGTCAACTACACGCTTTAGTTCAATCTCCTCCTTCATTTGTTCAATGGTTTCTTTTAGCAGATCACATTCACTTGTCTGAGGTTAAATTGACAAGAAACATTTAGATTACTTTCTATGTTTTTGTCAATCTCGACAATAATACTATGTAATTGTCGAGTTCGACAATGATATATATATATGATTTTAGAAATCACTGAGAAAATTGTCGAATTCGACAATTTATATGTTTTCACCTTCACATACACTGTAATAATTGTCGAACTCGACAATTACTTATACTAATAACTATACATAAAAACTAACATTATGCCAACTAAAGATAGGTATAATTGACCTTCTCTTTGAGGGTCTCTCTTAGGTTTATATTGGCTTCAGACTCCTTCTCTTTATCTTCCTTGAGCTTCTGAAGCTGTTCATTTAGTGTTGTGATTTACTGATCAAAGCCGTCAGATCCACCCCTTGTTTGCATGGTACCATGTGCATTTGGAGACAGACTAGCATGCTCATGATGCTACAGAATTGGTAATTCAAGTGAACATAATATTAGAGACTAGAAATTTTGAAGTGAATATATTATAAGGAAAGTGAGATAAAAATAGTATTAACATGTACTAACTGATGCATCATATTGTTCAGCAATATCTTCATATTGGTGTACGGGGGTGTCACCATGCTCATTGACTCTGGCTTCCTTTCTTTGATGAATTCCAACATCATCATCTGCAGCCAGGTCACAGTAATAGGACAGATCGAAGTCCACGAGACAGAGGCAAACCACTCTAAGTATGCCTCTGTACATACTAGAGGTCCCTTTCATACCCTTCGCCACCTATCTGCCTTCTTAAAAATGAACTCCCACTTTTGGCCAGAGAAGCAATCAACCCACTCATACTTAAGGTTAAATTTCCTCGGCCCTTTTGCGTTCCATTGGTTAGAAACCACTGTCAACAGCCGTTTTGTGGGGATGCCTTGTTCTTGATTAAACTGCCGCACAACCCTATTTTGGTAGTAGAGCTGAACATGATCTGGACTTGCTAATACACAATAGAAAAAGGTGACCTCCTTGAATACAAGTGCGGAATCCCTTTTATCTATGTATGGGTCTCATACAACCTACATGAAAAATGAATCAAATGTATTATGCACCATTAAGTTGAATATTTTTTTCTAGTAGGCCTGAGAAGGATTTAGTAACATTGACGAATTCGACAATATTGCAGTGGACTAGAAGTTATTGAGATGGAGTATTATCGATTTTGATAATTTACCATGTTCATTTCAACAAATTTCCATATGCACAACTAAAGAAAATTGAATAATATTGTCGAATTCGACAATATTATTTGTACAATAATAGATGTACGCAGTCAATATTGTCGAATTCGACAATTATTCAATTTTCTTTAGTTATGAATATGCAACATTGTCAAAATTGATAATGTTGAAGCAGTATAATCTACAACTCTAAGTACAATATGATACAGTGTAGCAGGGTAATGAACTTACATCCTCCAGCTTGTAGTTGTCCAATGCCTCACTAAGCTTGAGCAAAGTTGTGTCACCGTATCTATTCGTAACAGATACGTCCAATTTCCAACAAGTACAGTGCTCGTATGCGTCAGAGTCCATCTCCTTGGGGATCCCAACAAGCTTTGGGAAATGTGCAAATATCCACAACTACATGTATATAGATAAACAAAATAAAATTAGTAGAGGTTGAAGCCATATGTAAAAAATAGTTACATAAATGAGTTCAGAATCACCTCGAGTAGCATGGTACAGCATGCAAATTACCTCCCATTATCTCAAGATGCTGCACCGAGATTGTAATATATGTGGGCAAAAACTGCTGATCCCCATGACCACTTCTTTGCCACCTTGTCATTGGCAAACAGGTAAAGGTAGCGTGTGCTGACATATGTTCCCTTTTTCGTAGGAAATAAAAAGGACCTAAGGATATACAACATATAAGCACGAGCAATAGACCTCACTGTTAACCCCTACGTCTTCTTGGCAGCTGCATTGGTACCGTCACTGAAAACCTTCTCCAACTTGTATGCATACTGTTCTTTTAGTTTCCTCAGTGACAATGAATTCCTAGCACCCCCAACTTTTAAAGACTTGAATGCATTTAAATCCTACAGGAGGCTGGAGGTTGTTCTCAAAAACCTCCAAAATCGCAGGGAATCCCCAGGTACCACCAATGACCGTGGCATCACCATTTGTAGGCAACCCAACCAATTGCTCCACATCATCCAGAGTGAGTCATCTCGCCCCATTTGAAGTGGAAACTATTAGTTTTTGACTGCCAACGTTCGACAAAAGCAGAAATAAGGGCAGAGTTGTAATAATTATAGGATATGTCCCCAATCCTATCCAAACCCTTGAACTTTACAAAATCTTGGACCACTTGTGGTTCCTTTATAAGGTCCCACATAGACTGGTGATGGTGAACACGAATAGGAAGCTTCTCCTGAGCAATAATAGTGATTATGTCAAAAAAATATAATTATCAATATTAGGAATAACAAAGCATAATTAAATAAGGAATTCCATTAAATAATATGTCTGCCCTAGTGCGATCAACTTTGCTCTATGGAACCTGAAGCTCCTTAGTAGGCTTTTATAATTAGGGCCTATGTCGTCAATGTTTGAAGCCCCCTCGCCTTCAGAATACCCCCCAATAATATGAATATTCACATCAAAATCAGGGGAAGCATTTGGGAGCGGTGGTTGAGCTCCCAAAGCAGATTGGGCAGAATCAGTCTCAAATTCTTAACCCTAGGGAATATTCATACCTTGCGTAGACTCAGCTTGGGCTGACTCAAATGGAGGTAGTGGTTCACTAACACTCTCATTGGCACTATCAATAGTATTTGGAGAAACGACTGTGCTTGGGTCAATAGTCTTTCTCTTTCTTTTATATGTAACTAGATCTCCTTCTCTGGCCAACTCTTTTTTTCTTCTATTAGAAGCGGTTGGAGACATTTTCTCATTCATTGTGTACCTATATATAATTTATTACTCAAAAGATCAGTATAATTGCACTTGGTAATTGTCGAGTTCGACAATATTATGTAAACATAAGTCCAATTGCAATTGGTAAATTGTCGAATTCGACAATACTCCATTTCAATAACCATAAGTTAAATGTAACTATTATCCAATTTGGCGATTTAGACTTATAAACAAGGATAATAAAAAAGTGAGATGAACCATGAGAATTCCATAATTGTCGAATTCAATAATATTATGCAACCATAACAACAATTATACTGCTAAATTGTCGAATTCAATAATCATAAATGTTAATTACTCAATTTTACTTCAATATTGTCGAATTTGATAACTCTTTAATGTAGTTTGAGTTATTTAGGTCAAATATTTACGAATTCGAAAATCCTAGATGTTAATAACTCAATTTTTCAGTGTAATTTAAGTTATTTAGGTCAAATATTAATGAATTGGACAATATTAAGTAGTTTCAATACCAAATTGCATTACACAAAGGGGGAGACGAAGAATATACAACAATTTCTAATGATAATAGGATTTGGGATTTACCTTGAAGTAGACAGTAACCTTCACTATCAATTCCTAAGCTCTGTTCCAAAAGGAATGAGCAATGTATTTGAATTCAATTCTTTCCCTAAACCGCCAAATAGAATAACAAAGATCCCAACAAAGAAAAGGACAGTCTTTAATGACGAGACGGTGAGAGAAACTCAAACTGTTCACTAGAGTGAGAGAGACAAAGTAAGTGGGTGGAACTGTTCGTGAGAGTGAGAGAAACAGAGTGAGTGAGAGAGATTATTGTTGGAGGGAAATTTGGTTTGTTTGGAGAGAGAAAGGGAGAGTCTAAGAGAAAGAGTGGGAGAGACACAACATTAAATGTGAGTGACGGATAGTTTAAAAAGAGAGAAAGAGATGTATGCCAGCTAGAGAGTAGGGCAGGTAGGACCCGACATTTTTCTACCTCATTTCCCTTATAGGAAATCACCAAATTTTGAGAGCCACTCATCTAGAGATGAGTGGCTGTGGTTGAGTGAAACTTGAGTGTTTAAGACTTGAGTGTCTCTAAATCGTCTCCCATTTACAAATGCTAATATAAGTAGACGATAACATTTACTAAATGCTATTGAAATAGTTTCAATAATATAAAGTAAATACTATCTATTGTCGATTTGTAATAATATTCAGTAAATGTTATGTTAAGTAAACAATAGCAACCAGTAAACGCTGTTAAAAATGATTTTAATAGCATGCAAAAAAAACTATTATAAAAAGGATAGCATTACATATTACAGCATACGAAAAATGTTATTGTAACCTTTCCAAAGCTATTTTTTACAGCTATTATAAACAAAGAATAGCTTTCAACAACTGCTGTTAAAAATTTTGCAATAGCATTTTTAGAATGTTATGCTTCATAGCACGCGTAAAAATGTTATTGAAAAAATGATAGTATCACATAATATATCAGACAAAAAATGTTATCGCAGCTTTTCATAGCGGTTTTTGAATGCTATTATATGTGTTTTTTCTTGTAGTGATTGGTCGAAGATGTAGGTGAATGTTTCTCGCATGGTTCATGGTTGTGTGATATGCAACACATCGAAGCCTTCAAATCGTAAAGTACTTACCATTACCAGTTCCTAGCCAACCTTGGGAGAGAATTTCAATGGATTTTATGGGTAGTTTGCTCATGACCAAGTGAAATAATGGTTATTTGTTTGTGGTAGTAGATCGATTCAGTAAGATGATTGTTTCTATTCCATACCAGAAGATGGTCACCGGGGAAGGAGTAACGTGATTATTTTTCAGAGATGTCTAGAGGTATTTAGGGCTCCCTTCTTCAATTATTTCTGATAGGGATAACCGCTTTTTGGGGGCATTTCTGGAGATCGTTATGGGGGGTGATGGACACTAAGTTGAAGAGAAGTACCGCCTTTCATCTGTAGACTGATGGGCAAACAGAGGTAGTTAATCACACTTTGGTTCATTTGCTACGGGGATTCCATTCTAAGCATCCTAAGAATTAGAATGAGATTTTACCATATCTTCAGTTTGTGTTTAACATGGTGATTCATGGTTCCACTTTGAAGTCTCCATTTAAAGGTTATTTGGGGTACTTGCCTCAAAGCCCTTTTGATTTGGCCTTTAGTCTTTGCGACAAGACGGTGTCAGGAAAGGAGGAAGAGGAACAAGTTAAAGCTCAAGATTTTATTGAGAGGATAAGCAAGGTTCATGAGGTGGTTGAAGTACAATTGAAGAAGACCCAAGCGAAGTATAAGGCTCGACACGTCAAACATCGGGTTGAGTTACTTTTCAAGTGGGCAACCTAATTTGGTTGTATTTAGGTAAGAAACGACTAAAGGGAGAAGGTAAGAAACTCAAGCCTATCCGCTATGGTCCGTTCATTATACTCAAAAAGATTGGTGGCAACGCATTCCAATTGGATTTGCCACCTTTCATGAAGATGTATTCGGTGATTAACACCGAGCATTTAAAGTTGTTTAAACCATCTCTTTTAGATGAAGACTCTACAATCGACACTCACCTACCATCAGTTGATGGATGGAAAGAGAAGATCCATTATAGGAAGATAGTATTCTAGAGAGGAAAGTTCATGCTACATGATGGGGTAGTATCGAGTCGTTCCGAGTTGGGAATAAAGGTTAACTGCTTAGCAAGTCAAAGTGGTACAACAGGCAAATAGGCACCGCCATCTTTCTTCATCTCCAATTCAAGCTTGAGCAGGACCTCAAGGCTCCTAAAGGGGGGAGCCATGATCCAGAAGGATCTGAAGATCGAACCCCTTCAAAAGATGCCAACTCGTTCGAACGAGTTATGAGAGGAACGACCTGGAAGATCCCATAAGACCAACTTGAGCTGAGTTTAGTCTATTTGAGCTGAGTCTATACGACCTGGAGTTCCTATAAGAGTCTACTTGAGCTGAGTCTATTCTACCTAGAGTTTCCAGAAGACCAACTCGAGCTGAATCTATTTGACCAATTCGAGTTGAGTTTGTTCTGGCAAAAATAGGCAAACTTGTTCAAACGAACCTTGGAGTCATTCGAACGAAACTGAAGCTCCCAGAAGACCAATTCGAGCTTAAGCAATTTTTAGGCAAAAATAAGCAAGTCGCTCGAACGACATTGGAGTCGTTCGAACGACCTGGAGTTTCCAGAAGACTAATTCACGCTGAGGTTTTTCTTAAGCTTAATTTGGCCAATCGTTCGAACGACCCATGAGTTTGTTTGAACAACTATCGTATTCCTTCAATATTTTAGGCATTTCAAGGGCATAATGGTCCTTCTCGTAACTAGAAACTTGTAACCCTCATAAAGGGGCAAGGCTAGGCAAGATAAAATTGTCTTAGATCAATCCAAGTTTTATAAGAGATACTTAGGGTTTTAAGAGTAATTTAATTATAATCAAATAATTGAGCAATTGAAGCTCCAAAAGGGAAATTCTCCCACCAATTGTGTTTGTTCTTCATTTCATTTTTTCGTTTAGGTTAATCTCAATTCGATTGTGAATTACCTATGAATTTTGGAAAGGTAGAGTACCTTCCTTTAAATTAATGAAAGTGTGGGGTGCCTTGTAAAAGTGCAAGTTTCAGTTCCCAAACGTGTGAAATTGGGACTAAAACCAGTTACTGCATTTTTATTGGCCAAGCTAATAATAGTAGTGCATTCAGATTCCTGGTACATAAATCAAATATCACTAATGTACATGAGAATACAATCATAGAATCACGTGATGCTATATTCTTTGAGAATATTTTCCCAAGCAAAAATAATGATATTATGAATTCTCTAAAAATATCACATGTTGTTGCTTCAAGCAGTGATCTTCAGCCTAAAAATTTTGAACAAGCTACAAAACTTAGACGTGGCAAACGGGTTAAGACCACATCCATAAGAATCGGTCCAGGTATTTAACTAACCTGTTAGAGAATGAACCTCAAACCTTCAAGGAGGCTACGTCAACTCCTGAGGCCCCTAGTTAGAATGAGGAAGTGTATATTAAAATTGATTCTATTATGCAAAATCATACGTGGGAGTTGGTAAATCTCCCACCCGGTAACAAACCAATAGACTGCAAATGAATCTTTAAGAAGAAGATGAAACCTGATGGTTCTATAGACAAGTACAAGGCGCGACTTGTTGCTAAGGGATTTAGGCAAAAGGAAGGCCTAGATTACTATGATACTTATTCACCAGTTACAAGGATAACATTTATACGAATGTTGATAGCTATTGCAGCTTTGCATAAGCTTGAAATACATCAAATGGATGTGAAAACAACTTTTTTAAACGGTAAATTAGATGAGGAAATTTATATGAACCAGCCTGAAGGGTTTATTGTCAAAGAACATGAACACAAAGTTTGAAAACTTGTGAAGTCCTTATATGGATTAAATCAAGCGCCCTTACAATGGCATGCAAAGTTTGATCGTGTTATGATCAAGGATAGATTTAAAATCAATGAATGTGACAAATGTGTTTATTATAAACACATTGATGATGCATGCATGATTGTATGTCTATATGTAGAAGATATGCTGATTTTGGGTACTAATATTAATATAATAAAGTCCACAAAGAAAATACTAACCAGGAACTTCGGCATGAAGGACCTAGGTATGGCAGATATTATTCTTGGAATCAAGATTAATAGGACATCAGAGAGAATTGTATTGTTACAAGCACATTATATAGAAAACATGTTTAAGAGATTTAATAAGTTTGAGTGTAAAGGTGCTAACACACCATTTGATAGAACTCAAAACTTAGCGAAAAACAAGGGAGAAAGCGTTTCTTAACTTGAGTACTTACGTATCATAGGCAATCTCATGTATATTATGAACTGCACCAGACCAGATATTGCTTATTCAATAAGTAAATTGAGTCGTTATACGAGTAATCCAGGAGATACACACTGGGTAACACTGGTTATGGTTTTAAAGTACTTGAAGTATACCTTAAACTATGGTTTGTACTACACTACTTATCCAACTCTACTTGAAGGATATAGTGATGCAAACTGGATATTGGATTCTGATAAGTCAAAATTTCCTACTGGATATGTATTCACACTTGGAGGTGCAGCAGTATCATGGAAATCTCAAAAACAAGCATTTATAGCTCGATCCACAATAGAATCTGAGTTCATTACATTAGGCAAAGCTGGAGAAGAAACATAAAGGCTTTAAGAGTTACTAGAGGATATTCCTTTATGGCCACAACCTGTGCCTGCTATATGTATTAATTGTGATAATCCAGTAACACTAGCAAGGGCTAAGAATTAAGTGTATAATGGTAAGTCACGACATATACGTCGTAGACACAATGTCGTTAAGCAGTTACTTATGAATGGAATAATATTCATTGACTTTGTAAAGTCTCAAAACAACCTAGCGGATTCATTTACAAAAGGTTTGTTGAAAGGGAAAGTATATTGCACATCAAAAGGAATGGGATTAATACAGCCAATCCACAAGTTATCTCAATGGTAACCTAACCTAGTTGACTGGAGGATACCAAGATCTAGGTTCAATAGGAAAACTAGTTGAGAGTTATTTACCTAAGCACTGTGGAGAATATGTCTCCGTCTCATTCCTCATGTAATAGTGCAACCTGCAACGAGTTTTAGAGTAAACTTTATTTTTAATGATTCCAATAACTTGTGTATACAAGTAGAGTATGATAGGGTACTCTTAATAGGAAATTACCTATGTGAGTGAGAAGTGATGGTCACTTCCATAAGAATTGAGATGGCTAAATTCTCTAATAGCACTCATGAATCCAAGATTGTCTAGAGCTGAAATGGACACAACTTTTATAATTGTCTGTAACAAGAAAGAAACTGTATGAATACTATTGCCTGGGTTTACATCAATGGTTGAACAGTTTAAGACATCATGTTTACTGATTAGACAAGTATGTCTGATAGTTTCTCACTAGGGAAGGTTCAAGTCCACAAGACACCTTCTTCGACGCAAGAGCATTCATAACCTTACTCTCATCGTTTTTCTTTTAGACTTTACCATTTTCATTCAAATGTGGGAGATTGTTGGAAAAAAAACCTACATGTTTTAGTTGATTTTGTAATAGCCTAATTTCAGGATTCGGACTTAGCCTTTACACCAAAGATAATCAGAGCGATTATGAACAAAAAGTAACTACTAACACAAAGTTTAGCGTGGAAAACCTTTTAATATGTTAAAAACCACGACCTCTCTTGAGGATTTAGAAATAGGGATATTATTGATAGTTGTTAGCTATTACAAAGAATACTCTGAGTAGCTCTTGATAGACTTTCTTGATAGGAAAAGTTTCTCCTTCATCTCTAATTCTATGGTCCTATTTATAGGTCTTATAATATGACCGTTATCTGCTTTAATGACGAACGTTACAATATATGGTTTTGATGAGTCTTCATAATGATTTGTGTAACGGCTTGATTTGTGTCATGTATATATTGACGAGGTCGAGTGGTCGTATGATGGTCGAAGATGGGGGTTAAGTCTGAGATACTGAATAAGCCACTACAAGACGGCTCTCAGCTAATAGCACAAGAAGCATCATGGGAGAGTGGTGTTGGCTGAAAAATTCATTTTATATCTGTTATCTGACGTTGCTGTCTTGATTCTGATGCAGTTTATTATCGTTAATGCTTTCTTTTGGGAATTTAACCTGTAATATGCAATCTGTTTGGTCGAATTAGATGAACCAATAATCGACCTGTAATATACTAGATGGATTGGTCGAATTGGGATGAACCAATTTCGACTTGTAATATGTAGTCTATTTGGTCGAATTGGACAAACCAATAACCGACCTGTAATATGTAATTTGTTTGGTCGAATTGGACGAACCAATAACCGACCTGTAATGTATTAGATGGGTGGTCGAATTGGGATAAACCAATAAGCGACCTGTAATGTATTTAGAAGATCGAATTGGCTGAAGTAACAATTCTGTATATAGAAGTACTTGTATGAGATAGTAAAAAAGTACTGTGATATGTAATCTATAATATGTAATTTGCTTGGTTGAATTCTACGAACCAATAATCGACCTGTAATAGATTATGTAATCTGTTGGTCGAATTGGGCGAACCAATAACCGACCTATAATGTGCTAGTCAAGTTCGCCCCCAAGTATGATTTAAGTCGATGAGATTAATAATGAGGTCGAGTATTATGCCTGGAATTGAGGTCGAGCTCCCCCAAGTATGAGCTTGAATAGCCCTACCTTAAATACTATTAGATATGAGATTGATAATGAGTCTGAGCTAAGATGGCTTTGAAGTTAAGGTTGATCTTGCCCCAAAGTATGATTTTTGTTGATTTATAATAGGGTTAATTAGCTTTTAGACCCGAAATAATGATCACGATTTGGGCTAACCCCCTATGATTGTCATTTTTAGCTTTTAAACCCTAAAATACCCCAAAAGTCGCTCTTTGACATGAAAATAATATGAAGTACCAAAATACCCCTACATTTTTGGAATCATCATCATCACCTTAAACACACAAACAGAGAAGAAAGATGAAGAAGTGATTGTCATCATCATCAACAAAAGCGAGGAAGGCAAAGAAGTGAGGTTTGATGGTTTTACCGATCATTCTAAAATCGAATCCACAATTCGATTCTCCCTCCAAACCCTTTTAAAATGGAGTCCACAATTCGATTCTAAAAGCGAGGTTCGATGGGTTCACCGAGGTTCGGAGATGATGATGCTGATTTTGGAAGGTGATAGATGATGATTTTTGGAAGATGAAAGCCAAGTTTTTGAGGGTTTGAAGTTTTGAAAAAATAAGTTTTTGGGTTTGTTGGAATTTTTTGGGTTTTTTGTGATGATGTTGATTGCTGTTAATGATAATGATTTTGGAAGATGATGATGATGACTTTTGAATATGAAAGCAAGTTTTTAAGGGTTTGAAGTTTTGAAATCATAAGTTTTTGGGTATGCTAAATTTTTTGGGGGCTTTTTTTGTAGGGATTTTTTGCGATGATGATGGTTATTGTTGAATGTTGATGATGATGTTGTTAATGGATTTATGTTTTAATTAAGTTTTTATTTCTGTTTTGTTTCGTAAGTTATGTATTACTTTAGTTTCAGAGCTTCAATGGCGGAGAAGAAGATAAAAAGGGTAATTTTGGTATTTTAACAAAAGCTAACAACTCCGGGGTGTTTTAGGGTCCAAAAGCTAAAAATGGCAATCCTAGGGGGTTAGCCCAAATCGTGTTCATTATTTCAGGTTTAAAAACTAATTAACCCTTGATAATAAGCTGAGCACCTTAATAATGTGGTTGTTGTTGTTAAAAAGATGAAGTTGAGCACTGAGTCTGAAGTTGATGTCGAGCTCGCCCTCAAGTATGTTCTTTTGTAAGATAAGTCATCGATATCTAAGCGAGACATCTCAAGTATGTGTGGCTCGACGTCTGTATTAGAAAGGTCTGATGGTGAATCATCAGCCAATATGAGAGGAACTTGGTTGGGAAACACTTCTGCCATAGTATGATAGGACTGTCGGAGAGCCTCTATTGTATGATCGCATCTTTTAGCTAGAGCACGGTAAATTCTCGTCATTAAGGATATGATCCATATTTTATCAACTTTTGATAAGCGGCTTTCGAGTATCGATTACACCGAGGAGCTTGAAACCGTTGAGAAAATTATATTTAAATGGGACTCTAATTCGAATACTCCCCAGTACTTGTAGTTGTCTTGGGAGGATTCCCCATACGTGGCGTCGGAGTATTTAGCAGTTGTTGATAAGATATTAAGGCTTGATTGAGGATCTCAGTTTGTCGCCTGATGGTGATGAGATTGGTTCGATTTATAGCTAAGACAAGACTTGGTAAAAAGCTTTGTTGAGGTAAGCTTTCTTGGATTGGGGGAACGCTTTATAACCAAGACGAGACTTGGTAAAATCCACCATTGGCAACTGCAAGACGAATATTGTGAGCACGCTGAATAGCACACCCTCAAAGCTTAGCAATAAATGGATGCATTATGAGTAGACCCCTGTGAGACCTTACATAGATGACCAGGCTTATATAACAATTAAAATAGAGACCCCTTAAGCGACGCTTTTGTTGCTCCAGCCAAGATAGGCGTCGAAAACCAGGCGTTAACAGATTCGTCTTAATAGTAGTAGTCGTAACGGAATGCTTAGTAATTGTAGAACGATTAGAGAAATGCCAAAAAGTATTATTTTGAATAGTAGCAAATTCTTCTTCCTTTACAAGTGCCTCTCCAAAGCTTGGGTCAGCATTATTGGCTGAAGGGTGCCTAGAGCAACCAGAATATCATCACGTAAATCTGATATAAAAGTGTTTATCAGATGTTAATTCAGAAATGCCGCAAACTAAGTTAATTAGCAATGCGTTCAAAAGCAAGATTTGAAGCGGATATCAAGCCACTGTGCCACCTTT
Source organism: Kingdonia uniflora (assembly GCA_014058105.1). Taxonomy (NCBI): domain Eukaryota; kingdom Viridiplantae; phylum Streptophyta; class Magnoliopsida; order Ranunculales; family Circaeasteraceae; genus Kingdonia; species Kingdonia uniflora. The sequence goes on from JACGCM010000857.1 coordinate 95,830, forward strand.
CAAGTTAGTAGTAGAAATCAAAACCAGATGAGCATCTGGAACCCCATAAAGGGATTGATATTATCGATCAAAGACCTATCATTGTTTAGGTCGAACAAAACTCGAACTTGATTTAAAGACCTTTTTTTGAATTGTGGGTATAAAAATGTGGAGCTCAACTTTGAGGATTGTAACCGCAGGAATATAGTGACATGCTATTGTGAAGGTTGATTAAAGACCTACCATTGATGAGGTCGAACGAAGACCAAGCTCGATTCAGAGAAAGAAAGACCTGTCATTCTTCGGCCTACGTAGACCATTATTCCCTGGAGCTCGAGTGGTCAATTATTTCGAGCTCGGTCAAGCTCGTATATGAGAACCCAAAGCTCCAAAGCTCGATTTAAATCAGATGAATGACTCTCTATGTTGGAGCTCGAGTGAGCAGTTACCCAGAGCTCACGTGAGAGAGGAGGATTTATGCCAAAAAAATTAGGTTTTTAAGATCGTTAAGTGGCGACAATAACAAAGATTGAGAGAGAGAGAGAGAGATCGCGAGATCGCGAGAGAGTTACAGGGATGAAAGCAATGGGGAGTGAATGCTGATATGACTTGAAACATGCATAAAAATATAATGGTCTCTAGTGATAAAAATTTCCCTATTGTACTCCTAGCAAAAACCTGGCAGAGGTATAACTATGTTAGCTAACAGTCTCTTAATCACTTTGTCTATAAATCTTCTTATTCCAAGAGGAGGTTCAGATTCTAGGTTGAGAGAGAAAAGATGAAACCCCAAACGCAGAATGTTGATCGAGGTTTTTGGATTTTGTATGAATGACATTGTCGATGAAATTAAGATATTTCTCGACTCTGTAAATCGGTGTAAGGAGAGGGAGAGATTTGTCTGTAATTCTGATCTTGAGAGAAGGAGTTTGAAGTGATAATCAGCTGTTTTTTGAGACAATGAGTTTGAGAACTTCGTTCCCACAGACGGTGCCAAATGTAATAGCCTAATTCTAGGATTCGAATTTAGCCTTTATACCAAAGATAATCAGAGCGATTATGAACAAAAAGTAACTACTAACATAAAGTTTAGCGTGGAAAACCTTTTAATAGGTTAAAAATCATGACCTCTCTTGAGAATTTAGAAAAAAAAATATTATTGATAGTTGATAGCTATTACAAAGAATGTTCTGAGTAGCTCTTGATAGACTTTCTTGATTGGAAAAGTCTCTCCTTCATCTGTAGTTTTATGGTCCTATTTATAGGTCTTATAATATAACCATAATCTGCTTTAATGGCGAACGTTACAATATATGGTTTTGATGAGTCTTCATAATAATTTGTGTAATGGCTTGATTTGTGTCACGTGTATGTTGACGAGGTCGAGTGGTCGTATGATGGCCGAAGATGGGGCTTGAGTCCGAGATGTGGAACAAGCCACTACAAATTTGAATGTTAAACTTGGTATTTCTATTTAGTCCCACATTAAATAAGTGAAAAGAGGATTTTCACTTTATTATGGGTTGTACACTACTATCATGTGTAAATAGGTGGCACCCTCACGCGTGTGTGAGTCGAGTATGTGAAAGCTTGTTATATGGACTCCCATGGGATTGCTTGAACGACCCGACCTATGACCCACCTAGACTATTTATAAGTCTATGATTCGGCCTTGGGGCCATGGGCTCATGGGGATTTTTAGTTTACACTTAGTTTTTTCTCATTTCTATTTTTAGGGTGTTTATTCAGGAGTTGGTTACTCTCTCCAAGAGTTACAACTCTTCACAGATAGGGGCGGATTTAGGGGGGGCTAGGGGGTGCCCGGCACCCCCACTTTTTTTTTTTCAAATTTCCTTCTTATAAATAAAATAAATTATATATATATATAGTAACGGCTCCCAACTATGTTTCGAAATACCCTTAAAATTTTCTCAATTTTATCTATGAATCTCCGTATAAGATGATCTCCATTTTATCCATGAATCTCCGTATAAGGTAATCTCTCTATAAGGTTATGTGGGGGATTGGATAAAACCCTTAAAATTTTCAAAATGTAACAAAGGTAACCTCCGTTACATTTTATCCATGAATTTTGAAATACTCCTTAAAAAAAAATTTCAGGGGCTTCGCCCCCGAACCCCCGGCACCCTACTCTTAAATCTTTGGCTCCGCCCCTATTCACAGAGGTGTCTCTTGAGGCACAACCCTGCCAATAGGTGCTTTGATAAGTCACCTTCTCCTCTATAAATAATTCCTTTCAATATTATTTGATATATAAAAAAAACTCGAATATTTTTCATTTTTGTTGCTTCCTTCTTGTGAGTAATATCACAGATTGACAAGAGTATTAACTTAAGTACTTCAAGTCTTTACGATTCGATCATTGTATCTTAGGATACAAATGTCATTAACTGTGAAGCACCATACGCAGGGTAAAATCTGTCTTAAGGAAATTGTAGTGACTGCAAGCCTCAATCATCAGTTTTTAATTTCCTTTTCATTCATTTTTGTTTCGTTTCCGAACATATGTTCAACAGGCATTAGCAAGAGGACCTTCCAGAAAGATGATATATGGCATTAGAATGAAAAGACTTAGTAGATTGCAAGCGTCAGAGGGAGACTCTCCATCAGGGGGAGATTTTCCATAGCACTCGACGACTAATGCGCGTTGTACTCTTTTACCCTTCGCAATGGTTTTTGGCCTACTAATTGAAAGGTTTCTAACGAGGCAACACTAAGCGTGTCTCCTGCTATCTTGAAAATGGTTGTATTTTTTCCTATCCAAGGTTTTCCTTTTGGGTTTCCTAGTTAGGTTTTGAATATAACAAACTACTTCAAGAATATACGGACACCCAAAAGGTGTTATAACCCGGGTCCAAGCCCAAGTTAGAAGGTTTTGGAAGCCCGCATATGGAAGCCCAAAAGACTAGTTAGTTATTAGTTAGGGTACTTAATTAGTTATAGGGAAACACCCCTTGGGTGTTCTAAATATGTAATAAGGACCCCATATGGTCCTAGTGTTTATTCAATTGAAACTCTCGTTCCTCTCCTCTCCTCTTTTCTCTCCCTCTCTCCACTGAGTTACATTGGGTTACAACACCCTTTAGTTTTTTTGTTTTTTTTCTCTAAAACTCCCTCTAATTTCTTTATCTATTTAGGCTGGTTTAGCCTTTAAAATGGTTCATACCTATATAGTTTTGGACATTAGTCTGACTATTTATTTTTAGAGATCTCTTAGTTTATACCCATCTTAGTTTCTACAAACATGATTATGAGAAATCACTTTTAATATCTAGGTGCAATTTAATGAACTTAAGTAACTCCTAAGGTATTATGACCTAATGGCCCCTCAATTATGCAAATACAAGGTAGGTTTGGCGCAACCTCATCTATTATGCACTCTGGCAAAACTGCGGGGATAAAACTCAGATCTATCGTACATTAAATATAATGATATGAAAACGTGAACATTTGGCTAGAATATCCTAATACATCCCTAGAGTAAGTAGAATTATTATGTTGGTTATAATTCGGAATACGACTTCTAATGGTTTTAGATATAAGTTATAAATAAAACTCTATTAAAATGTATAAAAAAAATTTAAGATAGACCTTTATGGGGTACAACAGGTATTTTAACGTTTATAGAATATAATCAGTATTAAGCCATGAACGGGATTCGGTTACAAGTAATGATTGAGAATTATGAACTTTACTGCTTTATATACTTTATCAGGATTTATACTGATATGAATATATTTGTAGAACAAATGACGACAAAATCCAAGAGTGTGACTACTCACCACTGTAGTTTTTTGTGTCAACTACTTGGCCTGGTGTATGGATGTAGAGATCTGCGATCTCAGAATGGACAAGACTATACAGTAGTTGCAAAAAATAGAGAAACAGTTGTTGACGAAGCTAAAAGCTTTATTTACGCTGCTCCGCCAACCAGGATTTTCATCCAGGAGTTCAAATGAGGGTATTGGGGTGGGAGCCCCAAAATAAATTTTTTGAAGGATGATTTTAAGTCATTTGTAAAAAAGAACAACCTAAGAGTTAGTAAAACTATGTTGTAGATGGGACTTTAACCAAATCAAAATGTCAAATAAGAATCAAATGGGCTATATTCTTCTTTCATAAATATATTTGATGGGGTTCAATTTTTTAATATAAATCGCTACACTAAAAGGAAGTTCTTGACAGTCATGGGGGTTCAACTAACCCCCCCCCCCCCCCCCCCCCCCCCCCCCCCCCCCCCCCCTTGCTCAATCCCTATTCCGCCACCATATATTCCACACGACAGCCATGGTCACAAAATCATCTCATTCCATCAAGAATACAAAGTCCACAAAATCATCTCCATTCTGATCTTTTAAGAAGAATAAATGTTTGAGAAAACTATGTCAACTTTCCATACTTAGAATATTGTGCATCAGTTATCGACAGGAAAAGTTCACTATGTACGCAACCCTGATTCAAGTTCTATTCTTTGAGCATAATGGTAAGCTCCTGATGGAGAATCACAAGCAATCGTCCGAGATATGGAAGAGACTACACTTGGCCTAAAAGGTATCCAGCCCAGGGAAAACTAGGGCTGCAACTTTTGTTTGAACTTTCGATTTTTTCTGAAATCCGATCTGATTTTTCTAATTTCTGAACCCTATTTTACAGTTCCGATTTCCGATTTTTTCCAAAAAAAATTCATATCGGAATCGGATAGCCTTGAGCTATTCCGAAATTTTCGATTCGATTTTTCCGAATAAGATCTGATCCGATTTTTCCAAACAAAATCCAATCCGATTATTCCAAATACCCTCCAATCCGATTTAATCCAAACAATATTCCGATTTAATTCGAATACCCTCCGATCTGATTTAATCCGAACAATATTCCGATTTAATCTAAATTTTTCGGATTCAGATCTATTTGTACAGTTCCGAAAAAAATCGGAATGGATTGGAACAGATTTTACGGTTCTGAAAAAAATTAGAAAAATTTCGATCGCCTCGATTTTCGATCCGAAACAAGCCTCGGGAAAACCAATCAAATTTGAGAGGGACATCAAAAGGCAACTTTCCTAACTTGCATTTTGCAATTTGTGAAGAGTAAGTGAGTGGTACATGAGAGATTCGCACAAAACCAACTCTTTCTTTTTACAGCCACAACTCTCCCCTCAGCTTCTTCTTCTTGCGGCTACGTTGCTTGCCTTGTATGCGCCGGTAGCGCATTCTCCTATCCTACGCCCCTTCAACACCACCAACAACAAAGGGACGACCTCCTTCATCGTCTCCAACAACAACAGTCGTATAAACTTCTTCGAGATCCGTAATTTCACCATTAACCCCGCCATGTCCAAAGCTCGAGTTTACACAGACGTTAATGTCCTCCGACCTAAAGAGTACTGGGACTATGAAGCGCTCACCGTTCAGTGGGGGTAAGAAACCCTTAAAAAAAAAACTAATTTTTATTTGATTTTTTTTGTCTCAATTTGTTGATTAGGTTAGATTTGTAGAGATTAAATAAATTTTCTTTAGGTGATTTGATTGCAATCGCTTCGATTGGGTTATCTTAATCTCGTAATTTGATTTAGATCTGTAATTTAGAGTTTCTCATGTTCTTGATTTTCCATGTTTTTAATTCGATATCGCCTTTGCGTGGGGTTAGGTGATTTTGTAGATTTCTCCCAAAAAAAGCCCCCACTAGAAGCTTGTTTATAAGAGTGCATCTTCAATTTTAGTTGTTGACTATTAAAACAGAAATTTAAGGGAAAGTATTATTAGCTTATGTGACTACAAATTTGGTGTGTGTTTGTCACTTGATCGATTTTGTTTGCTTGCATGGGTGATCAAAGAGGGTCGTTAACAAAGAGATTATACTAATGGTATCTAGCCGTATTAGAGTTGTTTGTGGGGGAATCCTAGATGGTGGTGGTTGCAGTGTTATTACAGATAGTGGTGGTTGCAGCGTTAACAGATTCAACAAATGTATGGAACTTGTTAATTGTTATTTTACCGAGCTGTTTTTACTGGGGACGGAGGGAGGGAAGAAGATGAAGAAGAGGTTTTTTTTTTGTGAAAACACTCCATTCCATCTTTTGATGTATTTATGATAGGAATTTCAAGACTACTTCTGGATTTTTTTCGAAGTCTCTATGAAGAAGCACCATAAGAGCAACCTTTTTTTTTGATCATGTAGTTTGTATGAAATTAACTTTTACAATTGATACTAAAAAAGAGAGTTCTTTTTTAGTATCATAAATATTCCTCGAATCCTTAGATATGATGTGATAGTTAAAAATAGGGTGGCAAAAGAAAGATACTGGATGGGGAAAGTAGAAGGCTTTGCCTCATAAAAGAGCACAAAGCAAAATAAAGAAATTGTACAATTGCAATAATTTATGCAAAATTGGTTCGCACAGCCTATGTATCACGGCTAAGATTTTTGACTAACTGTATTTCTTCATCATTTTCCTGCGTAGGGATCAAGATGACTACGAAGTTGTTCGGAAGGTTGGAAGGGGCAAATACAGTGAAGTTTTTGAAGGTTTAAATACCACAAGTAATGAGCGGTGCATCATCAAAATCCTCAAGCCTGTCAAGAAAAAGAAGGTGATTGTTACATTCGGTCATACTTCATAGGCCTTCCCATTGTAATTTTATTTACAGTAATTGCGTAGCTTGAATTTGCTGAAATTACAAAACTATTTGAGAGAAGTATCATATATTATTTTAGTAGAAATAAGAAGTTCATGTTGTTCCCTGATTCATAGCAGTCAATGTGTATCTGCACGAATATTTTTTCTTAACATGGGTAGCACTCTGGTTTTAGACCATTTGAATCTTCCGTTAAGACTCGTGCCAAATTCTGCTGAACATGATCGATCATTTTATTACTTAATCAGTTAATTATCTTAAAAACGGTGTTGACGTCCATTAAATTGATAGCCATTTGTGAGTTATGTTGTAAGTCCCACTACAGCATTCTTGCAGCAAACTTCGATAGAGGGCAGCTATCAACAGAATTTAGCAGTTACGTAGTGTCATGGCCATGTATCTTGACTTGGTTTGTTCGATATGGTTGAACCTTAACGTCATGGTTGAACCATCCTAACTACATTACCAAGTTAAGGTCCAGATCCATTCCAAATAAATTGTTTCATGTAGCTCCCCCTTGATATACTTCATTGTTAATGCCTGTGGTATTTGTAGCCTAGTAGTCGCCTTAAGTCAAATGCTTTTGAAGACCAGAAACAAAGCCCCCTTAATATATTTTATTGTTATTGCATGCAAGCACTCTTCAAACCGATATATAACATCTACTTTTTTTTTCTCTACAGATAAAGAGGGAGATAAAAATACTTCAGAACCTTTGCGGTGGGCCGAATATCGTAAAACTGCTTGATATTGTCAGAGATCAGCACTCAAAAACTCCGAGCTTGATATTTGAATATGTTAACAGTACTGATTTCAAAGTCTTGTACCCGACGCTCACTGATTACGACATACGATACTACATATATGAGCTTCTCAAGGTTCTTTCTTGATCTGGTTTACTTTATAATACATCCTTACTTTCATCATTTTACATAGTTTTATTGTGCATTTCTGATTGACCTATCGACTTTTATTCATGCTTATTAATGCCTACAAGCACTTATATAAAATTTACTGAATATATTAAAGAGAACTTTGCAAAATCATTGATTTGACTCGCGGTGTTGCCAAATGGTAGTAAACATCAATTAGGATGAGGGATATTGCAGGAAACGTGTGTAAGCGTTGTTGAACTTATACTCTGCTTGTGCGCCATTACCATGGATGAACTACAACTCATAGTTTATGTAGACAACATTGTATCACTTGGTATAATTTATGGGAAATCTGATTGTTGAAAGAACTTCAAAGTTAAAGATTTGCTTCTCTGACATACTTTCTTGGGGGATAGAGTTCTAAACCAAAATCAGTAATCCATACTTGCATGTGGAAGTGCATTCTGACCTGCTTACTTGCGCATTCAAACTTGAGGTTAAGGCTGTAGATACGTTCGGCATTATCACTTGTTGGTTGATGATGGTGGAACTGTTTGTTGATGCTAGAAGATTTAAGCGAGTCGTGGTGAAACTGATTCATCTATCTTGTGCGTTCCCTGATATTGCTTGTGAAGTATTGTCAATCATAATGTGCAATCGCTGTGGGAAACTGTATTACAGATCATATGACACTTGGAGGGTTGTCTGCGTAAGGCTTTTCCTTATAGACATTATAGTGATGAACATAGAGGCTTGGAAAAATGATGGATGGACATGTTCTATTACCCACAGGTGATCTACCTTGGTTAACATGCAATATTAGCCGTAAACTTAGTCACCAGATAAAGTAACATTGTTAAACAAGAGTTGTAGTGTGATTTTTGGAACCATGATCTTGTATTGTTATATTATTGGGGCCGCTGTCAACATAGCTCATAATCTGGTACAACATGGAAATCAAACAAAGCAAAGTTGACCGCCTTTTCATCTTTAAGAACGTTGTAGCTGGCCAAACTTGTATTTCACTTGTTTTGATTAATAGTTAGTGGATTTTCTTATAAAGGCTGTTGACTAAAGTAGCTTTTTAGAAGTAGTTGGTGAGGTTGGCAAGTGTGATATCCTTCCCTGCTTTGAGAGGGTGTCCTTTTATTTAAATTAGTTGTCGCATTTAACTGAGCTTAGATCATGCAAACTTGTGAGAAGGGTATTCTAGACCTTTACAGAGTCTAATATCATAAATAGAGAACCGGGGAACAAGAAGATCTCATATTGTCCCTAACTATTTTCTTGATGAGATCTTATTGTCCTCTCTTCTCCTTCATGCCCTCTATCTTTCTCCCTCCATTTGTATCTTTTTTTATCCTTTCTAAGGCGCCTCTATCTCTGTTGGAGTTTTGATCATCCACTCCATTTCTTCTCTTCTTTTTACTGAAAACTATATGGAGGTTTGTGTTTTTTGCTACTTACATTGGGTATGTGGACTTAAAGAAACAATAAAATGTTTAACAGCAAGGAGCTAGTCCTGGTGGACATTATTCTGGATATTAGTCTCCTGTTTGTACTCTGATGCCAAGGCTATATGCCCCATTTTGCTTTCTCCGTTTCAAAGGCAATTTCTTTCTCCATTTTGTATGAGGCTAGTATGCACCATATCGAGGTCTCTCTCCTGATTTTCTTTTTGCTTTCTGTTTTATGATTGTATGGCCTTGAATACTGATGTCCTGTCAGGTTTCAGATCCGTTGGATCTTCTTATAAATATCTTTCATACCAAAGTGTTTCATCTATTAACGAAGATGAAGAGAAAACATGATACCCATATATAACATATTAGCATTTTATATCTAAACTATTTAGGTATATTATGTACAAGTTTGTAGGATCGTAATAGTAGGATCTGTACAATGCTTCAAACGTGTTTCTAAATAGATGGTTTGGGTCCTGTCAACAAAGACAACGAAAGAGGTTTAAGACTGCGACACCTATCCAATGAATTTGGCAGTCATTTGAGGAGTTCACTTGTAGCCTATTCATTATGTTATTAGTACATTGTACAAAGCCCGTTGTACACTTTCCTATTGACAAAAGGATGCAAGCCTGGTGTGAATCTGTGTCCCAACATTTTGCTCATGGACAGATTTCTTTTGTTTGTTAAAAACTACGCGGAAGCAATGGTCTAATTCACAATTAAACTAACCTAAAATTCGCTTTTGAATTAAACTCGCGTAATTGCTTAAAAATAAAGGTGCGAGACCTAGGGTTTGGGTTTATGAGTTTTACCCCAAACTCTATATAACTTTCTAAGGCCAAACTTTTCTCTCCTAAGACCAACATAAGAAATAAACTAGGCGTAGGCTCTCTTTTATAGAGAGAAGAGACCTGACACAAAATAGAAACCTTAATAAGACTCCTAATAGGAATTACTAAAATAGATTATAACATAATTACTAAAATAGGGAGTGGTTGTGTGACGTGCGTGGAAATGACCCCACGATCTATCAATGTTCCTTACAGGCACATCTCATATGATCTTATTTCCATGCCAATACTGGGGACCTTTGAACACATGGAGCATCACTTGATGTGAACTTCATACATGGAAGATCAACATGATTGGTGGTCAACATATGCGAGAAACAATCAAATCCAACAATTTCCTTAAACTAAAGCTTACAATTTGGCGTACGTGTAGGATTGTCAATGGATTGGATATAATCCGACTCCTTTTTAGGATATGGATGTTATTTTTTCCAATCCAAATCCGATCCGATCCGAATAAGGAACATCCAAAATAATTTCGGATTGGATTCGGATGGTGCCTAGTCCAATCCAAAGTTATATATCGATATATTTATATTTTATCAATGTTAATGTTCTACAAGAATTAGAAATATATTATATACAATAAGCAAACAAATTATAACACATCTAGCTTTGTGGCTAAGTCGTACTTAGTTCTTAAATCCCATGAAAGGTCATAGGTTCAAGCCTTTGCATCCACACTTTTATTCATTAAATTAAATTATGGTCGGATCGGATTTTGGATTCGAACCTCCGAAAATAGTTTTGATCATATTCGAATTTAACCATAGAAATTTTGGATCGGATATGGATGGTACTTACAAAGTTTCGGATCAGATCCAGATTGTAGCAGATCCGGTCCCCGATCCATTGACAGCCTACGTATGTGGTCATTAACATGGATGCCTCGATATGCCCATATTTGAAACTCAACAATTATCTGGTTTGCACACTTACATAATTCATTAAGTTAACTAGCGATTAGAAACCATTCTAAATTGAGGTTGTGCTAGCTGAAATTTAGATTGATTAAGACTTATATGTTGGCTTTAGGCATCAAATTTGGATATATGTAGCAATTTCCGATCAACTTACACAACAAAGTATGCTCATGATTTTCTCAAAAACTTGAGAATGAGAAAAAAATAAGGATTACAGGATCCCTATTAAGCTTAATTCGCCCATATATATATATATTGTAAATTACATAGAAAGAGGAAGGAAAATGGTGTTTTTGCTGATGCTCATTTGTAGAAGTATGCAACGAAAGTAAAGGAACCACTGTTAGGGCTATTACTTTTTCTTCTGTGTCAGGTTCACAGTACATAATAACAGTGCATTTGCACACTTACATAATTCATTAAGCTCCACTTCCTCAATTGGTCTATGGAAATAGAAATGGGTGGGTTGTCTCTAGTGGGATAAATATGGCATTGCTTATGAAGTAGCCTTGAAGCTCTGTACAAGAGAGATGGGCTATTGACCAAGACGATAAAGGTTAAGTGTGGGATAGAGGAACATGCATGGGTTTCAAATAGTCCGTGTGGGCTATGGACATTGATTTTCGACACGTGGGATAGGTTCAAAGAAGGCATTAAAATCAACATTTGGAATGGGGAGGGAGTTAGTTGTTGGCACGTTGTATGGTGAGGCTCAAAACAAAATGCTTTCATATTTCCGTCTATTTATAATGCTTACGGCACTTGGGAAACTGAAAGCCTGAAAGAGATCTACAGTAGGAGGCACAACAAATTGAAGTTTCCATGATAGACTCTCGATAGAGAGTGGAGGATCTTTACACTAAAATTTAAGAAGTCACTTTAGTTATGATGTAGGTGGGAGAAGAACAATATAATTTGATGTGGGTCGAGAATGGGAATTTGCGCTTAAATCGATGTATGAACATTTGATTGAAGCCAGAGGCATAAGTGGTAATTCACAAAGTGTAAATTTCTCGGGACACTTAGTTTGGAAGAGAGATTTCATCTAAGGTAGCTTTCTTTTATTGGGTTGGTTTAGGGAGCAAGCAACAACTAAAGTGAATTAAAACGAATAGACATGGATGTGGATCCTTTGTGCCTGCTCTGTCACGTCACGGATGAGGCTATTAATCATTTATTTCTACATTGTTCGGCTGTGATGGATGTTTGGGATCATTTTCTTAAACCATTTTGGTATCTCTTCAGTCTTTGAATAGGGCCTTATTAATCATTGGGACGTGGTGATAGAAGCCGTTTAAAAGGAAGATTGGTATAATACTTTGGAACCTTACCACGTGTCTGATAAGTTGGGTCTCGTGTAAGATTTGAAGAACTTGTGGCAGATTGAGCGATTTTGTTATATTAGATTTGACCTTATGTCTGGGCAATTTTTTTATGTTTTTCTTTTTTCCTTGTTTAATCCTTTCATTTTTCATCGATAAGATTATCTTATCTTCTCAAAAAAGTAAAAATAAATGTATAAATGTTGCAATCTTGACTAATATGCTTCTCTCTGTAATTACAGGCATTAGATTACTGTCATTCCCAAGGAATAATGCATAGAGATGTGAAGCCTCACAATGTTATGATTGATCACGAGCTGCGTAAACTTCGATTAATAGACTGGGGTCTTGCTGAATTTTACCATCCTGGCAAGGAGTACAATGTCCGTGTTGCTTCAAGGTAAACATTCGTGTTGGGGTTTACTGCTGTGTTCTCATGTTTTCTAGTCTCATATATATTATATAACTCTTTATTTGTGGCCTGCCATTGGTTTTTTAACGTATATCAGTATATGCTTTGCATCTCCCGTAGAGGAGGGAAAAACAACAACGCTGCCAGCAAACCACTCGTGCATCTTTCAAGAAAGCCTAATCGTAAAAAAATATGGTTGTCAAAGAAAATATTGTTGAATATATTTTACTGATATTCCAAGAAATGACAAAAAAGAAAGAACATCCAAATGCACTTCCAACTCTGCACAGGACGATACTGAACCATTTGGAAACATACTTGGTACTTTTGCATATTCATACAACCAATATGAGATTCAAAGCCAACTTAATATTTAAGTAGTCTAAGACAACAATGAATCCCATCCATGTCAACAATGAAGAAAACTGTTGAGGTCTGTATACGGATCGAAGAAAGAGGATCGTGATGGACTCGTGAAAATTCTTCATTGTGAATTGAGGAAAGAGGATCATGATGGAGTCTTTTTCTTGAATTAAAATAACACGCACTAAGTCTTAGACGCTTCCTCCCTTTTTTTGTAAAATTCGATCAGGCTCTGCTGGAGCATTTAGAGCATTTACCAGTTCAAGTAAATTGAGTGTATTATGAAAGTGCATACAATAAACCCTTTTTTCGAAGTTTCTTTTCTCTATAGACTGTAGCTTAACTAAAGATGCTACTACCTTATGTTTAATATGTATTGAAGTGTGTTCTCACACGTCTATGTATAATATACAAGCAAAGAACTTATGATGTAGTTGTGTTTTGATGTCCATATTCTTTCTTCACTGAAACTTAACATAGACTCCATTTTCCTTTCCAGATACTTCAAGGGGCCTGAGCTTCTTGTTGATCTGCAAGACTATGACTACTCCTTGGACATGTGGAGTCTTGGCTGCATGTTTGCAGGAATGGTAAGAGTTTCTTCCGTCATAAATAGATATATAGTCTAGTTATAGAGTTTTAGCACCTGTGCTGCCCATATATCGTATTATTTAATATCTCTGTTTCATTATTCTTGTACAGATATTTCGCAAGGAGCCTTTCTTTTATGGTCACGACAATCATGATCAGCTTGTAAAAATCGCTAAGGTACTGTCTATTTTGGTTTTTTTGCCCAACAGTCTTATAACTATAGAAAATTACCTAATAATCAATTGTTCGATGGGATAAGAACTGGTGGATTATTAGGAATTGGATCGCCACTTATTTCAAATTCCCATCACCTTGGAGAGGACTGATTCCAAGAATCACATTTTTGTGCTTGTGTTTGGCACCTCATACCGTGTCCTTATTTTTGGTTATTATATATGGACATGTATGACACCTCATCCTGATGTCCCAAACCGGCGCTTGTACCCGTATCATTTTAACTTTGGATGCACTTTTTAGTTGATTAATCCACGTAGATGGTCATGTTAAGGGGTTTATATGTCCTACATTATTTCTTTTTCTCTAGGTACTTGGCACCGACGAGTTAAATGCTTATTTAAACAAATACCGTTTGGAGCTCGATCCTCAGCTTGATGCTCTGGTTGGGAGGTAAGTTTTTCAAGAATTTCTATCTTGTAGCAAAGCTTCTATGTGGGTATTGCCTATATAAATTGCTGTTGGGAACAAATGGTGCAAGGAAAATAAACTTGGAACTTTACGCAGGCACAGCAGGAAGCCATGGTCCAAATTCATTAATTCAGATAATCAACATCTAGTTTCCCCAGAGGTCATTTCTTTACATTATCTTTGGCTTTATGTACATCAAATAGATCAATGAATTATTAATTTAGGTGTCTATCATTGCTTTTCGATTCTTAATACTGATTTGACTTCAATTTCAACAGGCCATTGATTTTCTTGATAAACTTCTTCGCTATGACCATCAAGATAGACTCACAGCCAGGGAAGCCATGGTATTTCTCCATTTTCCATACCTTATTTTATGTTTATTTCTAACGACATTTCAGTTTTGATCTATTCATTGACAAATGTGCTCCTGTAAAAAAAATTGGTAATTCCACGTCTTTTGCTCCCAGGAGGTCGTATAAACTTCGTCACAACCCGTGTTTTGTTTTTCATAGGGATCTTTTCCTTCAAAAAGTTTCTTATAAAAGCAATTGTTTTGTCTTTACTCGTTCCTACATAACAAAACTAGAACTCTAGGATTCTTCGTAGCTTTTCATTATTTCTCTGCTCTGCGGAATCATAGTTTAACAGAGAAATGGTGTTAAATGTCTCCCGAACTAATACGAATGATGTAAATAATTTACTGCAGGGTCATCAATACTTCTTTCAAGTGAGGGCTGCGGAGAACAGCAGGATGAGAACCTAGTAAAGTGCATCTTGTGCCCTCCGAAAGTTATAACTGTCTTGTTTCAGTTTATGCGCACCTTTCCTTTTCAATAGATAATTGTGCTTGAGCCAGATTTTCACTTCTATTTTTATTGTCTCGGGATTCTGTTAGCATTGCTTGTGGTATAATATATATTTAAAATTGAACAAATACCTTTGTGTTATGGTTTACTTACGCATTTTCATTTATCCCTTACTAACCCCAAACCCTGAAATTTTCTTTCCCATATGCATTTGAATTTGCCCACCCTAGGGGTCCAGTTTTTCATCAAATGGAGCCATGTGGACTTTCGCTTAAACAATTATCGGTCTGATCAAGCTTTGTGCATTTGAGGCCACTGTATGTTGTTATCTATGACAATCAAAGCTTATCATTCCTCTATTAGGTACCACAGCTTATCATTCCTCTATTAGTTACGCAAAACTGTTTAATCCAAAAGAGCAAACCAACGGTGTTATTTATTTCTTGTTGGAGACTTGCACCTAGCACTTGGGAGATTCAGCAATTCCTTAAACAACCTTTACTCTGACTCTGTTGTTCAAATGAAAATGCTGCGTGTTGAGCATTTCCGAACTTTCTCAGTGGCAAGATGCAACTTTTAACAAAAAAGGTTCACCATTCTATTTACCCCGGTTTTTTTTTTTTTTTTTGTTTTTTGTTTTTATTGGTAAACCATAGACTAAGTTAAAACTAAGGGGAATACAAAAGTGGTCTTATCATCGTTTAGGGCAGCCTAAAGCCAAAAAGGGGGAGAGCCACACCAAGTCATACAAAAAAATCACCCATGGGCTTAGAGGCAATCTCATGGGCTACAAAGTTTGCATTGCGCTGAACATACTTAATACAAATATCTACAAAATGACAAAAAAAAAAAAAAAGGATTGCTTTGGTTGTCCATAAAACTGCTGCATTTCCATTCCAACAAAAGGAGCTGATTGCCTCTGCGTTTGTTTCAATGACGACCTTTTGTACACCTCTCTCCCTGACCCAGAGAACTTCTCCCAGTACTCCTAGTGTTTCGCCCTCTTCAATAGTTACAAATCTACAGGTAGAACCTCGGGCTACACCAAATACATTACTATCATCTCGGAGAACTAAACTAATACCATTAAATAATTTGCCTTTACTAAACGAAGCATTAACGTTAATTTTCTCCCAACCAGAGGTCGGGATACTCCAAGGGACCTTGATAGAAGACCGCTCTAAGCGACTAGTCGGTTCATTTAAAATAATTTTGTTAATGACAGTTAAAATGCGTAAAGGAGATTGTATTTTATTTTGAAAGACAATTTCACATCGAGCCTTCCAAATCATCTAGGAGAGAGTAAAGGTCACTAAGGTCCAGAGAGCACGATCAATTGGCCAGTCTTCAGGCGGCGAGATCCACCAAGAGATCCATTCATTAACATACAAGTGTTCAAATTGATGGATTAAACCGCCAAATTTCGTGCCAAACCAAACGGCCCTCGTAAAGGGGCAGTTAAGAAGGAGGTGTGTAGGGTTTCAGAAGAGAATGAACACAAGGGACAGGAGGTGTCCGGTAATGTCAAGTGCCCTGCAATCTTTGCTCTACAAGGAATCATGTCCCGGAGACACTTCCAAACGAACATTTGAGCCCTAGGGTTAGCCTTATTTTTCAGAGTTTTAACAGGTGTTGTGGGGGCCAATAGGGATGGCAATGGGGCGGATTTGGGGCGGGGGAGCCAATACCATCCCCATCCCCGCTTAGGTTCCCACCTCCCATCCCCGCCCCGATCCCCATTTAAATTAAGCGGGGATCCCCAAATTCGCCCCACATAAATACGTTCAATACCAGACCGCCCCATTTAACTTATGAAAAAAAAAAAAAAAAAAAAAAAAAGGGATCAAATGACCAACTCTTTTCGATGGTTTAAACACTAATAATTGGTATTGGTTCAATCAAAATAATATCCACAAATACATACACTGTACTGTTGCCAGCACCATCAAAAAACAGTAAAAATATAGCCTTTAAAACAAACACATTTCACATAATTTATGGAATAATCAAGACTTATTCTATAACTTGATACTTCAAAGTTCCTAATCACCACTCTATAATCTAACATACCACAATCAAAGATTAAAAAAAATTCAAAGGCATCTTTGTTCATTACTAATACAACACAATGAAGAAACCAAGTGAAGCAAGACAACTAGAAAAAGTGAAACGCAGCAAATTCCAAAAAGGACTCAAGGAAGAAGCTAGAGTCCTAGTTTGTAAGCTCCGTGATAGAAGTCACAATATCTCCTTCGGCAGTCTTAAGTGCTTTCACAGCTTGCTGTTGTCAAACCCCAATTCCTCGATTTGATTTTCCACAGAGAAAAAGATTTGAGAGCTTGCTGAGTTGTTGTTGTATGTCAAATGCTAGCTAGATAGGGTTTCTAATAATCTAAGGGGTATAATAGTAAAAGTATTAGTTAATATTAAATGGGGCGGAGAACGGATATTATGTAAGCAGTCCCAAATCCGCCCCAATCCCCGACGGATTTTGGGTAGCTTATACCATTCTCATCCCCAAATCTGATTAGCTCATACCAAATCTGCCCCGTTCGAGACAGGGTGGGGCGGATCCCCAGCGGGGTGGGGAAAATTGCCATCCCTAGGGGCCAATGCAGATCCTCCATCTGGGGGCAGACATAAGTGCTCGATAAGAGGATTTAATATAAAATTTCCTACCCTTGGAGGGACACAATTTAAGTTCATCTGGACCTCCTAATAGGGGGATAATGATGCGGGAAATGTGCTCGACAAAGGTTGCAACACACCACTGGTGAAGTTCCTCAATCTACCACATTTTCAGGATGGAATCAATAAAGTGGCTCACCGCCTGGGGGTCTAAACTCCTCCTGGATGTCAGCCCGTGGAGTCAGTTTTCTCTTAGTGCCCGTGGGGATCCAATTATCATTCCAGAAGTTGATTTGGTTCCCGGATCTAACTTGCCAGGAAGAGTTATCGTTAACCGTGCTAATAGCGGACTGGACACTTCTCCACGTCCAGGAGGCATCAGCATTCTTTTTAGCCTGAAGGATGTCAAAATTGGGGAAGTATTTTGCTTTCAGAACTTGGCCCCACAACTCGTTTGGGTTCTGATGTAATCTCCAGACGAGTTTGGACAAGTGAGCTTTACTTTTTCTTACCCCCACCACCTTAAAGACCTAATGTTCTATATATGCATCGAAAATACAAAGGTTTTTGTAGGGTTTTGGCATTTTTTCTTTGAATTACGGGAGAGGATTCTCCTACACTCACTTTCCCCTACACTCACGCTACACTCATTGACAACCACACACTTTGAAAGGAGGTGTCATTAGATTGCCTACGTGGAGGACAAAACTAAACAAAAATCCAAAACCCACTCACATCACTCACTCTTCCGGTCTCCCTCCAAAATTCAAAATTCAAATATGACTCTCTCCCTCATCCACTATTATCTCCGGTTAAGGTACGAATCTCTCTCAGTCTCTCTCCTTCTTTTCAGTCCCATTTTAGAAATTGTATTTGGGAACGTGATTTTGGGATAATTTGAGGGTACTTTTAGAGGTAATTTTGATATTGATTTTGATTGTGTAATTTAAGTGCTTACAGAGGTAAATTGACTGTGCACAGTTAAGGGAATTGGAACTACACGTAGAAGACGGCAAACATCTACTAACATTTACTCCCAACACCTAGAATGATGTAATGGAATTTGTATCATGGATATTGTCTATTTTCCCAATACATCGACAATAAATTGCCTGTTTGTAATGTACTCGATAATAAATTGTCTGTTTGCATGTACTCGACAATAAATTATCTGCTTGTAATGTACTCAGATATTGTCGATTTGCCCAATACATCGACAATAAATTGTCTGTTTGTAATGTACTCTAGAATTTTGTAGTATTGACAATTCTCGATAATGGGTTGTTATCGACAATAAAACAATATAAAAAGCGAAGTTGGTGTTGTTGTTATTGCTGCTGCATTTACTTGATCAATTAAGATGTTGGATGATTTGGTGGACAATAAAACAAGATGCTCAATGTAGACTTCTACTCTAAGAATTGTCGATATATGCATGTTTCAACGGTATCGACAATAATGTCACTTGTGAAATTGTTGAAATTGTCGAGTTATGCTTTACTCGACGATCCTTGTACATGTAAAATTGTCGACTTCACTTATTCGATTGTTGCGCTGGGCATCATCACCGATTGGCCTCTCTGAAACATGCCACAAATGTAAACCCCAACTTTAATAATAGTACAAACCCCAACTTCAGGCGGATCTAAAAATAACCAATTGATCTAGAGAGAGAGAGAGAGTGAGTGACTGAGAGAAGATTAATAACTTCCCTAACACCTCTTCAAATGGCAATGATCGTCGGAGATGATGGTAGAGGGAGACCAGCAGAGAGAGAGAGTGAAACATGAATTTTAGAGTGAGTGAGTGAGTTGCTGGTTGTCCACGTAGGCAGTCCAAGGTGGCAACCTGTGTGGTGTGAAGAGAGTGTAGCACAAAAAGGAGTGTAGGGAATCTTCTCCCTTGAACTACAAACTGTAATAGCCTATTTTTGTATTGGACGAAGATAGTGTCTTACACCCTTGAAATATGGAATGTTAGCTAATAACTGAAAGTAACTAACACAAGATTTAGCGTGGAAAACCCTTGAATGGGTTAAAAAACCATGACCTCTCCTGAGGATTTTAGAAAAAAAAAAGATAGACTGCTAGCTATTACAAAGAGAGAGAGATGTAGAAAAAGTTTCTTATAAGATGTGTCAGAGCCGCCTCCCAATCTCTAGCTCTCTGGTCCTATTTATAGGTCTTATAATATGACCGTTATTGCTTTAATGAAGAACGTTACAAATATCAGGTTTGATGAGTCTTTTATGAGGTCACTTGTAACGTTTTGCTATCTGATAATTGTTGATCTTGTAACGGATCTCTTGATGACCTTAGCTACAACTTCGGACTGTTGGTGAAGATCCGATCTCTAACGATGTTCGTATGTATATGAACTGTTGATGGATATCTGAGTGTCTTCTGCAGTGCGATGTTACTAGGTGCTTCAATATCTCTGAACTGTAGATGAGGAAGTCTGTATTGCAATCTGCTTGCCCTCAATCATTGGTTGGTTATCAATGTGTTTATTCAAACTATGTGAGCTCGAATATCGGACTCAGTACGAGGATTAGAAATAAGCCCTTACAACTGCCCCCTCTCAGCCAATAGCAGGAGAAATGTGTGTATCGAGTGTTGTTGGTTAAGAAGTCCAGTCATTTTAAATGCTACATTGATGGCTTCCTAGTTATCTGGAAGAATAATTGCTTTGACTATTGGGTCTCCCAAAAATTCTGCTTGAGATGTGTGCTTGTGATAAAGACTTTATTGGAAGTTGTGGTATGCATTTAAATACTGTTGCTATAAAAAATGGTGACCAGTTGCTATCACTGTTCATCCTAGTTTAACCTGTCAGTCGTCTGGATTTGCATAAGTAGTAGTCATGGTGACTACTCATCGTCAGGCTTATGAGGAGAGAGTTCAGAACAAGATGATGATTCTTCAAACTCGCTATTTTGGGGACCAAAGTCTTTCTTTGCAAACTCCAATCCCTGTTTCTCCCACTATTCATGGGATATCGTGGGAAGAAGTAAAAAAGGCAGAGGATGATTATCATCAATTGTGGCGATTCCACTATGTGCCCTTGTTTACTGCTCACCGTCGGGCCTGTCTATGGATGCTTGCAGAGGATGCGGTGGCGACAGAAGATGAAAAGGCTGAGGTGTCGTCTGTGAAGTATTGCCGATATCCTGCGAAGGATTGGGTATTGTAATGGTGGAGGTGGTCCATCGTCTTCAGTGGCTGTAGAGATGGTAGGGGTTACGGAGGAGTGGTGGGATTAACTTTGTCTTCTGCCTCACTCCAGTTCTTCTGTTGGGCCTTCCATTGCCTCTGTTTAAGTGTTGCACTGTCATTTGTATACTAAGTTGTCTTTCGTTCTGTAGAAGAAATAGTTGTCTGTAGATCTTGTAATCTTGATTTTCAAACTGAATGAAATATTTGTCCTTGTAAATTGCTTGTCTTGAATAATAAATTCAAACTTGTTGCATCTTGTCTTGTAACTGCTTGAATGAACTGTTGTAGGACACCGTGTCACAATTCTCGAACTAGTCAAAGATTAAATAGGTCGAAAATATGTAGATCAAATTTTTGCTAAGTTGGATGAAGTATAATTGAAAGTATATATTTCCGAACTGTGTAGATCGCGCAATATATTTATTGCCTTGTTGAAATGTATTGTTGTCATGTCTGTTGAGAGGATGAATGTATAATATCTTTTGTGCTCTATATAAGTTCTTATTGTGAGAGTATCATCATAGTCAACTTGAACAGTGGTGAGGAACTTGGGTACAGCCTCTGATGTGGTATGTTTTGCAAACTTCTGATAGATGTAGAGCTATGTGAGGCAGCAATTCAAGAAATCGCGTTGGATAAGCTTGCTAAAGAGGATGAGAGAGCTGCTGGTGGGGAAAGCATTCCATGTGGTGAACATAACCATCCGTCTGTAATTATATGTAAGGTCGGATGATTGACCATAATAAAATGATTTGCTTTTTGTTTGAGGTCGTCTTGTCATCACTTTATGTATCTGTGATATTGGTCGGATGAAGTATAATTGAAGCAGGATTTGTTGCTAATTTTCTACTTCTGTCAAATCAAAAGAAAGGTAAGTGACAGCTATAAAAGCTGTACTAGGGTTTTGAACTGGAAATCATGCTATAAATAGTGTAGCATGATCGTGTAGCCACAAAAGGTTGTTGCTGTACGAAAGTGATCGTGCTACATGATATGTACAAATATTCTTGGGCAGTGAGTCCTTGGAATTAATAATGGCAGAGGAGAGAGACAGACGTGATAACCGAACACGTTACTCCAGAAATCATTATGAAGGCAAACGAAAAGACGTGCCTGTAAGGAGAGATGATGCTGACACGTGTCCCAAAGAGTCGCCGTTTTAGAAACCGAGGGATAATATAAAATCTCGTCTTTCTCCTTCTCACAAACCACATTCAGTTACAGAGAAAGAAAGAAGCATTTCTAGAGAGAGAAAGTCTTCAAATTTCGAACGTAGTCCACCGTTATACTTTGATCTTACTAGGAAAACTGACGTTTTGCCGTCTGAAGTGAAGGTGGTGACCGAAAGCGATGACTGCTGCTCTTCTAGTATAGGTTAGTAATTATGTTTCCACCATTTTTGTTGTTGTGAAAAGTGTGTTTATTGCTTGTTATGGTAGATGTAGTTGCATGTTTGAACTGCTTGGTAGGGTAATAAAGTGTTGGGTATGGCAGAGGGAGGATGCTTGTTTGATTATAAACTCTGAATAGACTTTTCCTATATGTGGTAGATGCCTTCCAAAAATTTGAAACCCAAAAGTAAAGTTGTAGTATCCTCCAGTAGTGAGGAATCATCGTCGTCTGGCAGGACTATGGATGATTCAGAGGTGGGAGGTACTATAGCTGTTGATATGCCGGCTGCTGTTCATTCTGGGGTAAATGAGGGATTGGAAGTGGAGGTTGAAACTGGGGAATTCTTTAAGTATCCCGCTGATGTAGACGTAGAGAAGACATTTTCTAAGTATAAGAAAGACTTAGATGGAAAATAGGGGAATTATCTGATGAATGAAGGGCTATGGTATAGGACTCTGGTGAGACCAGGTGGTAAGATAGAATATTATCAAGTACCTTCCCTGGATCAATGGCAGAGAAATATGGGTATAGGAGATGATGTAGAAATAGCTTACCACAACGGCACTGGTATGGAGGTCGTAGAGGAAGGGTTCCTTTGCTATCTGAACCAGGTCGTTTATGGGTTGAGCATTATCTTTACTTTTTTTCCAAAAGGGGGTAATGAATGCTCTAATGAGTTGCCCTGCCCAATTAAATGGTAATTTTTTTGATATGATGAGGGTCTGTAAGGCCCTTAACAATAAATGGAGAGATGGTGATATTGCAAGACAGTTCGTTGCGGACGATGTCTTGAAGTATTATAAGTTGAAATATGTGGAAAGCCAGAAGAGTGGATACTTGTATAATGATTCGGCGAGGCCAAAATTCTTTGATTTTGAATCTGCTGGGAGACCCTGGTGCGACCATCTTGTGATGGTGAGGGGTAATTGTATACAAGTGCCTGGGAACCAGCGCTCGAGCTAAAATATAAGAGTTTTAACGAGAATAAGTGTCTTCATTCTGTTTGTACTTCGTCTTTTAGCTTGTTGCGAGCTGCTAACATAGTTTATTGTCGATTTGGCAGAGCCTAAACCAAAAGGTATTGTCGATACGTCTAGTCTGTTCGACGTCGTATCTCGGGAAGGAACTGAGTTGAACCAAGTATTTGGAGAGTTAGGTATCCGTAGAGATAAAAGGCTAAATTCTGTAGTTGCAAAAGTTCAACGAGTGCATCAAAATCGAGCTATGGCTACTTCTGGTTATGCTTTTGATGGGGTTATAGAGATTCATACCTGTGCTACGGGAACTTCGAGACGATCTAGAGGAAAAAGGGCATTGCCCCCTTCGGAGCAAATAGTTCCTGTGCAGACGACGCAGGTGGGAACTGAGGTGGTGGAAGCTGCTATAAATGAGGTGCCTCCTGTAAAAAAGCATAAGCAAGAGTGAAACCTAAACGAACTTCTCCGAAAGATCTTAATCTTGATGTGGTGGGGCAGAAGTCGCGGAAGCTGGCAAAACATGATCCAAAACGTCTGGGTGCTGAGATTAAATCGAGCATATCACAGGTATGTATGATATAATTGTTTGATTATCTATGTTTGAGAAACAATCTGAGTGACAATTTTGTTATGTTATATTTGTGGTGCAGTTGTCTGTTGCGTGGAAATCGACCTTGGAGGTGTTGACGGCAGGTGCTGAGGACCGTGCTGAACTTGTTCGGCAGCATGATGCAGAGAAAACTGTACTGAGGGAACAGTTCGAGAAAGAGAAAACTACATTATCTAAGCGGTTGAAGGATCAGGTGGAACTGTGCAGAAGGAACAGTTCAAGGCAAAAACTGTTGTGTTGAAGGAGATCAAAGATGCTGCAAAGAAGACTTTCAACACTGTGTTGGCTAGCCGAAATAATCTGATTTAAGCATTTTACTCCTGGGGGTTGACTATAGATGATGTCATTCTTGCTATTGCTGGGAAGTATAGTAAGATAATCTTCCGAAAGGAGGATGCCTCTCCAATGGCTGATCGACCTTCTGAGCAGATCCCAGCTTCTCCAGTGACTGATGATACGATCAAGGAGGTAGCAGAAGCTAATTCTTGATTATATAGCTGTAACATAGTTTTGAGACTTGTCTGGTCGAATTTGTCCTTTGTATTGGTGATAGAACTATTTTTGTTGAGACTTGAATTTTTTGTGGTTGCTATTGATATATGTTGTTTTGATGGTGAATGTATAATTTGCATGTAGGAGGTAGTTCATTTGAGGGGAAATGTGAGCAAGATGGAGAAGGCCTTGAGTCGAGCAAGGGATTCCATCAATCGTGTTCAACAGGTACACAATAAACTTGAATATGAGAGACGTCTTCATAAGTCTAATTTTCATAACACCTTTAAAGAGTTATTCGAGCTTCAATGTAGATATGGAAAGATAAAAATTGAGAGGGATGAGGTTTTGGAGAAAGAGAGCGATAGGTTTGTCTTATTCAGAGAATCCCTTAAGGATAAGCAGTTCGTAGATGAGAGTGATAAGTTAAAGTGTCAAAGGTCGTTATTATCTTTAACGCTTTACTTTAAGGCCGAAGTAGATAGTGAGCGGGGCTTGAAGGAGGCCTATTTAGAGCTGTTAACTGAGAGAGGTGTATTGCCAGATCCAGCTTGGGTAAAAAATTTAGCGCAGGAAGCGCGTAATCGTCATAGTACAGAGGCGAAAAGATGTTCAGCTCGGGCTGGTGTATCAATCATATGGGGTCGTGTAGGTTCATTGCCTGATGAGCTTAACTTTTGTAGGGGCGAAGAACGATGAGGATCCTTTTCTTCAATATAAAGAAGGAGGATATAAGGGTCCAGACACTTTTAGAAAATGATCTGAAGCATGATCGTAACGAACTGGAACGATGTAAAGAACATAATGCGTGTCTGGAGCGGAAAAAGGTGGAGTGTAATAACTTGTTGCAAAGTTTGGAGAAGAGAGTGAAGTTGTTAGAAGTGCGTTTTCTAGATATGCAGAAACGTCTTCAGGTGTCCCAATCGCGTTTGAAGAAATATCTTACTCCAAAGCGGGGAAAACGTGCTGGTAAAACAGATCATGGACGTCAGATAGCTGAGGTGATCGAGTTTTATGGTCACGAGCTCGAGAGAGTAGAGAATGAATTTAGACGTTATATCTCGAGTTGTGGTAAAGATGTTTAAGTAGAGAATGATAAGGTTAAAAATATGTGGTTTGCAAAAGGTAATGAGGGTGGAGGAGCTTCAACCTCGAGACTGCAAGCTGAAGAGTCTGAGGAGGAGGAGGTTGAAGATCTGTTACCTCACACACGGCATAAGACTCGTCATCAAGAGGTCATAATCTTCGATGAACCTTTGCAAGTAGATGTGAGTAGTAGTAGGGTTCCACCATAAGCCAACTAAACTGTGGCAGATAATTGTGTTTTACGTAATGTAGTTGATCTTTGTATGTAGTTGCAGAAATAACATCATGTCTTGATGTTGTAATAAATGTTGTTGAATGATATGTTTTGCTTGCATGAATATCTGTTGATAGATGTATGTCATTTATAATTTGTTCTTCTAGGCTAAAGTCACTAAACAGAACGAACTCTCTGCTTTATCCGCTTCAAATAATGAACTGACTGCAGAATTGCAGCAGTATTCGCTGGCGGCTGAAAAGACGACCTTGTTGAACTCGAAGCTGAAGGCTGATATGTTAGAGCTATAAAGTTGGCTAAATGTTGTGACTATAGAGTTGTCATGTAAGGATGCAGAGATACAGGCTGCTAATAACGAAGCCGAAATGTGGAAAGATTTTTTAAGGAAGAATAAATTGTAAACCATGACTGCGAACCAACAAGTGCTAGATCTGTCAAGTACGATTAAAAAACAGAAGACTGATCTATTGTATCATAAATCAGCAGTAACAGATAATGTTAATCTGTTAAAGAAGCAAGATGATGAAATCCGTAATATGCGAGATCGTCTAAAAAAGTTGAGTTGGGATTTGCGTGAGGCTCGAGATTCTTGTCAGAGAAAAAGTGACCGTGCCAGAACTTACGAAGAAGCATGTACAAAGAGAGATCAAGAGCTGAACATAACCATCAATAAGTGTAACACACGGATAGCCGATCTAGAACGGGAAAAGAAAGCCCTGGAAATAGAGTGTATGCAAGCTAATGTAGTTTATGAGGAGCTCCATTTAAAGAATAACTAGTTGCAAAAGTTGGTAGATGCAGATAACGATAACGAGTATTGTCAGGAGCGAAGTGAGAAGTTGCGACGTGTGAAGCAGGAAATGAATCGTAGTGTGCAGGTAGCAAAGCAATATAGGGCTTCATTATTGAAGGATAAAAAGTATCTGATAGATCGATGCAAGGAACTTGACGACGAGCTAACCAAAGTGAAGACCGAACTTTGTGAAGCTATGTTATTGACTGCAGATAATGCTACATTGCGCACTATGGCTATGTTGCATACTGATATAAAGAAATTATGGCAAGAGCGTGATTCGATCTTGGCTGCTTCAACTGAACACGGTATGGAGTATGATATGCAGCTAACGCGGTTATATTATATAGATAATCTGATGCTGAGAGTTATGGAACTGCTGAATGCGTCTCCTACTGTAGTTGATGTTGCTATACCTTTCCCTGCCTTACTTTTGTCTGGGCCTGGGGAAAGTTCGAATGTTGTAAGCCCGAAGTGTGAAAGATAGTTAAATTGCTTATATTGTAGTCAGACAGAGTGTAAATATGTTTTTGCTGTAGAAAAAATGTCAAATATTGATTAGAAAGAAAAAATTTGTTATCTCTATGTATGGTCAAATTGGGTGAACCAATAAACGATCATATGGAGATATATTAAGATTGCAGTGATGTTGTATTTTATTGTGTATAAGTCAAATTGAACAAGTCAATAATCAACCGTAAAGAGATGTTTGTTTGTTGAAATAGTAATGTATGTCTCAGTTAGAGGTCTAATTGAACGAATCAATAAGCGACCGTAATAAGGAATATTGAATGTTGAATAGCTGTATAACATGTCTCGGCCAGGTCGAATTGATTGACTCAATAAGCGACCCTCGGGAGAGTGTGTATACTTGAAGAGCTATGTTGTAGGTCTCAGTTACTCGTTGAATTGAGCGTATCAATAAGCGACCCTAATGAGATATATTGAATATTGAATAGCTGTATGACAAGTCTCGGCCAGGTTGAATTGAACAAAGCAATAAGGGACCCTCGGGAGAGCGTGTATACTGGAAGAGCTATGTTGTAGGTCTCAGTTACAGGTCGTATTGAGCGTATCAATAAGTGACTGTAATAAGATATATTGAATATTTAATAGCTGTATAGTGTGTATCTGCCAGGCCGAATTGATTGACTCAATAAGCGACCCTCGGGACAGCATGTATATTGGAAGAGTTATGTTCTAGGTCTCAGTTACAGGTTGAATTGAGCGTATCAATAAGCGACCGTAATGAGATACATTGAATGTTGTAGTAATTGTTGTAGTAATTCTCCGGTATAGGTCGAACTGAGCGAACCATACGGAGATAGGCAGAATGTTGAATTAAATAGATTTGCGGGATGATGATGAAAAAATGTTTTATTGAATAATATCTGATGTTACAATATTTCTATCTTCGATACAGCTTCAATCGGCGGGTATTCCATGGATTAGGTACATGTACACCTTCATGTGTACTAAGATCGTAGAATCCTAAACTACTTGTGCCAGTTATGATAAAAGAACCTTCCCAATTGTCTGCTAACTTTCCAGCATTAGGTGTTTGCAATATTATGGGATTTCTCTGAGAACGAGGTCTTTAACTTTGAATTCTCAGTGTCGAATGCGCTTGTTATAGGATCGGGACAAAGCAAGATGATATCTTCCCAGATTGACAATGGCTCTGTCACGTGTTTCTTCGATCAAATTCAGATTGCATGCGATCTAAAATTTGTTTTCTTCATCTGTCATCTCGTGATCATATACTGGATGATGATATTGAGTGGGAATGATGGCTTCAGTCCCGTAGGCCAGTAAGAATGGAGTATAGCCTGTTCCTATTCTAGGAGTTGTTTGGTATGCCCAAAGTACGTGTGGTAGCTCGTTCACCCAGTTACCCTTTTTGTCGTCTAAACGCTTCTTGATGCCATCCACAATTGTTCAATTAGTAATCTCAGCTTGTCCATTTCCTTGTAGATAATAAGGATTGGATGGGGAATGAATGATGTTGTGCTCATTGAGGAATGCCACGATTTTGGAGCCAACAAACTGTGGTTTATTATCAATTCTGATAAGATGTGGTCTGCCGAAACGAATAATAATGTTCCCCCAGATAAATCTGATGACTTCTTCTTCTCTTGTTTGGCGCAGTGGGAATGCTTATACCCATTTAGTGAAGTAATCTGTAGCGACTAACAAATGTTTTTGTTTTCCTGGTACTGTAGGAAACTCTCCTACGAGATCGAGTACCCATCGTCTGAATGGTCAAGTGACTTAGTTTTTGGGCAATCTTCCCGGCTAGCTTCTAAACGTCCTTCTTTATCTTTGGTGAAGGCATAGCCAAGAGAGCTCGTATGCGTGATGGATCAGCTTCAATGCCTCTTTTGCTAATTAGATGGCCCAAAAACTTTCTGGATTGCACTCCGAACTGGCATTTATCAGGATTTAAACACATCTTATAAGATCGCAAAATCTTGAAAGTTGTTCGTAAGTCTGTAAGATGGTCCTCTTTCTTGAGACTTTTGCAGAGCATATCGTCAATGTAGACCTCCATTGTTTTACCGAGATGGTCTTTGAACATTTGTGTCATCAATCTCTGATAGGTAGCGCTGGCATTTTTTAGGCCGAAGGGCATGACTTTATAGCAATATAGACCTTGTTCAGTGATGAACGCAGTCTTATCTTGATTTTCAGAACAAAGTGGTATCTGATTGTATCTTGATGCAGCGTCCATCATAGAGAGAAGTTCATGTCCTTCAGTAGAATCGAGCAGATGGTTGATGATTGGAAGTGGAAAGCTATCTTTTGGAGTGTATCGGTTGAGATCCGTGAAATCAACGCAGACTCTGATTTTGCCATTCTTCTTTGGGACTGCAACAATGTTTAAGATCAAGTCCGGGTAAATAGCTTTGCGAATAAAACTGACCTCAATCAATTTGTCGATCTTTTTATTCACTTCGTCTCGCAGTTTTGGTGCTAGAGTTCGTTGCTTTTGTTTAACCGGTTCTGCTTTATCCTTCAACTCTAGCTTGTGGCATGCCATAGCTGGATCGATCCCTGGCATTTCGTGAAATGTCCATGCAAAGACGTCACTGTTATTTGTGAGGAATTGTATGAGATTTGAGCGTTCCTCCGTGCTCAAGAGAGTTCCAATGTGAGTTCCTCTTTGTGCGCCACTGATCTCGACGTACTTTGTTGGTTCGACGCTTGGCAACTGAGGTTCTGCAGGAATTGACTGCTGTAATTGCTATGCAGGAGTTGTTGTAGCTAGCTCAACTTCAATGGAAATAGTATTATCGCAAGCTCGAGCCAATTTTTGGCTTCCTTTGATTTCGTAGATCTCTCCTTTCCAGTCGAATCGTAATGCCTGATGATATGTGGAAGGAATAGCTTTCATGTTATGCAACCATGGTCGTCCCATGATGCCCAGGTAATGGGATTTGGCATTGATGACGTAAAAACTAAGTCAAGTGTGACTGGCCCGACTGTAATGGGAAGTGTGATTTTCCCCGCGCGCTCTTCCTTAGAGTCGTTGAATCCAGAGACATTGATGTCACTCGGTTCGATCTTGTCTGCTAAACCCATTTGGTCGATTGTGCTCTGGAATAATAGTTCGATGTTGCTGCCGGTATCTACCATCATCGTATGTAGAACTATGTTCTTCATCTTTAACATGATGACGAGAGCATCGTGGTGCGAAAAGTTGACATGACGAGCGTCACAGTCTTCAAAAGAAATCGCAGCTTGTCGATTGATGGATTATGGCAACAAACGAGCTTCTTTGTCTACCATCGTCAGATCATGGCATTGTCCAACGCGCCTACGTTTGGATCTGTTGGAGTTGTTGACTGTCTGAGTCTCGATGAACTACAAGTGTTTTTCTTCATTTGTTTCGTCAACTTGGACGATCGTGGCGTCTGTCTTGTAGCTGCCATCTTTGTAACTTTCGATATCAACAATATACTCAAGCATTCGACCATGTGTAAATATACTCTGAAGAAGAAATTTCAGTGCAAAACACTGCTCTGTGTCATGATGTTGAATCTGGTGGTGAATATAGTATGGCTTTCCTTGTATGGGTGGAATAGTATTGCCAGTTCTGAAGAGTTCAACTTTTTGTAGCAGCGTGTATAAGTTCTCAAGAGTAGTTATTAACTGTGGTATGCATGGAATTGACTTCTTTCATCCTTGGCGTGCTCGATCGTCATAGGACTTGAATCGTTTCTTATCACCCCCATAGTCTTTATGTTGTTGTGAGTACGCTCTTCGGGATGATCTTTGGTAGATAGAGTGATGCGCTGAGGTTTTGGTTTCTTAGCTGTCAGTCGTTCGAGGTTGATAAAGTTGTTGACCTTCTCAATCATATCCTCTAACGTCAGTAGCTTGTTGAGGATTAGGTGCTCCTTGACTCGTCCATCCACGAGTAGAGCATTGGTGAAAGCGGAGAATGTGATTTTCTTATCGAGGTTGTCAATTCTTCGAGCTAACCTGAAAAATTTCCTGGTGAATGTCTCCAATTTTTCACCTGGTGCCTGCATGAGGCTGAACAAAGAGTAAAGACTTTCCTCATTGTCTTTATTGTGCGAATAGTTCTTGACAAACAGTTCACAAAGTTGCTCAAAAGTAAAGATATATCCTTCCTTGAGTGTGTGAAACCATCGTAGAGGTTCGCCTTTTAAACTGGTCGGAAAGAGATGGCCGGCAGAGGATGTGGTTGGACGTGCTCTACAAGATCCCCCCCCCCCTTGTATTTTTTAATCTTCGGAGTGTGAAAATTGGTGGGTACTTCCTCGTCCAGCAACTCTTGTGCGAGTGGACTCTTCTGTAATTTAGTATAGTTATTTCATCCAGTGAGTATTTGAGCGTCTAACAGCTCCTTGATGCGTTTGTCCACTTGCTCCGGAGTGAGATGTTGTCGAGACGTGACAACTCATCTGGTTGTTTGTCCTCCTGGTGGATTATGCTCTCCTGTTGCTTCGCCCATGCGATCATAGACCGAAATTCGAGGTTTTTCTCTGTTTTGTTCCTCGTGTTGTTGCAGATCGATTATCGCTCCAGCGGGTAATTGTGGATTGACATGACCCTGAGATAGAACTGGTTCTTACAAAATTTGAGGAAGTGCTGGATTTTTGCCTCTATTTCCCAAGCGATCATGGACTGATACCCTCGAGGTCGCAGACAGAGCGTTCTGTGGTCTCAGATTTGCTGTTAATTGATCTTGAAGTGCTCTAATTATGTTCTGCATGCTGGCGAGCTGTTTCTCTAGTTCTATTCGTCATTCGGTTTCTGCTTGCATCGCAGTTCGCAAATCTGTCACTCCCTCAGCAGCGTCAGGCAGGACGTTGAGTAATTTTTCTAGATTTGCCATCCTTCAAAAAATGAATATGAAAACTGGATTGGAGAACGCTGAGTATATGCTTCGGTTCCCACAGACGGTGCCAAATGTAATAGCCTATTTTCATATTGGACGAAGATAGTGCCTTACACCCTTGAAATATGGAATGTTAGCTAAGAGCTTAAAGTAACTAACACAAGATTTAGCGTGAAAAACCCTTGAATGGGTTAAAAAACCCACGACCTCTCCTGAGGATTTTAGAAGAAAAAAAAATGTTTATAGACTGCTAGCTATTACAAAGAGAGAGAGATGTAGAAAAGGTCTCTTAGAAGATG
Organism: Kingdonia uniflora; assembly: GCA_014058105.1. NCBI lineage: Eukaryota > Viridiplantae > Streptophyta > Magnoliopsida > Ranunculales > Circaeasteraceae > Kingdonia > Kingdonia uniflora. Next base: position 127,817 of record JACGCM010000857.1, read on the forward strand.
TGTCAGAGCCGCCTACCAATCTCTAGCTCTTTGATCCTATTTATAGGTCTTATAATATGACCGTTATTGCTTTAATGAAGAACGTTACAAATATCAGGTTTGATGAGTCTTTTATGAGGTCTCTTGTAACGTCTTGCTATCTGATAATTGTTGATCTTGTAACGGATCTCTTGATGACCATAGCTGTAACTTCGGACTGTTGGTGAAGATCCGATCTCTAACGATGTTCGTATGTATACGAACTGTTGATGGATATCTGAGTGTCTTCTGCAGTGCGATGTTACTAGGTGCTTCAATATCTCCGAACTGCAGATGAAGAAGTCTGTATTGCAATCTGTTTGCCCTCAATCCTTGGTTGGTTATCAGTGTGTTTATTTGAACTATATGAGCTCGAATATTGGACTCAATACGAGGATTAGAAATAAGCCCTTACACAAACTACAACGGAAACATAAAAATAAAATAAAAAATTGTTAGGCTATGGGTTTGAGCAACTCAACGCATTTCAAACCACCATAAGGAGTGTTTTTGTGACAAGCATGATCGAAAATATAAGATGTAACAAAAACAATGTCTATCTGTCCCTAATCTTCTTCTTTTTCTTCTCCGTCTCTTTCTTATCCCCATTCCTCTCACCATCACTTCAGGTCGTTCCACTCTGGGTTACTAGTATATGCTCTGCTAGAGATGATTTAACTAGCAACTAGTCAAGCCGATATCCACCACATATTGAACTGTTAGGTTTATGGCCTCTACCAATCCAAGTGGCTTAAACGATATAGTTCATCAAACACAAGAAGAAAGCAAACAGAATCTCTGTCTCTCTCAAAATTAACTAGCAAATAGAGGAAGAAAAAATGCAGTGATGATGTTATACACAACAAGAAAGCAAAGAAAGTCAAAATGAAAGATCTTTTTATGTTACAAGTGATGGTAGCAATTGCAGTGATGTTATACATAACATGTGAGGCGAAAACTGATATTCATCCATTGATACTAGTCCCTGGAAGCGGCGGAAACCAACTAGAAGCACGGCTAATCAAACACTATAAGCCATCAAATCCAATATGCAAGCTACAGTCTCATTCTCGTTGGTTTAGACTCTGGTTCGACCTTAGCGTCTTGATACCGCCTTTAACTGAGTGTTTTGCTCACCGCATGACACTTTACTACGACCCCGACAAGGACGATTATGAAAATGCTCCTGGTGTTGAGACAAGAGTGCCTTACTTCGGATCTACTCGAGGACTACGCTATCTCAATCCTCACTTCAAGTAACTTTCTTCTTCTAAGTTTTCGTCTTAAGTTTTGTAAATTTATCCCTTTTTTCCTCCTAAGCTTAAGTCAACCCCTAAGAGTGTAAGTCCATGTTTTGTGTTGATCGCAATGACACTTTGTTCACAGGCACATTACTACATACATGGAGCCCCTAGTGAAGTCCCTGGAGCAACAAGGGTATGTCGATGGAGACAACCTGTTCGGGGCACCATATGATTTCCGTTACGGCCTTGCAGCAGAAGGTCACCCATCGTTAGTCGGATCTCAATACCTCCAAGATCTCAAGTCACTGATCGAGGAATCCAGTGCTTCAAACAATGGAAAGCCGGTGATAATCGTTTCACATAGTCTAGGTGGACTGTTTGTCCTTCATCTGCTTAATCGAAATACAGAATCATGGCGTCATAAATTCGTAAAGCACTTCATATGTCTTTCTGCGCCGTGGGGTGGCACAGTCCAAGAGATGCTCACATTTGCATCTGGTTACTCACTTGGTGTCCCCTTGGTTGACCCTTTGGCAGTGAGAGAAGAACAAAGAAGCTCAGAGAGCAACCTATGGCTTTTACCTTCTCCTAAACTATTTGATCCCACAAAACCCCTTGTAATCACACAAAACACAACTTATTTCCCTCGAGACATTCCTCGCTTTCTCGAGGATATTGGATTCTCCCAAGGGGTTCAACCTTATAACTCTAGAATTTTACCGCTAATTGAGAAACTAGTCGCACCCGAAGTTCCAATTACTTGTATGATTGGAACTGGAGTGAAGACTCCAGATACACTGTTTTACGGAAGAGATGGGTTTGACACGCAACCAGAGATCATTTACGGAGATGGAGACGGCACTGTGAACTTGATGAGCTTATTAGCAGTTGAAACGGAGTGGTCTGGAAACAAAAATCAGGTACTCAAAGTAATCAAGATCCCTCAAGTCTCCCATACGTCTATACTCCAGGATGAAGTTGCACTAAAACAGATAACAAAAGAAGTTCATGACATAAATGTAAATGCACTAAGAACTGTGAGTATGAACATACAAAACAGAGTCTCTACTCTGTGATTGCTTCCCGAAATTGAGTTTTTGGCATTCACATTGTTATTTATTTGCTTTCCCGATTTCTCGAAATAACTACAGCATGAAATCTTTGTTTCATACATAAATATAACGATATATATATCAAGAGAAGATTTACAACACAATCCTTGTTTTGTTTTCATTCTATAACTTTAGGATAACAGATTACCCTGTGATCAGGCAGGAAAGATCATTCCTTCTTCAGCATCCAAAATCATATGCTACTAGTCCTTGCAACTCAGGCCCATTAAGTCTGCCATTGTTTTCATAACTGAAATACAGAGTCAAAAATATAACTGTCAATTCACATGTCCATGAATATTAAATCATTAAGTAATTGAACATGAAGACAGGCAGAAAGAGGAGAAAAGAAATAACTCCAATGGTGTTTATCGAGTAATTGGCAACAGATCAATAATGGGTTCATAACTCATTTTCGCTACTTGTGCATGATTCAGTTTGAATATCGCGTGTTAAGCTTATATAAGCAGTCGATAATCACAATAACTCAGAAGCACAATATATCTCAGTTCTTGTATGGTGAGGTAGGCAGAGAATAAGCTTGTAGTACTGTGATATGCAGTAAATTTATATACTGGATTTAATATTTCAAATTATTGTATGAGGTAAGCAGAAACTGAACCTGCTCTATGCAACATCTAATAGTTCATAGTTCAACCCTAGCTTTTTCGAACTTTGAACGTAGTGGTAGTGGTAATTTCAATAGCTATAACCTTACAAATAAAATTTCTTATCTTCTCTAAAGCTTTAGAAATAATTGCTAATAAGAAAATATCAGAATACATGCATGCTAATACAGTTTAGGAACTACTGTCTAATGTTGTCAACAAGAGATAAAATTAAATTCATCATAAACAGCACATATTGCAAGACCTTATTTATGGAGTTTTACTGGCATATGCAACCAAACACGATTACAATCTGGTAACTAAATCTCAGTTAAAGCAACATGTTAACATTACTTCCATTGGATGTCTTCTAGAAATGCAGTGATTTGACCAAAAATCATTACTTCCATTTGGTGTCTTCTAGAAATGAGGTGATGGGATCAAAGATCTTCTCTCAGTACCATTCGCGGCATAAGCACAGGTTTTAGGAGTTACGATATTAAAGGGCATCTCAGGATTGAACAACTAGATGAAGTTACTGCGGTTTTCACTACTTAATCAGTATGAACTGAATTGGATTTTACTTCGCATAGAAAAACTAGTGATCCCAAGAGAAAATCGCTCGAGTGTACTCTACTTGTTCAGCTATCTGAATCCGTTGACATGCTTCATGTTGCGGTAACACGACGATCCCAAATTTTTTTGAACAAAAACTCTTCTTGGAAGCGCAGGTTCCTTAGTTATGCAGGCAGGCTCATACTTTTGAAGGCAGTCTTGACTAGTATGCGGAGTGTTTATTCTTCCTCATGTTACTATAAAGACCATTATTGCTTTGGGTAGAAGCTTCTTATGGTCTGGAACTGATGTAAGAGGTAAAGCTATCTTAGTTAAGTGCACTACTATTTGTCACCCATTTAAAAGGAGGAGGTCTAAGATGTCAAAACTTGGAACAAAGCTGCTACCATTAGACATGTTTGGAACGTCTATGCTAATAAAGACTCTTTGTGGGTTGAATGGGTCAAAACTAATAGGAAAATTTAGACTTTGATCCCACCTACAAATCCCAAATATGAATTTAGTCCCCTAGCTTCTCAAATATAAGACTTTGGTCCCCATGAAATTTTTTACCATGAGTCAAACCCAGAAGACCCATGTTGACCCAATACTTTTCTCTCTTCTTACCAAAGTCAAACCAAACTTTGGTTAATCCAAACCATCTCTCCACCTTAACGCATCTTCCTTCCACGTCACCATACTCGCCACATCAGCCAATCACGTGATTCAGAGTTGATATCACGTGATTAGCTGATGTGGCAAGTATGATGACGTGGAAGAAAAAGGTGTTGAGGTGGAGAGATGGTTTTGGATTAACCAAAGTCTGGTTTTTAGATTAAGTAGCTCTGAGGGGCAAAAGTGTAAGAGGAGGATAAAATATTGGGTCAACATGGGTCTCCTGGGTTTGACTGAAGGTCAAACTCGTTTTGGGGACCAAAGTCTCATATTTAAGGAATAAGGGAACCAAAGTCATATTTGGGATTTGTAGTTGGGACCAAAGTCTAAATTTTCCAAACTCATAAGCTTAGAAATAGAAATTTTTGACTACTCATGTGCTCATGGGTATGGAGAAGAATTCTTGATGCCAAGTTTAAAGTGAAACAAGCTATACTTTACGCTATTGGTGATGGTTCAATACCAAGTTTTCAAGAGACCCTTGGCACCCTAGTGGGATTCTTCTGGACAGGTTTTATTCTCGTTTCGGATGCAATTCTACTCTTAACCTTAAGGCTAATGTTAGTAACATTATTAATTAAGGTAATTGGTCGCCTCCTATTAATGCTCTTCACTTTTTGCCTGTGGTGTTAAATCAACTTGAGTCCATCCCTATTAAACATGATGGTCAAGATCAAACTGTGTGAACTCTCACTACAAATGGGGAGTTTACAGTTAAAAGATGTTGTTATAACTGTAAGGGCTAACATTCCTAGGCAATGTTAACCCTTCTTACAAGTGGGCCCAATTACGTTGGTTTAAGAATAACATTCCTAGGCAAAGTTTAATCTCTTGGCTTGTTATGAGAGGGGTTTTAAAAACTCAAGATAAACTGCTAAGATGGGGTGTTATCACTAAATCAGTTTGTGGCTTATGTCGGACTTGCACTGAGAATGAAGAACATTTGTTCTTCTCTTGCCCTTACTCTAAGTCCATATGGAAGAGCCTTCTTAATAAAATGGGCATTGATACAACTGTTTTGAATTGTTATGAAGAAGGTTAGTGCCAATAGCATAAACCCCCTGGGGCCTTTTTCAAACTCAATACCGATGGTTCCTTAACTAATCTAGGTGGCATTGGAGCTATCTTGAGGGACAACAATGGTGATGCTGTCAGTGCTTGTGTTCTTGAGCTGGGCTTAGTTGCCCCGCCCACCATCCCTGCATTCTTTTTTAATTAAGCTCACTTTCCCCACACACACAAAAATGCATGGAGTAGAGTAATCAAAGAAAAAAATATTCTCAGATGAGAGTTGGCTTGAAGAATTCCTAGTGGTATAGTTAACATTCTAGTACCCAAGTTTACGAGTTCAACATGGTTTCGCTCTAATAATTTGTATAGATTTTGTAAAGTACTATGAATTGAAGAATTGTTTTGTGGTTTTGACTATTTAAGCATTCATCCTAGCCTTCCCCTAACCTACTCGCTGCTGTATGAATCACTTTGCCCACAAAAATTAGAGATCCCTAGATAAAGTGCACTAGGCCTACAAAAACCACTTTTTTACACTTCTAAAACACGTTAGTCAACTTTCTCTTTTGTAAATCACTTCCGTTATGTACCAGACATAATACTTTATTTTATATTTTTCAACTCCACTAAACTCGACTCCCATTTTTCAACTCCACTAAACTCAATTCCCATTTTTCAAATTCAAAGGAGTCTAACTCCACCAAATTTCAATTTCACCGTACCAAACACACCCTTACTTTTCATAGGGTGACAACCAACTCTGTCTTCAAATATAACCCATATACCAAACACTTCAGAGGAAATGGATTCTATCAAGTCAGCTCTCTTTTCCAAATTCCAAGAGAGTCAAACTTCAGCGGTGTTGAACTCTAGTGTACCAAACAATGTGTTATGAATTCAACTCTACTTTTGGACTTTCTCTCCTCAATTCTAGCGCACCAAAAATGACCTTGTAATAAGTTGGAAGTTAGGAATTAAGAACTGGAAATTGGAACTTGTAATATTCAATATACATATCAATCATAAAAATGTCAGTCTATCTATTTTTCGACGATATATCACAAAATATCCCAAAATTTTCAAACATATCTCGATATATCCCAAAGTTTCAAGATATATCTCAACATATTCTGATATATACGCACATCACATTTTTTTTGTTTTTTATAGACATTAATCGAAATTATGTGTGGCATATAACATCGCAATTATATCAGATATTGACCATTATTTAAAAACATCCATATAGTCATGGAAGTATTGGCCAGTAATTATCCTTATGCTTGATAACTATCAAATATCATTGTAAATTAAGCTCCTTGCAAACACATTCAACTACATAACTGCCAAATCTTTAGAAAACATTTTGTCAATCTGTAGCAAGGATGTCACAATTGTAAGATGTTACGGCTTGATAGCTGAATGATAAACAATTTTTTTTTGTCAATATGACATTAAGCTAACACAATCTTTACAAGTTGTTAGAACAAAACTAAGTTGTACTTTGAAAATTTTCTTCTTCGAGAACTAAAATGTTAACTTCGCCACAAACAATTCTTCAAGCCAAGTATAAACCGAGTTTTTATCCTCTTTGATTACTGTAGAGAGTGCTTGTCAGAATGAATATCCTCTTTGGTTCATCATTTTAATCATTTTGCTCCCGGTATATTGACATTGTGTTATCATCTCATGGTTTTAAATGTCAGCCGATAATACATCATACATCAATATGGCGATGGTGACCATAATATTGATGGATATGCCTAACAGAACAAAAAATTAATATGCCATGTACTATATCATGATATATATTAAGATATGTCAGAATATATATTCTGAAATTGTGGGAAATATCAGGATGGAAGGTATATGCTGTCGATTACTTACTTAGATCTCTCCAACATTTTTCCTTTATGATTAATGTCTAATGACCAATACGATTTCCACCTTCCGGTTCAAAATTCGAACTTCCCACTCAATATAAGGGTATGTTTAATTTGGTGAAATTTAATTCCAAGGGAGTTTGACTACCCTGGAATTGGTCTCCCTTGGAATTGGTTTTGATTTCCCATTCCACTCTTTTCAATTTCCCGTGTTTGGTAAGCAAAGGGAATCAAAAAAAGAACTACCTCGAGTGAAACTCAATTCCTGGCTTTGACAATTTGTGCATCTGAAAATTCCTATGGGATCAGGTGGAATTATAATAAGGTAGGTCCCATGCAATTCCGCATAAAAATGGTAATTTAAATCCATTTGGGTGGGGAATCAAATTCCACACTTTTGTAGATTTGAATTCGAGCAGAAGTTTGGCTAATGCGCCTAACAAACAGCGAGAAGGAAACCAATTTCCATATATTTTTAACTTCAAAATTCCAAGTTCCCAGTTTGGATGGCTACAACTCGACAACTTGGATTAATATCCAACTTCCATCAATAACAAAATTAATTTAGAGTCTATTTGCCTTAATGAGTAAATTGTTAAGTTAGGTTATTATGATGTGGCGCATCCCTCATAGGGTCGTCTACTACCGTGTGACCTATGTTTATTTAATGCTTTATATTTTATGTTTTAGCTTAATCTCTCCTGGAGAGGTCCAATATGGGTTATTAGCAGTTTCCCAATTTAAGTAGAAGTCTATTTCAATTAGAATTAGGGGAGGTCTAGGTTATTTGTTTCTTAGTTAATTCAGTTAAGTTAGTCTTGTTCAGAACAAGGGTTTTAGCTAATAAAATTAGGGTTCCTCAAGAACCTAATTCATTTTGTTAAAACTGGTGTTATTCTTGATTATTGGCTTTCGCGTAATTAGTTTACATCAAAGTGGTATCAGAGCTGTGTTAGATCTAAGTGTAGTCAATTTCAAGAGCAAAGATGCCTCGAGGAAGACCCGCGACGAAGAAACCTACGCTCGCCGACAATGTAGCGAGGATATCGGATAATCTTGAAGGGCTTGTCGAGGATTTGGAACGCACAAAGAGATGCCTCGACATAACCAAGCTCTGCCGGCCTCACCCCCGACAGTAGTCGACATCTCAAGAGCCACAGAAAACATCCAAATTAACGGTGCAGGACTCAACGGTCATGAAGATCTCGACGATTTTATTGCAGGTTGCGAACTGGGAGAGAAACCAAACTCTCGGTGGAGAGGAATCGTAATTAGGAGAACGACAAGATGGCGACCACCATGGATACGAAAGAGGAAGAAATCACAGGGAATTTTTTTCGTATCCACAGTTACAGAGACATTTATGGGGAGAGAATTGAACCAAGCAAAAGGAACCAGCACAATCTTCGTCGACATCCGAGAGAGCCACCAGACCGGAGTTGAAGATGGTAATCCCACAAAAGGTGTAACCCTAGCGGCTACCATCGCAGGAAATTTTGCAGGTCGCGATGGTGAAGACAACAGGTTACGTACCATGCGTGAGACGAGTCATGCACATGACCGGCAAATGCAAACCCAGCCCCAGGCCCAACTCACAATCCAGCAACTACAACCCACTTCCTATTCCACCCAACGACTTTTGAATTTAAATATTGGTGAAAATTTCATGATTTTACAAGCCCCACCCATGCTCCAACCATCTTCAACAACTCCCACTTCACACGATCACACCCCTTATCCTTTAAACCCCATCCAGGCCCACCACCCTCTTGTTCAAAATTCAAATCTTGGTGGGAAAAATATGAGGCCAGGACTAACTATTCCCCAACTACACAACCGACTCTCTACCACATGTGATAAGCACATGGCTTACTTAACACCTCCAGCAGTAAGTACGATGAAATTGCTGAGCCGAGTCGAACCAGACAATTCATCTTCGGCAATCGCTACCAATTATCGTGCCACACAGCAATGGATTCAAAAGACACGTACGAAATACGAGATGCAGGTCGACATCGTCCAACAGTTCCTCTCACGCATAATACAGTCCGGGTTATCCAAATATTTGTTCCGTATAAGGGAGATAATGGCCCGATACGAAGATTTATGTCCGTATGCTGACCCGTTTTGGGAAGGTTTTGAGGAGCGGACCACAGTAATTTTTTAACTTTTAATTTTAGACGTCAATGGACGTAGGGATGTCGGTGACGACATCGTACCCCCGCTCTTGTGTACAATCTCTCTCTTGTGTACAATCTCTGGGTACGAAAATTTTGCGGAAGACTTCAAGATTTCCAGAAGAGTTTCACCGTACAGATTTTGTGTACATTCTACAAGATGAAGACGAAGACACTGGGATGCACATGCGTGCGTGAGTCCTCTGGAGCACCGCCCCCCCCCCCCCCCCTTGATTTCGTAGACGAAATCTTCTCAGACGGGGGGTTTAATGTGGCGCATCTCTCATAGGGTCGTTTACCCACCGTGTGACCTATGTTTATTTAATGTTTTATATTTTATGCTTTAGCTTAAGCTCTATTGGAGAGGTCCAATATGGGTTATTAGTAGTTTCCCAATTTAAGTAGAAGTTTATTTCAATTAGAATTAGGGTTCCTAATTCTAAACCCCCCCCCCCCCCCTTCTATAAAAGGGGAGGTCTAGGTTATTTGTTTCTTAGTTAATACAGTTAAGTTAGTCTTGTTCAAAACAAGGGTTCTAGTTAATAAAATTAAGGTTCCTCAAGAACCTAATTCATTTTGTTAAAACTGGCGTTATTCTTGATTATTGGCTTCCGTGTAATCAGTTTACATCATATTAAGTTCACCGAAAAAATTGAGTTAACCTGTTAAATATATTAATAATAAATTGCCTACAATATACTGATAATAGATACAACACAACTTGCTATTTTTCATCTTCTAATTTACTAACTATGAGGTAATTTACTGAAAACTCTTTGCTCGAAATACCCTATATATGGATGATATATCCGACATATTTCCGAGCCGACAGGTTACATAATATAACATAAATTTTGAAGTATTGGGAATGTCAGATCTGTAGGCTATCAGAAAGTATGATCACCGACATAACTGTCAGCATAGATACTTATAACCTTACCAAAAACCCACAGGAAATCACTTTATACTCTTTCAAAATTTCTACTTCTGCAAATTTAGAGTAGACCATTCCTATGGAAGACGTAACTACTACAAGTCTTTACTTTGTTCCTAAATTGTGACTTGATGTTATAGCGGCGCTGCATTATCGCAAAACAACATAATAACAGTGGATGAATTTCTCATAGCTATTGAATCGGTGCATAGTTGTCAAATGTCAAGCATGAGTATATCAAAATTTGTATTTTGTAATATTATAACTACATAGTAGTCTTATTTCGTCATCAGAACACAGTAATATGTATAGACTTAATATCTAGAATGGAACTGCGCTGAATAAAAGAGAGTAAAAGCCAACACTACCTTTCCAGCGGGAAAGTTCCGAATGGCCCGTCAATTGGAATTGTTCCACATATATTGTTGTTAGAGACATCACTGCAACATTGATGTTAAGACATGCACTCATAAGAAGCTATTATGGAGGAGTTTTAAGAAAGAAGCTGAAATGATCCGTATTATTCAGAGAAGAAAACGTCATTTTTCTTGAAATTGCAAAAGTCTCTCAATACACCCTTCTTATATATTTCCAAGTACATATTATATTGAGCTTGGCGCCTAAAGAAACCTGGAAGGCTCAAAATGGAGTTCATCTAAGAAACATTTTAACTGGCGATTCTTGAGCTCTTCCAACCAAAATTTCATTTAAAATGGGTTTTTAAGGGGAGGGGTTGCAGGTTTTAAATGAAATAATTTCACAAATGAATTCAAGTTCTATTACGATATTAATAGGTATTGTACCTAAAATAGGAGTTATCTTTTAAGATATTTTTAGTATTTGTACAACGCAATTTAAGTCATCGATTAATTGAGTCACAGAAATTAAATTGCATGTTAATTGTGGGACATAAAACACACTGTCAAGCTTCAATCCTCCTGGCAACACGACACTCCCCTCTTGATTTGCTTCGGCCGTGTTGCCATCCGACAAACCCACCGGGCAGTGTTTCACCTTTCTCACATTCCACAAAAGAGACAAGTCACACGACACATGGTTCGATGCTCCTGTATCGACAATCCAACTAAAAATACTGTTATTACCATACAGTCGGTCTTTTGTTTTGGCTAACCTCAAAAAATCAAGAAGTTGCTGCGTTGCTGAAATACCCGCAAGACCTGCAGCTTCGGTCTCATCCGCCAGCCCCTGCGAGGACGCTGCCTGCTGCCCAGACGAAGTTCCAGCCCCGCCAGCTTTATTTGCGCGGACAGGCGGTGCACCATACCCTCGGCCACGACCAGAACCTGCACGCCCACCTCCTCTTTCTGTCCGTCCTCCACCACGACCTGGTCCCTTACCTCCGCGAGGCCAGTCCCCCTACCATTCGGGGAAGCCGTGTAATTGAAAATAAGAGGATTCGTCGTGGCCTTCTCTATTACAATGATTGCAAAACTTATCAGTAGGATCCACAAAACGAGACTTGCCACGCGTATCAGGCTTAATTGAGAAGGCCATGATACTATCTCGTTCTTCCTTGGATGAGGATAACTCTCCCCCACGCAGTCTTTCCGCTTGAATCACTTGTTGATATGCTCTATTAAGCGCCGGCAATGTCTCTTGTCCCAGCAGATTTGTGCGAATTGAAGCATATGCTCCATCGAGGCCAATAAGAAAATGATGTAGATAGTCTTCTCCTCTCAACTTTTCTACCTGCGTGACTATGCTACACGTGCAACTTCCACACTTACAAACCGGCACCTTCACATATGTGGTTAGTTCGTCCCAGATTCTTGACAAACGACCAAAGTAAATTGCCACAGTCTCGATTTTTCCTTGCTTGCACTCCCCCAAAGACGTCTTTAATTGACATATACGAGTGTCGCTTACCACACAAAACCTGTTTTTGAGATTGTTCCACAGGAGTTGTGCATCATCATATTCTCCGAGTGTCGTCCGAACGGACGGCTCAATGATATTGGTCAGCCATGACACCAACATCGAATGCACAGCGATCCAATCCTCAAGTTTCTCCTCTGTTGTTGGCTTCGGAACCGTCCCTTCCACAAAGCCAAATTTCCTCTTCGCCTTTAGCGAGGTGCGAATTGCCCTCGCCCATTCATCGTAGTTCTCACCACGTAATTGAATAGGAGTAATGATGTTTCTCGGACCGTCACTCGATCCAAGATGATACGTCCTATCCACCTTCTTTTCGCCATCTCCTGATTGTTCTCCCTCTCCGCCAACCATGATCTCTTGTGGAGGCTACAAGCCTGAAGAGAAAGAAAAAAAAAAAAAAAAAACGTGTTTGCCCTAGGATCTCTCTAAGCTCTTGATACCATGACAAATTGTTCACTGATTTCTTAAAAGATATCTTAGAAGATAACTCCTATTTTAGGTACAATACCTATTAATATCGTAATAAGTTCTTAACAAATATTTTCTCTTCAATGAAATGAAAAGGAAATGAGACTCATTTGTTGAAATCTTACAAGACTTTGAGGTTGGAAAGCTTGGTGAGCTCTCTGGGAATGGATCCCGTAAGCCTATTGTTGTTAAGCCGCCTACACAACACAATCAAAAACACCAAACCATCAATTCAATCAACATCCCTAATTCATTAACTATACAAAACCTTCAAAATCAAATAATCCAAACTTACAGAAACTTAAGTGACTTCAACTTGGAAAGAGACTTTGGTATTTCTCCTTCAAAATTATTCTCATACAAATCCATACTAACAAGACTTTTCAATTTACCCAATTCCTTAGGAATTCTCCCCTTTATATTGTTCCTATAAAGCTCCCTGAAAGCACAATATTTTCACAAAATTCAAATCACTCAATTTAATTCTCACATAAACTAACAAAGGGTATCAATGAAAATCAAAACTTGATCAAAAAAATTCTTACAAGTATTGCAAATGCTGAAGCTCTCCAAGCTCAGAACTCAGAGTCCCAGTGATATTAGAGTTACCCAAATCCCTGAAAAACAAAAACCCAGAAAAGAACAAGTGAGAAACTTAGTGTTTCAAAGAGAGTAAGAGATGGGAGTAAGGAGATTTCATTTTCATTACAGTCGAATAACATGGTTGTTGGAGTCACAAGTGACATGAAACCAAGTACAGGGGTTAACAAGAGTGGGATCCCAGCTTTGGAGAACATTAGTGGGATCAGAGAGTCTGACTCTCAAGGCGTGAAGAGCGTTTCCTTCTGGGTTGGTAGAGATGGTGAAAGAAACATAGAGGAGGAGAAGGAGAAGGAGGGGTGAGAGAAGGTGTTGAGGAGCCATCGATGTAGGAGAAGAGAAAGAGGAGATCATTAAAAGTGTAGTTTGTTTGGGGTTTGAGGGAAGAAGAGAGAGAAATTATATTTAAAAAAGTAGGAGTGGAGTTTTTAATGGAGTAAACGGTCAACAATGGAAGTTTGAGTCTCTCTCAGTCAGACATAAAGACACCATTAACGCATGAACTCAAGGTTGCTGAGAACACTCACTGTTTAGAAATAAAACGCGTGTTTACTGTGTCAACAACTCAAGTGGGGTTTTCATACTACCGGACAAAATTCCAACCCATGAGGCAAAGCAAGAAAAATAATAATAAATGACTTTCACATATGTATTTAAAAATTCATCCTCCCTGTTTTTACACTCTCTCAACAGCAATAGAGAGCAGCAGAAACAACAACTAGAAGTAGAGAAAAGTTTTGGGTAAGAGTATGGGCACCAGCCTCACTAAGTTAGCGAGCCATGTAGGCACAAATTCAGTAAAAATATGACATGTAGCTAAAGCTAAAAAAAATTGTCTTTTTCAGGGTGGGGATGATGTCAGTTTTTAATATTTTTTATTTTTTTTAATATTTATTTATTTATTTATTTTAATAAATAATAATAATTAAAAATAATAATTGTGCGTCAATTCAATTGGCGCCAACATTTTTAAATATATTTTTTAAATAATAATAAAAAAAACACCGCGCCAATTGAATTGGAGCACAAATATTTTTTTTTTTAATGTTTATTATTAAAAACCCAAAATTTTAAATTAAATATAAAAAAATAATATACAGTGCCAAATCAATTGGCGCATGTAATATATTAAAAAAATTAAGACATTTAATAATAGTTTGTTTACGTGGGCCACTGACACCTGACATGAAAACAGGTCGCGGCAAAACGCTACTGAATTTTTTGAAATTTGGAAATTTGAGCGATAGATAGTTTGAAAAACCAAAATTCAGTGAATTTGGATAGCTATCATACCTATCCTGCTGCCCATGCTCTAAGCAACTTTATTTACATGGAAAGTACTTCTCCTTTTTCTTTTCTTTTGGGTAAGCATCATGTCTCATCTCCTATCTTCATTTCAACCTCCATCATCCTGTGTTCTGTCATCAACTTCTCTTCATTTCAACCTCGAAATAACATTATTCACCAAACTAACTTTCATTTTCAACAATTTTTTCAGAAAATGACTTTAATCAAACCTCACACCAACCAATCTTGAATGTTTTCCTTTGTCTCGTCTGAATCGCATCCCACATTTGGTGTATTAATAATACTTGTAGAGTCCTGTAAAACTTAGATGTTGTTGACAACATTACATAACACTGTATCAAACATATAAATTTTTAAATGGGTGTTAAACGGGTGCTGGGGCGGGTTTGGGGGTAGGGTAATTTGGCGGGCATGAGAATGGTATTACTCCACCCGCCCCAAACCCGACCCATTGCCAGCCCTACAAATGTTCAATACATAGTTTGTATACTAGTAATGAAGTTATATCTTCCCAATTAGGCTCTGATTTGCAATATTGTATATTGTTAAACTGAGACAACATTATATTAGAGTTCAGCAATATCCACATGATATTTGGGAGTTTCAGATCGACTATACATCGGAAATATTGGATCACTATACATTCGGAAAAATCAAAATTCCAACATAATATCCAGTTCCAATCCAATTTTTTTTCCTTCAAAAAACTCAAAAATTGGAAAATCAATATAGTATTTAGTATCTAAAAAAAATCGGATCATATATTGGAAAAATCAAAATTTTAGAAGAAATTTTTTTTTGAAGCACTGAGGGATATTCAAGCAAGACTGTACATCATTTTTTGTTGCTGGTACAATTTGCTAAATTCGCGCTAGGAGCTATCTTGGATTCTTGGCTACTAGAAAAAATTGGTGTTGGTGTTCGGTTCTCCAATTGTCCTATTTTTATAGGGATCCTTGGGCATTCGGGTAACGTACCTATATTTTGGGGCGGTGGTAGTGTAGCTAGACTAATTGGCCTGACGATTGATCGAAAAGCGAGCATTACCAGCATTAGCTAAGAAGAGGTGGTGAAACATTTTTTCCCTTTATAAATAGAGATATTCGGGCATTTGGTACTCAGATTGTCAATTCCCGATTAGATGATTCATCTAGGGCTATAGGGCTGCAACTTTTGTCCGAACTTTCGATTTTCGATCAAATCTTTCCGATTTTGGAACCATATTTTACAATTTCGATTCCCAAGTTATTCTGAATACCTTACGATCCGATTATTCCGAATACTATCAAATTCGATTATTTCGAATACCATTCGATCAGATTTAATCCGAATATCCATCTGATCCGATTTAATTCTGAATAATCCGAATTGAAACATAAAACGTGTATTGGGCCGATTTAATTCCGAATAATCTGAATTGTAAAATAATCCAATTATGCTCTAACGTAGCGGCCTAACTAGTTCTTGCCACGACCCTCGCAATTTGACGTGTCCAGCCTTTCACTCCTCCAAGTGTGCTTCCACTCGATTGAACTCAGTGGGCCTCCATCCCAATCTAGTGAGTCTAGATATACTACGTGCCGGGCCTCTTTCTCAAACCATCTTTCTCCTCACGGCCACGACCATCTCTAGGCCAATCCTACTCGACCCAAGTTTTCAACTCATGTACTTATACCTATACTTGTTTACGTGGTCCTTAAAACAGTCGATAATTAACATGTCAAAAACACAGTCAGAGACTTTGAAACAAATTGCAAATTTAGTGTTCCATCCAAGAAAATAAGATTTCATGATCTCTCACTCTACCTTTCGATCGAAAGCACAATTAGGTCAATTAGTTTCAGACTTGTTTGATCGATTCTTCTCCAAGAACCCTAAATCCACTATTTTTGATGGATTTCAAGCTCGGACGGATCAATCTCAATGCAGTAGCTCAGGTATTCCTCCAAAATTTCTCCCCCTTTTGCCGAAATTTGAAATTTACCTCCAGTTATAGTTCCTCAACTGTAGAATTGGGTGAAATTTAGGGTTTTGTAGTAGTAATAATTGAGTTTTTTGATGTTTTGATGTTCATGAGGTGTCGAAGTTATGAGATTTTTGTTGTGCAGGGAGTTGGTAGACTTGTTTTCGGGAACGAAAGCTCAGCGTCGAGCGAGGATAGATGAGTTAGTGGCGATCAGTTTCAGTTTTTTTTCTTTATCAAGTTATTAAGAATTTACTCGTAATTACGGTTGAAGTATGTTTTAGGTCTATATGTGAGGTCTAAGTACATTGCAAATTTTTCTCAGCATAGAGGGAATCAAAATTAGTGATGCGCGGCGAAACAGTACAGGAATGGGATCGTCGAACTTTAAAACGATATATTTGTGCAAGTCAATGCAAGTAATTACTTTTGCTCGAGATTAAATTATTGAATTTCGTATACCAGTATAGACTAACTAATAAATCAGTTAATCCATAAACTAGCGTAACCTATGTACCTGTGCAACCTCTGGAATTCACACTAAATGCCGGTCGTGACTCCGACGTGTTTGGGTTTATACAGACATTTGTTTACATTGCGAAATTGAGAACATTTCTATAAAAGAGCTCTCTTTTTAGCAATATATTATTAAGATTTAAAACCATGTATTATTTTGCTAGGATATGCTTACTACATTCTTGCTGTAGTATTGAACTCACTTCTGCGTCCTGTATTCCTTTAGTTTGATTTCTTCATTAAGACAACTTAATTGCAGCGGCTAAAATTTGGGCATCAACAGTCACTTTGATTCGGTTTTAAATATTACACAAATATTATTCTGGTATTTTGGGTGTTCTCCTTAACAATCAAATTTTCTTGGTTGCTTCTTCCAATAGCTATGTTGAGCGCGCTAACAGTCACTTTGATTCGGTTTTAAATATTACA
Organism: Kingdonia uniflora; assembly: GCA_014058105.1. Classification (NCBI taxonomy): domain Eukaryota; kingdom Viridiplantae; phylum Streptophyta; class Magnoliopsida; order Ranunculales; family Circaeasteraceae; genus Kingdonia; species Kingdonia uniflora. The sequence continues at coordinate 145,214 of JACGCM010000857.1, forward strand.
CAAATATTATTCTGGTATTTTGGGTGTTCTCCTTAACAATCGAATTTTCTTGGTTGCTTCTTCCAATAGCTATGTTGAGCGCTTGCTCGATCGTATAAGCAATGATGTCTTAGCGGATGACAGGCGTGCTGCAATGATCGAACTTCAGTCTGTTGTAGCAGAAAGTCGTTCTGCCCAATTAGCTTTTGGGGCAATGGGTAAGTCTTTTGTGTATTTAACATAGATCGTCTAGATGCTGTCTTCTTGTATCTATTCGTAGTTTCGTGTTCGTATACAAGTTATTATTTTTTTACTTCTGGCCACAGGCTTCCCAGTGTTTATGAGTGTCTTAAAAGAAGAGCGTGATGATGTAGAGATGGTTCGTAACATTTCTTTGCTTCTAATATTCAGTATTATTTTAAGAACTTTCGTGATACTTTTATTTTGTAATTCTCTTTTTGAGATATTTCGGTATAATAATGTACTTTTTATTGGAGTACTTGCAGGTCCGAGGTGCCCTTGAAACTCTTGTAAGCGCCTTGACGCCCATTGATTATGCGCGAGAAGGACCAAATAATGTGGTCCAGCCAACTTTAATGAACTCTGATTTGCTTTCAAGAGAAGCAGAGAGCATATCTCTTCTCCTAAGTTTGCTGGTGAGTATTTTCTTTGTTATTGTTGTAACACAATCTGCTTCACTAAAATTCAATTACAAAATGTGCGCAACACATATAAGATATTAAAATATATCTTCTTCTTTTTGAAAACGAATAAAAGAAGCGTTGGATATAAGTTTCAACTAAAACAGCGATAGCAGTAACAACACTACAGCAACAAAGCTGCTTAGGAAACAAAGTTCACAAGCACATAACAATGAGAGCAAGTACACTCAAAGGACATAACATTGAAACAGGAACATAGTAGTAGAGTATCACAAACTCACAGAGCAATGAGAAATGCTCCCTTTAGTATTCATCTCCATCGTCACCATCTTCGCCCTCAGTGGACTCAGCACCAACCTCCTCATAATCCTTCTCAAGAGCAGTGAGATCCTCACGAGCTTTAGAGAACTCTCCCTCTTCCATACCCTCACCGACGTACCAGTGCACAAACGCACGCTTAGCATACATAAGATCAAACATGTGATCAATCCTAGAGAACACTTCCGCGACACTGGTTAAGTTAGAAATCATGCAGACAGCTCTCTGCACTTTAGCAAGATCGCCTCCTGGGACAACAGTTGGTGGCTGGTAGTTGATACCAAATTTGAATCCAGTTGGACACTAATCCACAAACTGGATAGTTCGTTTGGTCTTGATGGTTGTTACTGCAGCGTTCACATCCTTGGGTACAGATCACCTCTGTACATCAAACAGCAAGCCATGTATTTGCGGTGGCGCGGGTCACATTTGGCCATCATAGATGATGGCTCAAAAGCACTGTTGGTAATCTCAGCCACAGAGAGCTGCTCATGGTACATTTTCTCAGCAGAGATCACAGGTGCATATGCAGAAAGCATAGAGTGGATCCTCGAGTATGGCACCAGGTTGGTCTGGAACTCTGTCACATCCACGTTCAAGGCACCATCAAACCTCAAAGAGGCAGTGAGGGATGAAATAACCTGAGACACTAGACGGTTGAGATTAATGTATGTGGGGCGTTCAATGTCAAGAGAGCGCCTGCAGATATCATAGATAGCTTCATTGTCAAGAAGCACAACAACATCAGTGTGCTCCAAAAGGGATACAACAAAGTTAACTTCCAAAGCATACTGTGACATCTTCAGTTCTTCCTCTGTTCTTGGAAATATAGTGATAGTTTTTTCCAATGTTTTCCATGTGGCATCAAGCTCGCAGCTCAATTCCTCAATTTTCTTTTGATATGTTTCCACCGTAAACCTCGTTTGCTCAATTTGATTGTCATTTCCTTGGCTATGTAAACTTTGGGTTTTTTTTCACGTGTAGCGTAAACTTATTGTTTTAGACATTCAATTTCTTCATATAAATCTTTGTTATGAGTTGTTTACATAATTTTTCGGTTGACCTTGGCCTTTATATTTTTCCATTTGCCATGTGTGCGTAATTCAAACGTGCTGAGAAGTCTTATCTAGAAAATAAACAACAGGATACAGAGACAATATGCAAGTCTTGTTCATTCTACCCAATAAATTACGAAGTAGCCTTCTAAGTTTACTGTCCTTGTTGAAACATGTCCAATATTTTCAACTAGAGCACGTACCTTATGTAAGTAAGCTTTTGTTGGTTTCTCCAACTTCTCTTGCTCAACCTTCCCGATCACCAGAATGAGAAATTTTATTGAACCAACCTGAGTAAGCTTTTGTTGGGTTTTTCAGCTTTTCTTGCACAGCCTTCCTGAGCACCAGAATGAGAAATATTTTCTGAGCCAACCCGATAAGCATTCTCTGAGCCAGCTAACTAAATCTGACTTCCCACGTTTGAATAGTTCTTCGCCTTCTGGAGTGGGTTTATATTAGGGGAATCATAATGGGAAATAGTAAATGTGTTCGACTAGACTGCTTGATAAATAGTCTCTACTGTGTGCCATTTGTTAGACCCCCTCTCAAGTAGTGTAAAAATATCACTGGCACAAGCAACAATTTTCTTCTCCGGCCCTCGTACAAGAAAGCCGCCTTTGCCATCCTCCATGAAAAGCTACTTTTTTTCCCACAGAAATTATCTTCACACTGCATTCAACATTTTGACCCTCCAAACGTGTCAAAAATAGGTTAAATAGCTCTATAGGTATAACAACTGCTTCAGCAAGCAACTATCTCATAGATCTACCCTGGGATTTTCTGCGCTCTCTTTCCGTGTGTAAGTTTTTCCGGTCCCTATTTTGACCACAAGCAAATATGGTGCAATTGAAACCATCTAAAACTCATTGGCAATGGGAACCACAACTTTTTTGTACAAATTTTTCTTTTGAGGCTAGTGCGGGAATTTTATCAATAGTAAAAACTCTATTGATTTGATTTGCCGCAATGTTATGTGACCAAACGACTTCTCTCTGGTACTCATTATGATGTGAATTGACTTTACACTACGTTACATTTCAAAACTTGCGGCCCATTGGTCTGCTGCAACTCCTGATTGTTAAACATCATGCAACGAAGAAAGATTTGGAATGTCCCGTCTTTTCCTTCTCGTCAACTTATTGTGTATTTGAAATTGTGTGTTTTATAATTTTCCTTAACTCTTGTTTTTGGAATGTTAATAGGCAGAAGAGGATTTTTATGTTCGATATTATATGCTTCAAGTTTTGACAGCCCTTCTTACCCATTCTCCAAATAGGTATCCGTTTAATGGTCACATTGATATATATTCTTACCCTTTTTTTCTTGTTAAATTCATGTGATCAATAGTTTCACTGAAATGAAGATCTGTTACATTCCTGTTTTAGACTTCAAGAAGCTATACTTAGCACTCCTCGTGGAATAACCTGGCTTATGGATATGCTTATGGACCGTGAGGTATAAAATGGAGATCTCTCATGATATTTCTGATCTTTTATATTTTTATATGGCCTACTCTGAAGGAGATATAAAATAAATAAGAGAGTAGATATTGTATATGGCATACTCTTAAGGAAATATAAAATAAAAAAAGAAGTATATATTTCATGTAGTTTCGAAAACTGTGGTTTACCATTTTTTTCTAGGGTCCCAATATGATAAACCATGGCAAAACCACCGATAGTCCGACACATGATATTGCCAGGATACACAAATTGTCCTTTTGTATTTCATAAAATTTTCAAAAGTTGCACTTGCGCCAAATTTATTCTCAAAACTTTCCAATTCCCCAACTGAATTTTTCAATTTCACCAAAATTCACCAGGCACCCAATTCCCCCGAAATGTTTTTTGTTTTTTGTTTTTTTTCCATGTTTCCCCAAAACTACAAAGTTCTGTTCAAACCCACCCACCTAAAAGAAAGTAAACTCCATCTTACATAACAAACAAATGCTAAATACAACATTGTTTTACTTTCTATCTTGTGTATCTTTTTCTTTAAGAAAGAGAAGGAAGGAATGATAGGTGTTTCTCATAATGATGATGGATAGGCTCAAAATTAATCTTACTTTTGTAGGTTATACGAAATGAAGCCTCGTTACTTCTTACATTCTTGACACGTGAAACTGAGGTGACTATTATCTTCTTGCTGCTATTCACAAGTGCTTATCAAGGCCAATCTGCATTTGCTTCTAGTAACCAGTAACATTTTTCAATTCAGGAAATTCAAAAAATAGTAGTATTTGAGGGAGCTTTTGAGAAAATATTTAACATTATTAAAGAGGAAGGAGGGTCCGAAGGTGGTGTTGTTGTACAAGTGAGTCGTTAAAACTTTTTCTATTAATCTTTTACTTACTAAGTTTCATCATTTATATTCGGACATATTGTCTTTGTTCTTCTTCTAATCTTCTTAGCGTACTTCTCTAGATTGCCCTCTTCTCACTATTATCAAATAATCTTGCGTGGCAAAGGAAAACACTAAGAAGTCATAGCAAAATTTATATAAAAATCAAAACAACCAAAACAAACTTGTTTATACTTAACTTTAGACCCTGGGTACAAGCTAAGCGGGCTTCTCTACTAGGATACCATTTCAAATGGCATTTTTTAACTGCCTAAAACCGATTCCAGATCCTCAACTGCTACTACTTATTGCAAAATAATCCCTTTCAGAGGCTTACATGACCCTTCTCCCACAACCCTTCAAAAGGAATTTTTTGTATTTAGAGTCTTACCTGCGAACCTAATCCTTGTACCGTTCTTCTTTGTTAAAAATGTTACCAAAGGTACATGTAGCGAGAGATCACCCTGAGGCTATTGGAGCTACTGCAGAAGTTTTATTTATGAACGCTATTCATGTAATGTGTTCGCAGTATGGCAAATGTAGTTGCTTACATATTAAGAGTTAGGATCGACTTTAGGGCTTCTAGAATGTATCTACATTAAAACTTTTAGACCTCAGTTTTGAAATTGCAGATACCTTCACCAGGCTGCTCCCATTCACATTATCACAAAATTAGCATTGTCAAAGCTTAGGTGAATCCATTTTTATATATTTTTTTTATTCACTATTCTATGATGTTGGTTACCAAAGAATAAAGCATTAGCAATTAACGCAACAATTGATAAAATTTTTTAATCCCTACACGAGTTTAATCAAGAATAAAAGTATTGACATAACCTCATTATTGTACGATATGATAATATGCTATTTTTTAAAATTTCTTATTGTTCTTGTTCCATTCTTTTCATTAGTTTTGATCTTCAAACGAGTAATCTCAGAAGCTTATGGAATAATGATGTTTCTAATGTTCGTGTAGGACTGTCTTGAATTGTTGAATAATTTGCTTCATAAAAGTTCATCCAATCAGGTTTGTGGCTTCTGCTATTTTACTCTTGCTTGTACTTTCCTTCCTAGCCTATGCTGTCAGGGGCGCCGCCAGGGCGCTACGGGGAGGCGCCGGGGCGCCCAAATTTGAACCAACCGCTTCGCCGTAACATTTTAGCGCTCTAGGCGCTTCAGAGAACAAGGCGGCGCTGAGGCGGGGCGCCCATTTCAAGGCGCTAGGCGGGGCGCCTTATGATATGGCGTTTTTTTTTTTGTTTTTTTTTTTTTTGAAAACTGCCAAATAATATGGCTTATTTTGTTAAAAAAAAAAAAAAAAAAAAACTCAAACTGCCAAATGATTTGGCTCATTTAAGTTTGTTTAAAACAAAAAAAAACCCAAATGATTTACATTTCTTCTCTCCTGCGTCTCTCCTCTCTTACTCTGCACCTGCGTCTCTCCTCTCTCACTCTCCACCTGCTCTCTCCAAATCATTTACATTCACTGCACCTGCGTCTTGCACCTGCGTCTCTCCTCTCTCACTCTCCACCTGCTCTCTCTCTCGGGCCTCGGCGTTCTTCAAGCTAACGACGGCCGACGGGAACTGCTTCTCGTGAACAGAGTCAATCAAGGTTTGTTTTACTTCTACTTCTAGTCAATCAATGTCTGTTCTACTTCTAGTGACCTTTAATTCACACTTTTGTTAGCCTCAACACTTGTTCTTCCTTTGCGTCAGTAAAACTGCAAATGCCAGGAGGACATTGTTAGCCTCAAAATAAATTTGAAGAAGATACATATATGTTTAATACTGTGTTTCTTCCTTTGTTTAATACTGTGATTTCTGAAAACAATTTCTTACTTCTTGACATCAATTTTTCTTCTTTTCATTTATACCTCAGACTTATATGCTTTTGATGATATAATTTGGATGATATAATTTGGATGATATATGTTATTAAGAGTACCCTATATTGTTAAGACTTCAGAGTACCCTATACTGGTTGCTGCGTCTCTCTCTCTCGGCGTTCTTGCTGGTTGCTGCGTCTCTCTCTTGCGATACTGCGATCTCTTGGGGTTTGTAATGTCGGTGGAAGGTTCCCAGGGAAGTACTGGTCGGTATAGACCGACTAATTCGAATGATCCGGGGTGGGACTATGGTCAACCGGTAGATGGAAATAGAGATCATGTTAAGTGCGACTTTTGTGGTCATGTGTCGAAAGGGGGGATTAAGAGGTTAAAACAACATCTTGTGAAAGCTTCGTACAAAGGGACTATGTACAAAGACGTTAGGAAATGTGATAAAGTTCCACAAGATGTTGTTGATGTACTTAGAAGCTTTATGGAAGGAAAACAAAAAATAACCGAAGAGAAACAAAGTAAGAAAGACGAGATGATTAGAAACGTCAATGTGTATGGAAATGATGATGACGAGGTTGAAGAAGTTATGATTCAAATTCCTAAGAAGAGGAAATGGCCTATGGATGCTTTTGTAGCCCCTATTAATGTGGATTTCCGCCCTAGAGCTCCTAATTCAAACGAAAACAAAAAAGCTTTAGAGAACATCCATGGTTACATTGCCGACTTCTTTTATGAAAATAACATATCATTTAATTGTGCAAGATCAGATAGTTATTCCAAGATGATGCAAGCAATTGTCCAATACAATGATCCATCGAGTAAGTCTTATCTTATAAATTATTTTTTGCAATACAAGTTAAAAGAAAATTGTCAAATACACTCTTAATCTTTTTAGTTTTAAATTTAATTTGTAGCTTTCAAGCCACCCTCATACAATGACTTGAGAGTCAAGATCTTGAAGAAGAAGAAGGAAGAGACCTCAAATTGGGTAGATAATTTTAAAGTTCATTGGGAAACTTATGGAGTAACCATCATGACCGATTGGTGGACCGATGGCAAGGGTAGGACACTTATTAACTTTTTTGCGAATTGTCTGAAAGGAACGGTCTTCCTAAAGTCTATTGATGGATCCGCACATATTCATGATGCGGAACTCATTTATAAAATGTTGAAAGATGTGATTGAAGAGGTTGGAGAGAAGAATGTTATTCAAGTAAGTCTTGAGTATTTATGTTTTTTCCTATCTTTGTTGTTTTGCTTAGACTTTATACATATTTGAATTTTTGTATACTTTTTCACTAGATATGCACGGATAATGCAAGTAATTATGTACTAGCGGGTGAATGAATTATGGCGGAATCAAAGATTTATTGGATGCCATGTGCAGCACATTGTATAAATTTAATGCTTGGAGATGTGAGCAAGATGCATTTGGTGGATGAAACGGTTAAAGATGCGAAAAAGATTTCCCTTTTCAGCTACAATCACAAACATGTGCTCCATTTGATGAGGAAGCAAACAAAGGGTAGAGAAATTGTAAGGCCGGCGGTGACTCGATTTGTTACCACTTTTCTATGTTTGCATAGTATGTATGAAAAGAGACAAGAACTAAGAGACATGTTTCATACTGTTGAGTGGAGAAATAGCAAGTGACCAAAGCACCCTATTGGAAAAGAAATTGTAAAAAAAGTTAAGAGTAATACATTTTGGAACAATATGCATACTTGCCTAAAAATTATGGCTCCTTTGGTGGATGTGATTCGAATGGTGGATACCGAGGAGAAACCTTCTATGGCTTATATTTATTCGGCGATTGAGGATTGCAAGCTTAAGGTAAAAACTAATTTGGGAGACCAAAACGATGATGACCGCGAGTTATGGAAAAAGATGGAAAGAATTCTTGATCGTAGGTGGTCTGGTATGCTTCAAAAGCCTTTGCACGCGGCGGCTCATTATCTTAACCCTCCGTATTATTATGCAACTCTTACAAGCTCAGATGAGATGGAATCAAATACTAAACTTAAAGAGGGTTTGTTAGATTGCATAGCAAAACTTGCTTTGGATGAGGAAGATGAAAGCCAAATCTTGCGAGATCTAATTGCATATTGTACCAAGGCTGGGAGGTTGGGAAAGAGGGGTGTTCAAGCTTGTGTAAAAACAATTGCTCCGGGTTAGTAACTTAGTATTGCTTTTAAGTTACTTCTTTTTAGTGTTTAGTAATTTTAAGGTTTTTTTGTTTTTATTCTTTTGATTTCTAAATTTTATGATTTTTAATATAGTGGAGTGGTGGATCACTTTTGGAAGTGAAGTTCCCGCCTTGCAAAGATTTGCTAAAAGAGTTCTTGGGCTTACTAGTGCGGCTTCTCTTTGTGAAAGGATTTGGAGTACCTTTGACAATGTATGTTGCTTTTAGTATTTGTAACAAAATACATTATCAATTTATCTTATAGGTTAAAGTTTATTTCTCTAAGTTTTTATTTATTTATTTTACTATTGTAGATCCATACTAAAAAGATGAATTGTTTGGAGCATGATCGGATGAGGGATCTTGCATATATTCAATACAATAGGAGGCTTAAAAAACGTTATGAAGAACGCATTTCTGGAAAAGAGATAGACCCAATTGTGTTGAAGTCCTTCGATGAATGTGCGGAGTGGTTAGTTCCCGACGATGCGAGAGACGACATTGTGTTAGGGACGGACATGACTTATGGTGTGCTTGAGGACGCCGAAGATGGATTTGATGACCCCCCGTTGACTCGTACTTCTCGCACGAACACCGCTTCACATTGTTCACAAGAAGTGGCATCAAGCTCACGATCGACAACGCGTCATCTTCAAGACTCTTCCGACGATGATGATTACGATGTTGATGCGAACTACGGTATGGGTGATGGAGATGATGATGGCATTGACTCGGGATCCGATGAGGACATTTGATTTCATTATTCTAGCTAGATGCTTTTATTTTGGTTTTTTGGTTTTGCACATTTTGGATGATGGGGTTGAATTTTATTTTGGATATGCTAAAATTTTATTTTATGTTGAATTGATCTTCTATTAATCTATTTTAATGTTTGCTTCATTGTTTGCAATTTGGGATTTATCTTTTATGTTATTGACATATTACAATAATATATAACAAAAAATAATAATAATACATTGAGTCATTACAATATATATATAATATACATTATGGGAAAAAAAATACATTGAGTCATGTTTGATACTTTAAATTAAATAATTATACAAATTTACAAATTTATACATATTACACATATTTTTCCGCCTAGCGCTCCGCCTCGCCTAGCGCCCCGCCTCGCCCTGCCAGTGACCATGCCCACCGCCTTGCGCCCCGCCCCGCCCCTGACAGCATAGTTCCTAGCTAACATTCTCTCTTTTTGTTACTTCAGAAACTACTGAGGGAAACTATAGGGTTTGAGCCAATAATATCAACTTTAAAGCTGCGGGGTAGGGCCTATAACTTCACCAAACAAAAAGTAAGATACTTATAAATTGGAGGGTAACTTTAGTTCCTTGGTTTTAAGTTATTGTAGTTACTATTGTATTTGGTCAATATTATCAAGAGTGATGTAGCATGAGTTTTTTCTTATCTTTTTCTTTGCGTGTTATGAAATTGGATTTGTCCATCCTCATACACAGAAGTTAAAAATAAATCATTACCGAGCACTACCCAACTTGGACACCATCTGTTGAAGCCTGAAGAGTTATCTTCTCTGTATGAATGATCAAGGATGATATTCATAGTTGTACGGAATCTTCTCACTTCACACTAAGCATTTATGCTGGCATAATCTAAATGAGTCATGAGTCATCTTGTACCAGTGCCCCAGAATCATAGAGTTTACCTCCACCAACAAGGGATGTAAACCACTTTCAAAATAACTTCCTGAGACCTTTTAACAGAGCCTCGAGTTAAACGAACACAGTAGTCCCTGTACCCTATCTAGCAGAGAAACCCCAAATGACATCCCATTGCGAATTTCTGCAAATGCCACCACCTCTACGGTCACCAGGACTACCCAGAGCAGAGCAGACTTTCAGTTATGACTGTGGATTTTAATAATTCTGATCATTGTTTCTAATAGAAGTTATACATCGGAAAAATTTGACCAATATTTGCGTTGCTTGAACAAGTTAACAGATGTCGGAAATAACGGTTGATAAATTAGGAGATATATCACAATGTACTGGAAGTTTTTCTATGTAATATCAAATGTTTAATAAAAGAAATATAAAAAAGGAAAAGAAAAATAGATTAGCATCCTATAAATTAGTCAAATATATCAAATAATATCGATATTTCATCCGATTAACTGTAGAGTAACTGTTTATTCTTACTTATTTTTTCTAAAACTTAAACAACCAAATTGTCATATCCGTTCCTCAATTCTCGTTATATCAGGAGAGACGGTGTATCGTTTAGTATTTTGAAGCATGCTTAAAATTAACACCATGCCAGTAGACAATAAATCTCCTTGGCACGTTGGAAACAATTGAGTTGTTATTGATGGGAGGTACGGAGGCTCGATCTGGCAAAGATGCGGACAAAATGTCTAATCAAACTGCATTAGCCCAGGTTTGTATCAAACCCTTAAGACCTACCTTATTTTGTTTCTTATAGAGTTTTAACTTAAGAAACTTCTCATCCGTGATAATTTTGGTTGAATTGTAGAAAAAGCTACTGGATCACCTTATAGTGTTGGGAGTTGAGAGTCAGTGTGCTGCAGTGGCTGTTCGCTGTGCGGTAAGATATATACATTTGTAAGGATCTATAAACATTTTTCATGTGGTATTTTAATTTATAAGTGATGGAGTTTTAGTGTCACTTTGGAGCTCAAATTCTTTATCATTATGTAGTAATACTAGGCCTGTTTTCAGATCGGAAATAGAGGGGGTCAGAATTTTTCCGATTTTTTTCGGAACTATAAAATCTATTCCGATCCGATCCGATTTTTTTCTAAACTGTAAAAATAATTTTGAATTCAGAAATTTCGGAATCAATTCGGAATCAATTCGAAATAAATTTCGGAATAAATTTCAGAATAACAGAGTTCTTACTTCTTCAAATCAAACCATAATAACAAAGTTCTAACTTCTCCAAGAATCAAAAATTTAAAATCGAAGCCAGAGGAGAACTGAAGCTAGAGAGGAGATTTAACTTTTCTTCTTCGCTGCGAATCAAAATCGAGGCAGTGGAGAATGGAGAATGGAGAATGGAGAATGGAGAATGGAGAATGGAGAATGGAGAACGGAGAACGGAGGCAGTGGAAATTTAACTTTAGAGTAGAGGGAGTGGAGGCGGTAAAGATTTAACTTAAGAGTGGAGGGCAGTGGAGAATGGATGGAGGCAGTGAAGAATAAAGAAGAAGATGCGGTAGAGAATGCCCTAGGTTAAGAATCTTAATGTCTAATATTTTATGTTTCAATTCAAATTATTTGGAATTAAATTGGTAGAGGGATATTTGGAATATTTTTTGGAATAATCGGATCGGAGGGTATTCAGAATAATCGAATCATATGATTTTCGGAATAATCGAATCAGAATAATTGGATTGGAATAATTCGGAATAATCGGATCGGAAAATTCAGAATTGCACACAGCTATCCGATTTCGATCCAAATTTTTTCGGAAAAATTTGGAAATCGGATTTTCGGAAATCGGAATTGCAAAATATGGTTCCAAAATCGGAAATATCGGATCGGAAATCGAAAAAAATCGGAAGTTCGAACAAAAGTTGCAGCCCTAAGTAATACAGTGTAAACAACTCAATCTAAAGACCAAAATGGTACAATCTTATGTGTATAATGGAGAACTAGATCTAAATGTTAGATGTTAATTCTTGTTTGGGCTCAGTTGACCTTTCTGACTACGTTCATGGTAGCTCAGACTAAAATGTAGCTTCTGTATGAAAATTGTTGCTTTTGAACTTCAGGATCATCATTAGAGACCATAGTGCATTGTATGCCATGTTACTCCAGAGAGAGGGAATGTGGGAAAGAGAGGAAAAGTAAGTAACTATTCCCGGGTGCATTTTAGCAAAAAATAGAAAAATGGCATATCTATAATTGTTTTTGCTTGGTGCATGTTAGTGTAAGGAGATCTCCTTCCGAGCACTAAGGGTAGATTTGTCCTATTTTACCTGATTCAATCTTGGCCACTCATTTGGATCCATCTGGATCGTTGATGGAGGGTACTATCTATTTTGGGTAAGTTAGGGTATACTGTAGCGTTTTCAAATTGGGAGCCTCCTCCCTTTTTGGAAAAATTCTGGGTTTCTTTGTAGATTCACTTGAGGGTGAACTGTGCTCGTGGGCTTATGGCCCCCTCTGGTGGGTATGACCACCGGACGACTTTGAGCACTCCCAACAGGGCTCTTCACTCTCTGGGAAGTCTGGTGGGCCTTCGTCTTCAATGTCTCTCATGAACCAGAAGTTGACTCTTGTTAAAGCTAGAAGAACAGCTAGAGAAAGTGAGGTGAGGAGATCGACTCAACCGAAGACCCCCAACCCGAGGTATGGCTCCACCCCGTCGGCAGCACAAGCTCACCCTGAGATTAACAATGCATATCTACTTGAACTTGAAGTGATTGTTCACACAAATGCCTCCCCTGAAGTTAAGCAAATGATTGATGCTCAACGAGAGGCAAGATCTATTTCTCCAGTTATGTTGCGCTTGCAGTCTACAACCCTCAACAAGGAGACATGGATGGGAGAGAGACCACGTAAACCCCTAAGCACTCTTCAGGTAAGGGAATAGAGGTTAATGAAGACATATAAGAAGAATCACCACCAATGGTACATGATGAAATGCCCAAATCCAGTCTCAGCCAAATGCGATCTAAACTTCAGGAACTGCGAGACCAACTTACCTCCACCAAGAAGAACTTGAATCCCAAAAAGAAAACTTCTCTTACAGATGATGAAAGAGACATTTTCTAAACTGTTTTGAGCTCACAAGAAACAAGAGTTATGGAGATGGAGAGGATGGTGAAGAGAAGATAATTGGGGGAAAGTAGTATCATTTCCACTGGATCCTATACACCCACAATGAAAAAAATTAATGTAGATTTACAAGAAATGGCTAAGGGGCTGGCATTAAAGGAGGGAGATTGTCACGCCCCAAAATTCATATTCCAAGACATGTCAGAATATGCCTCTCGAGGCCATGAACAGGTCGGGCATCCCCAAATGGATGAACCCCAACGATGTAGTAAATAAAAGACATTTAATAATACTACATCCACACAGATATACGCAACGGAAATATCAATCTATAATTGTCAACCCAAAGACTTAAACAAGTCTGCCATGAATATGGCTACAACTAAAGAAATAAAATAGAATCTCACATAAACGAAAAATATTAAAAGAGTGTCGTAACAGCACGCTCCCAGCTACTCTCCTAACGGTCCTGAACACCCCGCTAAACACCTGATCCTGAAATATATATCGCGCAAGGCGTTAGCAAGCCACAACTAAGCAAGTACGCAATCCTTAAATTTTATCATAATAGATAAAGGTACAATATAGAAGGAAATGTCTAATCGCAACAAAGTATGTAAATTAGGGTCTTCTCATATGGCTTAACCATACTTTAGAAATATTCTGTCCTCTGTTCGGAAAGAAATCCAGAACGTATCCAGATTAGCGTCTCTTTTAGGGCTCAAACTCCTTGGAAATTCCCAAGGTTCCACGGAATCTAAGGACCTGACCACTCTTTTAGGGACAAAACCCAAGGAGATGCCTACGGTTTAAATCAATGACCTGACCAATGTTCTTTTAGGGATTGAAACCCATGGAAATGTCACGGACTCTGTTATTTCCTATGACCTGACCAATGACCAATGCTCTTTCAGGGATTAAAACCCATGGAAATGCCAAGATTTACCGTAGACCTGACCAATAGAATCTTATGTATACATTCACTCAATTGGGGTCTCGTCTATATTGCATACATGTCCCTTGTTATTTCTCTGAATAAAATCTTGTAAGCATTATGCACTAATATAATATAATTTTAATACGTACCACGAACCATCAAGTAACTCTACTTGATGTAAAAAGTACTAACTTCTCTCTTAGCTAACCATAAGTAGCGATAAGGTTCACCCCCGAGGATTATCTAAAATCCAGTATATAGTAATAACCATTTTTTAATAAAGTATGTAACATTATTTCAACTAGTAATACTCTGACCTAGTCACAAGCATCCTTATAGTTATTATACTAACAGTAGCATGATCAACTTATTAATGTACCAAAGGATACTAATATCTCTAAGTATCATGTAAAAATATCAAATCTTAAGTAGGTATATGTACCTTTATATCTTAGCACAATCTACACTAGCTTACTTTCCATTAAAACTAGAAGTAACCCCACTACTACAAAATCTAATGAATAAAACTAATATGAGACATCATCACTCTAAAATAGTTTGCCCCTGTCTTGAAGATTAGGTTTTGTTAATCACGGTTCATCAATGATAAATGAGCTAAGGTTGTAAATGTACTCAGGAGCATAAGATTCAACTAAATTATCCTTTTTTAAAGCAATTGGTAGATAATTGTAAATCCAATTTCATCATAGCTATAAACCTAATCAAATCATGGTTGCGTAGTAGGGATTGTGCACTTGCCTCATAAAATAAAGACGGAACAACACCACGAATTTGCCCGGTACAACTCTTTCGATCGACTCGCCGAAGGTTCGTTCTTGCTTTCTCTTCACCAATGTGGTAGTATTTATTTACTCTCTCTACCTATCTCCTTCTCTCTTCTACGTGACAGTTGGTTCTTGTGGGGCTGGATTCTCTTCTAGGTAGTTTTATATTGCGGCTAGGGTTTGATTGTTTTCCTAGTAGCTTACGTGAGACCTCTTGTTTTCCTAACTCCATAAGGTGTAACCACAACCCCTAAGGTGTGATCTCATACCATGGGAGCAACTTACTAATATAGCTACCAAATTATTGTATGACCATATAACCGCTAATGCACATAAATAATACTATCACACCGTAATGGCCAAAATTAAACGGGGCATTACAGAGATATACATTACCAACACAACAAGAAGCTGCAATGGCCAAATTGCTGCTTGAAGCTGGTTTGAGAATGGAGGACACAGTTATAGATAATCTTGAGTATGGCAATGTTACTATCAAAACTAGAGAGCATCAAGAGGCTATTGTGAGCATGGGAACAATCAAGAGGCTACCAATGGAGACATTACATGAACAGTAGGTGGTAATAATGGAGGAATTTAAGGGAGGGCTGAAGAGGCTACTAAGCTTAAGCAAAACAAGGGCAAAGACATTGAAACTGAAGTGAACAATAACAATGAGGAGTTCGGACTTACAGGTAACTCAAATCCTCCTCCAATCTGGTGGGGGTGTGGCCTAACCCCAGCTTCCTACTTCAAAAAAAAAATTTCCTCCTCCATATATACCTCCTCTTAATTGGGCTAATAAGCTTGGTTCTGCCCCATCTATTAGAGGTGACACTAAGCTTAGTTACACTGCACCTGTGCTTGAGAATGGTAGATTGAGAGTGAAAGTGAATACTAAGGACTTTGCACACAGGATTAAAGGGTGTGAGCAATAGGTAGTTGGATACTTTATTTGGAGAAGGCTAGATTTTAATTACATAAAAAACACCTTAAGTAGATTATGGGAAACCAGGGGGGAATTTGAGATGAAACTTCAGGAAACCAATCTTTTTTTCTTCAAATTTGCTAATGAGGAAGATAGAGATAAGGTGCTAAGAATGGGGCCAGTACACATAGCTAACAGAATGTTTGTTATTAGGCCATGGGCCTTGAGTGTGGAGACAAATAAGTCTGTCCTTAATATAGTTCCTATTTGGGTGATCCTTAGGAAAATACTCTCTTACTTGTGGAATACAGATGGCATTGGGCAGATTGCTAGTATGATTGGAGTCCCTTTAAGGTTGGATAAGGCCACTGAGGATAGATCAAGAGTTAACTATGCTAGAGTGTGTGTGGAGATCACAACACATAGCCCTCTTCCTGAAGTTATACCAGTTGATATCGGTGATGAGTGCACCACAAATATCCTTGAATAGTATAGTTGGGTGCCATCCAAGTGTGATTTTTGTGATGTTTTGGGGGATGACACCAATGCTTGTGAGCACAAACCTGTGGTGGTAAAACACAACAAGCTCACAAACGTGGGTTAGACCGCAACAAATTCAATTTAGTGGGGAGATTAGACCTCACGAAAATCAAAATCGCTGAGGTTCATCTGATTGCAATTGCTCTATGGAAGCCTAAGGGTGTTTGTAGAATTGTTCCAGTTGGCAAAGGATACTTCACTATTTTTCTGGACAACGAGGAGGATCGCAACAACATTTGGAGGGGAGGTCCTTGGATGATCGATAAGCAGCTGCTTAGATTATCACCTTGGAGTCCTTGTTTTGACCCGGAGACACAGAAGAACTCCCATGCTCTTTGCTAGGTTAAATTTCCTAGTTTGGGGTTTGAGTTTTGGGAGGTGGATTCGCTTATGGCGCTGGGAAGAACTATGGGTACTCCTATTCATGTTGATCGAACTCAATCCGACTTTGGGTATTTTGCAAAAGTGCTGGTGGATATTGATCTTGCCGAACCCATTCCTAACAAAGTATTGGTGGAGGTGGAAGATGGTGATTTTTGGCAAAAGGTGGAATTGGGTTCACTTTCAAAATTCTGCCCACACTGTAAAATGATGGGGCATAACTTGTCTGAATGCAGAGGTGTTAGAGCACAAGTGCAAAGAGAAGAAGAAATCAAAGACAAGAGGAATCAGGAGGTAGCAAAGAAAGGCACAGGGGAGAACAAATCAGAGGAGAGCTCTTTTATAAAGAATCAAAAGAAGCGAATTAGGAAGAAGAGAAACAAGGAACAACTTGGCAATGGAATTGGGCTATCAGCCACTACTGAATCAGCCACTACTGAATCAGGAGGAAAGGAAGTTGGTGAGATGGATGAGCAGATTACCACTGATGAACTCTTTCAAGCCTTAATTCCGGTAGAAGAATGTCAGAACAATGGTGCTGCTTCAGCTTGCCAGGAGGGAGTTACTTCCACATCATCAGGCACTGAGTATGCAAACATACATGCTGGTACCAAAGAGGGAGCTGATTCCATATCACAACTTATCAGAGAAACATCTATGATTTTGCTGCACAAGGATGAGAATTGGGCAGACATGGTGAAGGATGAGGAAAGAGATGAAGCCTGTGTTGCGAAATCTGCTAGCAATAGTAAGAACAATGCAAAGAAAAGCAATTAAAAAGCAAGAGCTAAGGGAGTAAGGGTGCATCACCCCAGAACCCGATCTCACACATGACTATAAGTTTTTGATGAGAGTTATTTTCTGGAACATTAGGGGTATTGCAAACAAAAAATCTTTTCTTTCTCTCAAAAGATTTGTGAAACTTTTTGGGCCCCAAATCATTTTTATTGCAGAGCCTAAGATCAGACCTACTAAATTTTTACATGGGTTATCTAACTTCAACAATGCTATTATTTCTAATGATTGTGATGCCAGGATTGGGAACTTGTGGTGTATGTGGAGCACGGAGGTCTCTATGCCTTCTTTAGTTTCTTCTTCATACCAGCATATTTCTGTCCTATGTGATGGTGCAATCATCTCCGCTGTGCATGCAAGTGCATTCAAGATTGTGAGAAGGGGGTTGTGGAAAGATCTTATTGATGTTAGCAAGCTTAATCTCCCCTGGCTGGCTCTGGGAGACTTCAACATCATCAGACTTCAGTCAGAGAGGTTTGGAGGTACCGGTCCAACTCTTAGTGCTATAAAATAGTTCAATGACTGCCTGGACGAGTGTGAGCTGATAGAAAGTCCGTCTGCAGGGATGAAGCTTACTTGGTGTAATGGTCAGTCTGGTGGGGCTAGAATTTCGAGACGACTGGACAGAGCATTGTATAATGGTCTGTGGGCTGGAAAATATGATGGGTGGAAGGTTAAGGCTCTGGCAAGAGAGAATTCAGATCACTCAGCTTTGGTGGGCGGGCCAAACCCCATCCCTAAACCTAAGAACATTCTGTTCCGTTTCCTTAAGTGTTGGATTGAGTTTCCAGGTTTTCAGGATTTAGTTAAAACCTCTTGGGAGGCTGCTCAAGCTGGGAATCCGATTATCAAGCTAATGAAAAAGCTACAAAGGCTAAAAATTGAAATTAAGATATGGAGAAAAGCAGCAACAGGGGGCCTTGCAGTGGATATATCCAGATGTTTAGAAGCTCTTGAAAACCTGCACACTCTTCTTAAATTCGCTGATGATGAGACTTTAATAAAGGAGGCTGCTAACATGGAAGAGGAGCTTAACAGGTTGTTGGCAACTGAAAATTCCATATAGAGGTAGAAAGCGAGAGCTCAGTGGCTGATTGATGGGGAAAGAAACTCAGCATACTTTCACGCAATCTATAGAATCAAAAAGAACAAAAACAGCATCACTGAGGTGGTTAGAGAGGAGGGCTCCTCAATCACTGATTTGAAAGAGATTCAGACCCTCATTGTTGATCATTATACAGCCAAGTTTAGCAAGGAAGAAGCTCACATTGATGATGACCTGATCAATCTGATTTCGTCTGTCATCACTGAGGATCAAAACTACAACTTAAAACGGCATTCCCGATGATGAAGAGATCAAGCTGGTAGTCTTTGCTCTCAGCAGTGAGAGCTCCCCTGGACCTGATGGGTTTAGTGGAGTGTTCTTTCAAAGCTACTGGAGCATTATCTCTTTGGATGTTTGTGCTGCGATCAGATCATTCTTTGTTGATTCAATCATCCCTAAAGGTTTCAACTCAAATTTTATTGTTCTGGCTCCAAAAAATACTAATCTATCAACTTTGCAGAATTTCAGACCAATTTGCCTGAGCAACTTCAGCTTCAAGATCATAACCAAAGTGCTGGCAACCAGATTGAGTGTGATTATTCCAAAAATCATATCAATCGAACAAAGCGGGTTCATTCTTGGCCGATCTATCTAGAACAACATAAGCATGGCTTCTGAGCTTATAAATGAAATGGGGAACCATAGAAAAGATGGGAATGTTGCCATAAAAATTGATATTGCTCAAGCTTTTGATACTGTGAGTTGGGATTTTCTTTTAGCAGTGCTTCAGAAATTTGGTTTCTCTCATTCTTTTGGCAATTGGGTTACAGTGCTTCTGAAGAGTGCTAACATTTCGGTTATGGTGAATGGGGGGCCTTGTGGGTTCTTCAAAGCTGAGAGAGGTTTACGACAAGGGTGTCCTCTGTCTCCTATCCTATTTGCTTTGGTGGAAGATGTTCTAAGTAGAGGCATTAACTGGCTCAGAAGGAATAAACTGCTCAAGCCTATGGTGACTATTAAAGGGTGTCCTTGTCCCTCTCATCTGCTCTTTGCAGATGATATTATTATATTTGCTAATGGGAATCTCCGCGGATTACAAGCACTCAAAGCTCTTCTCCAAACTTATCAAAGATCAGCTTGCCAGTGGATCAGCAGCAGTAAATATAAAATTTTTGGCGGTACTTTGTCGGCTCAGAGAAGAGCTACTATATCCACTTTGTTTGGGTTTAGTGCTGGGGTGTTTCTAAAAAAATACTTGGGTATCCCGTTGATTCAAGGCAGGATTACTAGAAGCACTGTCGCTCCTCTTATCGATAAAATAAGAGCCAAAGCTACTAAATGGAGTGGCAAACTACTTTCTTTTCCTAGCAGAGTTATCCTGATCAAATCTATTCTCACAAGTCTTCCAATTTTCAACATGGCGATTTACAAATGGCGTATGGCTTCCATTAAAGAAGGAGAACAAATTATTAGAAACTTTCTTTGGTCCGGGGATCCTGCTGTTCGTAAACTGGTAACTGTCAGCTGGGATAGAGTGTGCAAGCCTGAAGAGGAGGGTGGACTGGGGATCTTTTCTCTCAAGAACATCAACATAGCGCTGCTGATGAAAATGGGCTGGGGATTTCTCACTTCTGAAGAGCAATGGGCTGATTTTTTCAGAGCCAAATTCATTAAGAAAAATGGGGAGTGTATAAATTACTTCAAACCTTCGTCCATCTGGCCTGGTCTGAAAGGGGTTATGAATTATGTCAAGAACAACTCAAGATGGCAGATTGGTAATGGTTGTACCATCGACTTCTGGAGAGACTGTTGGGGGGCTGATTTACCTGTGATGAAAGAGGTTTCGGTGGAGTCTAAAATCTGGGGAATTTGCTCAGCAAAACTGAACTCTATTATTGACCAAACTGGCTGGAATGCTCCTCCCCTGGTGGCTGAATTCCTGACTGATCACGGTATTGATCTCAGAAATCTGGATGTTGATTACAATCTGAATGACAAAAGGGTTTGGAGACATCATCCACAAGGAGCATTCACAGTTCAGAGTGCGCACGAAGCCATCCGAAGCAAGAACCCAAAGGTTTGGTGGAGCAAATATTTGCATGGTAAAGCTTTACATCCAAAGGTTAAATACTTCTTGTGGAGAGCTTGTCAAAATGTGCTGGCTACGGAGGATAACTTGAGACGTAGAGGAATCTCTATCCCATCTAGATGCCCTCTCTGTCAACAGCAATCAGAATCGATTCAGCATCTGTTTTGGGATTGTGATGTTGTTGCCCTCTTTGGCAGTGGTTACTGGACTTGTTTCAGATTAACAACTTCCCTCACAACATGAAAGAGATGCTGGGATTGGGAGACAAGATGAGCATGTACATCAAAGATCTTTGGAGAGCAGCGGTGATGAATCTTATGCAGCTTATCTAGCTCTTGCAGAACTTGGTTATTTTCAAAGAGGAGAGGTTCTACGGCAACAAGATTAAAGTGCAGCTGTTGGCGCTGATCAAGGAAGCTGCCTCTCTCTTGGATAACTGTATGAACAATTCTGTTTTGGATTTGCAAATTATTTCGAAGTTGGGGGTTCAAGTTAGAGCTCGGCCTCTCCCTCGCATTGCAAGCTGCAGATGGACGCTGCCTTGGTTTGAAGAGATCAAGATCAACTGTAACGGCTCCACTCTCGGTAATCCTGGTAAGGCGGGGTTGGGGCTGATTGCACGAAATCATTCAGGTGATGTCTTGGGGGTTAGAACCAAAGGCTTGGGAGTGCTGAGCAGACCTGATGCAGAATGTTACGCTATTGTTGGAGGCAATGAGTTGGGCTACGGAAATGGGGTGGCAGAAGATTTGGATTGAAGCCGACTATGACGCTTCGGTTAGATCGTTCAACAACAATGCGGTTCCTTGGAAGTTTCGAACTAGATGGGCGGGATTGCAAAATTCATTCACGTCGTTGCGCATTACTTCTATATGGAAAGAAGGGAACTTCTCCACGGCTCAAGCTGCAAAAAAAGGAATCTCTTTTCCATGTCACGAGAAGGAAGATTTCGTGGGAACACCTTCTTTCATCTCCCCTGTTTTTTGTTTTGTGTCCTCTCATTCATACCTTTTGCAAAAAAAAAAAAAAAAAAAAAAGTCTTCAAGCAGAAGCAGATGAGAACAAAGTGGAGACCAATTTCAGATGAGGGAAGAACTAATACTAATGGTGCAAGCTCTAGCAATCAAGATCAGGAACATGGGATAGGCCTGAGAAAGAGGATAAGAATCATAACTGGGAGACACCTAAGCACACTTTAAAACCTGCTACTAAGCAAATAACTACCACTAAAGGGATTACAGCCAAGATCCCCTTATCAGAACTTATGAATAGTGAAGATGGGTATGGGGAGCAAGGAAGGGAGCATGGTGAAAAGCAGATTGAGCAGGCTTTAAGTGATATGCAGACTCCTAGGGTTTTTAATTCTATCTTGAGTAGGCCTGTACACGGTCCGGTTCGGTCCGGTTTTAGGGGTAAAACTTGAACCGAACCGAACCGAAAAAGTTGGTTTTGAAAAAATGAAACCGAAACCGAACCGGGTCCCTATACAACCGACTCAAAACTGAACCGAAAACTCCGGTTCGGTTTCGGTTCAATCAGTCGGTTTTTGCAAACAATTCCACGCCTCGAAGACCCTTTCCTCGAAGAAATATATAACATTAAACCATTGAAATTTGGGAATCAACAATACCCATTCGTCACTAATTCAAAATTCAAAAAAAATAATACACTCATTTACGGGCTCATGCTTAGACCAGATTATAGAATCGAGGATAGCTACGGCAACCTCAGCCAAAAAGCTACAGTCAAAAAGCTACAACAACCTCCTCAGCCAAATAGATCTGTTTTCTTCTTTTCTTATGAGGGAGAGAGAATCATGCTTAGACCAAAAAGCTACGGCCGCGACTATGGATTAGAAAGGGCTGGGAATGACTATGGATAGCTACGACAATCTCCTCAGCCACAAAAAAGCAATAGAAGTCGGGAACGGAGGAAGAAAGTCTCTTGCCGAGGGAAGTCGGGAACGGAGGAAGAAAGTCTCCATCTCATGAAATAGGAGGGAGGAATAAAGATCTTGTGATTTTGAATGCTTGTGATCTTGTGATTTTGGAAGTCCATCTCATGAAAGTCTCCATTTCATGAAAGTTTCAATATGATTTTGAATTCTTGTGATCTTGTGATTTCGTACATAATCCAAGTATAGAAACTAGAGAGAGAAAACATATATGAAATTATTGTTGATTTTGAATGCTTGATTAGTTGATTTTGTGGGTTTGTATGTGAGAAGAGATAGGTATAATATCAGATCTGAAAGAGGAGGGAGGCTGTGGGAAGAGATGGGTTGTGTGAGAAGAGATAGGTATAAATGTATAATGCTAAAATTTACTATAATAACCTTGTCTCGGTCCGGTTCGGTTTATAACCGGCTCACCAAATCAAAAGCCAAAACCGAATCGGCAAATCCGGTTTCTCATAAACTGAAACTGAGAACCGAACCGGGATTATTTGAAACTGACCAAAACCACCGGTTTCGGTTCGGTTCTGTTCGGTTCCTCGATTTCCAGTTTTTTATGTACAACCCTATATCTCATGGTTAGGGTTGGCAATTTAACTCAAACCCGTTAACCCGACACGAACCCAACCTGAATTTCGCGGGTTTGGGTTTAACTTTAATGAGTTTCGGGTCAAATCAGGTTGACCCGACTAACCCGTTTAAGAAATAGGTCAGGTTCGGGTTCACTAGTCCCGGTTCCGGGTTGACCCGTGGACCTGTTTACTTAATAAATGTAATATTATATATGAAGATGGGTAGTTTAGGAATTTTAGAAATAATGTAAACCCTTCTCTACCTCCACAGCCTTCATAGTCCATATATATATATATATATCTTCAAAACCTAATTCTCTCTATTCACCTCCAGACCTGCCTCCAATCCCCATTCCTCCATACATGATGAAAACCTCTCTTTGCCTCCAATCCTCTATTACCTAAATCGATTAAACCACCTCTCTTTGCCTCCAATCCTCCAATCTCTCCATTACCAATCAGCCCCAAGTCGATTTCTCTACAAAAATTAGTAAAATTGTAACTTGTAAGTTTCTCTACAAAAATCAGCCCCAAGTCGATTTCTCTCTCCCTTCTTCCTCTTTAACTATGTTCATCATTTAACCAATGTTTGCGTGTTTTTGGTTATAGATTCATCCAACAAGATCATATTCATCTCTGAGAGGTACTCTCTCACTCTCTCTCTTGAGTTTTACTGATTTGGGTATCTCTAATTTGACTGATTTGGGCAACTTCAGTTCATCATTTAAGCAATGTTTGCATGTTTTTGGTTGCAGATTCATCCAACAAGATCATATTCATCTCTGAGAGGTACTCTCTCTCTCTCTCTCTTGAGTTTTACTGATTTGGGTATCTCTAATTTGACTGATTTGGGTAACTTCAGTTTTACTGCTTTAGGTATCTTCAATTTTATTGATTTGGGTATCTTCAGTTTTACTGATTTGGGTATCTCTAATTTTACTGATTTGGGTATCTCTAATTTTACTGATTTGGGCATAAATTCCCTTCTTTGTTTTGCCTATTTTATATGTTCTGATTTGGGTATCTCTTTCTTTTGTAGATGAACTCTTTGTATGATAACCCCGATGATGTTGTCTTATTGGATGATGATCATGAGAACGACGATATGGAGGATTTCGAGTCCCTGGAAACTGTGCAACCTACTACTGATATCGATACAGCAGGTGCTACTGGTTGTACAAAAAGGCTGGCATGCGTAAGCGTAAACTTACCTCTCATGTATGAGCTTATTTCGATATATTACCTCTAGGACCCGACAAAATTAAAAGAGTTAAATGCAAACATTGTCCCAATACATACAAGTCTGCAAGTAGTATGGGGACATGCAATATGCTAAGATACATTAAATCGTGCGAGAAAAGAGCAACAAGAGATATCAGACAAATGATGATATCACAATCCGATATGTCTTTAAAGGTTGCTAAATTTGACCCTGATGCGTTCCGTGAACTGATTACTCTTGCTATCATTAGACATGAGCTCCCTTTTCGGTTTGTAGAGTATGAAGGCATAAGGGATGCCTTCAACTATGTTGCATTTGCAAATAGGGAAATTAAGCTAGTTTCGAGAAATACAGCAAAAGCCGATGTTATCAAGCTTTATAAAAAAGACAAGGTGAAAATTATGCAAATGTTGAGAGAGATTCCAGGTCGGATTAGTTTAACTTCAGATTTGTGAAGTTCCATCACGAGGGATGGTTATATATCCCTCACAATCCACTTTGTTAGTAAGAATTGGGAGTTACATAAGAGTCTTAAACTATGCTTATATGCCTTCCCCACATAATGGTGTGTCGATATGTGAGAAAATCTATTCCTTATTGGCTGAATGGGGCATTGACCAGATTTTTTTTCTATTACTCTTGATAACGCTTCATCAAATGACTCTTTTGTTTCCTTACTTAAGAGTCAGCTTAATTTGAGGGGTGCACTTTTTAATAATGGAGACCTTTTTCATGTTCGTTGTTGTGCACATATAATTAACTTGATTGTTCAAGAAGGATTGAAAGAAATTGATGAATCCGTCGAGAAGATTCGTGAGAGTGTAAGGTATTTTAGGGGGTCCCAAGGTAGAAAACAGGTTTTCAAGGATTGTGCTAAGCAAATGTCATTGCCTTTCAATAAAGGCTTAAGGCAAGACGTTCTAACACGTTGGAACTCTATTTTTTTGATGTTAGATAGTGCCATCTCCTATCGTCGTGCCTTTATTCATTT
Organism: Kingdonia uniflora; assembly: GCA_014058105.1. NCBI lineage: Eukaryota > Viridiplantae > Streptophyta > Magnoliopsida > Ranunculales > Circaeasteraceae > Kingdonia > Kingdonia uniflora. The sequence goes on from JACGCM010000857.1 coordinate 170,613, forward strand.
AGCGTTGGGTGATTCCAACTATAAGCATTGTCCTTCCAACGAAGAATGGGATAAAGTAAATAAGATTTGTGAATTCTTGGGAGTGTTTTATAATGTAACTTGTGTGTTTTCTGGAACGAAATATCTGACTTTGAATTTGTATTTTCCTGAAGTGTTTTAGTAAAACATGTATAGTCCAAGGCTATGGAAGGTGCTGATCCGTTCATGAGGAAGATGGGATTTCAAATGAACGGAAAGTTTGAGAAATATTTGACTCGTCATAATCTGTTGCTGTGGTACTAGATCCTAGATACAAACCTCAGTTTGTAGAGTTTTGCTATAAGCAAATCTATGGCAATTATTCTCTAGAGATGAATGTTATTCGAGAGAAGCTTTTTAACCTTTTTGACATTATGCAACTGCTTTCTCCAAAAAGGCATCATCTAGTGCTTCAAATAAATTAGCAAATGACTTGGTTGTTTCTAGTAGTAGAAAGATGGGAATGGAGGTCTTAAAGGTAAAAGATCTGTTTAAGTATTATTTTATAGATTATGGCATAATTTGTTAGACTCTAAACACTTATATTTGTTTGTTCTTCTTCTAATTAGGCATTTGATAAGTTTGATGATGAAGAGGTTGCATCATTTCCTCCTAAGTCCCAATTGCAATTATATTTGGATGAACCCAAGCTTAAGAGAACAAATGGCTTAGACATTCTTGCATTTTGGAAGGGGTATCAATTTAGATATCCGGAGCTTGCAATGATGGCAAGAGATGTATTGTCAATCCCGATATTAACAGTCGCTTCTGAATCAGTTTTTAGTGTTGACGGTAGAGTTATAGATGCTTTTTGTAGTACACTAAGGCCCGCTAATGCCGAAGCCTTGATATGCTCTCGTGATTGGATATTTCATAAACAAGGTACAATCCTTATGTTTCATTATGGTTTATACTTTTTGTTATTATTCATTTAATAGTTTTCTGTTATCAACTGTTGCTGATTTTCTGTTATCAATGGGCAATGATTGCTTGCTGATATACTGCTTATATTTTCTGTTATCAATCAATGTGCATAGCCTTTATTTTATGTTATCAATGGGCATAATACTGCTTATATTTTTTGTTATCAATCAATGGGCATAGCCTTTATTTTATGTTATCAATGGGCATAATATACTGTTTATATTTTCTGTTATCAATGAGCATAGCCTTTATTCATGTACTACATATATTTACTGTTGTAGTTGCTGATATACTACTTATATTTTTTGTTATCAATCAATGGGCAATGCTTATATTTTATGTTATCAATGGGCATAATAATGCTTATATTTTATGTTATCAATCAATGGGCATAACCTTTATTTTATGTTATCAATGGGCATAACCTTTATTCATTTACTGCTTATACTTACTGTTGTAGTTGCTGATATTATGTTGCTTCCTCAATGATTATGTTACTGATATTATGTTGTTTCCTCAATGATTATGCCTACTCATTTCATAGTAATATATTTTATTACTTTTCATCTTCTAATGTGATGCTAGTAATTGTTGTAGGTGATCCAATTATAGACGATTTTGAAGCAAAGCTCGAAGACATAACAAAAGATATCATGTTGTTAGATATTGAGGGTAAGAAGTCCAAATTTATAACTTTAATTTTAAATGAGTTTTATATCTATTGATACTTATAGATATTTTTTATGAATAGCTCAACAAGAGAGTTGTGGAGATAATGGCAAGGGAGAGGCGATCGGAAGCGGATCTAAAGGTTGATGAAAAGAACTCAAGTATTAATTAGCTAGTAGATAATTGACTACTTTAACTTTGAAGGTCTTAGCTTTTGGGAATCACTTTTTGGCATATATTATTTAGTTTTTGTTACTAATTATATGGTATATTTGTAATATGTGGGTTTGATGAGTTTTGGCTTGCTCAAATGTTGTAAAATTGAATGGGTACAACAAATTTTTGAAGAAGAATTGGTTATGCATGATATTAAACTGATATTATTTATTGTTGAGTAGGTTAGCTATTTTTTATAAGTCCTGTTTTGGTCCCGCAGGTTATGTATGATATTAAACTATTTTTTGGCATCCTATTTTATGGGTGTAGAACAGGTTATGTATGATATCAAACTGCTATTATTTATAGTGTACAACAGACCTAAACAGGTTAAATGTAGGGCAGGTCAACCATGTTTATGACCCAACCCAACTATTTTATGGGTCAACGGGTAGAGTTGTGTTAACCCGTTTATTTACAGGTTGGGTTTGGGTTCACACATTTGACTTGTTTATTAAATGGGTCGGGTTTGAGTTTAATGTTCTCCGACTCGAACCTGGGATGACCCGGGTCGGATTGACCTGACCCACCCCTACATGGTATTTCTGATCTTTTATATGACCTACTTTTAAGAAGATATAAAATAAATAAGAGATTATAAAATTTATATAAAATAAATAAGAGAGTAGATGTTGTATATGGCCTACTCTTAAGGAAATATAAAATAAATAAAAAAGTAAATAAAAAAGTATATATTTCATGTATAATGTATCATGGTTAAAAAGCTCCCTTTCTCCTTTTCTCCCCTGCTCTCTCTCGTTCTCTCTACTCTCTTCCATCTACACCCTCCACCTCTCTCCCTAACCCTTTTAACCCTAGCCTATCATCCTGTCCTCTCCTTTTGTTACTCTCGGGTACTCTGAGTGGACTCTCTTCGGTTCTTGAACTCTCTCTCCCTACCCTACATGCACTTGTTCTCTAACCCTACCAACTCCGAATCCTTAGCTAGCATGGAGGAAGAAGAAGGCAAATCTATCAATGATTGTGACCTAACCGAACGCTTCAGAAACTGCTCAACGCACGATCCTGTACCCAGTCTTAGCCTTGAAGCCTCCAAGGGGAGAGTCTCCAAAATCGTTGGAAATATGCCATAGCATTCGAGTCTATTTCTCCTAACCTTAAGGAAACCGTGATCTTAGAAGGCATCAAGAGAGAATGGGCGAAAATTATACCTAGCATTCCTCCACTGTCGTATGAACAAAGTTCCAAGGTCTTTACGGCTAATTTTCAGAATCAGGAGGATTTTAAAACCATCCTCGCCCAGCCGCCGGCAAACATCTTCGATTTCTCTATTTTGGAGCATCCCTTCGACCCGCTACTCCACCAGCCAGAGATGACCTTCTCGAGATACCTATGTTGGGTTCAAGTCTACGGCTTACCATGTTGTCTTCTCAACCATAACACATTTCAGGTTATCGGTAACAAAATAGGAGAATTCGTTAAAGACGACTATCGACCGGGTACCGAGCCAACCAAAGCAAGCTTTGTAAGGATACAGGTCAACCTATTCACGGACAAACCACTGGTGATATCCATCCCTATACACAGTCCCGGACGGTATGGAGAAGCATTGCTCACGATTAAATACGAGCGCCTCGAGGGTTTCTGCCCCTTTTGTGGAATCATTTCTCACACCCTCGCACAATGCACCAAGTTCGACCGGTATCGCAGGAGAGACCACGTTGGAACGCAGCGGATAGATTCGATTTTCCATTCGGGGCACAAATACAGGTTAACCCTCCGAAAACCTCGCTATTCACAAACTTTGGAGGCTTCCAGGGGAGGCCGAGAACTGCTGATTCAGGAGTACACAACCAACCCACCACAGCCGACACCGGAGATGTAGGAAGAATCCTACAACAGGCTATGGCCCAACTCAACAAATGGTCCAACAGTGAAGCAAACACGACAAGATTCCAAGCACAGCGAGCAACGAGAACCTTTGCACCACACACTATCACACAGCCGGCCATCGAACAGAGAACGACCGGATACAATGCCCTGCAGAGTTTTTCAGATGTCGCCTCAAACCTTCCACGTACAACATTCACATCCCCCTAGGGCAATCTGCATGCAGGGGTGGTATGGGTCAGCCGACAAGAGATACGTTAGAGAGAAGCTTCCTAAGAGCACCCACAACAGCTAGGTGCACCTTGACGTGGCAGGGTGAATTTCGAATCCACCCTCAAATCCACCCTATTTCCTTCACAGCAGCTAGGTGAATTGCTTACGTGGCATTAACAAAATTCACCCTGTAGGTGGATTTGGGATGAATTTATGCCACGCGGTTTAGAAGTGCGCGTAGTCATTGAGCACACTTCAAAACTGCGCGTAGCTATTAACCATCAAGATTTTACCACCTGTCATGCATCCAATGACTCATATTAAGCGCACTTCAGAACTGCGCATAACTTCAACGTCCAGGATTAACACACGTGGACGGCTATAATTGAATGATTTTCAAATAGCTAGTTTTTGCCGCGCGGTTCAGAAGTGCGCGGCATAAGCCTGCATCACCAAAAATATCTTTGGTTCCCCATTATTTTACTTTGGTTTTTCCCTGATCAAACTTCTTCAACAAGATGCTCAACGGCTATAAACGGTTAGTTTTTTTCTCTATTTATAGACCCCATTCATCTTCTACTCGCTTCTACAATCAACTAATTCATCTTATATCTTAAAACTTAACTTTCTTCATTTCTTATCAATTGCGCCGAATCATGTCTGACGAAATCATTGCTGACCAACTCAGGCCTGACACATCACTCTCATCTTGAGAGTTATCATCTTCATCATCATCCAGTGGCGAAGAGCTACTCCGAAGTCAAATTGAGTTGTTGCACGAGTATAACAAGATTATGATTGAGATGGGAGAAGCATAAGAAAAAGAGCAAGATGCGACATCATCACGGAGGAAGGGAGGTAGTAAAAGGGGACGGATTAACAAGCGGAAAAGCTGTGAGCATAAATTGGGGGAGGATAGCCTTAACTGAGATTACTTCGGTGACAACCCAAGATTCAAGGGTATCTCATTTCGTCGTCGATTCCGTATGAGCGAAGGTGTGTATCAACGTATTTATGATCAAATACTTTCTTCGAACCCCTATTTTATTTAAAGAGAAAATGCCGCTAAGACTATGGGCTTATCCTCGCACCAAAAGATAATGTGTGCACTTCGCATGTTATGTTACGGTACGAGCGCAGACACCCAAGAAGAATACTTTCGGATTGGGGGTCTATGACTATTTTGTGTTTGAATTTTTTTTGTAAAACTATTATAACACAATTCAAAGCTCAATACCTTAGATCTCCTAATGAAGACGATACATTACACTTGTTAGAAGTGAATGGATCGCGAGGCTTCCCGGGGATGTTAGGTAGTTTAGATTGTATGCATTAGAAATTGAAGAATTGTCTTACCAGGTGGGCAGAATAATATACCGGGTATAAGAAAATCCCGACGGTAATTTTAAAAGAGATTGTATCCCAATATCTTTGGATATGGCACACATTATTTAGGGTGCCCGATTCTAACAACGACGTGAACGTCTTGCATCAAGGGTAGTTTTTCAGCAACTTGTCAAATAGAGTTGTGCCGCCATGCAATTATAAAATAGGCACGGTACCGCACACTATGGGATATTACTTAGCCGACAGAGTCTATCCAAAATGGCAAACACTTGTTCAAACCATAAGACATCCGTCTAACGATGCCGAAAGGCATTTTTCAAAGATGCAAAAAGCTTGTCGGAAAGACGTAGAACGTGCTTTTGGAGTATTACAAGCTAGGTTTCAAATATTGGCAAACGGTGCGCGATTTTGGAAACCTAGTGATCTAGGAAATGTTATGTACGCATGTATAATCTTGCACAATATGATCATCGAAGACGAACGTCATACTTACATCCGGCAAATAGACATTGATCCCGAGTTTACAAAATCCGTGGATACTTGGAAGGAGGACTTAAATCTAAGACACGCGATCAACACTATGACAGAGTACATTCAGAAGGTTCGTGAAATTAGAAATGAAGGAGCTCATTTCCAATTAGGAAATGAACTTGTCGCGTATTTGTGGAATATAAAAGGGGGGGGGGGGGGAGTAATTATAATCTTCATCATTGTTTGTTTATTTTCTAAAGTAATATATTTTGTTTCCAAGTTTAATGTTGAAGTTGTAATGTATTTTGTTTCCAAGTTTAATGTTGAGGTTGTAATGTATTTTGTTTCCAAGTCTTCATCATTGTAACACTTTAAGAAAACATAGTTTACTATTTCTGTTTTTGATTTTGTATAAATTTTAAGAATAACGAACCATTAATAACAATTTTATTGAAATAATGAAATTAAATAGATCTTAATAACTACTATTAACGCTAAGGATTACATCAATCTTCATCACTAGAAACGTTGTCATCACTTGGACACTGCTTCTTCAACTTCTTCGAATATTATTTAATCTGGTTCTTCATCCAACGCCTTTGTGCCGGTAGTAGGTTACTTGGGTCCGTTGTCATCACCTTAAACATATGCACGTCGTCGAAGGCTTTTATTCGAGTTAGCTCCGCTTCACGCCTCCTTTGAATCTTAGCCTCTCTAGCCAACTTTAGTTCCTCTCGTGCTCTAGCTCTAGCTTCCTTTTCCTCTTTCTTCTGCTCGTCTATCTGATTCCATGACTTTATCATGTTGAACGTTGTCTCAAGCATCATCTTCCCCCAGAAACCTATACTTGACATTGCCGCTTCTTTTGCCTTGTATTTTTTTTAACCGTCCGGTCGTACATCCCCACAAGAATATAGTGGTGCATCCACGTTGTTAGAATCAACCGAAATTACGATATTTGGAGTGCCAGATGTAGGTGTTTCAGGATCGGTATTGGTGGAATTACCCGGGCTATCGTTAAAATTTGACTTCCTAGTAACGTTGCGGCCGGGATGGCCGATGTGATGAATTTACGACCATTTTGGGAAAGTTTCCAAAACTTTGTACGCTTCCCCAAGTGTAAACGGTTTACCTTGTAGTTGAAAAAATGTATCGTTTGTCATACGTTCCTAGAAATAAAGTTAGAAAATTCTTTAGAGTATGATTCACCTTTGAACATTAATGAAATTAGAAAAATTAATGAAATACTTACGAAGTCATCCGTTCCAATACCGGTATGATGTCGGCTCTCACGGTCTTGAATGATACCTCTAAAAATTAAGCATTCCTTATTGAACCGCCCATTATACGCACAATTGACAACATTTTATGATCGCCACATCGATTGGTCAACATAGAAAGAGTTAAATTGATCACGCACCTTGAACCAAAATATAGCAGGTTTTTGGTTGTTCGTGGTAGCGAGGTTTTGAGATACTTGGGACCAAGCACATGCTAGATTCACGAAGTCATCGGACGACCAATTTTTTGAGTTGGAGTATTGTTCTTTGTCGTCATGAACTTCATCCGAAGCCTCAAGTACATCCTCAACTATAATAGGTTTCGATGCCGTCTTTCTTTTAGACTTTGCCTTCCCCCACGTATTACTTCTCGTGAGAACCGGATTGAGTTCCTCAGCCTGAGCTACATCGTCAACTATAATAGGTGTCGATGTCATTTATCTTATAGACTTTGCCTTCCCATGAGTCCACGTATTACTTATCGTGAGAATCAGATTAAGTTCCTTAGAGATGATGGGAGAGACAACCGGAGATACAATCGGCGATGTATTAAGATTTAAATCATTTAAACCCCATGTACCTTGCATCGACGTAGTACTCAAACTTCCACCAGCTAAACCGGTTTGAGATGAATAATATGGATTTCCCGGTTGAGGGTACGTGCCCGTATACTCATCAAATTGAGGGCAATATCCTTGGTTTGGGTAATAAGGATAATATCCATGGGTTTGAGATAGAAATTGATTATCGGGTGGCGGGAATAGTTGGCGAATTGAAGAGGAAATACGTTTCCTTGTTGGTTTGTATTTGAGGATTGAGTGTGGTTTTGAGAATTAGATTGGGAGCTTGAGGAAGACATAGTAGTTTTGTTTGTAAGGTAAGAGGGAGGAGAGTGTAGAAGATTAGAATGGAGGATATTGCAGGAGATGAATGACATTTATAGATGAAAAAAACTAGCCGTTAATATAGCCGTTAACAAGTGTCCAAAAAAATAAACTAGCCGTTAATATAGCCGTTTTAATTTATATTCAAACATAATTGTTTTTTGTTCGAATACATTTATGCCTGAGGTATTTTATTCAAATAAATTTAATCCATTCGAATACATTTATGCCTGATTGGTTTTATTCGAATAGATTAAAATCTATTCGAATATATTTCTGCCTGAGGTGTTTTATTCGAATAAATTAAAATCTATTCGAATGCATTTTTTTTATTCGAACTGAAACTTATTATGTTCGAACAGAGGAATAAAATCATCCTTTCGAACAGTAACTTGGACAACAAGTTTCTTAAAAAAATCTTTGAAAAAAACAAGATTAAGCAAAATTAATACTCAAGATATTTTAAACAAAACATAGTTTAAATAAAACATAGTTTAAACAAAACATAAATAAAAATTCTAAATAAAACATGGCCTAAATGGGATGACCTCTCTTTATTTAGCGGACGCGTCTGCCTCGTGCGAGACTCTCGTCATAGATACATTACACAACTGGCTCTGTCTGGTAGGAAATAAATATCTCAGCTAGTATCTCGAACGTCTCTCGGATGATCTCATCCCTCTGCCTCAGCTGTTCCCCTAACTCAGTCGTGCGATCAGTGTATTGCCTCGAGTCTTCATATGCCGCATACCGTAATTCTTGGTTTTGTTGCCACAACTCATTCGTACTATACGTAGGTGGACACGGGTATGGTACCTGCATCACTGGGATCGGTATCGGTCTACGTTGATCGTTTGGTCCCGCCATATCCATGAACCATCCTATATCACGTAGATCGCCAGTCGCATGAACACCATAGTCTTGCACCTGTGAAGACGTAGCTAAAATTGACGTAGATGGCAAGTATACATCGGGCCTCACTAGATCACGCCCGACCGACCAAATATTTCCCGTCCTCTTTACTAAACTGCAACCAATCTTAGGATTTGGATGAACTGTACGCCAATATGTCGTATAATCTACGTTGGGAATAAGATAATCGCTCCTATTGTAGAAGTCCACATCCTTAAGACTATGATATAACTCTCGATCGTACCTTGGGAATTCCATAATCTCCTGAGGGGGATCATAGGGCACACTATCACGCCCGGTCATCTGACGCATATACCGGTCTCCTATATACCAGAGCGTACCGTGGCCGTATAGGACTAACACCAATAGAACCCTTTGGGTGCTCAGCCGTGTAGCAACTCTTACCTATGGATGGGTTAATTGCCTAGACTTATGTCATGGTTGCCAATCTATATTGCTTATGTCCTTCCATTCTATCATATCTCTGATCACAACAAAAGAGTGATGGATTTCAGCCCCCGTACTCGCCTTTTCATCTCTCCACCCCCAAATATGAGGATAAATATGGTTAACGTTTTGTACCTTAACTAGATCCATTCTAACCCGACAGTACTCGAAGAACCAGAACTCTAACAGCGCATAAAATCTGGTGATCGATTTCTTCACCTTCCCGTCCCTTAGAATTGAGACTTCATCAAGCCCCCGATTCAAAGCTGGTATAATCGGCGTACCCCAGTCAAAACCGGATACACCAAGAATATCGTAGTCTGTCAAGGCTGCAAGATAACCCGCCCGAAGGGATGTGACACCATTTTAGAAGAAGAGATTACCCATTATATAGGCAATAAATTCCTGTGCATACACGATATTCATTTCTGGGTCGTAATTATGAAGACGTGGATTCAAAGGCTCTTTCTACTTTTTTAAATAGGCGAGAGTGATGTTACCGTACCTGATGTTGGAGCTTGTGATTCTCGGTAACATCTTTTCTGCTTTCTCTAACTTTGAGTACCTTTCGTCGTACGGGAGTTCGCGACCCCTCCCAAATGATATGCTCGTTAGCATGACGAAGTTTAATGGTATGAAACCTAGTTCCCAGTAAGGGAAGTGAAAGGTATGGGTGTAAGGCCACCACCGTTCCACGAGAGCATGAATGAGATGGTTATCTGAGTTTGCTGCATTAATCGAGCAAAAATCCTCAAAACCCATATCGTCGACCAACTTCTTCAACCTCGGGTACACGACAATCAATCGGTACCACTTCAGTACCTTATCCAATGATCCCCTACACTGTAATTCATCTCGGTTCTGACAAAAAAAACACATTTAGACGTTAGAAGTTCATTCGGGCATTTCATTGAACACATTGCAATATACGTTAATAACACATCAAATTTACATAAAACTTATCGGTATTTCATCCGATCCAACGAAAATATGAACCCAGCCATCCAGGTGGATATCTACTCGGTTCAACTCTTCGTACGATGGGGTGGGATCGTTGTTCGACGACAATTGTAACGGCCAAATATTTGTTACTTCGGCGTTCCCCCTTCGTTTTACTTCTGCGTTAGAGTTATGTGTAGTTTTGGAAACATTTTTCCTCGGTCGCGAACTAGACTCTTCGGGCATTTTAAAGTTAATAACGGAGGAAATGGGTTGGGTTGGGAAACTTGTGGAGTAAGGTTGGGTATGCCAAGCTTAATGCCTAAAATATGCACTTGTTAATGCTCTTGTAATGCCTAGGATATGCATGCACTTGTGGAAAGTTGTTAAAATAGACTTGAAAGGAAATGCCAAATATTAAGCCTAAAAGATGCAGGGAGAGGCCGCGCGGTTTTCAGCTGCGCGACATAAAAAAATTCAAATGAATGACGTGTCTGATTCTTATTGGCCAAGATTGCCGCGCGGTTTAGAAGTGCGCTGGGACTTTGATGGCTCAGATTGAAACACGTGGACTCATCTGGGACGTCCATTTCAAGCGCGCGGTTCAGAAGTGTGTGTGGGAAATTCACCTTGGGGTGGATTGAAAACTGCTGTGGGGTAGATTGGATTCACCCTGCTTTTGGACGAATCCATCCACCCAACTGTTGAGGATGTTCTAACCCTAACGGTCAACATGATTGGACTGCTGCTGAGTTAAACATTAATAACTTGTCAGACGTGGGGCCCTTTTCAAATACAGCTGTGCTCAACATTAATAATCGGTCAGATGCGGGGCCCTCCAAGACATCCCATCCATCACAGCACAACACCGGCTACGACCCTTTTGAGGAGACTGCAGGCCATTTTTCTAGAACTGATGGGTCTAACCTAACTTTCTTAGACCTGGATCTGAACCGAGTCCTTCATTCCGTGTCAACTACTTAACCACCCATCACTCAGCCGGGTCACACATCGAACCGGCCTGGACGCAGTTTGAACTCCTTTTTGGCCCCCAAGGAATTATACTTGATGTTACACTGCAACCAGGTTTGAAGTCTACCCGAAGCTCTCACAATACTTTTGCTATCAATCTTACTCTCAGCCCATGCCCGATTCGTCAAGGCCACCTTATAAAACCCACACCGTCCCAGCCTAGGCGTCTTACTCATCAACAAGCCTAAAACTCGCTCACCCTCACGGCCATGCCAGACTTGGGCAGCCCTACACCAACTCCTTATACCCACATCTCGTCCGAGGAGGACACATAGCCACTTGAAATCGAATACACCACCTCGGATAGTGTGGGGTGGCACATGCCGGACGAAGCGGATATTTTCGAGGCCGAGATGGTCACCGAACACCTCAATACTCCCCGTACCAAGCATAACCAACGAACGCACACACGCAATCGAATCATGCTCGATGAAGGAGAAGACATTGGGGACTCGGCAGGCCCCACTATGGTACGCGTCGTCACACACGCACATTACTTCCCATTTTTCTTTTAATGCCATTGAATATAACTATAAGTTACTCGATTATTTATCTATAGTGGTAGCCACACATGAACGAAAAAAATCCAAACACAAATTTAAGTCAAAAATGAAAACTAACTCCCAGGATATGCTCGACTCTGCACACGCTAGCATCCACCCAGCACACACCACGATGCAAAAAACCCAGTGTGACTACGCTTGGACAAAGCAAATCTGGGCACGTAGCATTCCCCCCTCCCTCACCCTGATAGACCTGCAAACCTGGATCAGACGAACCTGGGGCCTTAAAATGTCACGCTCCAAAATCTGGTAATCAGTAGTTTGACCAATTACTAGATTCTAAGTAGTGCAGGTCGGGGAACCCATAGATTCTACCCCACAAATAGCCAAGCCGTAGACAAATTCTGGCTCGGCTATTTACATATAGCAATAATCATCAGAGTAAAGAAATGAAATAACAACATAGCGGAAGCGAAAAACATATATACATATCTGACAAAAATATATACAATGTCTAAAATAAGGTACAACAACATACGCTGATATAATAACAAAATTCTAAACTAAAACTAGTCGGCAGCGTCAACTGCTCAAAACACGGTTGAGGCTCTCAGCAACTCAAACTACTCAACCTCTGAATGGGGGGAAACAATGCGAGAGTGAGCAAAACCACGGCTTACTGAATACCCAACAAGTCTAAATAACATACTAGTAAACAGATACAGATACAGAGAGTGAAGTAAAATAGATAAAGTAAGTTAAAATAGAATAATAGTAACTAATAGATTTATGATCCAAGTAACTGAGTAGTAAGAACAGAAAGGAAATATAAGAGTAACCGGAGTAAGAATAAGGACTATAAGGAAAGGAGGGAATGTGACAATGAGGGAAAATGCAATGATATGCCAATGATGTGATATGGGCTAAGTTCTAAATGCTAAATGAGTTGATGTTAAAAACGTGATGCAATCCTATTATAATAATTAATGGTTGATCAACCGCTAGCATGTTTGACTTAAAGAGATCTGTTAAAGGGATACAATGGGTACGATTTTTGTCAAGCTCGACCAAGCTAGTGGATGCTCACTTGATCAAAGTGTTCCTGGCTTTTCAACCCACAGAGCCAACGTCCGAACTATATTTCATTCCGAGGAATTTCAACCTCAAGGATAAGCCCAGTACCAGATTGTAAATACTTACTCATACCATCCCACACTCCCGGATGGGTTTATAAGGCATGATAGTATCCATCCTGGACCCACCTACTATTTTAACCCGATGTAGGACTCCTGCGATTTTATCGGAGGTCAAGCAATATAGAACTTTGTTATGTATCCGATCTCGATAAGTTAAAATAGTTTGCATGATTTATAAAGATGCAACAGGTCCTGAGGATCACAATGTAACAGCAGTGAACCCGGCAAACAAACATAGGATAACCACCTACAGAAGAGCGTGGCAACAATCCTAAACAAAATGTCCCAATGACTCGGTTGCACCATCTAAACCGATGAAACAGCAACCTAACCGCCATCACAACTAAACAACCTTAGTCTCTAGAAGACTGAACCCAACAACAAGAATGCAATTACTAGTAACTGCACTAACAACTTCTAGCAAAACCTAAAGCCAATGTAACTATAGTAACTAAAGAGTCAACAGTTACGGAGAAGTAATATGAAAATAAAACCTAATTGTTCACAACACTTATATGCTCAGAGTACTACTCTAATCAACATCTATTATATAGTACAGGAATTTAGAAATAAAGGGAAAACTCGCCTGAAGGAAATCCCGAGTCCTGCGGAAACCAACCCGGAAACCCAACTGCGATCTGCGGAAAAGTAAATGGAACGCCTGGGAATCTAACACACACCAGGAACAACAAACAACCAATAATTTAAGGAAACGAGAATAAAATACAAACCCTGGAAATCAAACCCTAAGCCAAATCAAGCGAAATTGACGGAAAGGAATAAGGGAATTACTTACCGAGGATAGGAGAAGAGATCGCGGCGAAGCTGAGGAAGAATCTGCGAGCAAAGAGAAAGCTTGAATTAGGAGTGAGGAGGAGAGAGGAAAAGGTTAGGGAGAGGAGAAAGTGAAGGAGTGAAGAGAGGAGTGAAGATATGAAGTAAATAAACCCAAGACGCAGCTGAAATCGCGTTTCTGTTCGAACAGGGAAGATCCTGTTCGAACAGGACAAGGCTTGTTCGAACAGAATGTTGCAGGAATCAAAGAAAACTGTCCTTGGAAGATCCTGTTCGAACAGAACTGGTCTGTTCAAAAGCTGGACTTACCAGAAAAGCTAAGGAATTGCTAGGAGACACCACAAACCACCCCGGGTACCCCGGAACTCCACGGACCACCTCCACCGCTACACAAACACTTCTGCGAACCCAACCAAGGTTCCCCAAGGTGAACACACCACCTCTACCGCCCCTCGGCAACCAGAACGCCTAAGCCCCCAAAAAGAATTTTTTTCCTCGGGCGACCCCGGAAATCCACCGGCCACTCCAACGGTTCACCGGAACCACCCCAAATCACACACATAACACATAAATACCACTACCAAAATTTTTATAGGCTCCCAAGGCCACAAAACCACCTCTAACTCCAAAACACCTCCGAACCGCCCAAAACTACTAAATGAATCTAATACTAAACCACCGAAAGGAATATATGGATGCATAAAGGATGAGTATAATGGATGAAAGAGTACATGCGGGAAATGAATGCGAAACTTAACGTGAATGAAAGGAATCTAATATGCCAATGAGATTAAGAATATGATTAAGAGTGAATATTAGGAATAATTAAATACGGGTCATTAGATAAAAGCCATCAGTACAAGCAGGGTGGCCTTCCTGGTATTGTACAGGCGGCCAGGGGACACGTCAGTGAGATCAAAAACTTTTGGCTCAAATTCATTACTTCAGCACGAAACATGCTAGCCAACACATCATAAAATCTATTAACCACCTCAAGCAGTCGATTCGGACAGCAGGTCAACAAGGATACAACCCACGACGGATCAAGAACAAATACACTGCTACCCCTGCTATCCAAACTATGGAAGCCGACCCGACACCGACCCCCAGTTATCAATGATTGTTCTATCTTGGAACTGTAGGGGGACGGCTAAGAAGTCCACCCTTAGGGAGCTCCTGGCTCACAACACAAAATTTCACTCTGACATTATCTTCCTTTATGAAATAAAAGCCCCAAATCCTAAAACCCTGCTCAAGCTCAACATTCTTGGCCTGAAGCACACCCATACCGTTAACGCCAATCACAACCACACGGGTGGCCTTTGGATGGCCTGGAGTCACACTATAAACCTTACCATTATCTCTTCATCTCATAATAGAATTGATGCGCTCGTCCAGACCCATGCACCTACCCCGGACCGGCAGCGGCGCCGACCCCCTGGTTTTGCTTGTTCACTTACGGCCCCCGTGACCCTTTGAACAGAAGTGTATAATGGGACTCCATTACTCATCTGGCACATTCTGTTACCCTTTCCTAGATCATTTTAGGGGACCTGAATGGGATTACCTATAAGGAAGAAAAGTTCAGCAAGATTGCCTTCGATAGCGCTGCCCCGAACCCTCTGGAAGAATTTATCTTTGACACCTCGACGACCTGAGTAAAGCCTTCAATCGAGTAGAATGGAGTTTCCTCCACGACACCTTAAAGATCATGGGCTTCTGCGATAAATGGTGTGACTGGATTCCAGTAGTCCATCTTCAGCACAACTCTCTCCTTTAATCTTAACGGCACCCCGTACGGGCGTCTCAAACTGGAACGTGGCCTCCGACAAGGAGATCCCCTCTCCCCTCCCTCTTCCTTATCTGTTCGGAGGTCCTCTCTTGTATTATTTTCAAGAAAGAGATCAATGGGGAAATCCACGGTATCAAGACCGCCAGAGGCAGTACCCCTATCTCCCACCTACTCTTTGCCAACGACAGCTTCATCTTCTACAAAGCTAACCTCGACGAAGTTGGGGCCCTCCAAGAACCTCTTACCACCTTCAGGGAAGTCTTAGGGCAAGAAATTAATCTTAAAATATTGTGTATCTTGTTCAGCAAGAACTGTCATCACCGATACCATAAGCTTATCCAGAGACTTTTGCGTATCAAAAAAGACACGACGGGCGATAAATACCTTGGAGCCCCCCCTAACTTTTGACCGTTCTAAGAGCTTAAACTTCAAAGATATCATCTCTCGAGTTTCTAGCAAAATCGAAGGCTGGAAAGCTAAAAACTTATCCCAAGCCGGTTGGCTCACCCTCATTAAAGCTGTTAACTCAGCAATTCCATCTTTTCAGATGGCCATCTTCCCCTTCCCTGTCAAAACCTACAAAAAGCTGGACTCCCTTAATGCCAGATTTCTCTGGGGCACTAACAAGGAAGGGAAAATTAAATCCCATCTTATCAACTGGAAACGCATTTGCCGACCTCCCAAACTCGGGGGTCTTGGCATCCGCATAGCCATCCATCATAACCAATCCATGATGGCAAAGCTTTTTTGGCGTCTCATCAAAGAGTCGGATAAACCCTGGGCATACAACATGAAAAGAAAGTACACGCCCAAGGCCTCTCCCATGCTGGCAACCGCCCAACCATCGGATTCCTGGATCTGGAAAGGCATTTTCAAGGCTAGGAATCAGATTTGGCCTGAGCTCTGTTGGCATATTGGCCTGCTGGCTTGAACCTTGGATCTCTGGCATTAGATTCGAAAGGCCCGCTGGCCCAGCCCCACTCAACTGCACCTACTCCCGAGTTGCTAACCTCATTTGGCCGATCAGCCACACTTGGAAAACACACCTAATCCACTCTATTTTCCACAAGGACATTGCAGACATCATTACTTCTATCATGCTTAGCCGATTCCCGTCGAAGAACGTCCTCCGATGGAAGCAGGAAAAGAATGGTATCCTCACGGTGAGATCGGTTCACAACTACTCCATTATTGATCAGGAGCAGGGACACGGGGAGACCAATTCGCCCAGGACTGAAGATCCTACTTGAGAGCACATTAGGAAAATGCCAGTGCCTTTCAGGATCTAATTTTTTCTCTGAAAAACTTTACAGGACAGCATACCGACCAAGCATAATCTGTGGTACGGTGAAGGTGACTGGGATACTATCTACCCCCGATGTGGTGTGGAAGATGAGACCACCACACATGCCCTTTTCTTCTGTGCTAAGAATCATGAGTATTGAATTAATTCCGATCTCCCCATCAACTTTAGGAGATGGAACTACACGGACTCTATGAGAACTACGATCCAGAAGTGCTTTCAGACTCAAGGCGGTATAGTTGGCCTCCCAGCCTTCTGTAGCATCTTCAACACTATCATGTATGTCATCTGGATTAGCAGGAATGAGCTCATTTTTGAGCAGAAGAGGCCCCAACCAGCGGAGGCTCTAAAGCGGGCAAAACAATATCTCACTAACCAAGACAACACCCCCACCACCAGGCTGCAGCCGCAAAGAGCCCTACCCCAAGCCAGCGAGGGATGGCATGTCATAAATATGGATGCCTCCTCGTCAAAGCCAGACATGCCAGGGGGAACGGGCTTCACCATTAAAACTCACTTGGATTCTTTCTTATGTGTAGGGTATGATTCAGCCAGAGCAGATGATCCCGAAGAGGCTGAGGCTATCTCAGTGATCCGAGGGATGGAGGCAGCATATAGATTGGGTCTCGCCAGGGTCCTACTTCTGACTGTCTGCTAGCATCTTGTGCGGGCTTATAGGGACAAATCTGGCGACCTATCATGGGGTACCCTCACCTTAGCCCTGGATATGCGTGCGCTAGCAGACCATTTTTAGGGTTTCATTTTTGAGTTTGCGGACCGTCGTTATTATTTTGTAGCTCACTTTTTAGCAGCTAGGGGTACAGTTTCCTCCGCTGCTTTGTGTTCGGGGCCGTTGGAGGCTACCATGTTTATAAACTCTGTTATGCCCAACCCTTAGGCTGGTTATCTTATACATTTCCCCTTTGCCTAAAAAAAAAGTATCATGGTTTCAAAAACAGTGGTTTACCATTTTTTCTAGGGTCCCAATATGATAAACCATGGCAGAACCACTGATAGTTAGACACATGATATTGCGAGGATACGCAAGTTATCTTTTTGTATCTTGTAAATTTCTCAAAAGTTGCACTTGCACCAAATTTATTCTTAAAATTTTCTAATTCTTCACCTGAATTTCTCAATTTCACAAAAATTTACCAGTAAAAAAATAGTGGTATTTGAGGGAGCGTTTTAGAAAATATTTAGCATTATTAAAGAAGGAGGGTCCGAAGGTGGTGTTGTTGTACAGGTGAGTTGTTGAAACTTTTTCTATCAATCTTTTACTTACTAAGTTTCATCATTTATATTCGAACTTATTGTCTTTGTTGTTGTTCTTCTAATCTTCTTAGTGTAGTTCTCTAGATCGCCCTCTTACTATTATCAAATAATTTTGAAAACACTAAGGCTCAGTTTGGTTCGATGCAAATCATGAGCTGGAAAAGTAATACTTTGAAAGTGCACTTCAGCCATGTACCTGCAATTGAGTTCCTTTGTATTTGCACATGACTTGGATTACAAAACATTGGTTACAATGTAACACAAATGAATTGTATTTACAATGTGTTGCAAGTAATACAATGCAACTTATCAATATGTGTTTGGTTTAAAGTAATGCTAGTGGAGTGGAAACAAATGTTCATGTTTGGTTAGAGACATTTTCATTAATTGTGACTAAGCTATCACATACATGAATCATATAAAAAAATCAATTGGGTAACGATCACATACATGACTCATGTAACATAATCAATCGGGGAACACCCGAAGAGAGAGAGAGAGAGTGAAAGAGAGAGTAAGAGAGATAGGGGCTTTAATGGTGATGACCTTGAGGTTAGCAATGTGAATTGCTCAATTTCTTTGTCGACAAACAAGAAACAATCTCGATTTGGATTTCTGTTTTGGGAGATTGAGGTAATCACCATTAATGGTTTGAGAGAGAAAAATGTACATGGACTTTAGGTGGTTTGCCTTTGAAGATACCACCAAAGCCACCTTGATCCAGTTTTTCTTTTAACGGGTCTGTCATTCTTTTAATATCTGAATAGGTGTACCTTTTAGGAGCCATGGATCCATTATTTCGTAAGAATTCCTCTCCCTTTTTGGCATTTTTTGATATCTTCCGAAACACAATTGAATTCACTGATGAGTACTTCCTTTTCCAACATACACATACAAGTATAATCAGAAGGCTAAATCCAGAAATAGGTCCTATTACTGTAAGCAAAAGAAAAGAAACATGATTAGTTATACGACCAATACATTTCACCACAAAGTCAATGGACAATAAAAGCATAAGGTCTTAGAGTACACCAAAATGCCATAGCTTAACGCCTTATTCTATTCTTTAAGGTAAATTTTTCCTTTTGTCACGCTAGATGAGCGGTTGCCTAATACCCCCACTAGTATCAAGGTACTAGTATAGCTCGAAGATAAATATCTTGAACCCACAGGCTAATATCAGAGAGAATAAATGCAAACATCTTGAAGCCGTTAAAGCGGGTGCCTGTACTTTAGTTTAAAATTATGGAAAAGTATAATATTGTTTCTGAACTCTTCCTACTTGTTGTATAATTAAAAGTATCTGTCTATTTTCGTACTTTTATTAAAATCCACTACCATAGGAATGCATAAATTACAAATATTTAAGTGGTAAACTTGGTTTTGCATAGTTATTTTGCAAAATTAAGGGGCCAATCAAGTGTTACAAAGTAACATACTGTACTTTAACCCATGAAAAATCTCAAACAAATTGAACCCTTGTAGTATGTTTGGTAGGTTTGTAATTGCAACTACTTAAAATAGGTTAGGTTTTTCCTAAGTTAGATAATACTATTTTGGGTATATTAGATAGATACTGAAACAAAAATTGGCTTGATTTGAGAAGAATATATAGTGATTCAGTTTATTTCATATAACAATGATCCAGGGGGATCTAGGGCATTCCCACATCTCCAGTTTTGGCTTGAACGGGAGTTCAAGCCTTCTAAAGAGGGGAGCCATGATCCAGGAGGATCTGAGATTTTCGACTGGTTAACTGCTCTATTCGAACAGACTTGTTTCTGTTCGAATACACTCTTAACTGGACAATTTTATTCGAATAAGGTATAGTCTATTCGAATAGATTTCTAACTGTCTCGTTTTATTCGAATAGAATATATTCTATTAGAACAGAGCTGGTGTTTGACTTAAGTTGGGTCTTTTCTAGAATTTTGAGTTCTCTCCTATATAAAGAGAACTTGGTTATTTTCTAGGTTATCTAGAGTTTAGATCTAGACGTAGATCTTTGTTTAGTTCAGAGAGAAGAACTTAGGGTTTAGAGTAATTGAATCTCTTTATTTCTCCCAGATAATTGAGTTCTTCTGTTTTTTACCATCGTATTGTAGATTTCTGTCTGCTACAGTGAATTTTGTCTACTAACTTCTATTACTTTTCCTCTTCGTATTGTGGATTAAGCAATGATGATTTATGGATTTTGCTGTGAACTTTTTTCATCCATCTTGTGAAGATGGACTAAACCACCAACAACATGATAATTTTTTAAGTAATCTAAAATCCAACTTTGATTAATAATTGTAGACCCACCTATGAAAAATGTGGGCACTCCCAACAATCTTCGTGGTAGAACTGAGTGGACCCCGCCGATGGATCATTGCTTTTTAGATCTCATGCTAGAGCAAGTACATGCGGGGCAAAGAAATGAAAAGTCGTTTACAAAAATTGCGTGGGTTGAAATGACAAAAAAGAAAAGTATGAAAAGTATGAAAATATGAGTACTGATAAAGAGGTCCTGAAAAATCGACATAAGAAGTTAAGAAATATCTACACGATTTTGAAGGCTCTTCTAGACCAAAGTGGATTTGGATGGGATGATGAAAAACAAATGGTGACAGTTAAAACTTATGTTTGGGATGATTATCTAAAGGTATGTAACTTTATAATTCCTTAAACTTAAAAGTTATTATTTAAAATAAGCTATTAATTTATTCACCACAAAATACAAGAGCATCTTGAAGCTAAACCTATGCGAACTAAAACAATGCCGAGCTACCCTGATCTTGATGAAATTTGTGGAAAATCAACAGCAACAGGAAAATACACTTGCTCGGCTAAAGATCTGAAGTCTGAAAAGTTGAGCGATGTTAACATAACTCAAGTTCAAGATTTTTCAGATAATGCAGTTGTGGAAGATGATTCACCTCTTGTAAACAATGAAGTAGAAAAAATTAAGAAGAAAAAATGCAAACTGGCAGAAACAACTTCAACTTCCGATGATAGCAAAAAAAGGAAAAAGATTACTGGTGAAGGCATGGTTGATGCTTTAAAATCAATTGCATCGGCAGTTGATGAAATGAAAAATAGGATATTAGAGAGTGAAAAGAAACCTAACGTCATTGAAGCGTTTGACGCTATTTCCGGTTTCACTCGAGGGTGATTACTTAAAAGCTTGTGATCTTCTCGAGGATAAAGAAAAAGGAAGAATGTTTCTCAACCTAGCCGAAAATAAACAAAAGATGTGGTTGATGTGGAAAATAAATCCTAAGAAAGACAATTAGGATTGCAACCCCTAAAATTAATTTTTGTTAGTTTAGTTATTATTTAAATAAGATATATTGTCATTGATTTGTAAGTTCATTTAAACTTTAATGTAGTATTGCATAATAAATTAGCAATAAATTTTTTTATTATTTAATCTTGTAGCAATTATTAAAGTTTAAAACAATTTCTTTATTTTTCAATTTTGTAGTTATTTAAATTTTTGAATGTTAATTTAAAAGTACAGGAAGTAAAGTACGATTGGTGATTATGATTATAATGAAGAAGATATGATTGTCATGGCTGCAACTGCAGCTCTAGTTGCAGCTTCTCATTACTATGAGAATCATATATCAAAGGATCCATGTCGCAACTCAAAATTAACTGGTAAAGAATATATCGCTGAATTAGTAGACGGTAATCCTGTTCGAATATATGAAAACTTTCATATGGATAAACTTGTCTTTAAAAAGTTGTGTGATATTTTAACAACGGAAGGCTCCTTGCGTAATACGAGGGGAGTTAGTATTGATGAGCATGTAGGAATGTTCTTATATACTATTATACTATTAGTCATGGCGAATGCAGCAGAATAGTCCAAGAACGATATCAACATTTTGGAGAAACTGTTAGTCGTCACTTCAACACTATTTTGGATGTTGTTGTTTCTCTTGAACCAAATTCTTGCAGCCTGCAAAGCCTGATACTTCGAAGGAGATCTTAAATGATCCAAGATTTTTTTCCATATTTTAAGGTTAGAATTTTAATAAAGATTGGCTTTCTTTTTGAATTTTTTACTCTTAACATTTTATAAAATTTTCAAAAGGATTGTGTGGGGGAAATATATGGCACGCACATCCCAACGCTTATAAACGTTGATGATCGGAGAGCTTTTCGCAATTGGAAAGGAAGTATAACGCAAAAAAATTAGCCGCATGTTCATTCGATTTGCAATTTCAGTATGTTTTAGCGGGATAGGAAGGTTCAGCTTCAGACTCACGTGTACTACAGTCAGCTTTGACAAGGGAAGATAAGCTTTAAACCCCTTAAGGTATTAGTTATTAAGCGTAAAAGTATGATAAAATTAAATTTGAATAAATACTAAATTTATTTATATATATATAGGGAAATACTATCTCGTCAATGTAGGTTTTGCAAACATACAAGGTTTTCTTGCACCATTTCGTGATGTTAGATATCACTTAAGTGAATTTATGGGCGGTGATAATCCAAAAAATTCAAATGAGTTATAGAATAACTGACACTCATCGGCCAGAAATGTCATAAAACACATTTTTGGCATATTGAAAGCCCGTTTTGCTATATTGAAAATTGCTCCTCCTTACCCATTTGAAACACAGGTGAAGATTGTTATTGCATGTTGTATCATACATAACGACATAAGAATGAGAACAGGAATGATCAGCTATTCAGTGAAATGGAAAAAGATGAAGACAGTGAAGATGAAGGTGAAGAGAACCAAGTGCAAATATAGGGAGTTGGTGGTACTTCTCGAATAGCACAATGTGAAAACGCAATTCAATTAAGACAAACAACTGCTAATGCAATATGGAATGACTAGCAAAGTGAAGAAAACGAAGAAAGTGAATAACAGATATTTAGTTTTTGTAGAAATAATTTGAATATTAATGCAATAAGTAATATTACAATCACTTGCATATATTAACGAGTGTTTTGTTATAATTTTGAGTACATGTATTAATGTTTTTAATAAATTTAATTTAAGTATTTTATTAGAAAAAATTAAAAATAATTATAAGAACTGGTTTACGATACAAGTATCCAAACAACATACAAGTCAGAACCAGGATAACAAGTAAAAATGACCAAATAACATATTAAACTAAACTAGTTTTGGTTTATACATATCCAGGATAGACCAGCTAGGTTTATCCTTGGCTGGCCCAAAAATTGAAGTATCCAAACAGGCCCTAAAGTACTCGAGTAGCGCAACTAAGAAGAAAAAAAATCGTCAAAGAGAACAATACTTTAATAAGAGAAACACGGATTTAAAAATCAATTGCATCCCCGGCAACTACACCATTTGATAATCCGTATCAAATCGGGTGTTGAAACATTGGGGTTTCGTTCTCAGGTATTTTGCAAGTAAACCGTTAAAGCTACCTACAGATGAAGCCATCTACCTATCGTTCTGAATTACTTGTGTACTATTATTTTCCTTTTTCTTTTTGTTCCTGATATCAGATCATCTTAGTTATTGTGTTTCAATTAATAGTTCTTTCCAAGAGGATAATTTTGACAACATCATGCATGCAGGTCTAACTTTAGGCCCCGTCATCCTCGTAGTGGCGACAGTGATAATCATCAAATGCTACCATGGCCACAGTTTTGACAAAATAGAAAGAGAATATCAGGTTAAAATCGACAAGTTCTTGCAGGATTACGAAGTTCTGAGGCCCACGAGGTACTCGTATGAAGACATTAAAAGGATGACGAATCAATTCAAGGACATGTTGGGAAAAGGAGGCTATGGTATTGTTTATAAAGGGATGATTGGCAAGGAAATCCTTGTCGCAGTTAAGATACTCGACAATTCTAAGGGGAAAGGGGAAGATTTTACTAATGAAGTGGGCACCATCGGTAGATTCACCATGTCAATGTAGTCCGCCTGGTTGGCTTCTGCGCAGACGGATTCAAGCGAGCTCTTGTTTACGAGTTTATGCCAAACAAATCACTAGAAAATTACATATTTTCTAAAGGTACGATAAATCCTCCTCTTGGTTGGGAGAAACTTTTAGATATCACGATTGAAATTGCGAAAGGAATAGAATATCTGCTCCAAGGATGTGACCAACGTATCCTCCATTTCGATATTAAGCCACATAATATATTACTAGACCAGAATTTGAAACAAAAAATCTCCAATTTTGGTCTCGCAAAACTGTCTTCCAAAGGAGAAAGCATTGTGTCAATCAATGACTGCTGCCAGAGGGACCATTGGCTACATTGCACCAGAAGTGTTTTCCAGGAACTTTGATAATGTTTCGTACAAATCAAATGTTTTATAGTTTTGGAATGTTGGTTCTTGAAATGGTTGGAGGCAGGGGCGGAACTAGGATTCTAGGTTGTGGCGGGGGGCTAAGATATTACGGGGTTCGGGGAGTGTCCCCGAATTTTTTTTGAGGGTATATTCGTAATTTTAAAGGGATATTTATTAATATTATTGATTAATTACGTAATTTAGTAATTAATTTTTTTTTGGAAATTGTTGGTACTCTGCGTTCATGTGTATTTAGTCTACTTCATTTTATCTACATTTTGGTTGTATTTAATATCATCATGTGTTTTGCATCGAAATTTTTTCGAAGAAAATTGAGATTAGGCCGAACCCCATCAGAACTATTTACAAAATAGCAGTTTCACACCCTGAATACTCCAATCCAATGGCACCCTGAGCTCGAAGCTCTTGGGACTCACTCCTACAAACCTATCAAGGGCACTAAGCTCAGCTTGAGTCACTGCTAGAGATGGTCTAACTAATGAGAAATTGAGAATCTTTTGGATTTGACTTGCAGAGTAATTTGACAGCTGCAATAAACAACGCAAGCCATCAACATCAACGACTAAAATATACACAAGACAAGAGTATAAAGACGACAGAGCAGACAGAGCAGAGGTGCGTCGTCGTCAATCAAATCTCAGACACAAAAGAGGAGTCAACAATATTTTCTCATCTCTCTCTACACAAGATTGATATCTTTCACAACTCAAAATATTCAGACGAAATATCAGAGATATCTGATAATCATGAAATCGTCATAAAATATAGATATCTTTCATCAGAATCCCACAAGTTCTCCTCAATGAATACTCATTACAAAACCTTTGAAATATCTCACACACACGTGTTAACAACAACATTTTTACACAATCACAACTCTCTCTCTCTCTAAGATTTTAAAGAACAACTCCTGGAGAAGAACTTCTGATGAGAAGGATCGCTCATCAACCGAGTTAACAAGGACGAGTTTGACTCTGTAAAAATACAAACAAAAACACCCAAAATCAACACTAAAATCCTTCAAATTAAAGATTAAAAAAACAATTTGTTTAAATTCTGGGGGTGATTAATTGTTACCTGGAGAGAGATTGAACGATCTCTCACAATGAAGAATCGCACTTTGTATCACATCTTTTTGTTGAGTCACTGAGTCAACTCGTTTCATTGCTTGGTTTTGAACAACTGGTGTAACAATGGTGGACCCAGATCGACTTTTCCCCAACCGGGCTATATCCCGAGTAAGTCTACTCCTAGTTCCGCCCCTGGTTGGAGGAAGGAAGAACACTGATATTACCGAAGCCAACTCAAGTTAAGTGTACTTTCCAGAGTGGGCATACAATCATCCGATCAACCACGACAAAATGTTAGGTATCCAAGTAGACATGGACGAAGACATGACGATAACAAAGAAATTAACAGTGGTTGCCCTTTGGTGCATTCAATGGTACGCGACGGATTGTCCTTCGATGACAGCTGTGGTTCATATGTTGGAAGGAGAAACTAAAAACTTAGTAATGCCCTCCAATCCTTTTGCTTCCACAGATCAGGCAGAGAGTAGTAGTTCAGTTATGGCAGAGAAATTTAGCCACGAAGTGTTAGATGTTATCCCTGAATAGCCTAGCATTAGGCTATACATATGAAGAAGCACCCCCTATATTTGTTATTATGTTATCTTATTGTGTGTTAATCAATCCCGATAATATTCCTAATCTTATTTTAAGTATCGCGGGTGTGCCAGATTTTAACTACTTTTAATTTCTTATGATATTAAGATGAATGCAAGCAGTAGTATGATATTGCGATGAAAACTTACTGCATACTAAGTTGGATACTGAGATGAATGATCATCATCGTCATTGCTTTTACTGCAACAAATAAGAGAAGGGGTTGCATTGTGAAAAGAGAGGCAAACAAAGGTTTTTTTTTTTTTTTCGCCTAATCATTTGATTAGTTTACATTAAAAACCAAATCATTCGGCAAGTTTTTTTTTTTATTCTCGAAAATGTTTTGATTAAAATGGCCTTTTTCTGGAAATGCCAAATCATGCATTCATTGTTGAAGGCCAAATCATTTGGTTTGTTTTCATTTAAAGCCAAATCATTCGGCAAGTTGGAATTAAATGGCTTTTCCTTAAATGCCAAATCATTTGGATAGTTTTATGTTAAACGCCAAATCATTCGGCTAGCCCTAAAATTTAACCCTATGCCAAATATTTCGGCTATTTTTAGTAAAATGCCAAATTTTATATAGTTTCCATTAAAATAGCTTCATAACATAAAAGTACGGTACGCTCCTGACGACATTAAGTCACTAAGGCCTTCCTGCAATCGGGCTCACATAATGTCAAGTGTCGGAAATTCAAACTCCTCGACAAGCCATTAGTTTGTAAAGTGCTAAGGCAACTATGATGAACTCTAAACATGTTAAAATCTTTGATGAGCAATTTAATAGTGTGTATTTTCTATTGTAAAAACCATAAAATGGGGTACTAAGAAGATTGAGAGTAGAAATCTCATGAAGACGACCATTTTTATGTCAGACTAAGTAATTCTAACACGATTTATAACCATTGATGATGAGAAACGTTTGAACCGTGATGGTAGTTCGAGTATGATATGTTGCTTTCCCAAAGGAATCACAACTTATTGATCCTACGGTAAATCTTGTTTTGATTGATTTATTTCCATGATTAAACCAAACTGGAACAATTGGTCATCCAAACTTCAGACGTAATCCGGGGAACTCTACTAGAACTTATGGTACACCAACGAAGTTTCCTTGGTTGACTTAAGAGGATCACATCCAGAGGGTCTTAGTTGAGGAGTCAAGCGAGTGTGATGTTGATTTTGGTCAATCTAGTCTCAAAAATATCTCACACCATCCTTAGAACACTTTCGTCCTTACAATTATCAGTTTTTTTTAGAGGATCACAACCAGAGGTTCTAGATCTTCGTTGACGAGTCACACGAGTGTGATGTTGATAGAACTTTGAATGGTCATGACTCTAAATTAGTGGTGTAGAAAGATCACAAGACTCTCCAAGATAGAAGTCTTCCTACGCGGTTTTAGTCTTGATAATATCGTGTTTGAAGGGTTCTTATTACATAGATTTAGAGTCGTAACTCTTAAGGTCTGAAAGAGATCGAAAACATAATGTGAGACTAATAATATAGCTATGAAACATTACATTCAATGACTACCCCAAGACTGTGATTGTAGGATAAGTCAAGGTATGCTTCTGGCCCATGCTTTAATGAGGAAGAAGAATGTGGAGTTGGGACTCAAATCCGTAGGTATTGTTCAGAGAAATAGTACTGTCAGAGCCACACATTTTGTTCCAAGGGTCCCCTTTTTGATGTCATGATGTACACTGATTCAACTGAGACTCGGAATCACCTGCCCGGTCTTTAGGTTTATGATGACCAACATACTACATAACTCACTGTAAACACATATGCATAAGTCGATTGCCACCCAAAGGTATATAAGTCAAGAAACCCCATTTTATGGATGGACCTTGTCCATGACATAATGTTTTAGTTAGGTTACAATTCACCAATGAACCAAATTGGGGCATTAAGGAAAGAATGTTGTATAACACAATGGGATGGGAAGCACTGTTTTAAGGTGTAAAATGTTCTCATCACTAGTTTGAAGTTTCTCCTTTTTTTTCAAAAAGAAAAGTATATGCAGTGTAGATCTGAAATAGATACCTAAATTTGAACACATGCATGAAAGACAACCTAAATTTGTTTTCTCTTTGAACACATGCATGAAAGACATGTGTTCAATGGTCTTTCATGAAAGACACTGTTTTAAGGTATGTTAAATGTTCTCATCACTACTTTGAAGTTTCTCCTTTTTTTTCAAAAAGAAAAGTATATGCAGTGTAGATCTGAAATAGATACCTAAATTTGAGCACATGCATAAAAGACAACCTAAATTTGATCATCGCACAAATATCACAATGGAATAATTTTAGCATAATTTATATTAGAGGAATTTGATATAACCCCCGAAGTTTCTTGGCCAATTAACGATTAACCCCTTGGTTCTTCACTTATTGTATTTGAGTCATTTTTCAACGGATTACGGCCAGTCAATGACAATTGACCGACAGTTGGCCTATACAAACTCTGTGAGGGTTTATTTCTAATCCTCATACTGAGTCCGATATTCGAACTCACATAGCTCGAGTAAACACACTGATAACCAACCAAGGACTAAAAGCAAGGAGATCGTAGTACAGACTTCCTTACCTACAGTTCGAAGATATCAAAGCATCCTATGACTTCGCGCTACAGAAGATACTCCTCCACCTATCAACAGGTCGTATGCATGCGAACATCACAAGAGATCGTATCTTCCTAACGGTCTGAAGTTACACCTAAAAAATATTAATAGATTCGTTACAGATCAACAAATATCAAGACGTTACAGGAGACCATTATGAAGACTCATCAAAACCTGATATTGTACCGTCCCTCATCAATGTAACCAACGGTCATATTATAAGACCTATAAAAAGAAACCTGGAGATCAAGGTCCAGGACGGCTATTATTACCTAGAGAGAGCTCTTAGAGAAAGTCATCCCTACCAAAAACTCAGAAACTTGATCTCTTTCTCTCTTTGTAATAGCTAACATATATATAAAAACACCATTCTTTCAGAAACCCTCAGGAGAGGTCGTGGTTTTTAACCCATTCGAGGGTTTTTTACGCTAAATCACGTCTCAATTGCTTTCAATTCTCAACAACTATTCTATATTTTAAAGGTGTAAAACACTATTTTTGGTCTCTGCGAAAATAGGCTATTACATTTGGTACTGTCTGTGGGAACCGAAGCATATACTCAACGTTCTCCAATCCAGTTTTTACCGCATTCACTCTTGAAAGATGGCAAATCAAGACAAATCACACCACGCCCTGCTTGACGCGGCTGAAGGAGACACAGATATGCAAACAACTGTGCAAGCAGAAGCTGAACGACGAATAGAGCTAGAGAAACAGCTCGCCAGCATGCAGGAAACAATCAGAGCGCTTCAAGCTCAAGTAATAACAAATCCGCGACAACAGAACGCTCTGCCTGCAGCCTCGAGGATATCAGTCCATGATTGCCTGGGACATCGAGGCCGAAATATCGTACTTCCTCAAATTCAGCAAGAACCAGTCCTACCTCGGAGTCACATCAATCCACCATTACCCGCTGGAGCGGTAATAGATCTACAACAACATGAGGAGCACAAAAGAGAAAAACCTTGAGTTTCAGTCTATAACCGCATGAGAGAAGCAATAGGAGAGCATAATCCTGCGGGAGGACAAACAACAAAATGAGTTGTCACGTCTCGCCTACATCTCACTCCGGAGCAGGTGGACCGGCGCATCAAAGAGCTGTTAGACGCTCAAATACACACTACAAAAAATAGCTATCCTAAACTACAGAAGAGCCCACTCGCTCAAGAATTGCTAGATGAGGAAGTGCCCGCCAATTTTCATACTCCGAAGATCTAGAAATACAAGGGGGGAGATCCTGTGGAATACGTCCAAGAATTTCAGGATTCTTTGGGACTGCACTCGACATCTAACCACATCCTCTGCCGCCTCTTTCCAACCAGTTTGAAATGAGAACCTCTACGATGGTTCCACACACTCAAGGAAGGATCTATCTTCACTTTCGAACAATATCGTGATCTGTTTATCAAAAACTATTCGTACAATAAAGACAAGGAGGAGAGTTTTTACTCTTTGTTCAACCTCAAGCAGGCGCCGGATGAAAAATTAGAGACATTTACCAGGAAATTTTTTGGACTAGCCCAGAAAATCGGCAACCTCGACAAGAAAATCACAATCTCTGCCTTCACCGATGCTTTAATCGCGGATGGACGAGTCAAAGAGCACCTGGTCCTCAATAAACCATTGACGTCAACTTCATCGACCTTGAACGACTGTCAACTGAGAGGCCAAGACCTCAACGCACCACCCTACAAACAAAAGGCCATCCCGACGAACGAACCCATAACAACAATAAAGACTATGGAGGTGATAAAAAGCGGTTCAAATCCAATGACAATCAAGGACGCCAAGGGCGAAAGAAACCAATTCCGTGTATACCACAGTTAACAACTACTCTTGCAGACTTGTATCCGCTAATACAAAAGGATGAATGCTTCAGAACCGCCAATACTCTTACGCCCATACTGGGAAAGCCATACTACATTCACCACCAGATTCAACATCATCACAGGGAGCGATGTTTCGCATTGATATTTTCCTCTAGAATATATTTGCACAAGGTTCAATGCTGGAGTATATTGTTGACATCGAAAGTTATAAGGATGGCAGCTACAAGACTGACGCCAAGATCGTCCAAGTTGACAAAACAAATGAAGAAAAACACTTGTATTTCATCGAAACTCAGACAATCAACAACTCCAGCAGGTCCAAGCGTAGGCGTGTCGGATAATGCCATGATCTGACAATAGTAGACAAATAAGCTCGTTTGTTACCATAATCTAGCAATCAGAGAGCTGGGATTTCTTTCGAGGACTGTGATGTTCGTTACGTAAATTTTTCGAACCAAGATGCACTTATAATCATGTTAAAGATGAAGAACATAGTTCTACATACGATGATGGTAGATACAGACAGCAGCATCGAACTAATTTTCCAGAGTACGATCGACCAAATGGGCTTAACAGACAAGGTCGAACCAAGTGACATCAATGTCTCTGGATTCAACGGCTCTATGGAAGAACGTGTGGAGAAATCATACTTCCCATCACAGCTGGACCAGTCGCACTGGACGTAGTTTTCTACGTCATCAAAGACAAATTCCGTTACCTGGGCATCATGGGACGACCATGGTTACATAACATGAAAGCTATCCCCTCCACATATCATCAGGCATTGTGGTTCGATTGGAAAGGAGGGATTTACGAAATCAAAGGAAGCCAAAAATTAGCTCGAGCTTGTGATAATACTGTTTCCATTGAAATTAAGCCAGCTGCAACAACTCTTGCATAACAATTACAATAGTCAATTACAGCAGAACCTCAGTTACCAGACGTCGAACTAACAGAGTACGTCGAGATCAGTGGCACGAATAAAGGAACTCACATCGGAACTCTCTTAAGCAAGGAGGAACGCTCAAACCTCATACAATTCCGCACAGAGAACAGTGACGTCTTTGCATGGACGTTTCATGAAATGCCAGGGATCAATCCAGCTATAGTATGCCACAAGCTAGGGTTGAAAGATAAAGCAGAACCGGTCAAGCAAAAGCAACGAACTCTAGCGCCAAGAGTGCGAGACGAAGTAAATAAAGATATCGACAAATTGATTAAGGTCAGTTTCATTCGCAAAACTATTTACCCAGACTGGATATCGAATATTGTCGCAGTCCCAAAAAAGAATGGAAAATTAGAGTCTGTATTAATTTCACGGATCTCAACAAGCACACGCCGAAAGATAGCTTTCCACTTCTAATCATCAATCACCTGTTCGATTCTACAGCAGGGCACGAACTCCTTTCAATGATGGACGCAACATCAGGATATAATATGATACCACTTCTTCCTAAAGATCAAGACAAGACTGCGTTCATCATCGAATAAGGTCTATATTGCTATAAAGTCATGCCTTTCGGCCTAAAAAATGTCGGAGCTACCTATCAGAGATTGATGGCACAAATGTTCAAGGACCATCTCGGTAAAACAATGGAGGTCTACATTGATGATATTCTCTGCAAAAGTCTCAAGAAAGAAAACCATCTCACTGATTTGCGAGCAACTTTTGAGATTTTGTGATCTTTCAAGATGCGCCTAAATCTAGATAAATGCCAGTTCGGAGTGCAATCCAAATTTTCTAGGCCATCTAATCAGCAGAAGAGGGATTGAAGCTGACCCATCACATATACGAGCTCTCTTGGCTATGCCTTCACCAAAGATAAAGAAAGATGTTCAGAAGCTAGCCGGGAAGATTGCAGCACTAAACAGATTCGTATCCAAATCTTCAGACAGATGTCGACCTTTATTTGATCTGTTAAAACAGGGTACATCACGAGAAAAATCAAAGAAAGATCCAGAGATCGAATGGACAGACAAGTGTGAAGCGGCTTTCCTCGAGCTCAAGAGTTATTTGGGCAAACCACCAGTTATGAGCACACCAGCAGATGCCGAAGAGTTCACAGTATACCTAGCTATTACAGATACATCTCTCAGCTCCGTCTTCCTCTGAATCGAAGAAAAGACAAAAAAACTACTCTATTTTATCATCAAGACTCTGACTCCCGCTGAAACGAGATACACCAAGATTGAAAAACTTCTTCTAGCTCTCGTCTATACATCACAAAAGTTGAAGCAGTATTTCCACGCTCATATTATTCGTGTCTTGACGAACTATCCACTTTGCAAAATCTTGTCCAAGCGCGAAAAATCTCGACGCATTCAACAATGGTCCGTAATACTCGGGGAACAGGATATCCATTTCCAACCACGCCATTCCGAAAAGGGTCAAGCTATAGCAAATTTCCTATCAGATTTTCCAGTAGAAGATCCTGATTGGGAAGAAAAATTCATTGATCAGAAAGATCAGCTACTCACAGATCAATCCGAAAATGAATCAGATTGGGTAACAAAGAAAGGTTGGCAACTTTTGACTGATGGATACGTCGGTCCATCCGGTTCAGGGATTGGAATTGTTCTTATTACTCCTAACAATGATCGGCTTGAAAAATCCGTTCACCTCAGTTTTGAAGTGACCAATAACGAAGGAGAATATGAGGCCTTGATTTATGGCTTGGACATGGCAATCACACTGGGAGTAGCAGAACTCTCTGTCTACACAGATTCATTACTAATATTCAACCATTACACAGGCGTCTATCAAACCAATAGGAGAATGGTCGACTATGCTGCTGCAGTGGTCGAACGAATGAATAAATTCCAGACAATTTCTATGGAGCATTTTCCAAGGGGAGAAAATAGGCATTCAGATGCACTCGCTTACTTTGCTGGTGTCCTCGGATCAAAAGCTCATTACTTAAAGATTGATGTCATTTCAAACCCCAGTATCAATACCATTGAATCCCACGCCATTAATGCTGGGGGCAACGAAGAAAGCGAAGATGATTGGAGAAAGCCTTTCATTACTTACATCAGACCTCACAATAAATTCAACGGGCCACTTCCTGAAGATCCTACGGAGCGGCGAAGATTAATTGACAATGCTCGAAGATACACTGTTCAGGACAATCTCCTATACAAAATTTTGGTCATTGGTCCCTACCTCCTTTGTCTATCTGACAGAGAAGCACAACAATTCTTGCACGATCTACACGAAGGTTCGTGCGGATCCCATGCAACAGGACGATCTCTTGCAAACCGAACTTTAACTCAAGGAATGTTTTAGCCTAAGATGAGAGCACATACAATCGAATATTCCTGTAAGTGTGACGCTTGTCAGTGGCACAGACCTAAAATTTGAGCCCCAGCACTTGAACTACACATGAGCCAAGTCACTTGGCCATTCAGACGATGGGCTCTCGATCTCGTAGGAGAGTTTCCTACAGCACCAGGGAAACGAAAATATTTGTTAGTCGCTACAGACTACTTCAC
Organism: Kingdonia uniflora; assembly: GCA_014058105.1. Classification (NCBI taxonomy): domain Eukaryota; kingdom Viridiplantae; phylum Streptophyta; class Magnoliopsida; order Ranunculales; family Circaeasteraceae; genus Kingdonia; species Kingdonia uniflora. The sequence goes on from JACGCM010000857.1 coordinate 204,592, forward strand.
TAAATGGGTAGAAGCAGTACCGTTGTGCTGGACCCGAGAAGACAAAGTCATCAGATTTATCTGGAAGAACACTATTATTCGATTCGGCAGACCACATCTCATCCGAATTGATAATGGACCACAGTTTGTTGGTTCCAAGATCGTCGCATTCCTCAATGAGTACAACATCATTCATTCCTCATCTAACTCTTATTACCCACAAGGAAACGAACAGGCTGAGATTACTAATCGAACTATTGTGGATGGCAGCAAGAAGCGTTTAGACGATAAAAAGGAGAACTGGGTGAACGAGTTACCATACGTACTTTGGGCTTACCGAACAACTCCTAGAACCGCAACAGGCTGTACTCCGTTCTTACTGGCCTACGGAACTAAAGCCATCATTTCCACTCAATACCATCACCCAATACGAGATCACGAGATGACCGATGAAGAAAATGAATTTCAGATCGCATGTAATCTGAATTTGATCGAGGAAACACGTGACAGAGCCATTACAAATTTGGGAAGATATCATCTTGCTTTATCCCGGTCATATAACAAATGTGTCCGACACAAAGAATTCAAAGTTAAAGACCTCATTCTCAGACAAATCCCACCGCATCGCAAAATACCTAATACTGGGAAGTTGGCAGAGAATTGGGAAGGTCCTTTTATCGTAACTGGAATGAGTGGTTTAGGATCCTATGATCTCAGTAAGCATGATGGAGTACCTGTACCAAATTCATGGAATACCCCTCGACTGAAGCTGTATCAGAGATAAAGATACTGTAATATCCGATATTATGCAATAAAGTACTTTTTCAGCTTCATTTTGCAAGTTTACTCAATTCAAGCATTCCTGCTATTTCCAGGAATAACTACATCATAGTTGTTCAAATAAATTCGCTATCCGAGGGTCGCTTATTGAGATAATCAATTTGATTTGGCAGAGATGCACCATACAACTATTCAATATTCAAGATGTCTCAGTACGGTCGCTTATTGATACGCTCAATTCGACCTGTGACTGAGACCTATCATAGCTGTTCAAATAAATTCGCTCTCATAAGGTCGCTTATTGAGATAATCAATTCGATCTGCCAGAGATGCGCCATACAGCTATTCAATATTCAAGATGTCTCAGTACGGTCGCTTATTGATACGCTCAATTCGACCTGTGACTGAGACCTACGTCCTAGCTGTTCAAATAAATTCACTCTTATAAGGTCGCTTATTGAGATAATCAATTCGATCTGCCAGAGATACGCCATACAACTATTCAATATTCAAAGGCGCCTCAGTACGGTCGCCTATTGATACGCTCAATTCGGCCTATGACTGAGACTTACAAAATCAGTTTTCAAATATACTCGTTCTCCAAAGGTCGCTTATCGTTTTAATCGATTCGATCTGACAGAGATGCATTATTCAGCTATTCAAACATTTGTATAACTCTTTTTACAGTTGCTTATTGACTTCCTCAAATTCGACCTATGTACAAGAGGATGCAGCACCGTTACAACCATATCTTTACATTGTCATTTATTGGTTCACCCAATTCGACCATACTAAGAGGTTACAGAACAAAAACATTTTCTACTAAAATTTTGATATTTTTTTCTACAGCAAAGACATATTTACATTCTGTCTCATTACAATATAAACAATGAAACTATCTTTCACGCTTCGGGCGTACAACATTCGAACTTTCCCCAGTCCCAGATGAAAGTTAGGCAGGGAAAGGTATAGCTGCATCAACTACAGAAGAAGATGCATTTAACAATTCCATAACTCTGGGAATCAAATTATCTATATAAGTTAACCGTGCTAGCTGCAAATCATATTCCATGCCGTATTCAGTTGAAACAGCCAAGATCGACTCACGCTCTGTTCGAAATTTCTCTACATCAGCATGCAACATAGTCATAGCGCGCAACGTAACATTATCTGCAGTCAACAACGTAGCTTCAAAAAATTTGGCCTTCACCTTGTTTAGTTTGTCTTCAAGATCTTACATCGATCTGCCAAAGATTTTTTCTCTTGCAACAACGAATCTCTATATTGCTTCGTTATCTACACATTACGTTCCATCTCCTGCTTCAGACATTCCAACTTCTTATCTACCTCCTTCGAATAATTGATCCCATCTTCTGCTGCGTCCACCAACCTCTGCGACTCTTTATACTTCACATGGAGCTCCTCGGAAACTTCATTACCTTGCATACACTCTAGTATCAAAGCTTGTTTTTCCCAGTCAAGATCGGCGATACGTGCGTTACACTTATTGATGGTTTTATTCAACTTTTGATCTCTCTTGGAACATGCTTCCTCGTGAGTTTTGGCATGGTCACTTTTTTTTTGGCATGAGTCTCAAGCCTCACGCAAATCCCAGTTCAGCTTTTCAGACGCTCTCGTATATGACGGATTTCAGCATCTTGCTTCTTTAAGAGATCAGTATTATTTGTTACCATCGACTGATGGTACAAATGATTGTTCTTCTGCTTTTCAATCGTACTTAACAAATCCAGTACTTGTTGATTCGCAACCATGGTCTCCAATTTTTTCTTCTTTAGAGATTCTTTCCACAGTTCGGCTTCATTATTAGCAGTTAATATCTCTGCATCATCTCATGACAATTCTACAATCACAGCATTTAGCCGACTCTGCAGCTCCAACATCTCAGATTCCAGCTTCTAATTCAACAAAGTCATATTTTCAACCGCCAATGAACATTGCCGCAACTTTGCAGACAGTTCCTTATTTGATGCAGATAAGACAACCCGTTTGTCCGGTTCATTGTCTTCAGCCTAGAAGAACAGATTGCAAACGACAATACATCTATTAATATATATTCATTCAAACGAGACATATCATTCAACAACATTTATTACAACATCAAGCTATACACGAATCAACTACATTATGCAGAGCACAATCATATGCCGCTGTTCAGTTGGCTTATGATTGAACCCTACTACTACTCGCATCTACTTGCAAAGGTTCATTGAAGATTACGACCTCCTGAGGACGGGTCTTATGCTGTGTGTGTGGTAACAGATCTTCGACCTCCTCCTCCTCAGACTCTTCAGCTCGCGGTTTCGAGGTTGAAGCTCCTCCACCCTCAATACCTTTTGTAAACCACATATTTTCAACCTTATCATTCCCTACATCAACATCTTTACCACAGCTCAAGATATAGGATCTAAATTTATTTTCCACTCTCTTGAGCTCTCCCCTGTAAAATGCGATAACATCGGCTATTTGACGTTCGTGGTCTGTTTTACTGACACGTTTTCCCCGCTTGGGTGTAAGATACTTCTTCAAGCGCGATTGAGACATTTGCAAACATTTCTGCGTATCTAGTAAACGCGCTTCTAACAATGTCACTCTTTTATCCGAACTCTGCAACAACTTATTACACTCCACCTTCTCCATCTCCAGACATGCATTATGATCCCTGCATAGCTCCAATTCGTCACGAGCATGCCTCAGGTCATTTTCTAATTGTGCCTGGACCCTTCTATCTTCCTTCTTTATATTGAAGAAAATGATCCTCATTGCTCTTTGCCCCTACAAAAGTCAAGCTCATCAGGCAATGGACCTACACCACCCCATATGATGGATACTCCACCCGAGCCGAGCATCTTTGCGCCTCTATACTATGGCAATTACGCGCTTCTTGTACCAAGAATTTCACCCGAGTTGGGTCCGACACTATGCCTCTCTCAATTAACAGTTCTAAATATGCTTCCTTCAATCCCCGCTCACTATCAACTTCGGCCTCAAAATAGGGCGTCAAAGACAATAATGACCTTTGACACTCTAACTTATCACTCTCACCTACGAACCGATTATCCTTAAGGGATTTTTGGAGTAAAGCGAGCCTATAGCTTTCTTTTCGCAAAACCTCATCCCTCTCAATTGTATATTTCCGTATCTACATTGAAGCTCGAATAACTCCTTAAAGGTGTTATCAAAATTTGACTTATGAAGGCGTCTCTCATATTTAAGTTTATTATGTACATGTTGAGTACGATTAATGGAATCCCTTGCTCGACTCAAGGCCTTCTCCATCTCGCTCATTTTCCCCTCAAAGGAACTACCTCCTACATACAAATTATACATTCACCATCAAAACAACATATATCAACAACAACCGCAAAAAATTTAAATTTTAGCAAAGACAATTTTATCACCAGTACAAAGGATAAATTTTTACCAAGTCTCATAACTATGTTACAACTATAGAATTAAGAATTAGCTCCTGCTACCTCCTTGGTCGCATCATCAGCCACTGGAGGAGCTGGGCTCTGCTCAGCCACTGGAGAGGCATCATTCCCTGGGAAGATGATCTCACTATACTTCCCTGCAAGAGCAAGATCGACATCCTCTCTGCTCAAACCCTAGAAGTAGAAGGCTTGAATCAGCTTATTTCGGGAGGCCGCCACAATGTCAATAGCCTTCTTTGCCTCATCTTCAACCTCTTTCTTTGTAGCGGCAGCTTCCTTCTCGAACTGATCCTTCTGCAGAGCCTTCTCCTTCTCGAACTGCTCCCTCTGCAGAACCTTCTCCTTCTTCAACTGCTCACAGAGCGCAGTTCCCTCTTTCAACTGATCAGCTAAAGATGCTTTCTCAGCCTCATACTCAGCATGATCCACAACAGCTACCTTCAACACCTCCGCGGTCGACTCCATGCAACAGAAAGCTGTACCACAAATACAACAAAGCAGTATTACAAGATCAGATCACTACTTAAAAAGATTTAATCATATAACATTATGGATACCTGTGAGATACTGGATCGGATTTGAGTATCTAGGCGGATGGGATCACGTTTAGCCAAATCCAGCGCCTCCTGCTCCACCGCTTTGAGGTTGACCCCCTTTGGAGAAGCTCATATATCTTTCCTAGACTCTTGTTTCTGCTTTATCGGAGGAGGAGCCGTATTTACATTAACACCCACCCCCTCAGTCCCCACTTGCGGTGTCTGCAGATGAGCTGTTTGTTCAAAAGGCGGCACCGTCCTTTTTACTCTAGGTCACCAAACTAAGGAACTCGAAGTACCCGCAACACAGGCAGGAATCTCCAAAATATCATCATAAGACGAACTAGAAGTAGCCATAGCTCGATTCTGATGAGCTCGCCGTACTTTTTCAACTATAGAATTCAACCTCTTTTCTCTACGGATGCCTAGTGCTCCAATAACTTTGGTCAGTTCGGTTCCTTCTCGACTAACGACGTCGAACAAACTTGACGTATCAGCGGCACCTTCGGGATTAGGCTCTGCCAGATCAAACAACAAACTATGTTAGCAGCTCGCAATAAGTCAAAAGACAAACTACAGACAGAATGAAGACACTTACTTTCGTTAAAATTCTTATATATCAGCTCGAGCACCGATTCCCCAGGCACTTGCATACAATTACCCCTTACCATCACAAGATGGTCTCACCAGGGTCTCCCAGCAGATTCAAAATCAAAGAATTTCAGCCTCGCCGAATCACTAAACAAGTATCCACTTTTTCGATCTTTCACATATTTAAACTTATAGTATTTTAAGACATCGTCTGCTATGAACTGTCTCGCAATACCACCATCCTTCCATCTCTTGTTAAGGGCTTCACAGACCTTCATCATTTCAAAGACATTACCGTTTAATTGGCCAGGGCAGCTCTTTAGGGCATTCATAACACCCTTTTGGAAAAAAGTAAGGGGAATGCTCAGCCCATATACAACCTGGTTCAGATAGCAAAGGAATCTGTCCTCTCCAACCTCTGCACCAGTCCCATTGTAATAAGAGATTATACACATATTCCACTTCCACTTATCCAGCGAAGGCACCTGATAATGATCTATCTTATCATCTGGTCTCACCAGAGTCCTAAACCACAACCCCGCATTCATTACATAATGCCCCTATTTTCCATCTAAACTTCTTTTATACTGCAAAAATTTCTTCGCTGCGTCTACATTCTCAGGATACATAAAAAATTGCCCAATTTCAATCCCCGTTTGCAATCCTAGATCCCTCCCTGAAGGAACAGTCGGTTTATCAACAATTACAGTACCAATTATCTCCGAATCATCCATTGTCCTGTCAGACGATGATGATTCCTTACTACTAGAAGATATAACAAATTTACTACTGAGTTTTGGATTTTTTGAGCGCATCTACCACATACAGGAAAAATCTGTTCAGAGTTTTTTTAAATCAAACAGGCCTCCTCCCTCAGCCGTACCCAATACTTTATTAATCTACCCAAAAGTCCAAACATGCAACTACTAGTTCCAAGAAACTAATACAACAACAAAAATGGTAGAAACAGAGTCACTAACCTGTACTAGAAGAATAACAATCATCATTTCTAGTCACCACCTTCACGTCAGACAGCAAAACGTCGGTTTTTCTAGGAAGACCACAGTAAAACGGTGGACTACGATTGAAGTTTGAAGACTTTCTCTCTCTATAAATATTTTCTTCTCTCTATGCAAATGAATATGGCTTGTGGGAGGGAGAAAGATGAGAGTTTATATTGACCCTTAATTTCTGAAACGATGGCTCTTTGAGACACGTGTTAGCATCATCCCTCTTAATAGGCACACCTTTTCGTTTGCCCTTATGATGATCTTTGGAGTAACGTGCTCGGTTATCGCGTCTGTCTCTCTCCTCCACCATTATTAAATTCAAGGACTCACTGCCCTAGAAGATTTGTACAGATCTTGCAGCACGTTCACTCCCGTACAGCAACAGCCTTCTACGGCTACACGATCCTGTTGCGGGATTTTAAGCATGATTTCCAATTCAAAAACCTAAGTACAGCTATTACAGCTGTCACTTACCTCAATTTCGGTCTAACAGAAGCAAAAAATCAGCAACAAATCCTGTTTCAGTTATATTTCAGTCAAAAATTATCATAGATACAGAAAGAGTTGACAATACGACCTCAACAAAAACAAATCATTATGATCAATAACTCGACCTTACAGCATGAACGGTTCTCTTCAACACACAAAATGATTTCCCCACCAGCAGCCCTTTAGCAAGTTTATCCAGCACGATTTATCAAATTAATGCCTCATATAGCTCTACATCTAGTAGAAGTTTACAAATCACCCCACATCAGAGGCTGCAGCCAAGTTTCCACCCATGATGACAAGTGTTCAAGTTGACTATGATGATACTCTCACAACAAGGAAACAAATACATAACACGATCTACACAGTTCAACTCAACAATATTTCGATCTACATATTTTTTGACTAGTTCGATAGCAGTTCATTCAAGCAGTTTCAAACACTTACAAGACAAGATAAGAAAGTTCGAATTTATTATTTAAGAAAAATAATTTACAAGGACTAATACTTCAACCAGTTCGAAAATCAAGATTACAAGTTCTACAGACAATTTTTTCTTTTACAAAGAATAGCCTACGTTGCAGATGACAGTGCAACACTTGAGAAGAAACAACGGCGGGCCCAACAGAAGAACTCAAAGCCCAAGAAGAGGAACTGAGTGAGGTAGAGAACAAAGTTAATCCCACCACTCCTCCATAACCCCCACCTCTACTGGCGACGAAGGACCTCCTCCACCATTACAATGCCCAATCTTTAGCGGGGTATCGGCAGTACTTAATAGAGGACACCCCGGCCTTCTCATCCTCCGCCGCCACTGCATCCTCTGCAAGCATCCGAAGACAGGATTGACGGTGAGCAGCAAACAAAACCACATAATGGAATTGCCACATTTGATGATAATCATCCTCTATCTCCTCTACTTCTTCCTACGACATCCCATGGAAAGTTGGAGGAACAGAGATTGGAGTCGGTAAAGAAAGACTTTGGGTCCCAAAATAACGAGTGTACAGACTTGCCATTTTGGTCTGAACTCTAGCTTCATATGCTTGGCGTTGAGTTGTCACCATCACTACTACTTATAGCAATCGGAACGACTGACAAAGTTAACCAGGGTGAACAGTGATAGTAACTATTCACCATGTTTTATACTAGCAGCGTTTAATGCATGCCACAACTTCCAATAAGGTATTCATCACAAGTGCACATCTCAAGTAGAATTTTTGGGAGACCCAACAATCTAAACTATTATTCTTCCAAGATAAATTGAAGTCATCAATGCAACATTCAATTCAAACGACTGGACTTCTCAACCAACACCACTCGCAACACACGTTTCTCCTGCTATTGGCTGAGATGGGGCAGTTGTGAGAGCTTATTTCTAATCCTCATACTGAGTCCGATATTCGAACTCGCATAGCTCGAGTAAGCACACTGATAACCAATCAAAGACTAAAAGCAAGGAGATCATAGTACAGACTTCCTTACCTACAGTTCGAAGATATTAAAACATCCTATGACTTCGCGCTACAGAAGATACTCCTCCACTTATCAACAAGTCGTATGCATGCGAACATCATAAGAGATCGTATCTTCCCAACGGTCTGAAGTTACAGCTAAAAAATATTAATAGATCCGTTACAGATCAACAAATATCAAGACGTTACAGAAGACCATTATGAAGACTCATCAAAACCTGATATTGTAACGTCCATCATCAATGTAACCAACGGTCATATTATAAGACCTATAAAAAGAAACCTGGAGATCAAGGTCCAGGACGACTATTATTACCTAGAGAGAGCTCTTAGAGAAAATCATCCCTACCAAAAACTCAGAAACTTGATCTCTTTCTCTCTTTGTAATAGCTAGCATATATATAAAAACACCATTCTTTCAGAAACCCTCAGGAAAGGTCGTGGCTTTTAACCCATTCAAGGGTTTTACACGCTAAATCACGTGTCAATTGCTTTCAGTTCTCAACCACTATTATATATTTCAAAGGTTTAAAGCACTGTTTTCGGTCTCTGCGAAAATAGACTATTACAAACCCCATTATACCCTTACAAAAAATACGCACGTTGGAGTTAATCAATATCCCTTCCTCCTACCTCTTGTTGCATATATTTTCTGTAAGGGTATAATGGGGTTTGAATATGTCAACTATCGGTCAATTGACTTTGACTAACCGTAATCCGTTAAGGACTTAAATACAATAAGTGAAGAACTAAGGGGTCAATCACTAATTGGCCAAAAAACTTTGGGGGTTGTATCAAATTTACTCTTTATATTAATGACATACATATACTCTTAAAATAGTGGTACTCAAATTAGTTTGTGCTAAGAGATTGGTTGTAGTGTTTTGTAGATGTGGGGTGGTCCCTTTTGTTATATAAGAGCATGGGCAGCAGGCTCGCCATCGCTAACATAACAATCCAAATTCATTAAAAACCTCTTTTTTAGGATCGTCATCGTTCAAATCGCGCTAATATCTAGAAAATCAGTGGCTATCTGTGGCGAGCCAGTTTGAAGTGAAGTTGTCAGTGGGCCAACGTTATTGCTGACGTGTGAATTATTAAAAAAAAAATGATGACGTGTGACGTATTAAAAAATGTTTTTTATTATTATATATTTTTAATATTTAATCTGGGTAGGGCTATTTAAAAAAAAAATTATTTAATTTTTTTATAAATGTTGTACGGCAATTGAATTGGCGCCCAACATTTTTTATTTATTTTAATTTAAAAAAAAATCAGCAAAAAAAGTCTGACATCCATTCCCACCCTGACGAAGATCATTTTTTTTTATCTTGACTACATGTCATATTTTTTTTTTTTTTTTTTTTTTTCTTTTCTGATTTTAAGTCTACGTGGCTCGCTAACTTAGCCAGCGTGCTGCCCATGCTCTAAGTGGATCAAAAGCAATGAGTACTCTGTAGGAATCCAGGGAATCATGTTCTTCACATCCTGTATTTTATTTTATTTGTTGCTCATTAGTTACTCTATAATCTCAACTGGGGTTGGTTTCAACATTAGAGAACACATCTTAAACAGTAATGTTGAATAAGTTAGTTCCAACATAGTGACAGTGGCTTGCCATATTTCTTTTTTTTGTGAAAATTAAGCATTGTAAAAAAAGACGGAAACAAAACAAGGGTGGGGACAACCCTCTCCTCTCAAGAGCACAAGAGAGAAACAGGGAGCCTAACACCCAAAGAGACCAACAAAACAAAGTTAATGAACTCTAAAGTATGCTTTGCTATTCTCATCATCAGTAATTTGTAGCTTTAATTCTGTAGCTTTCAGTTCCATAAAGCCCACCCCAGTCAGAGTTTTTGAAAGGATAATGGCAGCTCTATTAGCTTCTTTAAAAATATGATGACAGCTGAAGGATTGAAAAGTATTCACCATCTGCATAATTTCCCGAACCACTGCCTTACACTGCCAATCCGGCTTGGTTTCTTTGTTGATTATCTTGACTGCTAACGTGGAAACAGAATTGATTTTAACCTTATGATAGTGATAGTGATAGTGGCAGGCTTGCTATGCTTACAAGTCCATAATAATAAAAATCAGGCTTTGTGTAGAGATAGCACATTTGCTCTTCTCTAGTTCCTATATAAGGCTTGTTACAGTGTTGTAATACACATTCAATCAAGAAAGCTTAAGAGTTCAAGACTCTTATTGTGGTGCCGAAGTTTCTGATGGAGATATAGGGTAGAGTTGTTCATGTCTATGTTGGTTGTGTAGATGCTTAGTTGAAGTGGGGTTTGGTATTTTTTGTTGTGAGTGTCAATGGAGGTCTCTTTGAAGGTTATTAATGTAGCATGTTTCTCATTGTTAGTAATAACATGGGTTCTTATAGAGTTCTTGAAACAAAAGAAGAGGGATGTTGAAGACGAGGGATTAAAAGAGGGAGCTTTACCTAGAAAATCCACTGTTTTCGCCAAAATCACTGTTATTTCGAACATTCTTATATCCATTCTATATTTGAGCTTTTGTTTCTATGAAATTTTCAAGCTCAAGACTCTCTCTTTAGAGTCTGTTTTGAAGGCAAGTGTTTGGGTGATAGTAACATTGTTTGCATTCTATTTGAGTAACAAGACCTTTAACAAGAGATGGCCATTAGTCCTTGTTGTTTGGTGGCTATTTTCCACCATTCTCAATACAGTTAATATCTCCATTTACCTTCTCGCCCATTTGAATTCTAACAAGTTTCCAAATTTTCTCCCAGAGGCTAATGTCGCAGATTTCGCTTCACTCCCACTGTTGATATTACTATGTTTCAATGCTCTACGTGTCAATTATGTTCAAAAACTTCAAGAATTCAAACACCCGTTGCTCCATAGAGAGGTTAATGATGTTCTTAGAGATGTTGATCCCTTTGCCAATGCCGGAATATGCAGTTTGCTTACTTTCCAATGGCTAAACCCGTTCTTCTCCGAGGGCCGTATTCGGAAACTTGAACTACATCAGATCCCTTCAGCTGCAGAGTCCGAGACGGCTGAAAAATCATTTTCGCTTTTACAAGAATCGTTTCGGAAGCAGAATACTGAAACTTTTTCTCTTTCGAAAGCTATACTACATTCTACATGGAAATCTCTAGCCATAAATGCAGTTTTCGCAGGTAAAGTTCCTCAATCTGATCTTGTGTTTCAAATTTTTATCAGCTCTAGATTTGTTAGCACATCTCCTAGTTTTTATGTACTTTTTTTTGTCGACATTAATCTTATGGGCCCATAGATATTGTCTCCTTAGGGTGATTTGTAGGAATATTATACAACAACTATGATCAATAAATAACATGTAAAAGAGATTATACTAACCTTTTCTCCTGCTCGTTGAGAATCCCATGTTCTTGAGAAGAGTCTTCCCTTAGATTGGCTGCAGACCTCAATGGGATGGTTTTCTGTATTATAGCCTCCAAGAGAGACTTCCTCTCTATTTAACCTGATAGAGTTTGAGTGATCTTCCCATTATACCCTCAAACCCTAATAAAGAGTAACACTAGGTCCCACCTACCTTAACTTGGTGTAACAATTGGGCACAACCAATAACACCTATACGACCTATTAACATGTGTGCTCGTGAACTGGAAGATACAATAAAGAGTAGTGCCGGTATAGATGAAAAATTCAACAATCTCCCACCCGGCGCTAACTCGATTTTAAGAAAAATAGTTTTAGCTTGATTCATGGTTTTTTTATTTATGAAAAGCGGATGGTCATCTTTTGTTTTTAAAATCACACATGATAATTTGTCGAAGGCAATGTTACATCAAACTTGACCGTCACTCTACGACTATAAAGATAGCTAACACGGTTTACGGACAAATTTTGGTCAGGCCTTTGAGCACATACCTAATTCATATCGTGGACATCAGGCTAGCAACCTTAATAGCTTTCAAGTGTAATTTATTTAATGGTAGAGTTTAGCGTGTGAATAACAAATGTACACCATAATGATGTGTTGGTACATTTCCATTAGTGTCCTGCAACATATGTTTACCAGACACATGTCATTTCAATACTTAGACAAACCGTCTTGCGAAGACAATCACTCATACTGAAATGAAGGCCAAAGGATGTGGAGCCTACCCATATCCAACCCAAGCAAACTTGAGAAACCTTTCAGTATTCTCTATAGGCACTTGATACTTAGACAACGTCATGTGATAAATCGCTAGTATTTAAAACTTTATTGCAATTGCATAATTTAAACTGAATATGTGCACATATAATAACGGATCCAAATATAATAGCAACTAAATAATCAAAATCAAATATAAATGTCGACCAAAATAATAATTGGGAATAACTCCTACATGGACAAAGAATCCCAATGCAGTAACAATAAATAAATAAATAACTACTCCACATAAAAGAACGATCCTCAAAGGGACTCCAATAATCACATACGCGTAACATGTCCCCTAAAGGCTGGTATCGGAAGTCCCTTAGTAAGCCGATCAACAATCATCTCCAGTGTCGATAAATAAGGAATCTCGATAATCTATTGTTGTACTTTATCACTCACAACGTGATACTTAATGTCAATATACTTGTTATCCATAGTCACATTATCATTCTTAATATACTTGATGACTGCCTCATTGTCACAAAATACTCGCAATGGTCTAGAAATTGAATTAACAACCTTCAACTCAGAAATAAACTGTTTGAGCCATACAACATGTCGGGAAGCCTCATAACAAGCCACATACTCTGCTTCCATAGTCGAGGAAGGTACAAGAGACTGTTTGACACTTCTCCTCGAGATAACGTCATGGGCAAGCATAAAAAACATAACCAGAAGTAGACTTTTTGACATCTCTGTCCCCTGTAAAATCTGAGTCAGAGTAGCCCAAAACCATGAGCTCATCTGATCTCGTATAAACCAATCTGTAATCTCTAGTCCTCTTCAAATAGCGAAGAACTTTCTTGGCAGTGAATAATATAGAAGGGTTCTGCTAGTACCTTACTAACATCCCAATAACAAAACTGATGTCGGGTCTCATACATATCATGCCATACATGAGGCTACCAACAACTGAAGCCTATTCCTTGGCGATGTCTGAAAAGACTGTCTCGTGCGGTATCTTCTTCTTGAAGATATCTCCCTTCACAACAGGGACTTCACTTGCTTTGCAATCTTGCATGCCATACCTCTTCAAAACTTTATCGATATACGTACTCTGAGATATGCCAAGTATCCATCTGGTCTTATCTCGCTCAATCATGATGCCAATAACATAACTGGCATCTCCCATATCCTTCATATCAAAATGCTGAGATAAGAAGCCTTTCGTCTCCTGAATAAACCGGACGTTACTAGTAGTGAGTAAAATATTGTCGATGTACAAAACCATAAATATAAAATGTCTCCCACTCTGTTTGACGTATATACAATGATCCATTTTGCACTCAACAAAACCGTGGTTCGAAACCACCTCATAAAACTGTAGGTACCACTGCCTAGACGCCTACTTGAAACCCCTCGCAACAAGTCTCGCTTTGAAACGCTCAACCTTCCCTTCAGAATCTCGTTTGGCCTTAAAGATCCATTTGCATTCAACTGTCTTAGATTCTTCAGGTAAAGGTGTCAACTCCCATACAAAGTTGTAAGACATAGAATTCATCTCATTTGTCATGGCATTACGCCACTGATCTACAAAACTATTAGCCATAATTGTACTGAAAGATACTGGATCCTCGAAATTAAATAAATCCCCTTCAACTGAATAAAGATGGTAATCTAAAGAAATAGCTAAACGCCTCTCTCTAGAGGATCTTCGAGTAGGAGCAAAAGGCTGAACTAGAGGTGGAATAACATGAAGCTGAACAAGAGCGGGTGGAGAAAAGATCTGAGTGATAATCGGTGCTACGACGGGGTCTGGAACTAGGTCTGGAACCGTATTCATCACATTGTCAATATTAGATAAACACGAAAGCATAACAGCACTAATCAGAATAACAGTTGGACTCCGAGTTTCAGAACCCTCCTAAAAAATAACCTCTCTATGAATAGTATTGGTAAAGTGATCTCCCTCCTCTATGAAATAAGCCTGAGCACACTCAACAATCTCCATGGGTCGAGAAGGACAATGAAACCTAAATCCTTTTCGATAATGAAGAAACTAATAAAGAAACAGCTAACAGGGAAACTAATGAAGAAACAGTTAACAATCCTCAAATTTAACTTTCCGATATTCAGGTTAAACAATTTTGCCTCTACAGAACAACACCAAACATGTAAGAGATTAAGACTAGGATTTCTCCCAGTCCACAGATGATCTAGGAGTAGTATACTGGGCTACAATACCCTGATCCGGCAAATACTAATAAAAGGGTCCCTAGTGTTGACCGTCTTGATCGATCTTAACATAATACTCCCCTCCACGATCTAACCGGGCAACCTTAATCTCTAGCCTCTTCCTAGAAATATGTCATAGTCGTTTGTGCCATAACATCAAAGATTACTTATAACACTAGAGTGTTTAGAAGTTGATGAAAAATTAACCTCAGCAAATAAACATAATCTAAATGTCTCAAAGGAGTGATCAAGAGATAGATGATATAACCTATCAAATGATAGAAGAGTGCAACCGAGAAACTAAAAATGGAGATCGTCTTATCGAAGGAACATAAAAGGTGTCTGTCATATCTAATGTAACACCCGTGTCTAAAACCAAGCAAAAAATACCAACAAACTCAATAGGAAGGCTTCTAACATCTCCCGAGAAAACCTGTTCCTCAGGCCTTGCCGGCCGCCTGCTGATGAACCCTTGTGGAGAATTTGAAATGTAAACAGCTGCCTCATAATTTAACTACCAAGAGTTGGTGAGAATATCAACCAAATTGGATTTAAAGCAAACATAAGTGTGCGAGCGCATATTTCCACTGCCGTCATACTTTAGCGATAAAAGTTGAGATAAGTTACTGTACTACCTTCTCTTGACGAAACCCTCAAACTGTTTCTTAATGATATCTAACAGTTCCTTTGTGGTACCTTTCCAGTTTGAGTAGTTAGAGTTCGTCAATGTCTCAATATTAATTAGTTGGTTCTGGATCATAGGATCCATAGCTGCAAAAACCAAAGACTTATATTAGAACGTGCAAAAAATTAAATTTTATGCACGTTTAACTTGATCTGTAAAAGATTTATAATTTGATGTTTTAAATCTCAATCCTACCTGGGGTTAGGATGGTCGAGTCAGAGTGTATATAATATTTATGGTATTGATTATTCACTCTGCGGGTACAGTTATGTATCATAAAATCCTTCTTTTGGGTAGTGATTTAACATACATTGCCCCGTAGTTGGTGATCACTCACGCTCAAGACTAGACTGGTCACTTACAGTTTGACTCTAGACACTTCCTCACCTTTGGGCCGAGGGTTATCATCATCTTCCTGTACCGTGTAGCCTATCTTGACCCACTAATTAATTAGAAGTTTCTTAGCCTCCTTTGGGTGGTCTAATTATTTCAAGTTCAATTAATGCAAAGTAGTCTTAATGAGACTTTACGAAATAGTCTCAAAATGAGGAGAAACATTTAACTTCATGGGTAAAACTCCTTTGGGTGTATTTGCAAATTTTATATCCAGCCTTCCTAACGACTACTTGATCTCACTTAAACCCCATTGGAGATCCTTGGACATCAACGCCCTATATCCATTATATATATATATATAATTAATGCCAGATATTTTGTATCTAATTAATAATAAACATGATTGATTCATTTCTCAAGTAATCATTAATTAAGTATTGTAATTCCGGGTCGACATATAATTGGTACTCATGAAAATGTCTAGGTAGTCAACATAATAATGTTACAACTTCAAATCAGATATATAAGTCTTAAGACATAACTTCAAGTGGACTAGTCACACATAGGCGTTCATCTACATTCCACGACACGACAACCGCAGAGTCCTCAAAAATAAGCAAGAAGCACAATAAAAGACACACATATATATATATATATAAGCAGAGTTTAGAGAACAACAAACAAACAAACAAAATTGTGAGTAATCTTCAATCCTCAATCGCTACTCGTTAAGTTGAACGCCGGCAGATCGGACAGAGCTATCAAGGTTAAAGACATCGATATGAATATATCGCGGTCAGACACAGAAACTAATCAGCTATGAATACGACCCAGCCAACGCCGACAGACCGGATAGAGCTATTAAGATTAAAGACATCGCTATGAATATAGCCAACACCTCATCTTTTGAAATCTTCGGCTAACTCGAATCCCCCCAAAAATCAAAACTGATTTGGGAGATTAAATTGAATTTCACTAAAGATCAAATTAGCCAACAAATCAATATCGAGTAGAGGGGTCAATACATCAAACCCTAGAATAAAGATAGCTTAATTTGGGGAAGAACACTCATTAAACCCTGTAATCGGCCTTCTATGAAAGATTACGAGTTGGGCAATCACTAAAATTTGGGGAAGAACACCCATAAACCCTAGAAACCCAATCACAGTTGTGGCAGAGAACACGATTCTAAATAGCTCTTTTGAATCACAAAAATCACAGAGTCGAGAACGAGTGAGTTTTAAGCACGTCGCCAATGTTGAAAACAGAAGAAAACCCTTTCTCTATATGTAAAATTTGAGATAGAGAGAAAAAAAAACCTTTTGGGAAAGAGTGGATGTAATTTCGTGAGACATTGAGAGAGAGACTCGGTGAACTACAACAAAGTAATAAAGTACTCTAACACAACAAAGTGCAGAGAAACAATCAGATGTGTGATCTCTTTATTATAAATAAATTAATCATAATATGCTGACAGGGCTGGCAATTTAGCCCGCCCCACCCGGCCCTTAATGAGGCGAGGTGAGGCGGGTTTGGTATGACTATAGTGGGTATGGGGCGGGTTTGGTTTAAAAAAACCCATTTAATTAATGAGGTAGGTCTGGTTTAAGGCTTAAATAAATGGGGCCCCATCACCCGACCCATTTATACATGATATAACGTGAATACCCTTACATACAAGTTAAATCTAATTATGATTTCTAAACTCTGAAGACATAAGACATGTTTCTTCCTCCTCTCCTATAATTCTGCCTTCATAACTTCATTTTAACCTCCATCTGTCCATCAGCTTCTCTTCTTCTTATACAGACCTATCGAAACTAGTTGGCTTCATTTCAACCTTATTTTGAAGACATGTTTTCAATTATGGCTCAATGGAGAAGTGAGGGTTAAATTGCCTCTGATCCTCAGTTGGCTTAAGTGAAGGTTAAATTGCCTCTAATCCTCAACTCATTTTTCCTCATTCTATTGAAGATTAAATGAAGAATTATCTCAAATTTATTCCTAGCAGCTCTTTTTTTTTTGTACAAGTGATTTATGATTTTTAAACGGGTGTTGGGGAGGGTTTGGTATCGGCAAATTTAAACGGGGCGGGTTTGGGTATTCCCCCTTTAAGTTAAATGGTATTGGGGTAAGTTTGAGGGTAGGGTAATTTGGCGGGTATGGGGATGGTATTGCTCTACCCGCCCCAAACCCGACCCATTGCCACCCCTATATGTTGTATCCTAGCGACTGATACCAATTGTAGGATTATTATACAATAACTATGATCAATAACTAACATGTAAATGAGATTATACTAACCTCTTCTCCTGCTTTCTGAGAATCCCCTGTTCTTGAGTGGAGCCTTCCCTTGGATTGGCTGCAGACCTCAATAGGATGATTTTCTGTATTGTAGCCTCCAAGAGGGACTTCCTCTCTATTTAACCTGATAGGGTTTGAGTGGTATTCCTATTATACCCTCAAACCCTAATAAAGAGTAAGACTAGGTCCCACCTGTAATAGCCTATTTTCGTGATGTCGAAGATAGTGTTTTACACCTAAGTAAATCATAACGTTTGATGATAAAATAAACAATAGTCGACACAAGATTTAGCGTAGAAAACTTTTGAATAGGTTAAAAACCACGACCTCTCTTGAGGATTTTAGAAAGTGAGAGAGATATTTATTCAGATTGCTAGATATTATAAAGGGAGTTCTGGATGATTCTGCAGAGTTTCTGGTTAGAGCTCTTTTGGTTTGAAAGAGATTTGTTAGCAAGAAGAGTCGTCCCTGTTTTGTAGTTCTATGGCCCTATTTATAAGTCTTATAATATGACCGTTGGTTTACATTGATGACGTGCGTTATGGTCGCATATACTTGATGAGTCTTTATGAGGTCTTGTGTAACGTCTTGATATCTGATACTTGTTTATCTTGTAATGGCTTCTTTGATGTTTCTATCTGTAACTTCTATAACTTCGATATGCTGAGGTTGATATCTTGTAATACGTTCTTCTTTAGTGTTTCTGTAACTTTGAACTGTTGACAAGGAGGTCGATATCTTTTGTAGTACGATCTTCTTGTCTTCTATCCTTGAATAATTATAAGTACGGCTGATCGGACTGCTTGAGATCGATATTTGAACTTAGTGCGAGGATTGGAAATAAGTCCTTACACCACCTACCTTAACTTGGTGTAACAATTAGGCACAACCAATAACACCTATGACCTGTTAACATGTGTGCTCGTGAACCGAAACATACAATAAAGAGTAGTGCCGGTATAGATGGAAAATCCAATATGATTATGTCAGGAAAATCGTGTAACGAAGGGGAGATATAGAGACTTAGCTAGCCAAGGGAGAGAGTAGTAAGATGACTTGTTTTCTTACATTCCTATAATATGTAACTATTTTTCTTATATAATTTGTTCATGATAAGTTGTATTTACTGATCTGAAATTATATTCCAGGTCTAAACACACTTGCTTCCTACATCGGTCCATTACTAATCACAAGTTTTGTCAACTTCTTATCGGGAAACGTGATGATTCAAGCCATATGGACTTATTCTTTCATTATGTTTCTTCTTTGCCAAGACGGTTGAATCACTATCACAGAGGCAATGGTACTTTGGAGCTAACAGAATCGGCATTCGAGTTCGAGCAGCTCTGATGGTCTCGATATACAAAAAAAGTCAATCGATCAAGTACGTAAGTCCAAACAATGGGAGAATAGTGAATTTCATCAATTCCGACGTAGAGAGGATTGGTGACTTTTGTTGGTACATTCATCAAATCTGGTTACTCCTCATCCAAGTGTTTCTAGCTTTGGCCATTTTGTACAAAAATCTTGGTAGTGCTCCCGCTGTTGCTGCTCTCTTCTCCACAGTTTTTGCGATGGTAAGCAACACTCCATTAGCTAATTTACAAAAAACACTTCACTCTAAGATCATGAAAGCTAAAGACTCAAGAATCAAAGCTATTTCAGAGACTTTGAAGAGTATAAGAGTATTAAAGCTACATTCATGGGAAACGACATACTTGAAGAACATCTTAAAACTTAGAGAGGTAGAGAGAAGTTCGTTGAAGAAATACCTCTATACATGTGCAACTGTAGCTTTTCTCTTCTGGACTTCACCAACATTAGTTTCAATCACAACTTTTGGTGTTTGTATTCTAATTAAAGCACCATTAACATCTGGACCTGTTTTATCGGCTCTAGCTACTTTTCGTATACTTCAAGAACCAATATATAATCTCCCGGAGCTTATTTCTATGATTGCCCAAACTAAAGTCTCACTCGACAGAATCCATGAGTTTATTGAAGAAACTGAACATGAGAAAAAAGTTAGTCCAGATCATGTTCCTAAAGCATCAAGTATTGCAGTTGAGATCAAGATAGCGGAATACACATGGGAAACAAGTATTTCATGCTTGAAGAAACCTGCAGTAAAAATCTCAGAGGAGATTAAAATCAGGAGAGGTGATAAAGTTGCGGTGTGTGGGTCCGTGGGGTCAGGGAAATCAAGCCTACTTTATAGTATACTTGGCGAGATCCCACGAATTTCCGGCGTAGGGATTAAGGTGTTTGGTTCAAAAGCATATGTTCCTCAAAGTGCTTGGATTCAAACAGGAACAGTTCGAGAAAATGTGATATTTGGGAAGGAGATTAGGAAAAATTTCTATAAGGATGTGTTAAAAGGTTGTGCACTGGATAAAGATATTGATATGTGGGTTGATGGAGATTTGAGTGTGGTAGGAGAAAGAGGCGTAAATCTAAGTGGAGGGCAAAAGCAGCGGATTCAGATTGCACGCGCCATTTATAGCGAGTCAGATATTTATTTGTTAGATGATCCTTTCAGCACCGTAGATGCTCATACTGGAGCACATTTGTTTAAGGTAAACAAGAATTTATCATCTCTTTTTGTTATAATTTATTTGTGTCATATGGAAACAGAAATATAAAAGAATTCTTTTTAAATGATGCTAAGTGAATTAGTTTATGCACAGGAATGTATAATGCGGCTATTGTCTCAAAAGACAGTTATTTACGTAACAAATCAATTGGAATTCTTGGACGCTTCAGATCTTGTTTTGGTAAGTTATTTTTCACTTGTTCAATTGTACCATATTGTTTATACAACACGTTGGTAAGCCTAAATGTAAATAAATTAAGTGTGTGAGTATTCTAAATTCTTTTGTTAATATTCAATAGGTAATGAAAGATGGGAAGATTGTGGAGTCAGGAAAGTACCAAGAGTTGATTGCCGATCCGAATGGTGAGCTTGTGAGACAAATGGCTGCTTACAACCACTCTTTGAGCCAAGTGACCTCACCACAATTCCATAGATCCGTATCATGTGCACCCTGCGAGAATCAAATCAAGCTTACTGAAGAAAACGCTGATGATCTTATGGACAATGAGAAGGCCTTGGAGAGAAATCATGAAGAAGAAACAGAAAATGGTAGAGTTAAATGGAAAGTTTACTCTACATTTATGACTTCTGCTATAAAGGGGTTCTTATTCCCGTGATCCTCATTTGTCAGATTATATTTCAAGGGTTACAAATGGGAAGTAATTATTGGATTGCTTGGGCAACCGAGGAGGGAGGTAGAGTGAGCAGAGAGAAACTTATAGGAGTTTTTGCCTTGATGTCTGGTTGTAGCTCCATATTCATCTTGGGGAGAGCGGTTTTACTTTCAACAATCGCCATTGAAACCTCTCAAACGCTTTTTCTGAGTATGATGATCTCTATTTTCTGAGCACCTATTTCATTCTTCGACTCGACACCATCAAGTCGAATACTAAACAGGGTGAGTTCTTTGAGTTCTGTTTTTTAAAAATTATGAGAACTCTCTGAAATTAATAAGTACTATCTTCAAAATTTATGATCAATAAGTTAATATCTTTTGAAAGCTCCCTAATGATCAACTCATAGATACTTCCACCTTTGGGTAATTTTGAAATGCCATATGTTAGTATCTCTTCAATCATATGTTCCTATGAATCTTTATTATCGTTTATCATGTGTTTCCCATCCATTTCATACATTTCTAGAAAACAATTTTATTTGTTTGTAGTGAAAACCTTAGTAACAAAACAACCTTTTCTGAGACTTAATAATATTTGTGTAATTAATTTTGAGTTTATGTTTGACATTAATTACAAAGCAGTGTTCTATGTTTTTTTCAGTCTTCCATAGATCAGAGTACAGTGGACACAGATATTCCATACAGGTTAGCAGGATTAGCTTTTGCAGTTATTCAGCTTTTGAGCATTATCATCCTTATGTCCCATGTTGCATGGCATATATTCCTTCTCTTTCTTGTCATTGTTGGGATCTCTATCTGGTATCAGGTGTGAAAACAAACTTTGTTGTGCAATTTAAGAATTAGCATCAAATCATATTTGATTATATTGGAGTTAGTTTCTATTCGTAGAAGTTAACTTCTGTATAAAACTAACTTCATGTTTCCACTTTCCAGCCTTATGTATTAAGTAATATGTGCATTTGGTACCACACTTATTTGAGATCTATGCAGGTTTATTACATTACTACAGCCAGAGAACTAGCCAGAATGGTGGGGACTAAAAAATCTCCGATCTTGCATCACTTTTCAGAATCCATTACTGGAGCAGCAACAATCCGTTGTTTCAATCAAGAAGATCGGTTCCTTGTGAAATGTCGCAACTTAATTGATGATTACTCTAGGCTCACTTTCCACAACTCGGCTACAATGGAATGGCTTTGTGTGCGAATTAACTTCTTGTTCAACCTCGTCTTCTTCATTGTTCTAATTATCTTGGTGAGCTTACCACAGGCCGCCTTTGACCCTTGTAAGTTTCCTCTATCAACCCTTCCTTTGTTTTTCGTTTTTTTTTGCTAAGATGAAATACTAAGTGCCAATCATTTAGATCTAACATTACTTATAGAAAAGGATTTGAATTTTCATATTGTAAGATATTTTGCTTCCTTGGGAAAATTTATGTATGGGCAATGTATCTTTGATTATGGGGGCAGTTATAAAGGGCACTTCAGCTTAATATTTGAACATTGCTTGGTATTCACGAATAACAGTATACATCGTAGGCCTTGTTTGTAATATATTTTTTTGGGTATCTGAAAGTATAATATAAAAAATCAATGTGGCCTCGAAATAAATGTAGATTTTTTCCCTTTAAAATACCCCATTTTCTTAAACATAATAGTATTGCTTGGATATGCCGTATTGCAAGTTGAATGATACTATTTCCGGATAATCTTAGCAATTCTTGACGAACTAATATAATTATGAAATGATCTCCAGGTTTAGCAGGACTAGCAGTCACCTATGGTCTAAACCTTAATGTTCTACAAGCATGGGTGATCTGGAACCTCTGCAACGTCGAGAACAAGATGATATCAGTAGAGAGAATTCTTCAGTTTTCAAATATTCCAAGTGAAGCCCCATTGGAGATCGAAGGTTTTAAGCCCAATCTGGATTGGCCAACTAATGGAACCATTGAAATTGACAATCTATATGTCCAATATAACTCTTTTCTACCCATGGTTCTTAGAGGAGTCACTTGCGTGTTCCCAGGAGCTAAAAAGATTGGAGTTGTGGGTCGAACTGGTAGTGGGAAGTCCACGCTTATCCAAGCTTTGTTTAGATTAGTTGAGCCATCAGAAGGAAGGATTTGGATTGATGGAGTAGATATTTGTAAGATTGGCTTATATGATCTGAGGTCTAGATTGAGTATAATTCCACAAGACCCAACACTGTTTCAAGGAACACTTAGAAAAAATCTGGATCCTCTAGATCATCATTTGGATTTTGAAATTTGGGAGGTATGAACCTGCATGCAATTGTTTTTTTCTTTCTATTCTTTCGTTTATGATCAAATTATTGAAGTGTGTTTGGGTCCAGGTTCTAAACAAGTGTCATCTTGAAGAAATAGTAAGACAGGATCAAATGCTTCTTGACGCTACAGGTACTTCACATAAATTTAGATGTTTCAAATAAGGGTATGTGCTTTAGTGCTTTAGCGGTAGAATGTCATCGAAATATGTGGTGTTTTATTTACGATCAGAGGATTCAGAGCACTATAAAACTCATGGCATGCATTTTGAT
This sequence comes from Kingdonia uniflora, assembly GCA_014058105.1. Lineage (NCBI taxonomy): Eukaryota > Viridiplantae > Streptophyta > Magnoliopsida > Ranunculales > Circaeasteraceae > Kingdonia > Kingdonia uniflora. Next base: position 228,351 of record JACGCM010000857.1, read on the forward strand.
TGAAAGACTGAAAATATAACTGTTAGTAATATGTTCTTGGGTTGTATGGTTGCAGTTGCAGAAGATGGTGAGAATTGGAGTCTAGGACAGAGGCAGCTGGTTTGCCTGGCAAGGGTACTGCTGAAGAAGAGGAAGATTTTGGTGTTGGATGAGGCTACTGCTTCGGTGGATACTGGAACAGATAACTTAATTCAGAGAACATTAAGAGAAGAAACGAGCAATTGCACAGTTATCACTGTAGCTCACCGGATCCCTACGGTGATTGACAATGACTTTGTTATGGTGCTTGATGAAGGTACAGTGAAAAAATTGAAATGGTTCTTTATAATATTCGAATAAGCTCGTGAAGAAACATGCTTAAAGCTTCTTTTTTCTTCCTCGTTTCTATTGATGCAGGAAAAATCATAGAGTACGACTCTCCAGCTCAGTTACTCAAAGATAACTCATCTGCATTTTCAAAGTTAGTAATGGAGTTCTTAAGGAGGTCATCGAAGAGTGAACGCAGGGCCGCCCCTGTAGTTTTGGAGGCCCTAGACGGAACCCAAAAAATGTCCCCCCCCCCCGCTAAATTTTTTTTTTTTGTAATCCTCGAATAATTTTTTCTACACATACCACATTAATACATTATGATAAAACATTTTTGAACATAGAATCAATAATAAAGCAAAGATTTTTCATGAACTCTCTATTCTTACATCACTCCTAGAGATTCCCACAGTTTTTTTAGTCCTAAAAAAGATGTTCTTTGGGACTTTAATGGGTGGGCAAACACAGAAAATGTTGGATTCCCAGTTTCCCGCTGATGTAGAAGCAATGTGCCCACACTACTCTCTTTTGAGCTCTTTTTTACTCCACACCTCTGGCATTTGTTCAACATTTCAAGTGGTTTGCTTTCTCCTAAAGGTAAAAGGTAGACTTTGAAGGTAACTCTAACTCTAACTCTTGGAGTCTTGGTTGTTCTTTTTCTCAATTTCTACATACTACAATCATGGGGCATGTTTATTGTTTATTTAGCTCTATGGTGTTAAGATCGGTGGATCAAAGTTAGTCCCACATTGGGTAGAAGATGTAGTTCACACAAGGATATAAGAAGATACAGACTATTAAATTGCACTGAGGCCTTTTAAGAACAAAGCCCCACACCTAGCCCAACCCAACTAGGTGGTGAAGGTGGGGACAATATCGGTGCAACGGGGGCTCGGGCCCCTAGGATTAGGATTAGCTACCCCTGAATTCCTAACATATGGAAGTAAAGAACTTAAGATTTTTGTGGTTTTGTGTAGTTCAAGCTTTAATGGGTATTAAAGACTCTCTAGAGGATCCTCATGGAGTTCTAGACTAGAGGATCCTCATGTTTATTTACACAAATCTTTCCCCCTGCACTAAATTGTATTATGTCCTGATTCGTTCTTCGTTATTTTACAAATCCAATCCATTAGTTACACAAATCTTTCCCCCTAAATCAACAAAACCATTACCAATTTCCTAAATCAACAATGTCTTATTCGTTTTTGCCCTAATTTCTGCAATTGTTCATAACTCGTAAGAATAAGATTTCAAAGAGTCAGAGGAGGGAGTACCTAAAGTAAACCTTGAGCTTTTACTTACGATTGTGCCGATGTCTGATCATGTCTCATGTTTGCAAGTTAACAGCTGGGGAGTGGAGAGAGAGAGAGGCACTCAATACAGGCCTTTCATTCTTGAGAGAGAGAGAAGTCCAAAAAGAATTTTTTTTTGGCTCATGAGGCTGTATTTTGGAGAGCCGGCCTATTTTTCATCAAAAATTGGAGGCCCCAGAGGGCAGTCTCATGGGGTCTCCATACCCAAATGTTACCTGACTCATTCGTAATTACTTGATGAAATAATAGGCATTTTTGGAAGTCCAACACACAACTTTTCATGTACGAAATAAAGAGTATTTTGGGAAGTTTAACTTCAAATTAGGGGCATTTATGTAAATCTTCCTTGAGCATTTTGTCTCTTCAACCCAAACAATACTTTTTCATCCAAACCCAAACAATACTTGTTCTTCCAAACCATACGGTGATGCACACTAGAAAAGCTTGATGCTTCTAGCTAATTTACTAGCTCGAGATAGCCGAAACCCAAACACTCACACACTCTCTCTCTCTCTCTCTCTCTGAATCGATCGATCAATTTTTCTTCAGCCATGGGAGACCCATCGAATTCAAACCTCTTCAGGTGCGTTGATCTCTCTCTCTTATTTGGGATTTCAGACTGTTTCTATATATATTTTGGTTTTGAAATGATTCATTTTGATGCAAATTTCAATTGTTCCGATCCTAAAATTGAATATCAGATTTATAAGTTATTAAAACTGGATCAATTATAAATAGACGAACAAGATGCGCGAACTCCACTATAAAATTTGAATGATTCAAATTTCCAAAGCATTGGTTTTGCCTGATAGTATTTTCAAGGCTACATGTTCTGGTAACTAAAAAATTCATAAATACTGCAATGTTTCAAGGTAATTAACAACTTCTCTATATGCATATATATATATATATGTTCCTCCATTTCTACCAAAAATTGCCTATACTATATTATCTAATAAGATGTACAATGTGTATATTTGTTAAGCTCAATTAGGGTAAATCATGTATACCTATGTACTTTTCCTTATTAACCATGCCCACGTTGTATTAATATATAGAGGTTTTACTGTATATTATACTAGGCTTCGTTTAGGAACATTGTCGGTAAACTAAACGATTAATGACCATTTGATATGCCTAAATCACCGAAAATATTTATGATAACAAACATTTCCAGTGTTCTAAGTGGAGCTCAAAGTCATGCCCCTGGGAACTTCAACTATAGGTTTATACCAAAAAAGATAATGTGTATGAAGAGCCCTGACCTTCTTACTGGATATGAGGTTGAGTGAATTTGGAGATAGCCATAGATTGGTGAAGAAGAGATGAATGAATGTCTTCTGCTGTAACTGCTACAATTCTTATAGGGTTTCCTTTGATTTCTGTTGAGCCAATAGTGGGAGAAAAAGCCAAAAGTATGAAAGAAAAGGGGCTTGAATATATGTGTTCAGTAAGGTAGACACATGTGTCAAGTTATGGAGCTTTGGTTTGTATAAATTTGTTGGAGCATTTTATAGTAGCAAAAAAAAAAAAAAATGCCACCGAAGGATACAACACAGCCTGAAGGCTATCACCACAATTCTCTTTGCGACGAAGGGATTCGAACTCACGACCCTCCTTTCTCTTAATTTTTTTTGGCAAATCAACCGTATTGACATGTACGACCTTACTGATACTTTCATGTTAGACTCACATATGTCTTGCCTAGTAGTGATATAAGCTATGGATTTGAAAGAAAAAAACAAAAACAAAAAAAACAAAACGGTTGAATGATATTCTTTCAGTAAAACTATCTACCTAAAAAACGTAAATAGCACTTTCGATTTCCTGAAATTGCATCTAAAATGTTTATGGTAATATGTTACGTTATTTTTGAGAAGCCATGTTATATACACTAAGAGGTCATGTTTTTTTTTTCAGTTTTAGGGAATGATATAAGCCAGGCCAGCTACACATTTGATTCATACCAATATACTCTTCACATCTCCTTGAGGCGCTTGTGGAGCTCTGTCCGTATACACGCCTTGAGGCGCTTGTGGGTTTCATCTCTTTTGGTACTCTGGTTTAGGTTCATGAGTTTGGGTTTGCGGATCTGTCGAAAGTTTATATCTTTCGTGGTAATAAGGATATTAACAAGGGTCCGGTTTTAAATTAATTGGGTCTTAGAATTTTGGGGCAGAGATGGTCATATCAACAAGGGGTTTCAAATAATTTGGTGGCTGCTGGTCTTAGTCGGTTTTTATTGCCCACATAATATATAGTGTTCTTATTCAATATATACTACCCTTAACTCCTTTAATTTAGTAGTATTTATTCTTTTCTGAAGCATAGTAGTCACTAGCACGGGGTCTGGTTTTTTTTTTTTAGATATCGATCAAATTTATACTTCTTTGTGTGTGCCAATTATGTTATTAGATGACAAACCTCGTACTATAATTAACACAATGATCAATAGAGATAGATTTATCACAAAAGAAAGAGAAATACAAGAAAATAATAGAAGTAGTTCTTGACATGTCAGAAAATAATTAACACTGGTAGTCTTTGGTTGCATGTGGATTTTCTTGAAACATCCCTGGAAAAGTTTTTGGCCATGCAACGGGTTTCAAGAAAGATGACTTGTATTTGGTATCCTATTTCTTCGTAGTTTTTTGGTTTTATAGAAAGCATCCATGAAAATTTTCTCAGTTACGCAAGGGGTGTCATGTATCCTTCAAAAAATCAATCTTATGGTGTTGAGTTTTTTTATAACCTTGAGTATTTTTCAATAAAGGTAAATTTTTCTTGCTTCAAGTTTCAGGTATAGTTCAAAGCAGCTAGAATAAAATTATAAGCATTCTGAGTCTGAAGATGGAGTTGATGGAGAAAACAAGGTGTATTGAGAAATCAAAGAGCAGAACAAACCCCATTCCTTTCCAATGGAAGGAAAATATCTGGTTAAGCTGTCAACTGAAAGGTCCCTCAACATGTTCCAACTCCAAAGTTGATGGAGAAATCCCATTCATAAAAAAATATTGATAGGTGACAGCCGAACCGAGGTTATGTAAGATGTAGTCTTGGTGTAGAAGAAACAGGACGGAGTAGTGGCTCGATAGATGCTCGAGAATATTCCACTAACTTAGATATCAGAAGCTGTGATGCCTTTGGAGAAGTTAGCTGCAGATGATGGAGTTACCATGTCTGCTTCATCATCTATTTATAGAAACTCATCATCTCTTCCACCACCACCTCTTTTCAGGTCTGGAGCTGACAACAACTATTCATTATTGGGATCGTCCGATGATGACAATAATAAAGAGGCAGACCCAACAATCGTTGATGATTCTAATATGAGGTGAGGATAAGGAAATAATGTTTGAAGGGTTGTCCCAAACTGGGTTTCACCTGTTCCAAATCCCGATGCTGTTACATATGCAACTCTTATAGATGGGCTTCAAAAGGTTGGTAGGGATGAGGATGCCCTTGTAGTCTTTAATCAGATAATGAGGACTGGTGTTACTCCTACATTGACAGCTTATAGACATTAATGACTTGGTTTTGTTAAAAGGGTAAAGTTACTGCAGCTTTCAATATTTGGTTCAAATATGTAAAAAGTCTTCCAGATCGTGAAGAGGGGGCAAATAAGAATAGTTGAAGAAAACTTTGAACGTGGGGATTTGGAAGTAGGTGTATGAGGCTTACTCGAAATGGACGTGAAGTGCAAGACATTTGATCCATCACCATATTCCAATTCCCTTAATGGATTTTATTAGGCTGGAAGGCTAAATAAAACTTTAAAGATCTTTTATCTCTGAAGAGTTTAGGATAGACCCAACACCCCCAAGTTGTGTAACGTTGATCAATGGCCTCTGTGGAGAAGGAAAGGTTGATCTTGCTTCAGGTATCTTTCTATATGCATTAGAGAAAGGTTTCTTATTGATGCTGAATGTGTGCAACCGACTGATTTGGTCCCATATCTAGCAAGATAAAACAAAACACGTGCTTGACCTGGTAACAAGAATAATCTCTGCGGGTTATAACTTGAAGGTCTATCTCTACCAGCCTACAAATGCTTTATTACGAGGTTGCCGGTGCAAGTTACAGATGGAAACATTTTCTCCTTACTAATACTTATGTTTCCAGCTTTTCATTTTTGGAATCTGGATAATTATGATTCAAGAACGTTGTATTAGGAGTTTTCCCATCATGTTTATTAGTGCTGAATTATGAGATGCTTCTTTGCATGTACCTAACTTGCTTCCCAGCCTGCAGTTCAGGTACTATTAATATACAATTTCACCAAACTTAGATAGTGGTAATCCATATATGACCTTAAAGGTTTGGAAACATGTGTCGACGATAATTTGCTGATACGGTGATCCAAGTTCATAATTTATCACCATTTGTCTGAGTAATCCTTTGGTGTAATTGAGAGATTTTAGTAGTTATACACATGTTGGGTGGATAAATCTGAATGTGACCCTTGTCGGGGTTAGTCAACTCCAAGACCTCCATTTCTTTTGAATTATGGTCATAAACCGCAACGAAAAAACAAAGAATGGATTCCCCACTCAAAACATCAACTGATGAAGAAATAATTCCCCACTCAAAACATCAACTGATTTGAACTTCTTCCTTTCTTTCTCTTTGGTATATAAAAATTTGTTCCATTAGTTGCACTATCATCAATGGAAGGAAATGGTTATACTCGAGATGGCACAGTTGACCTTCAAGGGCAACCGATTTTTGCCTCTAAAACTGGGAAATGGAAGGCTTTCGCTTTTCTTCTCTATAAGTCTTTGATTATCTAAAAATTCTGATTTTTTCAGATCATAAAGGGATATTATAGCAATTCTGTAAGGTTTAATAAATAAGCGGCATTACCATACTGATTTGAATATCTCTTTTACCTCTTCCCGTGAATTTTATAGGTTATGAAGCATTTGAGAGGATGGCTTTCTTCAGGATAGCATCGAATTTAGTGACGTACTTGACAACCCAGCTTCGCGGAGACACTGTTTCATCGGTGAGGAATGTTAATAATTGGTCTGGGTCAGTTTGGCTCACACCGATATTCGGTGCCTATGTTGCAGATACATATTTTGGTCGGTTTTGGACCTTCACTGCATCAGCCGTTGTTTACATAACGGTAATCAATTAAGTATTTTTCTCATTCTTAATACATGTTATCTACAAATCCTAGTTACTTGGTTTAGATCTTTGCATTTTAATCTTCCAGTTTTCACAAGCTTTTTCCCTTTAACTAGTAAAAACGTACAAATATCTGAGCAGGGTATGGTGCTTTGTGCTTTTAACGATGGTTGTCTCTTTAAAATCATTGCGTCCAACTTGTACAAATGGAATCTGCAAGAAAGCTTCAACTATGCAAACTGCCTTCTTCTACTTAGCTCCCTATATCATAGCCGTTGGAGCGGGTGAAACTAAGCCAAATATCTCTACATTTGGTGCAGACCAATTTGACGATTTCAATTCTAGTGAGAAAAGGCAAAAAAGCTCTTTCTTCAATTGGTGGATGTTTTTGCTCTTAACTTGGGATATTGGCTGCTACACTTGGGCTTGTGTATATATAAGAGAATTTGGGTTGGGAATTGGGGTACAGTATCCCTACAGTTGGTCTCACATTATCACTATTTATTTTCTATTTAGGTACATCATATTACAGGCACAAGGTTCGGAACACCAAAAGCCCTGTGAAGGATCTTATTCGTGTCCCAATTGCTGCTATTAAGAATCGCAAACTTGCCCTTCCAAGTGATCCCTCAGAACTTCATAAACTTGAGCCTCAACATTACAACACAGGAAAACGATAGGTTCTTCGCACCCCAACTTTCAGGTGAGCTCCACCTAACTATAATTGTAATCTCATTGACACAAGCCATTCTCATTTTGAAATTTTTGTGAAAAGAGATCTTCTTTCTCTAAAAACTATTGGGAATAAGATCCTCTCCTCCGTGGTGGAGAGAAAAAATTATCTACTCCTTTTTAGATAGATTGTTGCCATATTAGCATAAACAGGGGTGTGGTTTAACTCTTTAACCTGAACCGCTACAAATAACCTGCCAGTACGAATTTAGCTACGCGGTAAAAACCTACTTAAAATGAGTAGAGATATTTCTCTCCACGGCAATGGAGAGGATTCAGACTCATTTTTTAATATAAGTAGACAAGCAGATCCACTTGGCTCTTCTGAAATTTTACTTGAACTTCATACACTGATTGGCAATACTTATCTTTTGCTAGGTTTATCTTTCTAAGCTTGACATCAAAGTAAATCTTTCAATCCGGAGTTGTATGAGGCTATGAGCATTGTATGAGCTTATTGGATATTGAAGTTTATATTAGATCTTACCAATCTGAGGAAATAAATATTTGGCGAGAAATCATGACGGAACTACATAGAAAAGATTGAAATTGTTAAGAAAGAATTGGGTTCATTTCTATTAAATCTCCCAATTACGTGTTCATAAAATTTTGTAATCAAAGATTTGGTTTTTAGTATATTTATTTGTTTTTATTTATTAGTGGATTTACGCTGTTCGAATTGTATATGTAATGGTTAGTATGTATTAAGTTAGGGTAAAATGTATCTTTGAATTATGTGGAAAATCTCTTTAATGGGATTGAATATATATAAGATTGTACAGGCAACAAAGACTTGCAACAAAAGGATTGTACGCATAATACGAATCTCCAGTCTACCATGAATTGAAGTTAATTACTGTTAAAACTTGAACAAATGATCAATGCTTGTAATATCGGCTCTATTCTTAACTGAAATATTAAACTATTTGGGCACATAGATCTTTATTTTACAAATACTTGTAGGCACACGCGATAGCGTGTGCCCGACTGCTAGTACAAAGGTAACAATATTAGGAGGCCCTATTTTTCATCAAAAATTGGAGGCCCCAGAGGGCCGTCTCATGGGGTCTCCATACCCAAATGTTACCTGACTCCAAGATGAAGGTACTATCATATCTGTGCCTAACCCGTACATTTGCCAAAAAGAAAGCAAAAAAAGTTGTGGCTTAACTTCTGAACTTTTTCACTTGATGGAAGTTGTCAATGTATATATGCACACAATAATAAGTTGTACTTGAAAAGTTGAAATGCAGTATATGTGAAATATTTGTCCTGGAGACCTCATGCAATATATGTGAAATATTCGTCATGGATGCCTCATTATGACGGTCGTAACTAGCATATTGAGAACCCTTGTTGACAATAGTGTGAACTTGTACGATTTTACTATGTCAATATCTCATGAGACTCACTTTGAGGATGTTTTTAGCCTTTAATTTAGGTATCCAAAACCGGATAACACAGAAAAAGGCTAGTCAGGCTAAATAGTTTCATCTTCCCTCGCTACTTTCTCAGTCCGGTGTAGCAAATGTTGGAATTGTTTTAACTTCAAAATATGATTTTAAAATGTTTTATCCCACATTGGAAATAAAAAGTAATTTATATTAGTTTTTATATCTCTATTGCTTAGTTGGATTTAAAGTCTACTCTAGGAGTGTGTGCACTCTAGCGAGATGCTTCGTATCGAGCGCGACTCGCGCACACGCGCGCGCGTGGGCGTGGGCGTTTGTGGAGCATTTATGCATTTTTTTGGCATTTTATTAGGCGTACTTAGCACTTTGTACGCTTGCCGCAGTCGTGGGGCATGAGCTTAGTAGGCTTGGGTCTGGAACAGACAACCTCTTGGACTTCTATGTCTGTTTGAGTCTGTAACTGGTTATATCATTAATGGGGAGTAAGTGTGACTTATTAATACTTATGTATTAATTAAGCAGTTTTATAACTGGAAAGTTTTTTAGACTCTTATTTATAGAGTTCTCTCGGGTGAGTAAAATACAGAGAAAAACAAAACAACTTCTTTTTTCTTTCTCAATTTCTCTTTTTGTTTTTGGGCAATAAGGAAATGCGAAACAAACTTGATCACTTTGTGCAGTGCAAGCACATAGTGATAGAACGGGTCTAGCTTGGTTGAATTCCAGAGATAGTGCTGCTGAGTTCTCTTACACCTTTGGAGAGGCTTCGACTATCTTCAAGAAGCGCTTGCGCGCCTCCTTGCTTGGTTCGGTAATTGTTTTTCTTTGGTGAAGATTAGTTCCTTAATCTCGAATTTTTCTAACAATTTGAAGATATGTCAAACAATTTGGCCTCTGAATTCAACTCCTTGGCTATTGTACCAACCAATTCGATGGGATTATTTTTAAATGACTCGACCCGTTTTGATGGAAATAATTTTTATCGTTGGGAGGATAAGGTGGTGTTTTGAAACAACTCAAAAAAAATTATGTTCTTTATGATATTTGTCCCACTACACCTGCTGAATCTTTGTCCGATGCTGCTAAAAAGGCGCTAGAGAAAATTCAGAAATGGAAAGATGATGACTATTTGTGTCTTCACCATATTTTATACATTCATTGACGACGCTTCGAGATACACTTACGTTTTTCTTTTAAGAACTAAAGATGAAGCCTTTGACAAATTTAAAATGTACAAAGCTGAAGTCGAGAACTTTCACAATTGCAAGATAAAGACTCTTAGGACCGATAGAGGGGGAGAGTACACATTCACGGGTTTGCAAGAATTTTGCGAAGCTGAAGGGGTACACCATCAAATGTCTGCTCCAAGGACACCAGAACAGAACGGCATTGCGGAACGGAAGAATAGAACTATTACAGAAATGGTTAATTCTATGCTTATCAGTTCGGGTGCTCCATCTAATCTATGGGGCGAAGCTCTTTTTTCGTCGTGTCATATTTTGAATCGGGTTCCTCATAAAGCAATTGGAAATACTCCTTATAAAGTATGGAAAGGGAGAAAGCCTAACCTGAATTATCTCAAAGTCTGGGGGTGCTTAGCTCAAGTCAAGTTACCACACGTTTAGTTTCCAAAAGTTGGACCGCGAGGGTTGGATGACGTCTTTGTTGGTTATTCTGTGAGTAGCAAGACTTACAAATTTATGAATTTGGAATCTCCAGTACCTCATTCTATTATTGAGTCAACAAATGTTGATTTCTTTGAGAACATCTTTCCGCTTAAGAAGGATAAGGAAACTGTGGGGGTTGAGTCTTCGAGTTCACACAAGAGAAGCAATGCAACTGTTGTACCGGTGGAACCTCATAGAAGTGTTAGACCTCGCATACCTAAAAAATTTGGTCCTAATTATGTTTTCGTGGCAGAAAAGGATCCTAGTACTTATTCTGGGGCAATGAGTTCGAATGACGCAATGTTCTGGAAGGAAGCAATTGATGATGAGATTCACTCTATAATGTCCAGCAATACATGGACATTAGTGGATCTACCTCCGTGAAGCAAACCGATTGGATGTAAGTGGATATTCAAGAGAAAACTTAGACCCGACGGTTCAATTGATAAGTACAAGGCTCGTTTGGTGGCAAAAGGATGCAAGCAACGAGAGGGTTATGATTTTTTTGATACATATGCACCTGTGGCAAGAATCTCTACAATAAGACTAATGATAGCTATTGCATTATTGAACAATCTGGTCATACATCAGATGGATGTAAAGTCCACTTTTCTGAATGGAGATCTTGATGAAGAAATTTATATGGTTCAGCCAGAGGGGTTTGTTCTGGATAATAATAAGAAAAAAGTATGTAAGCTGATCAAACCTCTTTATGGACTAAAACAAGCTCCTAAGCAGTGGCATGACAAGTTCATAACAGTGTTGATTGCTGATGGTTTTAACGTTAATGATGGTGATATCTGTGTCTATAGCAAGTTTAATGGCAGTAGTGGAGTCATTATATGTCTTTATGTCGATGACATGCTTATCATTAGAACCGACAATGAATAAGTCATAAATGCGAAGAATTTCTTGTCTTCAAAGTTTGATATGAAGGATCTTGGCGAGACTGATGTAATTCTGGGAATTGAAATTATCAGGAGCAACAATGGGATAGCTCTTACGCAATCCAAATACATCGAGAAGGTTCGGCAAAGATTTAATCAATATGAGTCTAAACCTTCTCCTACTCCATTTGATCAAAGTATAAAGTTGCAGAAGAATGCAGGTAAACCTATAACTCAACTTGAGTACTCCCAAATCATTGGTAGTTTAATGTATGCTATGCATTGTACAAGGCCCGATCTTGCATATACAGTAGGAAAATTGAGCAGGTACACAAGTAACCCAAGTAAAGAGCATTGGGATGCACTATACAAAGTTTTAAGGTACCTTAAGGGTACAATGGGTTATGGAATACATTATGGGAGACATCCAGCTGTACTTGAAGGGCATTGTGATGCGACTTGGAACCCGGATCCAGACGAGTCAAAATCGGTTACTGCATGGTTTTTTTCCTTAGCTGGAGGTGCGATCTCCTGGAGATCCAAAATGCAAACTTGCATAACTCATTCCTCTATGGAATCGGAGTTCATTAGTCTTTCTTCTGCAGGAGAAGAGGCCGAGTGGCTAAAATCAGTGTTGTTTGATATTCCCATCTGGAAAAAGCCTGTGCCGGCAATCACAATCTATTGTGATAATCAGGCTGCATTGCAGCGAGCATACAACGAGACTTATAATGGGAAATCAAGACAGATTCGTCTAAAACATAATCATGTCAGGGGGATTATTAAGAACGGAGTCATGATCATTCAATATGTGAAGTCCAAAGAAAATTTGGCAGATCCTCTATCAAAAGGCCTTGGGAGAGACATGATTAGTTCGACATTGAGGGGAATGGAATTGGAAGTCTGTACATAGTTTCTCCGAGTGGAAACCCAACCTGTAGAGGTTCAATGGGAAAATAAACTCGTGAGTTAACAATTTGTAGTAAGCACTTCTCTTTATATAAAGTCTTATTTCTATGGTTCTAGTGATTTTTACTCTGTAAAATGTGTAAGGCTGGGATTGTTCTCCAAATGAGTTTAAAAGATCCATTTAGATTGGAGTGTTTGCAGATCACTCTTGGTAAACTTACCTCTCTAAGTATGGAATCTAGTCAGCTCCTATGAGATGACAGACTGTCTCTAGAGCACTTAGTAGAAAGAGATTAAACACGGACTTTAAAGTGTTGAGCTCAAAAGTTATTTGTTTCTCTGAAAATTATGTGTGTACGACATGTCATGTTTATAAAATAGGATTATTAGTTCAAGGCTTAAGTCCACTAATATTTTCTGTCAATTTTAGTTCAAGGACACTCCACTAACTTTTGACATGATAAACTTAGACATGTTTTACAATGTATAGGTTCCAGTCCTCAAGACACCTAAACATATGCACATGATTTTCCTTTATGCCCAAATTTTTATTTATTTGTTTTTGTTTTATTTAAACTTGTGGGGGAATTATGTTTGTTATTTTTAAATTAAAACAAGTGGGGGATTGTTGGAATTGTTTTAACTTCAAAATATGATTTTAAAATGTTTTATCCCACATTGGAAATAAAAAGTAATTTATATTAGTTTTTATCTCTATTGCTTAGTTGGATTTAAAGTCTACTCTAGGAGTGTATGCACTCTAGTGAGATGCTTCGCATCGAGCGCGACTCGCGCACGCTAGCGCGCGTGGGCGAATGGGCGTTTGTGGAGCATTTATGCACTTTTTTGGCATTTTATTAGGCGCACTTAGCACTTTGCACGCTTACTGCGGTCGTGGGGCGTGGGCTGGAACGGACAACCTCTTAGACTTCTATGTCTGTTTGAGTCTATAACTGGTTATATCATTAATGGGGTGCAAGTGTGACTTATTAATACTTATGTATTAATTAAGCAGTTTTATAACTGGAAAGTTTTTTAGACTCTTATTTATAGAGTTCTCTCGGGTGAGTAAAATACAGAGAAAAACAAAACAACTTCTTTTTTCTTTCTCAATTTCTCTTTTCATTTTTTGGGCAATGAGGAAAGGTGAAACAAACTTGATCACTTTGTGCAATGCAAGCACATAGTGATAGAACGGGTCTAGCTTGGTTGAATCCTGGAGATAATGCTGCTGAGTTCTCTTGCACCTTTGGAGAGGCTTCGACTATCATCAAGAAGCGCTTGTGCGCCTCCTTGCTTGGTTCGATAATTGTTTTCGTTTGGTGAAGATTAGTTCCTTAATCTTGAATTTTTCTAACAGTAAATGCGAACTAAAGTTCTTAATGCAGGGATAAGTGTACCCACAAAGAACTTTAATTTTGTGGGTATACTTGTCTTTGATAACATCAAACCAAGGTAAATAAGCCCTAATCCCCAATTTCAACATCAAAACTCTAATTTTGTCCGCTTCTCCAACTGATTTTAGTAAATTTTGACCCTAATGTATGCGGTAATCACTTGTGAGATATCAACATGTTTTACGCACTTATGCCACAATTGTTATCAAAGAGTAATGTAAATCTTCCTCAGTTAGCCTTGCAAGTGACCTTGTTCTTCTCCTTGCAAGTGACCTTGTTCCCCAACTCGGGAATTTGCATTGGTGTCACCGTTAGCCATGATGTTGTTGATACTAAATCCTTTAGCCATTTCGTCAAGTCTTGGGTGTCTATTTGCAAACTTGGTGGAGATACCTCTTGAAATATCCACATTTGGAGTTTGTTTCATTCCGTGTCTAGTTGAGTGTCAGCATTATCTAGTGGTTATCCGTCATCAGAGAGTGTACGTGGAGCGACTATAGCTGGACTGGCACTGAACAGGTATGTGGGTTTCTATTTCTTTGCTTGAGAATATTCAAGCTCTATATATTTTTATAGATAATGAAAAATTAGGAAAATGTCTCTTTAAGGAAAATAAAGTTTTTGTTCGAACATATTTTTGTTCTGTCCGAACATTTTTGAGCTGTTCCTTTTTTTTCGAACATCTTTTGTTTTGTTCGAACATTTCTGAACAGCTGGATTTTATTCAAACAAAATATTTTCAAACTGTTGATTTTTGTTCGAACATAATTTATCTTGTTCGATCATTTTTCAGCAGTTGAATTTATTCCTTTTGTATATTTTTGAACTGTTGATTTTTGTTCGAACAAGATTTATCTTGTTCAAACATTTTTGAGCAGTTGGAAAAATATTCGAACAACATAGAATTTGTTCGAACAAGAATCGTAAATTTTGTTTTCCTATAAAAGACCGTTTTTTTAATTTCATAATTCACTCCTCTAAAAACCGAAAAACCTAGGGATTGTATTTTTGAGAGAAGAAAGATTTTCTTTGAAAGATTTAAGAGAGAGCAACAACTCAACCTTGAATCAATCATTGATTTTGAAACCCAAATCGTGATTTGAAGAACTTGTGGGATTCAAGAGTAAAAGCTTCGACAAGAGATTGGAGCAAGGCGTTGCGAGAACGTGGAATCGATTGCGAGGATTTCAATTAGAAGAGCGGTAACCATGGGATGTGTTTATCAAGTCTGTAAGTAATTGAATTCTTGTAATTCGTTTTCAATATTAGATTATTTTAGCTGTCGGGTGATTCGACAGCGACCTATGGGTTTTTCTTCTAAGAAAGGTTTCCCACAGGATTAAATTTTTTTTCTCATGTTCTTTAATTTCCAATTGTTTGTGAATACTAGATAATTGTATCAATTTTTTTTAGGTTAGGTTAGAACATTAATTCTAAGGAATTCAGACCTTTCGATTTAGACCTAATTTATTCGAATTCGACTAGTCTCAAGTGACTAGGAATTTCAATTGGTATCAGAGCGGTCACGTTCGAGGTTTAACAACCTAAGCGTGGATCCCGGATAGTTCGCTTAAGATTAATGGATTCTGGTAATTTTGGAGGTCCTATTAATCGCCCGCCCCTCTTCGACGGCAAATACTATCCTTATTGGAAAGTCTGAATGATTGCATTCTTACAATAACTCGGAGAAGATGTCTAGATTGCTATCAAAGATGGATAGATACACCTTACCATGATGAAAGGAATGGGTGATGAAGCTGAAGAGGTCCTTAAGCCTAGGAATCAATGGTCTAAGGATGAAAAGAAAGCTGCTGGTTATAATAATAAGGGTCGCAATGCTATTTTTATGGCTGTGAGCCCAAGTAAGTTTCGACACATATCTGCGTGTACAACTTCCAAAGAAGCTTGGGACATATTAGTTCGAACTCATAAGAGCGATGATACAGTCAAGGAAAACAAACTATAAATGCCCACCTCACAATTTGAGAATATTTGAATGGATGAGAATGGACCCTTTGATAAGTTTTATGTGAGACTAAGTGGCATTGTCAACACTAGTACCGTATTAGGTTCATCTTACTCGGATGCCCAAATTGTTTGCAAAGTACTAAGATCCCTTCCTAAGAGCTTTAGATCCAGACGTGATGTTATAGAGGAAGCTCAGGATCTTAAGAAAATGAAACAAGATACATTAGCTGGTAAATTGCAAACTTTTAAACTCAAGATAAAAATGGAAAACCCTGAGAAGAACAAAAGTGTTGCTTTAAAATCTTCTTCTTCTTCTAAGGGCACCATGAAAGCTGACAACTCATCTGATTCAGAGAATGATGATGGGTCTGATATGGATTCACAGATTGCCTCTATAAGCCATCAGCTTAAAAATCTTGTAAAAAAATATCAATTTCAAAAAACAAGGGCAATTAGTGAATCATAAGTCACGAACTCATGATCTACTAAAATTGATTAACCGGTAGACCAACCTTGACACTAACCAAAGTCAAATTGAATGTTATAAGTGTCATAAGCTTAGTTATTATACTCATAGCTGTCCCAATAAGAAGTCTGGAACTAATCACAAAGCTATAAAAATTTGTGTTACTTGGGATGATAGTAATGATGAGATTTATGATAATGAGAATCATCCCCAAGTAGGGGATAACAAAAATTCTTGTGCATATCCTGTTTTTCTTAATTGTAGCAATAATATTGTTGACGTTTTTGAACTTGAAAATTCTGATAAAAATCAGAGTAATCAAGAACAAAATGAGTATGAGGATTTGAATTTTGAGGACTTGTATGCTCAGACTCTCGCCAAGTGTATGAAACTCGGTAAACTTAACAAAGTCTTGAAAGACCAAGTTAATACACTTATGTGTGATCTTCAAGGAAAAACTGAGAGTACAAGTTACGAGATAGAGGTACTTGAGAATGAGAATCAAGACCTTCATGATAAATTTGTATATTTAGAAAACCAAGTTAATGATACAAATGAGAAAATGAAATTAACTTTGGACGAACTTCATTCAGCCAAGCTTGATGTAGTTCTATCTCAGCAGAAGCTTGAGAAGTTCTGTCATGGGGCCAAGAAAATTAATAAAATATTATGTATGGGCAAGACGGATTGTGATAAAAGGGGCCTAGGATATGAGGAACCTCTTCCCAATGCCAAGACTCCTGAAATCACAAAGTTGTGAAAGCTTCTACTTTGATGCCCCAACATAACATGATATCTACTGCTCATAATCACGCCAAATGGATCTCTCACTCTTAGACTTATTATTGTAGTATATGTGGTCGAAAGGGACATATTGCATCCTACTGTAGATTTGTTGGTCCCTATCAACCATATGTTCGCTCTTTCAATGGATATAGATATAAGTCATATGTGAATTTGTCTAATGTGAAAAGTGAGAATGTTAGTAGGTGGTTTGCTCAAGAAACATCATCTCGAAAGGTGATTCGTACAGTTTGGGTGCGAAAGGATGACTTGTTGCCACAAATAAGGCAATGAATCAAAATTGAGATGGGCAATCAGTATGCTCCAATGTTTAAGTACGTTTCTTACCCTATCTCAGTTGGTTTTTGTTTTTGTTTTTTGTTTTTATTTGTTTATTATTTTGAGGTTAGTAGGATATTGTTCTGTTTTTGGTTTTCTTTGCACTTTGTACTTTAGAAGCCTTTGTTTGTGAAATATTATTACTAGACTTAGTCTATGCTTTTGTGTTATATTCCTTCATGGCATAATTATTTGGCAAATCATAACTCACAATAGTCATTGGTTCTCTAGTTTAAGCTAAAAGCTTATCGTGAGTAGAACCATGTGAGGATATATATAGAGACTTCATACCTAATGCTATGTGAGGATCTAGCCTTTTATGAGCTTCGAGTGTTAAGATATTTACTCTTCTGTTGATCTTGTTGTTTTTGATCTCATTTTTGTTTCCTTACTCAATTGTCAACGGTAACATCAAAGTCAAGTTAGTCTAATAGAACATTCCATATACTTGATTCGAGACGAAAAAACTACTATATGAGATCGAAGATATGATAATAGGCTTTTTATTGCTACACTTTTTGGCCTTCGTTATGTTTAACCATATTCTTATCCACTTGTAGCCCTTTGTGCCTGAAAATAAGCCTTTCGTTTTTATACCCAAATCATTTATTCATTTACCCGTTTGTTCTAAGACTTTTCAGTGAATAAAAAGGGGTTCGAATTGCAATAATGTGATGTTTTGGGGGAAAAGCTGAATGAAAGAATATATTGTATATCCCCCATATCTTTATGAGTATGTAAATTTGAGTCTGAAAAAAAGGGGAGAAAAAAAAGGGAACAAGAAAAGAAAAAGGGGTAAGAAGGCGGGGAATAAATGTTTTGATATGTGTGTACTCCATGAAGAAGAAGAATGTCAATTGGTGAACTCTTTTTGAGGGAAGAAGGGGAGAGAGTGTAACTGTAGTCTCATAATGCCAGCAAAACACCTACTCCGTCATTTGCCTACTCGTGCCTACATTATAACCTTTTCAAGACCTGTTTGATCTTGAGTTTAACACAGTTAGTTTAATGGAGATGAGAGATATGGAGTCTATATTAATTAACTTGACACTATTAATGACAATTGATTTCCTTTCCATGAGATCTTCCAGCTCACAGTGCACCGTTTTTTATGAGATATAATTCTTTATTTGCTTTTATTCATATTCATATCTCATACAGAGTACTTGCTAGTCAATTCTCAGTAATTTTGAGTGACCACCCTAGAGAGGCCTAAGTTGAAACAACTTTCTGATATCGTATTCTAACTACGGCTGGGTAATACGTTAAAAATCGGGCATCTATGTGACTATGCACACACACACGCCAAGTAATACATGTAATGATTGTTTTATAACACATGAGCGTTGTCTTGGTTTATATAAGATATTTTAGATTCATTTTTGTTATCATGCATTGTGTTAGGGGGAGTGTTATCTTCTTTTGCTTATTTTTTAAAGACACTCCTCATGAGTGCTCTTCCTTTTATTTCATATTATGGGATTTACCATTTTTTGAGGGGGAGATGCCTTTTATTTTGGTGTTTTGGTATTATTTTCTGAACTATATCTTGTGCTACAGGTTTGTCTCTCTATTTTATTTGCTATTAACCCTTTGTTCATCTGTGCCAAAAAGGGGGAGAGATGATCCTGATAGGAAAGTCAAGTAAGTTATGGTTCCTCAGAATCCCGTATATTGAATATGAACGATTACGTGATGTATCTTGTTTAGTGTAAAGAGATTCCAGTATATATGTTATAGGATGAAAGTGGAGCTCTGAGTATGGATGATCATTGATTGAGTCAGTCCATCGAGTTGTATTTTATATTTTTTATAGTTCTTGTTTTGGCACAAAATGAACCAAAGGGGGAGATTGAAACATCCACATTTGGAGTTTGTTTCATTCCGTGTCTAGTTGAGTGTCAGCATTATCTAGTGGTTATCCGTCGTTAGAGAGTGTACGTGGAGTGATTATAGCTGGACTGACACTGAACAAGTAAGTGGGCTTCTATTTCTTTGCTCGAGAATATTCAAGCCCTATATATTTTTATAGATAATGAAAAATTAGGAAAATGTCTCTTTAAGGAAAATAAAGTTTTTGTTCGAACATATTTTTGTTCTGTTTGAACATTTTTGAAATGTTCATTTTTGTTCGAACATCTTTTGTTTTGTTCGAACATTTCTGAACAGTTGGATTTTATTCAAACAAAATATTTTTAAAATGTTGATTTTTGTTCGAACATAATTTATCTTGTTCGAACATTTTTCAACAGTTGGAAAAATATTCGAACAACATAGAATTTGTTCGAACAAGAATCGTAAATTATGTTTTCCTAT
Source organism: Kingdonia uniflora (assembly GCA_014058105.1). Classification (NCBI taxonomy): domain Eukaryota; kingdom Viridiplantae; phylum Streptophyta; class Magnoliopsida; order Ranunculales; family Circaeasteraceae; genus Kingdonia; species Kingdonia uniflora. Next base: position 247,976 of record JACGCM010000857.1, read on the forward strand.
AAAAGATCGCTTTTCTAATTTCATAATTCACTCCTCCAAAAACCAAAAAATCTAGGGCTTGTATTTTTTAGAGAGGATAGATTTTCTTTAAGAAATTCAAGAGAGAACAACTACACAACCTTGAATCAATGATTGATTTTGAAACCCAAATCGCGATTTGAAGAACTTGTGGGATTCAAGAGTAAAAGCTTCGATGAGAGATTGGAGTGGGCGTTGCGAGAACGTGGGGCGTTGCGGGAACGCAGAATTGATTACGAGGAGTTCAATTATAAGATTGGTAACCACGGGATGTGTTTATTAAGTCTGTAAGTAATTGAATACTTGTAATTTGTTTTCAATATTGGATTACTTTAGCTGTCGGTTGATTCGACAGTGACCTGTGGGTTTTTCTCCTGAGAAAGGTTTCCCACAGGGTTAAAAATTTTGCCCGTGTTTTTTAATTTCCAATTGCTTGTGAATACTAGATAATTATATTATTTTTTTTTAGGTTAAGGTTAGAACATTAATTCTAAGGAATTTGGACCTTTCGATTTAGACCTAATTTATTCGAAATCGACTAGCCTCAAGCGACTAGAAATTTCACCTCTTTCATATCGAGTACTGGACCATCATCGGCTCTTCCAATCTACGATAGGACGATGTTCAAGGACCCTAATGGGATCCAAACATTCTTGGAGAAGATTAAAATAACCCAAATGGGAATCATCATAAAATTCCAAATGACCTTGTTCAATCAACTTTACTAATTGGCCAACTAGAGATTGAAAGGCTCAAGAGATGGATCTTAACTCGAATCCTCGAGAAGGACACTCAACTCAAAAAAGCATCATTTAATCTATCATCATTTGTAGTAACAAGGGCTTATATATGGGTTTGCTTTGTTAAAACTCTAGGAGGTCATTACGATGACAATGTGAGGAAACATTTTTTTTCTATGGAATGCAGAGAGTGAAAAAAGTTTCAGAAAAGGGAGAGAGAGATGTATATTAGGGAGAGGCTGAGAGTAATAAATGCCAAAAATACCCGTTTCTCCCGCTAATTTTGGTGAATTTGGATCGTTAGATCTCTCCCATCTCAGCCGTTATTCGATTGTTTTGTAATTTTGTTTTTTAATTGATAAATCACATGAAAATAACGTGTGTTTCTTCGTGGGTATAATTGTCTTTTTATCGGTCAACAGTTTTTTGTTTGGTCAACAGAAGTCAAGCTGGGTCAAAATTGTAAAACGATGACTACTTCTGAATATTTGGAAAACAGGGGGTCTTAAAGTTAATATAAGTAGAAACACTGGGGGTTTTCTCAAATTATCCCTAATCTTTTTTATTTTGGAAATTATGAGAATAAATACTACTTTTTGCCATCTTTGCAAAATCGATACTTTGGCAAAGTTGTTGCAAAATCGGTACTAAAATTAACAAATCGATACTGGTCCCACCTACTACCCTCTATATGCCACCCTATTCTCCAACATTAAATGTTGTTCAGTTTTCTAATCTGCTGCAGTTTTAAAACTACCAACTCCAAAAGATTACTGAACAAATGACGAATCTATAAACAAACAATTACAAAGATTTCCAAAAGACACTGCACCAAAATCATTAAAAGACGACATGAAATTGCGAGTTCGTATTCCGTCACTAAGAAACGATGAAACTGCCTTCGTTCTTTTACATGTACCGTCGTTTCTTTATCATTATAATTTCCCCATATCGGGTTTGCCCTTTTCCCTTTTTCCCTTCCCTTCCAAGTTCTCACATTTCACTCTCTTCGTTTTTTTCATAGAACAAAAATTGAATTTAAAACCCTAATGTGTTCATCAGAAGGTAATTTTTATCTTTCTTTCTCGAATCTTGAAATTCTACTTTATCTTCTTCTTCATAGGGTTTACTCCCCTCTCCCCATTGCCTTCTCAAAGTTTCTGTTGTTTCATTATATTAATACAATCCATGAATTTCAATTAATTGTTGATTTATGAGTTGTTACCATAGATTTAATCCTTCCCTATGATTTTGAATTAATCACAGATTTTCCGCCGCTTAATGAAGATTTCATATTGACCTATTGATCTGTTCGTGAAGTTTTATCATTGTTTTCTGATTTTAATTTTTGATTGTTTTTATAGTTTTTGTTTTAGTGAGAGCTCCTGTAAAATTAAAGCACGATCGAGCTCTGCTATCGATTTGAAGTTGTCTGCAAGGTGAATCTCTCTCTCTCTCTCTCTCTCTCTACCTTCTTATATATATGGGACTTGCATTGTGTTTATCGTCCGCTTATTTATGTTTGAAAGCGGCAGTGAGACTTCCCATTTCAGCTTACACGAATGGATTGTTCGGGACATTGATTATGTCTTTGGTTTGCGTACAATACCAGTAGTGATTTGTTCTATTAGTTTAATTTATTTTCGTTCGTTCTTTGACACGCTTTCCCAATTCAGGTGGTGGAATCTACTTGGTTTAAGAAACCTCTTTGATGCATTTACATATGTTAATGTAGATATGTGCAGTATTTTTATTATGAGTTTCATTTGATAATGCTAACGTGTTTACCTGTACGAAGTTGTTTAGCATTTTCCCGTAAGCATATGTAATCTAAAAAACTTCTACCTCATCTTCTTCAATGAAACTTAAGTTTTCGACTCATAGGGCAACGTTCCCATTTAACCAATTTGAGCAAAATCGAGACTGAGATCTTCAGTTCCAGTCTGCACTCAATCTCTGTTGTTTCTGAGGTTGCCCTTTGTATTCTCAGACTTTATATCTCAATCTCTCTAACCAATAATGTATCAGGAAAATATGAAATGCACTGCAAATAGCCTTGGCGAGAAAACAAAACGATCTATGTTGTATCTTGAAAATAAATTGACTGTTACTTCAGAAAAATTATCACACTTAATAGGGTAACAATCCTTGTATAGGTTTTAAATCTTTCGGTAGCCGTAGCACACAGTGGAGGATCACCCAAATATCATGTCTTTGTGACCCTGTCCTTCCCTTCAATTAGTCTGTTGCTGCCTAAGAAAGCACTGTCATTTAAGGGAAAGCATCTGGGATTTTTGCAATTTCTTTCCTATTCAAACTACAAGCTTTATGTATAAATCACTCAAATTTGGATAACCTTCGACAAGATGATTGCTAATAAAATAGCTTTAGTGCAACCTGATATCTCCTTCTTAGTCTTTAACAGCTTCAGCCGCAAATTATCATGTTCTTTCAGGTATGGATACAATATTTAAGAGAAGATTTATTAATCAAACATTTTCCATAAAATTTGGCTTCTCGTTCTTCATCTTTGACAGGTTCACCTGCAGGTTGTCATAAAATAGAAGAATTAAGAGTCAATGATTCACGATTATGAACTTATGACCTGTTCAAAAGTGGTCACAATTTGAAGAATTCACAATAAATAACTTGCAAACTTTGTCAAATATGACAGATGCTTACCAAAATATTACATAAACATTTTACGAGAAGAGATCATCTGAGATGCTAAACACATAATCTCATTTCTTGACAAAATATTTTCATAATTTCGTAGATTTCGGTATATGGAAGGGGATATGAATCATGGTTCAGTTGCGATAGTGGTACCCTCATGTGAATAACATTAGGTAACTTAGTCCATAGATTTTGTTTTGCTAGATATGTAATGCATGCTTTGTGTTAACATTAGAATAAATTTAAGATATGCTTACCATTACTAGCTATTACATGGTTTATTAGAGTTTACTATTAATGTTTACCATCTCCTTTTCATTATACTAGTTAATATCTTATTAAGTTTTGTTTAACCATGTGGTTTAGTAGCAGATGTCTCATTTACTTATAATGGGTAGAAATAAGATGCCATGTGTTGGTGAGAATTTAATGCTTTAAAGTGATAAAGAGAGACTAATTCTTGTCTTATATTTTTATTAATTAGACTAGCGAGTTATTTTGCTAATTAGCTGATGCTTGCCGATTTCCTCTAATGCTCAATTCTAGAAGATCACGCCCATAATAGAGGGTGGGCCTGTTAAGCAACATCTCACAGCCATAATGTAGCTAAGTCTCAAACATGGGTCTTTCAGTTGCATGTTAATTCCATGGCTAAGCTCTAAAGCCTTACAACTTATATGCTAATATTGGGCAAGCTCAAGGTTCAAGACTTGAAATAAGGGGAAGGATCATATACCCCACATGTTAGATACTTGGAGCTAGCTATAAAGATCTTTTATTTTAAGTTAAAATTATTTTTGTAGGTTTAGTTCAAGTTTACTTCTTTTCGTAATACATTTGTCTGTAGGGATCTTGGTCCATCTTCATCTACAATACAAGATTCAATAAGGGTATTTTACATCTTCTCTTATATTAATTGTAGTAGTTAAAAATAATATTTTATAAATAATTTGGTGGCCATTTGTGGTGTTGTAGCTGAGTCATAGCTGAGTCAAGTGCTGTAGCTGAATAGAGGCACCTGTTCATGTGAGCATGAAGTTTGGTGATCTTAGTAATGTGTTTTGTAGGAAAATTAGTTTATCAAGAACTTCCATAAGTGCATTTCGCAAACTGAAGCTGGCAGAAACTGCAAAAAGTATTGCCAGCTTGTTCTATGTAAGCTTTTGACTCGATCACAATATCTACGTTTTTACTTCTATTAAGCCTTATTCTTTAGTATGTGAGATTCAAAAATAAAGTAAATGTTTATATTTGGGGGTGAGTTTCCGGATTTCAAGTGAATGCTCTTTTGCAGATATCCCATATGAAACCTAAGATTTCTTTATGCAGTAGCAAGGGAAAACTCGAATCTAGCAGGTTTATTCGTTTCATTATCTTCTTTTTATGCTTATAAGTATGGGTTTGCATTTGTTGGCATTGGGTTGTTGTGTGATTCTTAGTTTCAACAATATATCCTACTTTTTGTTGCCTTATAAAAGGGGGATTTATAGTTTCATTTTTACTCCTAATAATAAATTAAACTTAGCCTAGGATGGGCCTTTATTTAGAGAGATGACCAACACCTTTGGGGAGTCTTAAAAGAGGACTCTCATTAATCCATAATACGATAGAGAAGCTCTAGTTAGCAGAAAAAAATACGAAGAACACCAATTGGTTGGGAAAAATAAGATATTCAATTGCTAAAAACCAAGTAATTACAATGATAAAACTCTAAACCCTAAGTTCTTCCTCAGAACTTTTTCTAGATCTAACATCCTTTAGAAAATAACTTAAGTCCCATTTATATACTAGGGAACTAAAAATTACAAATATAACCCATCTCGAGGCAAAAGCACGCCTTAAAAATACAACCACCGCCAAAGTCGTTCGAATGGCATCCAAACTCGCTTGAATGACTTTACGCCTAATTGGTCTAAAACTCTAGAAAGTTGACAACTCATTTGAAAGGCATGACAACTCATTCGAACAAAAATCCTCTATGGGCTAAATTCCAGAGAGCATGAAAAGAGTCGTTCAAATGAAATAGGAAGTCGTTCGAATGACTTGGGTTTCCTGGGTTAAATTTCAGAGAGGTGAAATTGGGTCGTTCGAACGACTTTGGTTAATTTTCAAATTTCCCTAGATCCTCCTGAATCACTCATTTATGAGTTTTTTCTTCAGTTGATGTAGTTGATTTACACCTTGACATCATAAAAAGATAATTAGTGAGAATGGGCTTTATACCAATCAACATAATAGATGAAATTTTAAATGGTTAATACTGTTACATAGTAGTAAAACCGCCAGCAAGCACAACATCATGAAGAGTGCTCTTGTCTTTCTTAGCATCTTTTAAACTTCTCAACTGGCTCAGTATACTTCCGGAACTAATACGTGTTAAGATCCTCAAATTTATTAGTGGGTAAAAGAGTCATCTTCACCCTATCACATGATGTTCTCAACCTACTCAAAAGCCCTAGGGTTTCCACTAATTTCCTTCTTGTGATTTCACATGAACTCTTAAACAATTTTGTTTATCTAGTTGTGGTTATAAATATATAATAAAATCTTGTGTATGTTGTAGGTTGTATAGCTAAAAATGGAATATTGAGCTATGAATAAAAACTTTACTTCACACTTCAATTTAGTCTTCACTTTATGTTTATGTTATTTTTTCTCCTGTACGATTGCAAGTGACTTGCTGCACCTGGACAAGTTCAGAATTAGGCTAAAATAATGACAATTGTTAGTTTTTTCACGAATGCAGGCATAACATTCTCTAATCAATTTAAGGCAAGGAAAGTAGATAAAAGAACATTTGTAGAGAAAAAGAAGCGTGTGGTACAGGTGTGATGCCTCAAAAACCTTCAAACTATTATTATATGATTACATGCCCCTCTTATTGTGATAAAAGCTAATGAACTTTACCTTGTTGTAGTTTTATCTATGTTTGATATCCCTCATGTGAGTTGCAGTATCTAACTCAATATCATAACTATGTCTTTTGATCCACTGCTATGTTTACTGTCCTGCTTAATCACCTCTCTTTAAACTATGCTTTGAAGCTCCATCTTTATTTAGAATTAAGTATAAGGGCTCTTCAAACTATGTTGTTTATTCTATCTGAGCTTTTCCACTATTTTCATTTTTACATAGTTCCTATCTTATGTAATGTGGTCTGTATGGTTTGGTCTTTCAGTTCTGATCTCTTATACCTTTGATCTTTAGTTGTTTTTTTTATCTTTGATTTGCCTCGAACAAGAAACCAGTTGACAATGAGCCCTTCGTTTATGCTATTAAAGAGGTACCTTAACTATGAGTTGCGCCCTTCATCAATCATAATGACCCCGTATAATTTTGTACTCTTTGTTTAAGATTAGTTGTTGGATGTTGTTGCTATTTGGGCCCTTCTATTGTTTAAGAATTACTTAACTATACTTATAGTTGGATTCTTTATTACACGAGTACATTGAGTCTATATGACTGACTCAGTTGTTGGACTCAAGCAAGCTAAAGTAGTCGGCCTTTTTTTTAGAGGGCTAAATGCCGTATCGACATTATCGTTTACCTTAGCTGCGATTTATTGGGATAATTTGACAATAACAGGTTCAATGACCACGGGTGCTCTCACATCCTCTATTATTTATAGTCTCACAGTCGGGTCCTCTGTATCAGCTCTCTCAGAGTTATATTCATCAACTATGAAAGCTACAAGGGCAAGCAGGAGTGTCTTTCAGCTTCTGGATCATGTATCATCCATGCCAAAATCTGGGAACAAGTGTCCATTGGGAAATTAAGAATGGGACGTGGAGATAGATGATGTTTTGTTTGCCTATCCCTCTCGCCCTAGTCATATTATACTCAAGGGCATTATATTGAAACTGAAGCCTTGTTCCAAGGTTGGTCTTGTTGGTCCAAGTGGCTGTGGAAAGACCACAATAGCAAACTTGATCGAGAGGTTTGATGACCCTCTGAAGGGAAAGATTTTGGTCAATGGTATTCCTTTGGTAGGTATATCGCATGAGCATCTACACCAAAAGATTAGTATAGTAAGCTAAGAGCCTGTTCTTTTCAACTGTTCTGTGGAAGAGAATATCGCATGCAAGCTCGAAGGCAAAGCTACCAGTACTGATGTAGAAAATGTAGCCAGAATGGCTAATGCTCACGAATTCATATCAAAATTTCCTAAAAAGTATCAAACATTTGTTGGAAAATGTAGATTGAGGTTATCAGGAGGCCAGAAGCAGAGAATAGCAATTGTAAGAGCACTGCTAATGAACCCTAGAATTCTACTTCTGGATGAAGCTACAAGCACTCTAGATGCTGAGGGTGAATATCTAGTTCAAGATGCTACAGTTCTAGTTATCGCTCACAGGCTTTCAACAATTAAATGTGCAGACACGGTTGTTGTCATATCAGAGGGTCAGATAGTCGAAAGCGGTTCTCACAAGGAGCTCCTCAACTAGGACGACATTTATACTGTACTTGTAAGGAGGCAGTTACAAAAACCCAAAACCGAGTCCTAACTCCAATTTGGCAAAAATATATATGCATTTCACAGAGAACTAAATAGTCTAAATGATGAGAAGTTAACTTCAATTACGGATGAAATCCAACTATTGTGGTGCGCTTACATCAATTCCTAACCTTGACACTAGAAGTCTGAAATCCAGGTTTGGTGTAAAGGATCAAAATTACATAAATGAGAATAAATCATAATTTTCTCGTTCTTTGATCATATGTTCACTCTACTTTGTTGCCCAAATTTTGATTACAGTTCCCTTCTTTGAATTTCATGCTTTATATTACTGATGGGTAAAAGTTATTATCTTCTTTGTTAGGAGTGGTCTATATTCCTGTTGGTGGTTCCTTACAAAATACTAAATAAAAGAACCTTGCATTCGGTGCTGCAGCAAGCATGGTACATCCAATCACAGGTAAGAAAACAATAAGCTTATTCACTTTGTTCCATATTTTCTTGAGCTGAAATGCTTGTTTTATCTTTTTCTGCATCAAACAGGTTACTCAGTTGTGTGATCTTTAACAAAAGCTCCAAAATATGCTACGGCAATTGCAAAAATACTGGAGCAAGAAAATTATTTTTAGCGTGTGGGGACTCGTGAAAAGATTGCTGAAAATATCTCAATACAAGGTACATGTTATACAATTGATGGGTGGTTGGCCACTTGGATATATCAACATAAATATATATATTATGCATGACAAGTACATTTAGTCTTCTAAAAATGAAAGGTTACATTGTCCCCTTCAAGCATGCGCCCATCATCACTGATTGCTTTATCAGGCAAAGAACGCCATTGCAAGCTACTATCCTTCACTGGTAAGATCGTTGCAAGTAGGAGAGCTATAGGAGATTTACATTCTACCGTGTTCAATGTTATTATTGACGATATGACGTACATCCAGACCACTAATATGACTCATGATTTGTTTTGAGGTTACTATAGTAGAAAGGATATGAAGCTACAACCACAAACTCACCAGGAGTCATATTTGAATCTATATATAGTTCTTTGAGTTGGGAAAGGCCCTGCAACTGCATACTCACCAGTGTCATGCTAGAGGATGTTGTATTCCCTACTAAAATTATTGTAAAACATACCAAGTATTGTATTAATGGGAACCAAAGTTATAAAGGTACTCTAGACTTAAGTACTTGTAGTATCATCGGTAGAATATGCAATGCTATAATGTTCTATGAAACTTATTCAAGACAGGAAGTAAGCTTATTTGTAGTTAACCTAATTACCTAATTATTTTATTAGCAAACTTCTCTGTTTAAAGTATTGCATTTTGAGCACCATTCTCTTGTTTTTGTTTTTTGCAGATTCTTGGCACTTTAGTTATACATGTAGGTTCTGGAGTTTGTTATGAAGTAAGTTCTGCTCTAGAGACAATGATTCTATTGGCTACAAAATACTCTCTGGAAAGTATCTGTGCCTGTCTACTTATATAAATGGTAGCTTTCTTCACTTTTTTGTTCCTTTTCAATTTTTGGATTCAATCAATCTGGAGCTATATCATTCTTCCATTTTCTTTTATTCAGGCATTCCGGATTACTTGGAGGGATTTAATGATCAGAACATACACAAGGTTTTTGTTTTTCTCAGTTTTGTCTTTTCAACTACCTGTATGACAATGGATAATGTTTGTTAATTACTCCCATAAGAGGATAATTAGTCCTATATATAACAATGGACACTGGATAATATTGTTAGTCTTAATTCTTCAGCTCCAAATTGTAAGTTTCACTTCTGATAGTATTTGTTTCCTTTTATTTTCATGTCTATGTTTGGATGAAGAAAAGACTAATACTTGATTCATTGATTTTGCTTATATAGAATATTACCAGTCTTTAATACTTTCCATGAACATGATTAGTTGACCAGGTACAAAACTTAAACTTTAAGCCCTTCCTTGCTGAATTTTATTGAAATCAATTGTCTTTCACATTATTCACATTTTATGTTTGTGGTACCTCATATATTGTTTGTACTTATCCCAAGTTATCTATTGATGGCGAGGGTGACTGATATGCTGATATTCCATGAGTATATAATATGCCAAGATTTCTTAGGCATTTCAAAGTTTGGGCATACAAATACAAAATGTCTCTATTTTTCATGAGAAACAAGCTCTTCAAAGAAGACTCTGCCTCCTCCGAGATTGTGGTTATGGATGGAGATAGTTGCTTTAGTACTGATTCTAATCTTATGTATTGTTTACAATTTTTAGAATACTGATCACTAATATATTTTGAATAATAATATTTAATAATTTTTTATGAATGCAAATTTTTATTTCAGTATAATATTGCATTTTTGTAATAAATCAAAACAAAGATTTTTTTTTAAATGATTTTTGATATTTACTACAACTTTGGCCGTCATTTATCTCTCTTAATGTTAGTCGCAAAAATGACAAGTTTGCTTAGTCATATTTTGGCGACCGTTGGGGTAGACGTTGCTAGATAATCGAGGGTACTACTCCGTCGCTAATTATGAAAGTGACATGGTTTTGGAGGGGAAAAAAGATAGCATACTATAGTTGCATTTAAACAAAAGAGTGGTTTAGTTGTTAACGCTTTGTTTGACTAGGAAAAAAATGACGGTTCGTGCTGTCGTAATTTAGCGACGGGTGTGAGCAGTCGTATTGCCCTAAAAAATGATGGCCAATAGCGACGTAAAAAAATGTGGCTAACAAACGGCGACGGGTAAAGCGACGGCAATTCCCTTCGTTTTTAAGTTAAAACGACGGACTACAGCCCTCATTTTTTAACTTTTTTGTTGTAGTGAGAATGACAAAGTTCTTACAAAACAAATGACAAATAATACATAACAAATGAAAACTATCCCTACTGAAGTTGGTGAGTAGTCTAATCTGCTACAGTAATAAGAACAGTAATCAAAGGGAAGATTCCCCCCAAAATAAGCTACAAACTTAAAAATCATAGCAGTTTCTTTTTCTTCTTCTACAAAAAAGCTTCTGGCGAATCTCTCTATTCGTATTGATGTACTGTTTGTCTCCTTGATGTACCAAGTCTTGTAACTATCGTTGTGCATTGGATAAAGTCCTTGTACAGAAGTCATTGGGGAGAAAAGATTACTGTCATCCTAGGTTATTCTCGTTGCTAAGGATCACTGTTATCCTTCTCTCCTACAGTTGAAGTAAATATCATCTCTAACTTTGTATCCATCATCTCTACCTTTATATCCGCATCATGATTTGAAGGCTTTTTTGATGCTTAACAAAAATATTATGCAAGATAATATCATCGGAATTGTTCATTTATATCATTTGATCCAGGGATGCCTATCATTGCTTTGAGGGATGGCTGGAGTTGAGCTTGATATCATTTACTTCTGCTACTTTTCCATTTGTATTGCTCATTTTTATCATTTGTTTTCGGGATGGACGGAGTTCAGCTTTATACCATTGTTCATTTCTGGGGGGATGTCGTACATCTGAAGATCAGATCAACCATAAGATATGTTCGAGGAAGTACGAAACTTACCTCACTAAGAACGCACTCATCATATGAAGATTTTGTTACACTCCTTGAACATACAAGCGAAGTCCATCATGATGACAGTAAGCTGTACAACTTTGTCCATGGTTGTGCATGCGTAATTTCATCAGTCTAGGACTTTACTGTAATTATCAATATGTATAAAACCAATCCCGGCATACCCTTTCACATATGGGTTGTTAATGAGCGTAGGGTACCTTCCCAAAACTCCCAAAATTTTATTTATGATTTCTATTCTTCAAGTAAAGGGTTGTCAACCACCAAAGATACTGCTTCAGGTAAAGGGTTGTCCACCTCCAAAGCGGGGGGAACTTTGTGTCATAACTCATTTCCTGATCCTGAACCAGAATACAGGGGTTACCCTAAAAAAATGGCAGAGGGATTGATCTACGTAGGTTTGGACCTTTAGTGGATAATGATGATGTTCCTCAATCAAATGAACCTTTTGAAACTATCCCAACTGATGTGCATATGACAAATGAACCTCCTCAATCAAATGTTTATCTCTCAAATGAATCTCTTGAAACTCTCCGTACTGATGTTCCTCCCTCAAATGAACTTAGTATTCCGCAATCAAATGTTCATCTCTCAAATCAACCTATGTTAACTAATGTTCCTCAATTAAATAAACTTTTTGACGTTCCTCTCTCAAATAAAAATTATATTCCTCAAATCAAATATTCATCTCTCAAATGAACCTATGCTAACTAATGTTCCTCTTTCAGTTGAACCCGAACCTATCATTGGATAAACTAAACCTGCAGGTAAGCTTGCAGAATTTCTCATTTGTTGTAAGTGTTTTAACATTTCTTATCATAATAGTATCATGTTAAGAAGAATATTTCTCATTTGTTTAGCTGAATTACAGTTTGAGCCACAGCCCAAATAGGTGAAAGAACTCCTGGATTTTCAGTTCAAATCTGCTGCGTACACGGAGGATCTCTATGACTTCAGTAAAGACTTTATGATTGGTGATATATATCGATATAGGATTACACTCAAGAATCACATAAGAGCTTATGTAGTTGTAAACAAGTTCAATCTTGTACACGTTATGAGCAACGAATATAAAATCATGGTACGTTGCAAAGGTGATAATTGCTCTTGGCGGATTTACATGACAAGGTTGCAGGTTCTGCCCAATTTAAAGTAATTACTTATTGTTCCATGCATACATGCATCAGAGTAGAAACTAATGGTGGGAACAAGTATAAGGCAGCGTCTAGTACATGGGTTGCCTCTATAATCAAGCAAAAACTATGAAAAAACCTAAACTATAAACCTGCCGTAATTATTAAAGATATACAACTTAATCACAATGCTGATGTAACATACAATCTTGTCTGGCGTGGGAAAGAAAAATCCCCCGCAGAGGTATCATCGTCTTCTTTGTCATTTGTTTGTCCATCACATGTCTAATGTACAAAACTGTTTATCATTTTATCGAATGTCATTTCTTTGATGCAAGTTGTCATTTGTCCTAGGATGTTTAGCATTTATCCACTCCAGAATTTCATTTGATCTAGTGTAATTATTTCAGATGCGAGGCAGCTTTCTGCACGCATACCAACTACTTACAAGCTACTTTACGGAAGTTATGTTGGTTGACCCAAATTTAGTGTTTGACATACAAACCAAAACTTGTACATTCAAGAGATTCACAAGGTATTCTGGTGTTTTGGTCCTCTCAAAATAACTTATAAACTCTTGAGGCCCATTATAGTGATTGACGGTACCTTTTTTAAAGGGAGATATCGTGAGACTCTACTAACGACCATCGCCATTGACCCAAGCAATCATAATTTTTTACTTGCATTTTCAATAACAGACTCAGAGTCCATCGAAAGTTGGACATACTTCTTGGAGATGTTTGGGTCTAATTTCCATGGTTTTGACATGAAATTCCTCATCATATCTGACAGAAACCCTGGAATTATGAATGCCGTACCCAAGGTGTTTCCATTTGCAATCCATACATTTTGTGTCTTTCACATTTCGAACAACATTAAAACTATCCTCGAAAGCACGAGGATTGCATTTAGGATGGCAACAAAGGCCCTAACAAGTATTAATTTTGATAAACACATGAATGTTATCCAAAATACGAATCTAGTGGGTTTCTAATACATACTAGGTATTCCCAAGGAAACCTGGTCTAATCTATACATTCCAATGAGTAGGTACGTTGTCATTCTCTATTGATAAACTTGTCATTTCTTTTTTCAAGACTACTCATTATTACTGCTTTGCAGTTGTTCTTGTCCAATTTGTCATAGTTTCATACACATTCATCATTTCTTGGCCATTATTTTTTCATCCACTCAATATTATTCCGTTTGCAATTATTCTTTCTCAATATGTCATCATTGTATACTCATTTGTCATTGTTTTGCCATTGTTTATCAATGGTTCAGATACGGAGTGGCTTGCACTAATCATGTCGTGAGTTAAAATAATGTTATTGTGAAAGTCAGAGATCTTCCTATCCATTTGTTTATTGAGGAATTGCGTAAAATCTGTTCATAAATGGCCTGCACGTACAGAGAGGAAGCTGAGATGAGTCAAGCTCGCCTGACGCCATGGGCTACGAATCACTGTCAGAGCAGAAAGTTTGTGGGGGGTTCACTAATCTGTAAGGTTCGTACAACACGGTACAATTTTCAGATGACTAGTAATGGCATAACCGATTCAGTAAATATTAAAAATGGTACTTGTTCTTGTCGTTGGTGGCAAACGATGGGGATACCTTGTGAACACGGAGTACGCGCTCTCGGACTTGCTAAAGTTGATCCAACTACACGTGTCTCTGACTACTTCACAAATGATACATATAAGGCTGTTTATGAGCCGATATGGATTCCAATCAGGGGAATAGAGCAGTGGAAAATTTTATTAAGTGATGAACGTATTCGTGCTCCTATACCAACAATTCGAGCGGGTCGTCCTCGTACGCAAAGGAAAAGAAGGAGAAAAAATGTCTGGTCTGGTCACCAAACTAAGATTTTGCAGTAAGTGTAAAAAAATAAACACAATCGTCGTTCTTATAAGCTTCTGTCAATCCCATCTGACGACAATACACGTCCGACAATGGCACTGTCTTTTACGATGAGCACTAAACCACCTGTCATCCGAGATGAAGATGTTACAACCAGTTTACTCTGATGATTTTGGGTTTTGTATTTATCATTTGTACAGAAATTGTACTGGCATTTATAGGTAGTTGTCATTGTCTATCTATTATATTATTGTTTACTTCTGAATTGGCATTTGTTTACGAATAATTTTTCATTCGTATTTTCAATTATGTCATTATTTTGGTACTGAACTGTTATTTGTCAACAAAGAATGTCTCATTTGTTTGTTTCCATTATATTATTATTGCTTTACGAACTATCATTTGTCAACACATAATTTCTCATTTGTTTCTATATATTAAATCATTGTTTGCTTATGAACTGGCATTTGGTCATGAATAATTTCTCATTCGTATTTTCGATTATGTTATTTATTTGCTACTGAATTGTCATGCGTTCAAAAGGATTTCTCATTTGATTGTTTCCTTCATATCATTTTTGGCATTCTGAACTGTCATTGTTAATGAAGACTTTATCATTTGTTTGTTGTCTCGTTATCGTTAATTTTGTGAAGTTAATCATTTTATGTGATACTAACTGTCATTTGCTTAAAAAGAATTTCTCATTTGTACACAAAAGTTTTTTACAAAAAGCAGAACAATATAGAAACTTTTAGAGTTCTTTATAGAAAGCAGATCAATACATTCACTTTCAAAGTTCTTTACAAAAAGTAGAAGAATACATCACTTTTAGAGTTCTTAACAGAAAGCAGATCAATAATGAAACTTTCTATAGATTATATTAGAAATAAAGATTTCAATGATGCTCATGAGATGAATGTGATATTTTTAGGCAGATAAAGAGTGGCATACATCCGAAGTTCCATAGTTCATGAGGAACCTCTACCACCACCGTCTTTTCCTCCGTAACCCCACGAAGGAAGTGAAGAGTATTTACTCCAGTACCTCACCAGCACCTCACCACTACCTCACGAAGGTATTTGCACCACCACCACCACCTCACGAAGGTATTTGCACCTCCACCACCACCTCCACCTCACCAGTACTTCTTAAATGTAACTGGGCTTCCTGATCGTATGAAAATCATTCTCCTTCTCATCTACTTCTG
Source organism: Kingdonia uniflora (assembly GCA_014058105.1). NCBI lineage: Eukaryota > Viridiplantae > Streptophyta > Magnoliopsida > Ranunculales > Circaeasteraceae > Kingdonia > Kingdonia uniflora. The sequence goes on from JACGCM010000857.1 coordinate 263,641, forward strand.
TAGGTGTTCTGATAAGTAGGGGGAACAGAAATGGATGTGGCCATATAAAGGGACTGGTTACCAAAATACCAAAACTGATGTTTCTGCACCATGGCCAGAACCCTAGCAAAGTACCTCATTTGCATCGTATACTTGGCATTTGGTACTCTACATTATGCAAAAGAAGAACAAAGAAAGAGAATTATGGAAGGAATAACCATAGCAATAGTATTTATAATAGAATAGCATTCAATGCACGAGGATTACTCACGCAGTCATAATTTCATAACAGTGTCTAATATAACTCTCACATCAAATTAATCCTGAAAGCAATTAATACAAAGCACAATCTCCAATACAGTATAGTTTCTTTTTATGCCATTCTTTTGGTACTAAACTGTCATTTGTCAACAAAGAATGACTCATTTGTTTGTTTCCATTATAACATTATTTCTTCACGAACTATCATTTGTCAACACATTATTTCTCATTTGTTTCTATCTATTATATCATTGTTTGCTTATGAACTGTCACTTGTTCACGAATAATTTATCATCCATATTTTCTATTATGTCATTATTTTGCTACTGAATTGTCATTCGTTCACAAAGAATTTCTCATTTCTTAATATAGTCTTTAGCATTTGTTCGTTTCCTTCATATCATTCTTTGTATTCTGAACCGTCACTATTAATGGAGACTTTATCATTTGTATGTTGTGTACTTATCGTCAGTTTTGTTATGTTAATCATTTTATGTGATACAAACTGTCATTTGTTCAGAAAGAATTTCTCATTTGTATACACAAGTTTTCTTTACAGAAAGAAGAACATTATAGAAACTTTCAGATTTCTTTACAGAAAGAAGATCAATACATAAACTTTCAGAGTTCTTTACAAAAAGTAGAACAATACAAAAACTTTCTATATATTACCTTAGAAATATAGCTTTCAGTGATGCTCATGAGATGAAGGTGATATTTCAAGTCAGATAGAGAATTCCAGTGGACAATATGTCATTGAGGAGCTCTAGAACTTTGTGGAGGGTAATTGGACCACCTCACCACCACCTCACAAAGGTATTTGCACCACCACCTTCACCTCTCGAAAGTACTTGCACCACCACCTCTACCTTACCAGTACTTCTTGGAATGTACCCCAACTTCCTCATCGTATGAAAATCATTCTCCTCCTCATCTGCTTCTTTAGGTGTCATCCCATGATAAATAGGAGGAATAGGAATGGGAGTGGGCTAAGAAAGGGACTGGTTACCAAAATACCGAAACTGAAGTTTCTGCACCATGGCTAGAACCCTAGCACAATACCTCATCTGCATCATATACTTAGCGTCGGGTACTCACCATTACCACTGCAACAGAAGAAGCAAAGAGAAAGAGAATTATGGAAAGAATAACAACACTAGCAATAATAATTTATAAGAGAATAACATTCAATGCAGGGGGGATTACCCACGCTGTCATAATTTTATAACAGTCTCCAATACAACTCTCACATCAAATCAATTCTGAAAGCAATGAATACAAAGCACAGTCTCCAATACTGAATAGTCTCCATTTATTATTATTTGTTACTGAACTGTCATTTGTCAACAAAGAATGCCTCATTTTTTTGTTTCCATTATATCATTATTTGTTTATAAACTGTTATTTGTCAACGAAGAATTTCTCATTTGTTTGTATCCATTATATCATTTTTTTCTACTGAACTGTCATTTGTTCAAATAAAAATTATCATTTGTTTATATCCATTATATCATGATTTAGTACTAAACTATCATTTGTGCATAAAGAATTTGTCATCAGTTTTCTTAAGTTGATCATTAAACTTGTCTGGTCTGGTCTCCAAACTAAGATTTTGTAGTAGGTGTCGAAAAAACAAGCGCAATCGTCGTTCATGTAAGCTTTTGCCAATCCCATCTGACGACAATACTAGTCCGACAATGGCACAGTCTTTTACAATAAGTACTGACCCACCTGTCATCCCAGATGAAGATGTTGAAACTAGTTTACTCTGATGATTTTAGGTTTGTCCACTTGTCATCCCAGATGAAGATGTTGCAACCAGTTTACTCCGATGATTTTAGGTTTGTCATTGTTAATTAAGATTTTATCATTTGTTTGTTTCTATCATATCATTCTTTGCATGCTGAACCGTCATTGGTAATGGAGACTTGATCATTTGTTTGTTGTGTTATTATCGTCAGTTTTGTTAAGTTAATCATTTTAAGTAATTGCAACTATTATTTGTTCAGAAAGAATTTCTCATTTGCACACCGGAGTTCTTTACAGCAAGCAGAACAATACAAAAACTTTCTGAGTTCTTTACAAAAATTTCTACATTTTAAATTAGAAATATAGCTTTCAGCAATGCTCATAACAAGAAATTGATATTCCAATCCAATAGAGAGTGGCATAGGAGAGAGGATCTTCCAAGGTTACCAAGGAGCTTCCACCGTTGCTTTCTCTGAAATCTTCACCATCACCGTCTCTTCTTCCGTAACCCCCACGGAGGAAGAGAAAAGTGTTTTGCACCACCACCTCACCACCACCTCACGAAGGTATTTGTACCACCACCACCACCTCCACCTCACCAATACTTCCTGGAATGTACCCCAGCTTCCTCATCGTATGAAAATTATTATCCATCTCATCTGCTTCTTTAGGTGTTACCGTAAAAAATGGTGCCACCATCACCACCTTATCTGCATCGTATACTTGGTGTCTGGTACTCACCATTATGCAAAAGATGAATAGAGAAAGAGAATTATGGAAGGAATAACCCTAGCAACAGTATTTTTAAGAGAATAGTATTTGGTTGTAGGGGGGATTACCCATGCAGTTATAATTTTAAAATAGTCTCCAAAACAACACTCACGTCAAATCAATACTGAGAGTAATTAATACAAATCCCAGTCTCCAATACAAAATAATCTCGATTTATTATTATTTGCAACTGAACTGTCATTTGTCCACAAAGAATATCTTATTTGTTTATATCCATTATATCATTATTTCTTTCTTAACTGTCATTTGTCATCAAAGAATTTCCCATTTGTTTGTCTCCATTATATCATTGTTTGCTACTAAACTGTCATTTGCTCAGTTAGAATTTCTCATTTGTTTGTATCCATTTAATCATGATTTGATACTAAACTGTCATTTGAGCACAAAGAATTTTTCAAAGCAAAACGTAAACCAAATAGATCAAAAACACAAAGCATATATGTTCATACAAGGGAAACTAGTACAACAAATGTTTAGAAACCCCCACTTGAGGATCCCTGATTGCATTCCAAGCATACCACATCGTGCTCCAATGCCAAGATCTTCTATTTGAGATAGCTAACCTTAGATGCAAACTCCTCCCACAGTTTCTTGTGCTCATCCCAGTCTAACTTGACGGCACAGAGCTGATCTTCCATGAAGCGCATATGAAACCTGAACTCTTTAATGCGCTGATCTCTTTTTTCTATCACTTTACCTATTTCATCCAACTCTCTTAATGTCTCCTTGAACTGCTGGTAATGCTCTTTCAGCATTTACACCATCTCACCAGAGACATCCTTCTATATTAGGCATAATCTATTCAAGTTGTAAAGATGTTGGTCACGCTGATCTTCCTGCACCCCTACCGACGCAAACCAATCGTATGGAGTGTTCGAAGAAACATGGCTACATCGAGTGGAGTGCGATATCTTTCTTGAAACTCTGTTGAGAATGAGAATAGTTAAGAAGTTAAAGAGTGAAGAATAGTTGATTTTAGATTAGGGTTTATATATAATGTAGAATTGAATACATTGGGAAGGGACGCACGAGCCTGGGATTATGGGTTTAGGGTCTGATTACTTCGGCGCCGTCGTTTGAAATTATTATACACGTAAGTCATAATCAATGAGAATTTAAACTGAGTTGTCTAATCAAGTATTATTACTAGACGCATCGACCTATCATTGGTTCAATAGAATTTCGCATTTGTTTAGTTTGATATATCATTTTTTTCTTCCTGAACATTTATCTATCATTGTTCTAGTGATACTTAGCATTTGTTTGGTTTAGATATATCATTCGTTTCTGAAGGAACTATCCATGCAACGGAAACAATATAAAAATAAAATAAACTAAAACCTAAATACAAACTAGAAACAAAACAAAATAATACAAGTATTCATAACTCTTCACTTGAGCACTGATCGCATTCCATAGCCCTGATCTTTTGTTCGAGACAACTAATTTTATAAGCCAACTCCTCTTAGAGTCGCTTGTGCTCATCTCGGTCCAACTTTAGGGTGTAGAGTTGATCTTCCAAAAAGTGGATATGGTATTTAAACGCTTAAGAACACTCTCGTTTTTTTCCTATAACTTTATCTAGTTCGTAATCCATTTCATCGAGCTCTCTTAATTTTCCTTTAACTCTTCGTAATGCTTTTTCAGCAGTTGCACCTTCTCACCGGAGACATCCTTCTCCATTAGGGAAATTATATTCAACTTATAGAGACGTTCGTCACCCTGTTCTTCCTCAATCCTTACTACCACAAACCAATCTTGAGGGGTACTGGAAGAGGCATGGCTAAATCGGGTGGAGTGGGAGGGCGACATCTCTTGGGAAGTTGAAAAGAGTTTAGGGTTTGAATAAAATATAGCTGAAATTAGTTATTATGGTTTTATACTTTACTTTGAATCACGTGTGGCAGGGTTTAGGGCTTAGGGTTTAGGATGGCGGGAACCATGTAGATGTTTTAAAAAGATAGCTTGTTATAAACGTAATCAAAGTTGACTTTAAGCCAAGATGTCATATCGACCTGTAAAGGAAAGAAGCTGTCAGATTTAAAGCATAGGACTTGGCATTTGTTGTATCCAATGGTATCATCATAATAAATGTTAATTGTCACCGTAAAGATAATAACATCCTCATATGTGTTATTCACATTTGTTTATAAATAACTTGTCATTTCCCTGCTATGAATTAGCACCACTATTGAGTATTCACTAGATAACCTGGACACTTGCTCCCAATTCATTTCAGGTTTTAAGCATTTCATACTTCTCTACCAACGATACATTCCCTTGTCTGCTGGTGCGGTGAAACTTGTGATCTTCATCTCTCATGCACAAGCCTCAACCATAACCGTTGGTTTTGTCAATGCGCTTACAAATTTGGTGGGTGTGGTTTTTGGGCGTGGGTAGATGAGGTAAAAAAGTGTGATTGTGGTCTTATTTCCATAGTTTCTAAACCGCCCGGTAAGAGATTCTACTATTGCTCACAATACCATTATCAGTTTAAAACTTAGTTATGAGAATGTTCTACGCCCGATGATTCTAAAAGGCCACAATCGTCAACGGCGGAAGAAATCAGAAATTCTGGTCAAGAGAGCAATCAGATTCTAGATACTATTACAACTGAGACTTACACTCAACTAAGGATCTCCGAGGTCAGAACGCAGATGCTGCAAGATTTTCTATCCAAGTTAAAATCTCTAGATCTTAAGAAGTAATTGTCATTTGTTCAGAATCAATATCTCATTTGTTTGTCCCTCTTATCGCAGATGCTGCAATATCTAATTCTTTGCTTATGAACCATCATTGTTAGTGTAATCTTTAGCATTTGTTTGTATCATATATATTATTAAGTTCTTCATTATGACTTATATTACTCCATTTTAAATTCATTCAATTGCACTGAAACTTTAATCAACATGTTTTGGCCATCCTGGCTCTTGGAACATCTGCACCCAGGGATCATTTCCAATGTTCCTTACTGAATATTTATTGTGGATGTGGGGATTCCGAGAACTAATGGCTTTGGTCAAGATTGCTACATTGGAATTTAATAGAACGTTGGGAATTTGGAATGCAGTATTGAATGGAGTCTTTCCTATAAATACTTCTTTCATTCCATATCTTATGCAACCCATTTCTCTGTAACCAGACGACGAATGGATGCATATTTCCATTCTCCATCTCCCCCACCCTTTCACATATGGAGGTGGTACTGAGGGAGATGGAGATCGAAAATTTGCATTTATTTGTTACAACCATCATTTTTGACATTTTGTCCCGAACTCGCCTAGCTCCCGTTTAATAAACAGATCGGTTAGGGTTTAACCTAAGTAGTTCGGGTCGACCCGTGACCTATTTTGATTTAATTATAATTTTTTATATTTAAGCTACTCTTTTAAGCCTTTAACCTTTTGGTTAACGACAAGACTTTCAAGTTTTGGCTTCAAAGTTCAAACAACGCCTCCTCACTTCCTCACTTGGTCCTCAGTCCTCACCTCAGACCTCAGTTCTCATAAACAAGAAATTATACACTTGCTTCTTCATGAAATTATATGCTTGTATGCCCCAAGGGAATCTGTTGAACCGATCTATCTTATCCTTATTCGGGAGGAGAAATGATACTAGAATTTTTAACATGTTTAATCGAAGGAGAAATGATAGTAGAATTTTTAAGAAATTATATTTCCAATCTCTGATTAAAATTGTTAAAAATTGTACTATCGTTTCTCCCCCGTATAAATATGAGCTAGATCGGTTAAAAAGATTCCCTTAGGGTAAACAAGCATATAATTTCTTGAAGAAGTGTATAGACTGATGTAATATACATTGTAGATCAATCTGTAGGTAAGTTTTGGAACTGTGTTCTGTAACAATATTCAAGCTAATGAAATTTTCATCTTTTATGCCCATTGTCAATTGCATTCCATAATCCTGAAGGGTCCGGAGCATGTTGGTAGACTGAGGAACCGTGCGATAGCATTGGTGATAGAGGAGGACGCGTCGTGATGATGTGAAGGTTACGCCGCTGAGTTCCTTAGTTGTAACTGAGTACCTCAATTGTAATTAAATGAATGAATTATTAATCAATTTTTGTCAGTTGCATTCTGTAATCCTGAAGGGTCCGGAGCATATTGGTAGACTGAGGAACCGTGCGATAACGTTGGTGATGGAGGAGGACGCGTCGTGATGATGTGAAGGTTACGACACTGAGTTCCTCAGTTGTAAGTGAGTACCTCAATTGTAATTAAATGAATGAATTGTTAATCAGTTTTTGTACGGAATAAATGTTGTAGCTCGAATTATGATACTTCTCGAACTTGGTATGCTGAAAATATAATCTTAAATACATAACAAATGAAAACTCTTTTATAACAAATGACAACTTATATATAACAAATGAGAAATCATAGAAAGCAAATAATAGATCATAGATATCGAATGACAAATCCTACATAGCACAGAAAAAATAATGGATAATAAATGATAATTCGTAAATAACAAATGAAAAATGACAAATGACAAATACTATAAACTATCATTTATTCAGTAGAAATTTCTCATTTGTTTGTTATATTAATATCATTCTTTGCATTCTAAACTATCATTGTTAATACAGACTTTATCATTTGCTTGAATCCCATATATCATTCATTTCATGAAGGGAACAGTCATTTGATCGGAAAGAATTTCTCATTTGTTTGTTTCCTTGAGATAAATACTAGTTGTGGGGCTCTTGGAACATCAGAAACAAATGTTCATTTCTAATGTTCCTTCTTTAATATCTGTTGTGGTTGTGGGGCTCCCGAGAACAAACGGCTTTGGTCAACATTGTTGCATTATAATTTAATCTGACGTTGGGAATTTAGAACGCAGCATTGAATGGAGTCATGGGATAAATACTGTTGTGGCTTGCAGTGGCAAATATTTCCAATGTTCCTCAAGTGCTTCTTTCATACCATATCTGTTGTAACTCATCTCTCTGTAACCAGACGACGAATGGATGCATATTTCCATTTTCTATCTCCCCCACCCTTTCACATATGGAGGTGGTGGGAGGGACATAGATAAAAAAATTGCATATATTCGTTACAACTGTCATTGACATTTTGACCCGAGCCCGCCTAACCCCTGTTTAATAAACAAATCGGTTAGGGTTTAACTTAAGTGGTTTGGGTCGACCCGTGACCTATTTTGATTTAATTGTAATTTGCTATATTGAAGCTACCCTTTTAGGTCTTTAACCTTTAGGTTAACAACAAGACTTTCAAGTTTTGGCTTCAAAGTTCAAACAACGCCTCCTCACTTCCTCACTTGGTCCTCAGTCCTCACCTCAGACCACAGTTCTCATTAACAAAGAATTATACACTTTATGACCAAGAAATTATAAGCGTCCTCACCCCAGTGAATCTATTAAAATGATCAAGATTAAACCTTGTTCGGGAGGAGAAATTATAGTATAATCTTAACAAATTTAATCAGAGATAATTTCCAATCTCCGATTAAATTTGATAAAGATTAAACTATCGTTTCTCCCCGAACAAGGATGAGCTAGATCGGTTCATAGATTCTGCCGGGGATAGGACGTCTATAGTTTCTTGAAGAAGTGTTTTAGTGCGTGGACTGATGTAATATAAACTGTAGATCAATCTGTAGGTAAGTTCTGGAACTGTGCTCTGTAACAATATTCAAGCTAATGAAAATTTCTTTTTTTGTGCCCATTGTCAGTTGCATTCCGTAATCTTGAAGGGTCCGGTACATGTTGGTAGTCTGTGGAAACGTGCGATTGCGTTGGCGATGGAGGATGACCTGCCGTGATGATGTAAAGGTTGCGCCGTTGGGTACCTCAGTTGTAACTATTTTAGTAAAAATGAATGAATTGTTAATAAGTTTTTGTACAGAATAAATGATTTAGCTCGAATTATGATAGTTCTCCAACTTGGTATGCTAAAAATTTAATTTCGATAGATATCAAATGCCAACGCATACACAACAAATGATAATTCTTATATAACAAATGACAAATCTTTGATAATAAATGATAATTCCTAAATAACAAATAACAATTCATAGATAACAAATGATAATTCATAGATAACAAATAACTTATACCAAATAACTAATAATAAATCATCGATAACAAATGACAAATCATAGTAATTGTCATGTGTTCAGAAAGAATTTAATATTTGTAAAGTTATCAACAATTATAAATATCATTCAATCATGTCATATTTGTCATTCATAATATAAATCTTGTCATTTAGATTTGAAATATGTTTCATTTGTCACAATGTGATATGTCATTTTTTGAGTTATATGTCATCCATTTATAACTATTTTGGCATTGGTTCAATACCTTTCATCAGCATTCAATAAAAATATTTGACATTTGTTCTGAATATCATGCAGTTTTGAAATATTTATCTGAAACATGTGAGAGACTGGGCTTGGTCTTGGAGACTGGGATTGGTATTACTTGCGTTAACTATTGATTTGACCTGAGGGTTATATTGGAGATTGTTCTGCAATATTGACTATTTGATTTGACTATTGGAGACTGTTCTGAAATAAAACCTTCCTTTCTTTTATAAAAACTGTTTCCAAAGCAATGGCTATTCCTTTCACAATTCTCTTTCTCCGTTCTTCTTCTATATGCATAATGGTGAGTACAAGATGCCAAGTATACGAATCTAGGGTTTTGGCCATGGTGCAAAAACTTCAGTTTAGGTATTTTGGTAACCAGTTCCTTTCTTAGCCCACTCCCATTCCTGTTCCCCCTACTTATCATGGGATGACATATGAGGAAGTGGTAGAGGCAGAGAATTATTATCATAATATGTGGCGGTTTCATTACGCGGTCACTAATGCTGAGCATCACCAATCATGTCTTCGTCTTCTTGCAGAGGATGTTATTTCAGAAGAAGATGAGGACGCTGGGGTACATTCCAAGAAGTACTGGTGAGTGGAGGTGGTGGTGCAAGCACCTTCATCCGCCTTTCTCTGCATCGCAGTTGCGGTGGAGGTTATGGAGGAAGAGACGGTGGTGGTGGTTTCAGATTAGAAATATGCCTCAGTCTATCTGACTGGAAGTATGCCACTGTCACAACCATCACCTTCGTTTCATGTGGGAGAAACTCCTTTAGTTAGAATCAGAAGACTCACTGAAATTTTTATTGCTAATATAAAGAGTAGAAAGTTTCTTTAATTGTTCTGCTTTCTGTAAAGAACTATGTAATAACCAGTATTAAGCTAACGAAAGATATTTGTTGTAATAGTTACCCTTATATGATCATTTATTTTGTTTCGTTTGCTTTTTGCTTTCACATAGTTTACCTTTTATTGCAGCTCCCTTGAAGATATGTATGATATAAGGGATTCAAACAAATGATAAAGTCTCAAATATCAATAACAGTTCAAAATGCAAAGAATGATATTTAGCATACAAACAAATGAGAAATTCATAGGTAACAAATGACAATTGCTATGATTTGTCATTTGTTATCGTTGATTTGTCATTTGTTATTGATGATTTGTCATTTGTCATTTTTTATAACTGGAGGATATAACTTATAAAATGACAAATTCATTTTTTATAACCGAATGACAAAGTATGTATAACAAATAACAAAGTATGTATAACAAATATATATCAATGAATGATATTTTCAACTGTTTATAACTTTACAAATCTATATAAGATCATTTACAACAAAATGGATGTTAATGTTTACAACAACATAGACTCCGGATCAACTCTTAGCTCTAATATGTCATTACCAATTGTGTAACGACATTCATCACCGTCTATCAGCTCTGGAAAGCTCATGTCCCTAAGTAAATTGTCCAAAAAGACAAACAAATAGATGTCGCAGTCGCTAAAATTTGGCTGTAGTGGACACTCACCAAAACGAGCTGTCCAACTAGAGTTAATACTATAAGATTTTACCTCTGAACTAGTTGGTGGCGTAGTACAACGAGCAAAATCAGCAAATAGAAACAATCTCGGGAGCATCTTTGATAGTTGTTTATGAATAAGCTTGTGTCCAGGTGATAACTTGTTATTCTTCTTCGCATTCGCAATTTTTGCATCAACCAGAGAATCGCATATATATATATATATATATATATATATATATATATATATATATATATCTGCTCTGAAAGGACACAACACAAAAGACCCAATGGTTTTCATTGAGATTCCAAGGAAGGAGTATGAATTTGGAATCCTTTACTTTGAAATCGTAACGTTGGAATAGATGCGGTAATGTAGAATCCCATTTCGGAGAACAAATTTGTGTCCAATGTGATTTCCCCTTTATTTCCACAGCTTCTGGGGAGGACATAAGCCGACTCCAAACTTTAAAAGCCCTGTCTATAAACTGACTCGCGTACACATCCGTCAACACAATCCTTTCTTTTGATGGGCAGGCACGATGTTGTGAATCAAAGAATTGAATCAGGGCTTTAATGTAAATATTAATAACCTGAGCAGAAAAAGGAAATGACACATTATCAACCAAATATGATAAAGTTGAGGAAAACAAATAACAGGATTGAGTAAACAAATGGCAAAGAACCTTGAACAAATGAGAGTTTTCAAAGAAAATAACAAAACTGAAAGAGGAGATAATAACAAATGACAGAGGATACGCAAAAAAGAATATAAATACCTCGCTGTTTAACCATTGCTTTAGATTTAAGGTGTAGAGAGCGTTCAGGCAAACAGTTTCATCATCTATCCTCCTATAAATTCTGGTATTGTAGTCGATATCTTCAGTGGATAATTCATCCTTCTTAAGTGACCAAACATGGTCCACCTGGTTCCTCTCATCCTGGGAGATGGATCTTTAAATAAAGGATTGGAATAATACTTCAGGAAGAAGCTCGCCAAGGCGATCATGCAATTTGTTCATTTGAATAGCAAATGATATGTTTGTATCAACTACTTCTGACTCCATTAAATCAAGCTGGAACAGATGAATTACTTAAGTAATAAGAAAATATAAATGTGCATATTACATGAGAATGAGTAATAAGATATATGTCATCAAATCTTATTACTCAGGGTCTGAATTAAAAATACTTCATACATTGGTCTACTCAGCAACAATTTCCTTTATAACTTTTTGAGGGTCTGGTTTCTTTTATGGAATTCCATCATCATCATCCTTGCATTCGGCCCCAGCTACTTCCTTACTTTGTTCCTCAACTACTATAGCAGTTGTTTGGTCTACTCTCATCTGCAAATAAACAGACTACAAATGATATGAATGCTGAATACATGGTAAAGTTATAAAAAAACAAATGATATGTTACAATCAAATAAATGATGACTAAAAAAACATAAATGATAAGTTACCTCCTCAGCTTCATCAACACCTTCCTCCTTAGTCTGTACAGCAAATGGTAGAGAAGAAACAAATGTCCAAAATGGTAAGGATCGGTGCAAAAAAATTATTGATAGCTAGCTGGAAAAAAAATGTTAGTTAAATGCCTCATTGGCTTCTTCTACTAAATCTTCCTCCTGCTTCATGAATGCTACTTCAGGTTTTGCTACCTCTGCAACCTCTACATCTTCCTTCTTACATACCTAATTTTTTTTATCAACATAACAGATCACTACAGTTTGTTGTTCTGAATCCTCCATCTGTAAAATAGGATATACATACCACGAATGGTAAAATGAAATGAACAAACAATAGGGTAACACATAACAAATATGATAGATAGTGCAAAACAAATGCTAGGTAAATACCTCTTGAACTTCCTCTTCTTCTGCAACTTGAGGTTGCTCTTCCTGAACAAATTTAACTTCAGATTCTTCATCTTCCACTGACCCTTTCTTCCACTTCAAGTATAGCAAATGAAATAAACAAAGACATAAGCACAAATAACAAAGACGTCCCAACAAATGTCAAAATACTCTGAAAACATGACAGACTTCAAAATAAATGACAATGTTGAAAATGTAAATGTCAATGTTATGAAAAACAAATGTCAAATAAAATCAAATAAATGATAAGAAGTCGTAAACGGATAATACCTCTAGAAGTTCACCACCATATTGGGACGATATTGCTTCCAAATTCACTTCTCTCAACTTCAACTTCATCTTCTACCCTTAAATCTTTTACCACCTCCAATCCATCTCCAGGGGCAACTAGCTAAATCAATTTTTTTGCAGTTGACTGAATTTTATAAGACTTAAGTTCTGGGAATTCCTCCCGTCTCTTCCTTGGCGCTTTATTACCCAAGCCCTTCTTAGGGATAAAGGGGATTAACGTTTTCAATTGGATCAGTGGGACATGATCCAATTGTTCATCAGTGAAAGCTTCTTTCTTCGTGCCTTCAACTTTTTTCTTTCAACCTTCAACTTCTTTCTTCAGGGGCACATTAGCTTCTTCTGCCTTCTTGTTCTTCTTATTGACATTGGTCTTGTATTTCATTCCAAGTTCTTCTGCCTTCAAGCCCAAAAAGAATGCTTCTTCCCTTTCTCTCTTAGATTTTTTCTTCTCTTCATTTTTTTTTATTTTTTTCTTGGAGCTCTCTTTGCCAGGTTTTCAGCTCCGCCTTCTTCCTTTTCCCAGCTTCTTTATCATTACCTTCTTCTTCTCGCTTGCGTTTTGTAATTTTCTCATAAGTAGGGAATGGGTACTGTCCGAGGAGTAGGGTACCATCACCGAGTAGTAGAGTATTGTCTCTGACTGTAGACATCGTAATTTGCTCCAACATTTTCCCATGGCTCTGCAACATTATACCATGGTTCTCTAACTTATGGCATACCATTTTACCATGGTTCTCTAACAGGTTGCATACCTTTACCACTGCAGCTTCGATATCAACTTTGGAAGAACTGCTACCGATTACAGGTACACCGATTGCAGGTGCTTCGATTGTAGGTGCAACATCGATTGTAGGTGCTTCGATGTGATCTCTCTGATATATTCAAACAATTAACAAAAAGTAAGTTAGAAATGACAGAAGAAATATTGAACAATAACAGATAAAGAAATCAAAAACATGACAAGAAGAGGTTACCGAATGCCAAACTTAAGCAACTACAATGATACGAAACCTAAATTAAATGATAAGGAAGCAATAAAATGAATCATTCATACAAGGAAAGGAAGATTACCATGGCCCCTTGCATAATTTATTACTGCATATCAGTCTTAGATGCCTTCATAGCTATTACCTCCAATTGGGGGTTAACAAAAAACTTTTTAAACATCATAATTTGGTGACGCTTAAATGATGTCATCCTTCATCCCTGTAGCTTAGGAAATAAATGTTTGGATTCCTAAATTCTTGGAAACTTAAGGCCAGGAATAGAGAGGAAAATCAATATCATCAATACCCAAGTACATCTGTGCAGTGATAAAGCTTAATCCGATTTTGTATCAGGGGACAATCGATACGCGGCAAACTCTACTATTTGATGTCACAAGAACTTATAGACTTGTTAGCCCCAAGAAAATTCGTTCAACTGATCTAGATTATCTACCAGATCAACATACCTCACCTCAACGTTTCTCCCCTTGTTAAGGAGGAGAAAGGCTAGTATGATCTCTAACAAATTTATTCGAAGAACATCATCAACAAAATAGCATCACACATGGCAAAGAATAAGAATGGGTAAACAATGCCAAAGAATACACAATGTAATGATAAGAACCTTAGAACATAATGACCTAAAAATGGCAAATATAATGCAGCACTGTTTGGGGGTAAAAAATACATTGTAGAACAATGATAAAGAAGACCAAACAAATGCCAGATTATAATCTTACGATGATGTCCTTACAATTTTGCATGTTTTAAAGCCTCGTTAATTTCCTTCAACCCATATGTATTCTTCTTCTTAAGGAATTGCCTCCTTCTGAAATCCGTTATATACTCAGGATCAATAAATAAGAACTCATCAACAATAGGAGTGACACGTAGCCCCAAAATCAGGCAAACATGAATGGGTTTCATCTGAATTATTGTTCCCCCAAATTTGAACTTCATATCACCGAAATGACGATCGAATATTTCCACAATCAATGTCGACATCGTGGCTATTGGATCAATCAACAGTAACGGTGCAAAGCAGGTGGTACGAATTTACGTCTTCTCCTCTCCAAACATTTTGTGAAGTCCCACACCTGTACACCGAGAGATGTAATTCTTAGCATTAGAGGTGCACTTCTTGAATCCACCCTCCTGCGTTTGGCTCTCCTCGTCAAATAGCTCATTTTTTTCTACATCAGACATCATTGTGAAAGAAAAAAACCATACTTCAATCAAACACTTGGTAGGCGCAGTAGCCACAAAGATGATTTGCCACTAAAATCGTGCACACACACGATGTGTAGAATTACAACGATTATGAGAAAATGGATTGTGCAACCGAGACGGTTTACAGAATCGGGATGTTTTTTACGGTTTTTGCAGTCTTTGCAGTCGTCGAGAAAGTGTTTGAGGACCAGGGATCGTTTTTGGCGCCAATAAGCCAGATGAGCTCGTGTGAATCGTACGTGTTACCCAACCCTAAGCAACTGTAAAGAAATGCCAAATAATAGCAAAATTGGTGACATAGTCTGTCTATTACACATAACGAATTTAGTTAAAGACGTGACAAATTGTGCTGAAATAAATGACAAGTAATACATAAAATGGTGACAGGGTCTGCCTTACACGTCTCTGAATGGTAATGATACGTGTACATCGACAAATTAAATTTGGATAGGTGGCGTGATTTATTATTTTTAAATGATTCAAACTTTTTTTTTCTTTTTTGGAAGTGACATTCGTACTTGTGGAGCCCACGGCCTTACTTATGAACCCACGGCCTACAAACCTACTGTAATATTCAAGTAATTGATATTTTTTTGAACAAATGACAAAGTTATGATAAAATAAATGACAAAGAAGACTGAACAAATGGGAAAATCGGTATTGATAATGACTTCTCTCTGTTACCAAATGACATCGGTGTTTGAAAAAATGCCAGAGTTGAACTGTACAAAAGACATAGTTTGGTTGGCATCCATGCAGACAATTTTCTCTCGTTTGTTTCATGAGTATAATACCATCTACAAGAGTCGAGTAACATCATTTCCTTCTTGCTCAAGGAGTAGAGTAGCAGTCTTTAATCAAACACTTGGCAAGCAGTAGTCACACAGACGGGTTGTTACAAATAATCGGGACAGTTTTTACGGTTTTTACGGTCGAGTAAGAAGAAGAAATTGTTCGATGAATCGGGATCGTTTTTGGCGCCAAAAACTAGACGAACTCCAGTGAACCTAACCATAAAGAAGATGTGAAATAGTAAACAGAAGAGTCTGCCTTCTTGCAAATAACAAATCAAGTATATCGCAGGACAAACTATCCCAAAACAAATGCCAAGTAATGCATGAGATAGTGACAGTGTCTACTTTACACATAAATCACGGAACACAAATTGAACACGTGGCGCGATATATTATTTTTAAATTAGGTTTATAATTTTTTATTAGATTGGTAGTGACATTCGTACTTGTGGAACCCAAAAATAGGTGGTAGTCTGCTGTAATATTAAAATTTTTGTAGGGGCAAAATTGGTTTTTGTACTTGCCAGTATCAATTTTGCAATTTATTGTTCCGTGGGTCTAATTTTGCAAAGATAGCAAAAAGCAGTATTTATTCTCATAATTTTCGTTTTCATTTGGTACAAAAATGACTGTAGTAAATTAGACTACTGATCAACATTAAATGTTAGAGAATAGGGGTGACAGATAGGGGGCAGTAGGTGGGACCAATATTGATTTGTTAATTTTAGTATTGATTTTGCAAAAAACTTGACAAAGTATCGATTTTGCAAAGTTGGCAAAAAGTAGTATTTATTCTCATAATTGCCGATTTTAAATCGGTCGTTATGGCAATAGACTATAACATTAACAAAATAAATTTACTTTATAGAAAAATACCATAGCGTGTAGATGCTATATAGTGCACAACTTTGTATCGTACTTTAGTTTCTTAACGATGGACATATAAAGTATGTTTTACATAAAGTATTTTTTACATAATGAACGATTCAGTAATGGGGTCAACACGTGCAATACCAATGTCTGGATATCTCTAGAGTAAAACGTTGCGTGAACAGGCATAAAGATTTTGTAGAAATTGAGTATATCGAGCTTACATAGAGTGAAGCATAATACAATGAATTATAACTCATCACATTCTAATTTTAAGATCCGCCAATCTATATTTTAAATCTCAGTTTTGTCCTACGTGGCATCGATTGTTCCGCATGGCGACGACGGTTGTTCCACGTGGCTTCGTTTATCCTACGTGGCAATGGAAAGCTGACTAGGACAAAATAAACTCAAGATTAACTCTCTTAATTACCGATCCCTAAAACTCCTACGTTTTCCTCTTTTACTACTTGGGCCCCAATTGTTTCATATTCTTAGAGCATCTCCTAAATTACCTCACTACCTGGGTTGAAAAAAAGCCAAATCCAAGGTAGTGAGACTCATTTTCATCCAACAGTACCTGACTTAGATTTTAACTTGATTCAAATAGGCACATAACACTTAGGCGCCAAATTTGAAAAAAAAAAAAAAAAATTTAAATTTGGGCGCCTAAATCTTAGGCGCTCGATTGATTTAAAAAAAAAAAACAATTGGGCGCCTTAGTCTTAGGCGCCTGTTTAAAAATAGAACAGGCTCCCAACACTTGGGTGCCCAATCGCATCTTAAAAATCCAAGGCCGAGTCTTGGATTCCAAGGCCGAGTCTTAGATTTTGAGACTCAAAACCAAGGTAGTGAGGCACTGTTGGATGGCAAAAATCCTAGGTGGCAGCTTGAAATCTAAGGTAGTGAGGCACTTTAGGAGATGCTCTTAGAGAGAGGGACTTGACCTGTAAGGATTTGGTGAGATAATGGTAAGAACACCCACAGCAGCTAGGTGCACCCTGACATGGCAGGGTGAATTCCAAATCCACCCTCTTTTCCACCCAATTCATCTCCCAGCAGCAAGGTGAATACGTGACGTGGCAAGAGAAAAATGAATCCAAGGGTGGATTGAGGGTGAATTCACGCCGCACGGTTCTGAAGTGCGCGTAGCCATAGCGCGCGGTACAGAAGTACGCGTACACACTTCTCCCCTAAGATGATAACACGTGTCCTCCCATTCAATGGTTCTTATAAAGCGTAGTTCTGAAGTGCGCGTAACTTCAACGTCTAGGATTAAACTACGTGGATGGCTGAGATTTAAAGATTTTCAAACGGCTAGTTTTTGCCACGCGGTTCAGAAGTGCGCGGCATAAGCCTGCATAAAATATATCATTGGTTCCCCATTATTTCACCTGAGTTTTTCCCTGATCAAACTTCTTCAACAAGATCCTCAACAGCTATAAACGGCTAGTTTTTTCTCTATTTATAACCCCCATTCATCTCTTACTCTCTTCTACAATCAACTCATTCATCTTATATCTCAAAACTCAACCTTCTTCATTTCTTATTAATTGTGTCGAAATCATTGCTGACCTGCTCAGGCCTGACACATCATTCTCATCTTGTGAGTTATCATCTTCATCATCGTCTAGTGACGAAAAGCTATTCCGACGTCAAGTTGAGTTGTTGCACGAGTATGGCAAGATTATGATTGAGATGGGAGAAGTAGAAGAAAAAAAGCAAGAGATGACATCATCATAGAGGTGGGGAGGTAGTAAAAGGGGACGGATTAACAAGCAGAAAAGCTGTGAACATAAATTGGGGGAGGATAGCCTTAACCGGGATTACTTAGGTGACAACCCAAGATTCAAAGGTATCTCATTTCGCCGTCAATTCCGTATAAGCGAAGGTGTGTATTAACGTATTTATGATCAAATGCTTTCTTCGATCCCCTATTTTATTTAAAGAGAAAATGCCGCCAAGACTATGGGCTTATCCTCGTACCAAAAGATAACGTGCGCACTTTGCATGTTATATTACGGTATGAGTGCAGACGCCCAAGAAGAATACCATCGGATTGGGGAGTCTACGGTTATTTTGTGTTTGAAAGAATTTTGTAAAACTATTATAACACAATTCAAAGCTCAATACCTTAGATCTCCCAATGAAGACGATACATTACAATTGTTAGAAGTGAATGGATCGCGAGGCTTCCGGGGATGTTAGGTAGTTTAGATTGTATGCATTGGAAATGGAAGAATTATCCTACAGGGTGGGCAGGACAATATACCGGGTATAAGAAAATCCTGACAGTGATTTTAGAAGCAGTTGGATCCCAAGATCTTTGGATATGGCACGCATTCTTTGGGATGCCTGATTCAAACAACGACTTGAATGTCTTGCATCAAGGGTGACTTTTCAACAACTTGTCTAATAGTGTTGCACCACCATGCAATTATAATTTAGGAACGGTACCGCATACTATGGGGTATTACTTAGCGGAAGGAGTCTATCCAAGATGGAAAACACTTGTTCAAACCATAAGAAATCCGTCCAAGAATGCCGAAAGACGTTATTCAAAGATGCAAGAAGTATGCCGAAAAGATGTAGAACGTGCTTTTGGGGTATTACAAGCTAGGTTTCAAATATTGGCACATGGTGGGCGATTTTGGAAATCTAGTGATCTAGGAAATATTATGTACGCATGTATAATCTTACACAATATGATCGTTGAAGATGAACGTCATACTTACATCCGGCAAATGGACATTGATCCCGAGTTTAGAAAATTTGTAGATACTTGGAAAGATGACTTAAATCTAAGACGCGCGATCAACACTATGGCAGAGTACATCCAGAAGGTTCGTTAAATTAGAAATGAAGGAGCACATTTCCAATTACGAGATAAACTTGTCGCGTATTTGTGGAGTTGAAAAGGGACAGAGTAATTGTAGTCTTCATCATTGTTTATTTATTTTCTAAAGTAATATATTTGGTTTCCAAGTTTAATGTTGAAGTTGTAATGTATTTTGTTTCCAAGTCTTCTTCATTATAACACTTTAATGAAACATAGTTTACTACTTCTGCTTTTTTATTTTGTATCAATTTTAAGGATTACCAACCATTAATAACAATTTGATTGAAATAAAATTACATAGATCTTAATAATTACTATTAACGCTAATGATTACATCAATCATTTATCACTAGAAACATCGCCATTACTTGGACACTGTTCCTTCAACTTCTTCGAATATTCTTTAATCTGCTTCTTCATCCAACGCCTTTGTGCCGGTAGTAGGTTACTTGGGTCCGTTGTCATCACCTTAAACATATGCGAGTCGTCGAAGGCTTTTTTTTTAGTTAGCTCCGCTTCACGCCTCCTTTGAACTTCAGCCTCTTTCATCAACTTTAGTTCCTCTCGTGCTCTAGCTTTAGCTTCCTTTTCCTCATTCTTCTGCTCGTCTCTCTGATTCCATGACTTCATCATGTTGGACGTTGACTCAAGCATCCTCTTCCCCCAAAAACCTATACTTGCCTTTACCGTTTCTTTTGCCTTATATTTTTTTTTTGGTCGTCTGGTCGTACATCCCCACAAGAATATAGTGGTGCATCCATGTCGATAGAATCATCCGGAATTTCAATATTAGGAGTACCGGATATAGGTGTTTCAGGATCGGTATTGGTGGAGTTACCTGAGCTATCGTTAAAATTTAACTTCCTAGTAACGTTGCGGCCGGGATGGACGATGTGATGAATTTGTGACCATTTTGGGCAAGTTTCCAAAACTTTGTACGCTTCCCCAAGTTTAAATAGTTTATCTTGTACTTGAAAAATTATATCGTTCGCCATACGTTCCTAGAAATCAAGTTATAAAATCTTTTAGAGTATGATTCACCTTTGAACATTAATAAAATGAGAAAAATAAATGAAATACTTACAAAGTCATCCGTTCCAATACCGGTATGATGTCGACTCTCAAGGTCTTGAATGATACCTCTAAAACTTGAACATTCCTTATTGAGTCGCCCCTTATACGCACAATTGACACTATTGTTCGATCGCTACATCGATTGGTCAACATAGAAGAAGTTTAATTGATCACGCACCTTGAACCAAAATGTAGCGGCTTTTTGGTTATTCGTGGTAGTGAGGTTTTGAGACACTTGGGACCAAGCGCATGCAAGATTTACGAAGTCATCGGACGACCAATTCTTGGAGTTGGAGTATTGTTCTTTGTCGCCATGGACATCCTCCGAAGCCTCAAGTACATCCTCAACTATAATAGGTGTCGATGTCGTCTTTCTTTTAAACTTTGTCTTCCCGCAAGTCCACGTATTACTTCTCGTGAGAACCAGATTGAGTTCTTCAACCTGAGCTACATCCTCAACTATAATAGGTGTCGATGTCGTTTTTCTTGTAGATTTTGCCTTCCCATGAGGTATTACTTCTCGTGAGAACTGGATTGAGTTTATTGGAGATGACCGAAGAGACAACCGGAGATGCATTAAGATTTAAATCATTTAAACTCCATGTACCTTGCATCGACGTGGTACTCAAACTTCTACCGGCGAAACAAGTTTGAGATGAATAATATGGATTTCCCGGTTGAGGGTACGAGCTCGTATACCCATCAAATTAAGGGTAATATCCTTGGTTTGGGTAATAAGGGTAACATCCATGGGTTTTAGATTTAAATTGATTGTCGGATGGCGGGAATAGTTGGCGAACATGGTGATTTTAACTTTGGGAAGTGTTAGGCATTTACAACGGATCAAATGTGCCGAATTGATGAGGAAAGACGTTTCCTTGTTGGTTCATATTGGAGGATTGAGAGTGGTTTTGAGAATTAGATTGTGAGCTTGAGGAAGACATAGTGGTTTTATTTGTAAGATAAGGAGGGAGGATAGTGTAGAAGATTAGAAGGGATGTGAGTGTAGGAGATGAATGACATTTATAGATGAAAAAAACTAGCCGTTAATATAGCCGTTAACAAGTGTCCAAAAAAATATAACCATTAATATGGTCGTTGAGTAATTTGTACAACAAGTTTCCAAAATAAAAATGTAGCCGTTAATATGACCGTTGAGTAACTTGTACAACAAGTTTCCAGAAAAAAATATAGCCGTTAATATGTCCGTTGAGTAACTTGTACAACAAGTTTCCAAAAATATAATTTACAAAATAAAAATTATATTAAAACTCTGAATAAAATATAGTTTAAACAATATTAATACATAGCATAGTTTAAACAAAACATAAATAAAAGTTCTAAATAAAACATAGCCTAACTGGGACGACCTCTCTTCGTTTAGCGGGCACGTCTGCCACGTGCGAGACTCTCGTCATAGGTGCATTGCACAACCGGCTCTGTCTGGTAAGAAATGGACATCTCAGCTAGTCTATTGGACGTCTCTCGGATAACCTCCTGTGCCCAGCTCAGCTCCCCCCTCAACTCAGTATTGCTGTCAGTTAGTTGCCTCGAGTCTTCATATGCCGTATACCGTAATCCTTGGTTTTGATGCCAAAACTCATCCGTACTATACGTAGGTGGACACGGGTATGGTACCTGCATCACCGGGATCGGTATCCATCTACGTTGATCGTTCGGTCCCACCACATCCATGAACCATCCCATATCACGGATCGCCGGTCGCCTGAACACCATAGTCTTGCACCTGTGAAGACGTAGCTAAACTCGACGTAGGTGGCAAGATTGCATCGGGCCTCACTAGATCACGCCCGACCAACCAAATATTTCTCGTCCTCTTTACTAAACTGCAACCGATCTTGAGATTTGAATGAACGAGACGCCAATATGTCATGTAATCTACGTGGGGAACAAGATAACCGCGACCATCGTAGAAGTCCATATCCTTCAGACTCTGATATAACTCTCGATCGTACCTTAGGAATTCCATAATCTCCTGAGGGGGGGTCATAGGGCACACTATCAATCCCGGTCATCTGACGCATACACCGGTCTCCTAAATATTAAAGCATACCGTGGCCGTATGGGACTGACACCAATGAAACCCTCTGGGTGCTCAGCGCTGAAGCAACACTTACCTCTAGATGTCTCAATTACCTATACCTGTGCCATGGTTGCCAATCTATGTTGGTTTTGTCCATCCATTCTATCATATCTTTGATCATAGCAAAAGATTGATGGATTTCAGACCCGGTACTCGCCCTTTCATCTCTCCACCCAGAAATACAAGGATAAATGTGGTTAAAGTTTTGTACCTTAACTAGATACATTCCAACCCGACAGTACTCGAAGAACCAGTACTCCAACACCGCATAAAATCCGGTGATCGATTTCTTCACCTTCCCGGGCCTCAGAATTGAGACTTCATCAAGTCCCCGATACAAAGCCGCCATAATCGGTGTACCCCAGTCAAAACACGACGCACCAAGAATATCGTAGTCTGTCGAGGCTGCCAGATAACCCGCCCGAAGGGATGTGGCACCATCTGAGAAGAAGAGATTACCCATCATATAGGTAATAAATGTTCGTGCATACACGATATCCATTTCTAAGTCGTAATTATGGTTACTTAGATTCAAAGGCTTTTGCCACTTTTTTAAATAGGAGAGAGTGACATTACCGTACCTCATGTCAGAGCTTATGATTCCCGGGAGCATCTTTTCTGCTTTCTCTAACTTGGAGTACTTCTCGTCGTACGGGAGTTCGCGACCCCTCCCAAAAGATATGCTCGTTAGCATGACGAAATCTAACGGTCTGAAACCCAGTTCCCCGCAAGAGAAGTGAAAGGTATCGGTGGAAGGCCACCACCGCTCCACGAGAGCATGAATGAGATGGTTATCCGAGTTTCCCGCATTAATCGAGCAAAAAGTCCGCAAAACCCATACCGTCGACCAACTTCTTCAATGTCGGGTACACGGTAATCCATCGGTACCACTTCAGTACCTTATCCAATGATCCTCTACACTGTAATTCATCTCGGTTCTGACAAAAAAAATACATTAACACCTTTGAAGTTCATTCGGGCATTTCATCGAACACATTGCAATATACGTTAATAACACATGAAATTTACATAAAACTTACCGTTATTTCCTCCGATTCAGCAGAAATATGGACCCAGCCGTCCGAGAGGATATCTACTCGGTTCAACTCATTGTACGAGGGGGTGGGATCGTTGTCTGACGTCAATTGTAACGGCCAATTATTTGTAATGTCGACATTCCCCCTTCGTTTTACTTACGCGTTAGAGTTACGTGTAGTTTTGGAAGCATTTTTACTTGGTCGCGAACTAGAAGAACCCGACATTTTGAAGTGATTAACGAAAGAAATGGGTTGGGTTGGGAAACTTGTGGAGTAAGGTTGGGTATGCCTTGGGTAAAACCTCAAACATAAATGTTTATGCCTTTTAACACTTAGAAAAACAATACAAGTAACACTAGAAAAAAAAATACACAAGTGTTTAGGCCTTTTAGCTTACAGGGTGATGCCGCGCGGTTCTAAACTGCGCGGCTACATATTTTTTTTAAAATAATACATGTCAGTTTTCTATTGGGTGCTAGTTATGCGTGGTTTAGAACTGCGCTGGGTTTGAATGGCTGAGATTTGATTTCGTGGATGCATCTGGGACGTTCATTTTAGCGCACGGTTTAGAAGTGCGCTGGGGTGAATTCACCTTGGGGTGGATTGAAACTATTGTGGGGTGGATTGAGGTTGATAGTACGGGCTAAACGCCTGAGGTTGCGGTTGAGAGAGTGTAAATGGACTTTGATATTGTCCATAACTGGGATCTCCTTGCGACATGGTAAACAGAGGTGGGGCCTGTGATTGGAATTGAGGTTGAAATTGCGATGGGTTTTGGTAGAGGTATGGAGCGAATTGTAATGATGGGTGTTGAGCGAATGGTGTTGAAGGTAGGTTATGGGAGGATGGGGTCGACGGTGTAGATTTATTACTACTGGTGCCAGAGTTCGCCATTTGGAGAGAGCGTAGAGGTTTTCCTCAGCTCCGCAATTGGGTTTGGGGAAGAAGAAGTTGTCAGGGAGTGTTGATCAAAATAATTGAGTTTGGAGGTATTTAGATCACCGCGCGGTGTTCATTTTACCGCGCAGTAAAAAGAATACTACGCGGTGATCTAAACATCGCCAAACTCAAAAAAAAAAAATTAGTGTGAGTCCCTCCCACTCGGTTGAGTTCCTGTAGCGCCAGGTCATCGAACTCACACCCAAACAGTCGCTGCTGGGAGACGTTTGAGTGTGGGTTTGCAAACCCAACTCAACCCACACCCTGCTACGTTTGCTCTTAAGTGTGAGTTTTACACAACGTCAAAACCCCCAAACACACACACACTCTCTCTCTCTCTCTCTCTTTGTAGATGCCCAAATCATTCGGCAGTTGCCAAAACATTCATTTGTCTTGTCTTAGGTGGCGCTTGTTTTTTCACTAAGTCAGACTTAGATGTCTGAGTGAGTCCACTCAGTGATTTGGACTGACTCATCACACTTGGATGTGTTTGTTTTTTGAACTAACTTAACTGAGACTCAGATTTAATCACTTAAAACTGTCATCTCCACACAGATCCAATAAACCAACTGAGTGGGAGATCTAAGTCTCAGTCTGAGTCAGAGTCTATTTTTTTTTTATCCCAAACTGCCCTCATAAAAAATCAAAAATTACAAAAACAAAAACACATCTGCTCCAGCTCCTTCTCGAAGTGTGAAATCCCAACCCTACTTCAGATCACCTCTAGCTTCTCCTCAGTCACCCCAACCTTATTTGATTATCAACAACTCCAATTGTGGAAAGAAGGAAGCCTTTGATACTATCTTCAACATCAATCCTTCTTCATTCACTTCTAAAATCAACGAAGAACAGTGACGATGATGACAAACTAATTCATCAATCCAAAATGAGCTCTCAGATCTACAAATCTGCTTCATCTCTGCTTCCAAGAGTTCTCCTCTCTTTGTTGGTAACCTCTAACCTTCTCAAATCTCGTTCACGTTGAGCTGAATTATATGTTTTTTGTTCTTAATTCGTATCTAATTCATCTAGTTTCACTTGATTTGGTGATTTTTTATTGATAATTTTGTTGTGGATCTTAATGCTTATGTGGGGGAAATAATTGGGTGTTTTGAGAAAATGATGTTTTTGTGTTAGTTGAGATTTGGCTATGATTGTTATTATCCTGCAAATGCTTGGTTTAAATTTGAGGGATTTGGGAATAAGTCCCATTGATTTTGCATTAGGTTTTCCAATGTAGATTCAATTCTGATATTTCTGACGTCCCTCAAAAGGGTATCTCTTTCTTAAACTGTTTGGAGGTGGGTTGCTCATATACCTCCAAAGGATATCTCTTTTACTCTATGTATAAATGCAAATTTCTTCATTTTGTTCTTCTTCTTATCAATCTCTCTGTATATTTTCATTATCCTCCAGTTTGAGGTCTATTCTCACTTAGTGGCCCATATGAAATTAAAAAACTGGCAATATGATCCCTGAAGCACCTCAATCTGAACTAGAAAATCCCTGGTCTTGATTATATTTCTGACTGCATTTGTTGTAAGCTTGTTGTGAGAAATAAAGGAGATTCTAAGTGTTGTAAGCTTGTTCCAGATTTGTTTATGCCAAGTGACCACATTTCTAGAGGACCTCAGTTTATCCTATGTTGAATTATTTGGGAATCTTCCATCTGCAACTTTTAATGCTAATCCTCTTAATGGATAGTGCTTTTAATGGAGTTCCATCTGCAACTTATATGTTGTTCTATTTAGGAAAGATGCTTTGTCCATTGTAGCTGTAGCTGTGGCTGTGTATGTTGTAGTTGTTTATGTTGTTTATCTGTTTATGTTGTTTATCTGTGTATGCTTTGTCCACAGTCCATTGTAGCTGTAGCTGTAGCTGTTTATGCATGTGTTGCTCTACTCTATAGTTTTCTGATATTCCTTTCTAACTTGTGACTATAGGCAAACAGACCAGCTCCAGTTGCTTTTCTGACAATTCCCCCATAGTCTTGATCTTGGTATTAAAAAGAAATTTCAGTTCATAAATGATGCTCAAGGGTAGCATAACCAGCATAGAGTACTTTAGTTAATATTTCACCTTTGTTAAGACCATGTTGTTCTATTTATCTGTACAGTGATACCAAATCTGTTAACCATGTTGTTCTGTTAATGTAATACAGTGGTACCAAATTTGTACAATCAAGAGGATAAAGCTAGAGGTGCAAAGCTGTAACAAGAACTCATAACATTTCCAGGTGAGACATTCTTATTGTGATGCTTCTCTTGTATGTAATGCTTCTGATCCTAATTGTTTTTTAAGGTTCTAGTTTCTTAGATTCCTACTCTTGTACTTTATAAGGGCTTGTATTTGTTTAACTAATTTGTCTATTTGTTCTTATTGTATAGTTATGTCAATACCATATATCAAAGAAAAAAAACTTAATTTCCAGAAAAATCCCGAGTTCAGACTTCACTTTATCTTGAAATGTCAAGCACAAATAGACTTAAATAGAGTGTGTGGAACTTCTCTAAATGCTCTAGCTTGGAAGACAGATGAAAATGAGCTAAACAACATGCAACATGTAATAACTCTTAAGACTATGATATTTGTTTATTTGTATTAACTTCAAACCAATGTTAGAAACTAATGTATTTGTGTTTGCTATATATACATGTTCTTTTCTATGTATACTAATGTATTTGTATTAACTTCAAACCAATGTTAGGATCCAATGTATTTGTGTTTGTTATATATACACTTATTTTCTATGTATTTGTGTTTGCTATGTATATGTGGTGTAGACGTTAGTGACAAAGGGGTGGTGGTGGTGGTATTGGTGATGAATCGGTGGGGGTGTTTGTGTATTTGTTTACAAGTTGAAAGGGGTATTTAGTATTTGCCTATTTTAGTTAGATCTAACTAGCCAAAAAAATAAACATTCCAAGGCATCAACTCAGATAGTAAACACCTCTAAGTGGACTCGTATCAAGTCAGACTCAGACTCATATCAACTCATACTTAGACTCATATCAACTCAAAAGCAAAAAAAACAAATGGCCCCTTGGCGCCCAAGCTAAAAAAAAGGGAAATCAACAACCAACTCATGGGTGAGTTTTAGCTAACCTGCTCATTTTGATTGGTCCAACAAGACAATGACAACCTGAAGACTAGTTCTCCAAGTTTTTCAAGCTTTTTAATTTTGTTTCTCCCTCCGTCCTAGAAAATAGAGAATAGTCATTTTGATATGGTTTCGAAATTTTTTACCGCTACGATTAAAATGGGGACCGATTAACATGGGTTGGCACAAGGAGATGTTGCTGAAGAAGACTTCAAAACCCCTAAACTTTTTCTCTCTTTCTTTATAGATGCCCAGATCATTCGACAGTTGCCAAAACATTCATTTGTCTTGTCTTAGCACTCAAGCTATAAAAAAAGCTGGTACATGTACTCATCTTAACAATTTCTAGAATAAAAAATGCCATATCATTAAGCAGATTCCAAAACTTGACGAAAGTTAGAGCATCCACAACAGTTTTACATCAAACCAAACACTAGGGATAAAACAGACTACCAAGAGATAACGGCACACAGATAATTAGGAATGTCCAATACATTACCTTACAAAAAATAAGTTTGACTCTTAAGTCATGTGTGCAATGCATATGTAAATACACTGGCATAGGATGTGTTGTATGATTTGATAAGTATAGTTTTTGAGTTTTTTTTTCTTAAGAATACATTTTTTGAGTTTGAAGAGAATTATCTGTTAGATTTGTAATGACTAATTTTTCAGTGGGTAAACTTCGCTAATACTTTTAGTAATGAGATTATGATAAATGTGTAAATAAAGCTAGAACACACTAAATTTTACGTGGAAACTCAGTAAATCCTGATAAAAACCACGATCTCGAGAAGGATTTGAAGGTATAAATCCAAAATGTGATAGATTATTACAATATCAAAGAGATTTGATAAGTATAGTCAAGAATGATAGAGAAAAATAAATACCCGGTTGACATATATTTTGCCTGTATTTATAGAGGATACAGACAGTTATAAATAATTGGTCTTCTAGTTTGACGGGTAGTGGGTGAACTTCACGGATCATGTGCAATGACTCTATTTGACCAGGTGTAACGGCTACTGTAGAGGGTCGAGATCTACATATGTGGACCTAATACCTTCTCGAATGGTCATATACCTTCGACGTGGTTCTGCTAGCTTCTTCTTATTGAATATGAGGAATATGCTACTACAAGATTCATAACTAGGCCTGATATGAGATGGAGACTGGGTGAAAAGAAAAGATAAAGAATGAGGTTGGAAAGGAAGTGAGATCATAAGAGCACCCACAACAGCTAGGTGCACCCTGACGTGGCAGGGTGAATTCCAAATCCACCATCTTTTCCACCCAATTCGTCTCCCAGCAGCTAGGTGAATACGTGACGTGGCAAGAGAAAAATGCATCCAAGGGTGGATTGAGGGTGAATTCACGCCGCGCGGTTCTGAAGTGCGCGTAGCCATAACGCTCGGTTCAGAAGTACGCGGCAATACTTATCCCCTAAGATGATAATACGTGTCCTCCCATCAATGGTTCCTATTAAGCGCAGTTTTGAAGTGCGTGTAACTTCAACGTCGCTGAGATTTAAAGATTTCTAAACGGCTAGTTTTTGCCGCACGGTTTAGAAGTTCATTCGGGCATTTCATCTAACATATTGCAATATACGTTAATAACACATGAAATTTACATAAAACTTACCGGTATTTCCTCCGATCCAGCAAAAATATGGATCCAGCCGTCCGGGAGGATATCTACTCGGTTCAACTCATCGTACGATGGGGTGGGACCGTTGTCCGACGTCAATTGTAACGGCCAATTATTTGTGATGTCGACGTTCCCTCTTCGTTTTACTTCCGCGTTAGAGTTACGTGTAGTTTTGGAAGCATTTTTTTTCGGTCGCAAACTAGAAGAACCTGACATTTTGAAGTGATTAACGGAAGAAATGGGTTGGGAAACTTGTGGAGTAAGGTTGGGTATGCCAAGTTAATGCCTTGGATATGCTAATATATTGGATATACTAAGTCCTTAATGTCAATGCCTTATAAGAATAAGCCTAAAAGACTTGAAACCAAAATAAGCCTAATAACCTCAGGGTGATGTCGCGCGGTTCAGAACCGCGCGGCTAATTATTAAAAAAAAAAAAAAGTGGCATTTTCATATTGGTTGAACTCTATGCGCGGTTTAGAACTGCGCTGGGACTTGAGTTCGTGAGATTAAAACACGTGGGAGGATCTGGGACGTCCATTTCAAGCGTGTGGTTCAGAAGTGCGCGGGGTGAATTCACCTTAGGGTGGATTGAGGTGGATTGGATTCACCTTGAAATTCATTCAATCCACCCTCTTGACTGTTATGGATGCTCTAACAACTAAAACCAAATAAAAAGTTTCGTAAGTGGCATTGCTGCACCTTAGTTTTATCACTTACTGTACTTGGATCCCTTTTTATCAAATTTGCTCATTAATATTTTATTTAACTTGTTGTTCCTTTCTATCAAAGTTTGATTGGTACACACAGAGCTCGAAGTAATACTTGTAAGTCCAAAAGTTAATTTATAAATCACCATCAGAGTCCCTTGCTTGTTGGTCACTACTCACACTACTCTCCACTATTTCTAATAGACAAAACATGGGCGCCCTTGATCACCTAAATCAAGAAAATATTGGAACCACCCTAACAGATCACATTGAGTACCTCAGAATCAGAAGGGAAGACTCGATCATCTAGCTATTTAAACTCTCTCTGAGGTACCTCAACAAGGCCGGTGCTAGGTTTCTGGTTGCCTAAAACGAACCAATAAAATAGTGCTCATTATGTATATTTAAAATAAAAAATTACTTCAATTTTTTTTTAGCAAAATATGGCGATTCATTTCATTAATAGATAACCGAATCAAAAGTTACATTCTAGAGGGGGAAAAATGGTCTTGGTGCTTTATAGATAACACGATCCAGCTCACAAAAAAAAACTAAATACGTCGGCGTGCTTACTAATCAATTCAGGTAACTCCTCCAAGTCTCCAACAATCCAGAAGCTTGAAACACCAATTAAGTCTCAACGTTTACAAGTTACTAAGACTAGTCTCAACATTTTCAATCTTAATTCTGATTTGATCTATTTCAAGTGATTGATAAGATACGAATATAACCATTGCAGTGCAGCACATTCTATGATGCTTGTTCTTACTGCAATGTAGCACATTGCATGATCTTTTTATTGTGTGTGTGTGTGTGTGCACTATGCACCTGATTTAGTTTAGTTTTTTTTTTTTTTTTTGTACAGGTAATTTGTTCTTTTTTTTGTAAAATTTCATAAATGGGACGGGTTTGCGGGGCGGGTTTGGGGATTCCCACTTAGGATAAACGGGTGTTAAATGGGTGATGGGGCGGGTTTGGTATTGGCAAATTTAAACGGGGCGGGTTTGGGTATTCCCCATTTAAGTTAAATGGTAATGGGGCGGGTATGGGGGTATGTATATTTGGCAGGTATGGGGATGGTATTACTCCACCCGACCCATTGCCACCCCTAACTCTTTAAATTGTTTGAACCGAGTCTTAAGCTTGTCACCACCTTTATCTAAAATATACAATAAGTAATTCATTCTAAAATCATCTTCAACTGATAGTACCACATGACCCTCATCATTTCTAGTTTCATCAAATTGCACATTTTTACGAATTTTCCGTTTTTCACGAAATATCGGTTCAACATTCAATTCAATTGCAATCTCTTTCGCTTCGGCATGCAAGCTTGGAAACCATTTTCTCTATAATTTTTAAAGAAACGTAACAATGACAAACAGTAAGGCTCGTCACTCGAGTGCCTGTGCCGCAATCCACCGCATAAACTAAAATAAGCATTAATTAAATATTTAATTACCCATTAGAGAAATAATCAAGTAAAGTTAGGGTTTCTATGAATTTTGATATTGCAAATTAGTGAAGAGAATTAAGAGATTGAGAAACTAATCAAAGTAATGTAACACACTAACACTTGTAGAATTTGATAAACTAATCAAACTAATCAAATTAGCAAATAACAACTCACTATCAATCAAAACCTTTGTATAATTTGATTATAGAGACTTCAAAAATTGAGAAACAAACCAAATTTTTCGATTTTCAGATTTTCTGTAAACCGAAAGTAGAGAGAGAGAGGATGGAGTTTGAAAGAAAAAAGAGTTGTCTCACTTTCTATATTTATTTTGTGCCCCTTCCTCTTATTACAATTTACCAATTTTGTGAGAGAGAGTTAAGGAGAGACTTTAAAATATGAATAATACATACCAAAGGAATTTTTTTTTGAGGCACTTCTAGATGTGGGGGCCTAAAACAATTGCTTTAGTTGCCTTACCCCAACGCCGGCCCTCTCAAAACATACGAAAAAACCAGCATTTTAATAAATAAATAAATAAAGTTTTGGCATTATGGGAAAACAACCATTTCATTCAACGTAGCCGAATGATTTGACATTTCTGAAGAACTAGTTCAAACTAGCCGAATAATTTGACTTTTAAGAGTGCATGCCAAATCATTCGGCATTTCTCCAAAAAGCCATTTTATTTAAATTAGCTAAATGACTTGGGCTTTTAAGCTCAAACTAGCCAAATAATTTGGCATATTCATGGAAATGCCATTTTATTCAAACTAGCCGAATGATTTGGCTTTTAAGATTATGCTTGCCAAATAATTTGGCATTTCCGCAAAAATCCATATTATTCAAATTAGCTAAATGATTTGGCATATTCGTGGAAATGTCATTTTATTCAAAATAGCCGAATGATTTGGTATTTTCGAAGAACTTATTCAAAGTTGCCGAATCATTCGGCATTTCCCTAAAAAAATCATTTTATTCAAACTAGTCAAATGATTTGGCATATTCATTGAAATGCCATTTTATTCAAACTAGCCAAATGATTTGGCGTTCGGGGGAATCTTACCAACTGATTTGGCCTCACTCAACCCTTTTTTCCCTCCAAAATCTACAAAATTTCTAAAACCTAATCTCCAATATAAAAAAACATCATGGTTCCATTTGAATCCAATGTAGTTTTCTAGGGTTTGATTTGTGAATTGTGTTCGAATATGATTTCATTCTTCTCTTTTTGTTGCAGTGAAAGCGATGACAATGAGCACAAAAGAGAATCTGTACGGAATAATTCGGGTTCGATTGTTGCCAATGCAGGGATTTGGTTGAAAGAGTAGGCGTCATCGAAATGGCACCGTTTAGTACTCCATCTTAGTATTTGTCACATCAATAAAACATGGGCACCCTTGATCATCTAAATCTATAAATATTGGAACTAGTATCATAACAGATCACTTTGAGTACCTCAGAATTACAAGGGAAGACTCATTCATCTAGCTACTTAAACTCTCTAGTTCCTAATGGAAGAAAACGATACCCCTTCATCGGTATATATTATTGATGAAGAAAACTATAACATCATCTCATGTTCCCAACAATAATATTATTGATGAAGAAAATAGAAGTTGGGTACTTTCTATTAGATGTTGTGACGTATATTAATTATGTTTATGTTTGTATTTGGGTACTAATTCTATTAGATGTTTCATTCTAGCTATTGTATTCACTTACAATGTAAGGTAACGATGAAAACAAAGTTTATTTGTTGGTTGTTTGAATTTTTTTCCGTTATTTGTTCACAACACATGAATATCAATCTATAAACACATAATTGAGTTTAGTATTAAGAAACACATGAATATCACATTTGGCGAAATTTCCCGGAATTTTTCTAAGAAAGTAAAACTAAAATACTAGGGGATTGTAAACTTTGACGGTGAAGAACGACCGTAGTATGGTGGCTGGTTCTGGTTAAAGTTTTGAAGATGATCATTGATGAAGTTGAAGAATGATGCCCAAAGGGGGGGAGGGAGAGAGAGAGAGAGTTTTTTTTTTCACTCTGTGAAACTCCCTACGTCCGTTTCACAAATATACGTTTGTTTTTTCTTTTTTCAGTCTAGTTTTTTGTCGATCTTTCTTAACAATAGCATCCTTATAATCCAAGGTTTTGGTTAGTAGATTATAGCTTCTTTTTTTTATCATCATTTTAACTGATTTCATCTGCAAAATGCGTTTTAACACAATGTACATCTTGATTTCATCAGAATCATGAAAAAGATAACACTCTCCATAATGTATTCAAGAACAAACTTCAGAACTCAGCAAGCCAGTAAAAGTTTGTCTAATTCATTGAAATTGTAATTAACGATTTCAATCTGTGTAATTGAAAAATGAACTTACATTCAGGAAATACTCCTTAAGCTGAAAAAAAAGATAAGATATTTATTATATGTATGTAGATATTACAACTACATAAATTTCTCTATAATTTCATCTTCAGTTATCCGCAATGTAACTTCTGGTAACTGGGATGCAGTAAAGTCCACAGTTTTTTACATATATACATTTGCTATAGGAACTTCATTACACTAATTTACTGGACTGCAAGTCCATTTTGCTGTATTACGATTCAGAACTTGAGAGCAAGTGTTGTAATAAAGACTGCAACTGAACATATCAACGCCCGCAGCAAAAAGACCATTGTTATTAAAGAGCAATCTATAATCTTGTTAGTTGTGGGGGAAAAAATGTTCCTGAAACAGCCATCAAATAATTTAGGAACACTCACTAAGAATGCCACATTTACATGTCTGCAAACTCCCCCTCGGAGATTCCATTTTTGGGCTTATTGAGTTAACATCATACTTTTAGAAGTCATTTATACAAATACGACAAGAGTGTTTTAGTATGAAATTATAGTATGCTTTTGATTTGGTTCAAGTAACACATTCTTGCTTAATAGTGTCTTTGGTTGATGCAAGAGTGTTTTAGTCTAATGGTTTTGTATGGTTGTGTTTGGAGAAGTGATTTCTCCAAAGCATACAAGGGTTATATGCTTCATGCGATAAAAGTTTATCTTAATGCGCAAGATAGTGCTAATTAACTCCCCATTTCACTTCCTGCAGTATTTCCTGCGTAGAAAATCAGTCTAATGAGAAGACCCATTGGAGAAAATAGTACTTCCCAAAGCTCTCTTGCCACTCTGAGGCACCAAAAATTGTAATGCCTTTGGGATAATTGTAAGAACCAAAATTTTGATATTTCTATAAAAACACTCGAATTATGAAAATTACTTCAGGAATTCCTTCATTCGAGTAAATTATGAGTGACATTCAGAAGAATCAGAACTCTAAATTTAGTGGGGTCGTCAGAGAATGTTATTACAGGTTGAGGAATGTAAGCTATATCAGGATACCATTTTAGTGGGAAATATTAAGTAGGTGCAAGGCTGTAAGATACATTAGGATAACTTACAAAATACCACAGAAATTTCCTCCTCGTGCACTATGGGCAGTTCTACACTGGCAAATGCCACAAACATTTGCAAGGAACTAGCAGCTGCTTCTACCAAGTCCGTGTCCACGCCCATGGTCCCACAAGTGCCCACATACTGTTGCTATTTGATGCAATTGACATTGGTTTGACTGCGGGTGAAAAAAATGTTTAAGCTCATATCATACACCAACAATGAGCAAATACCAACAAGCTTAGCTAGTAAGGTACCCCGAAATTGTTCCCATGACAGAATTGATTACCTCGTTAGTAACATCTTCAGTTACCAATCTAAAAACGGGATCACCTGCAAACAAATGAAAATAGCAAACTAAACGACCAACCCCAAAGAAAAAATAAAAAATCATTGAAGAACAAGGAACACATAAGAAGGAAATAACCAAAATCGAGAATCTACTAGGTTGGTGTTTATTTACGTAGAGCATATTAGACAGCAACCTGTCCCCTCATCACCAAATGGTTCACCATAAACATACTAGAGAAAATATACAAGACTGCAAGCAATGTCTGGGGTCCATGTATTACACTATTGCAAGCCATCACTAATACTGATGTGCTTCACAGTTAAGGTATTTGAGTTGGGTGGACTTGATTTAATTATTGAGATGATTATGATGACATCATACTATGTCAAACACCTAAAGATCTCATATTGTTATAGTTATTGGTGCTACTACTCGCATCTCAAGAAACATCCAAAAACTTGTGAGTGAAAATAAACAACAGATGTTCTGGGCAGAGTTAGACGTCCAAAAGCTTTGTCATGCATACGATGAAATATGTGAAACATACAGGTTGGAGTCTTATGAAGAAAAAGTAAGATACAAGATCCGATGTTAAGGTGTTGTGGAGAGTCAAAGAAGCTCCTCCTGGTTGGTTAAGTGCGGGCTCACACCTTTTGAAATCATAAACTTTCTGAATGAGGATGGACATAGTATATATGATGATTCAGTTTCACTTATGGGCCATGAGGTTTTAAGACCCTTGAATGGTGCAAGTGTCGATATATCAGCATCAACAATAGCTTTCCCTAAGTTAAAGGAGCTTATAATTCGTAGGATAGAACATTGGGAGGAGTGGGTGATAGTATAAATATTACTGTCATGCCTTGTTTCCAGGAACTGGATATCTCTGATTGCCCTGTGCTGAAGTCATTCCCATGCCAAATCTTATCTAATTCAATAAGGGAAATGAAAATAGCTAACTGTCCATATTTGGAGGTCTCACGCCTCCCCCCCAATCCTAGAGAAGTTGGAATTATAGTGCGATGCAAGTTCTATTTTGATATCATTTACCCATACAAAAAGGTTCCCATACCAACTTCAACTCTCTACGCATCCAGCATTCACCGCATTCAACACTTCTACAAGGCTTATCACAACTCAAGGCACTCCAAACTTTGAAAATGTGGGAACGCAAATTCTTAATTTACATACTGGACGAATTGCAGGATCTTACCTTGGTTCGGGCATTGTATATTTATGACTATCCTATCTTAAAACCATGTTGCGAGAAGAAAGTAGGAGATGACTAGAGCATCATATCCGACAACCCTGCACATTTCTCTCTTATAAGCTCTAAAATTACAACCCTTGTTGGACATACCATCAGCTCCAAAATTGGCTTCTTAGCTCTAATGGGAACATGTAAAGCTTTCACTAGATATAAATCGGAAATAGTGAATGGTACTTTTGCAAGGTAAAAATATACAATTGGGAAATTACATTAGATTTCATTTTCCATGGAAGAAGTTCGAACTTGGTTAGGTCCATGCGGAGATAAGAATGGAGAAAATGATGCAAGGAAGAATGATCTCGGATTGTCGAAAATGGTAAATATAACTGCAAAGAACACTCTAAACTTCAATTATTGATTTCAGGCTTGTAATGCTCCACGGGCGAATTTTATATGTCTAGAAGAGATCCGATAGTCTAATATGCATTGAACAGTATTCTACTCTTCTCATATATATCAAAGTCATACCTCCATTCTTTTCTTTTTTGGGATGAAACATGTGGCGGTTCAGACATTTATTTGTTGTGAGGTAGTTTCTCACCCTTTGTGTATATTATTGTTATCGTTTATATTTGGGTATTTTCTATTAGCTATTGTCTTCACTTACAATGTAATGAAACTTAAGTGAAACAACTGGTAAGTAAAGTTTACTAGGGTGAGTTAGCAAGACCGGCCTCCGGCTTCACTCACCCATTTCCAAAAAACAATCTCAAATTCACGTTTAATTGTGCAAGATTGTTCGGATATTTTCCATTATTTGTTCGCAAGAATCGCAATACACCAATGTCAATCAAGAAACATATACGAGCTTAACGCAATGTGTATTAATCAAACATTGAGGTTAACAACACGTACCTAAACGATGTATCAAGCTGGTTCGAGAATGATCCATGTCGGATCTCCTAGTTAGAGATCAACAGCAACTGTAATAACCTTTCAACCAATAAATAAGAGATGAATTTCAGATCAAACAAACAGACATTTAGGTTAAAAGATTAACGAATTGAGGTCAGAATAAAGAAGAAATTGGGGTCTACTAGAAGAAGCTATCAGTGAATTATCCCACAATTCGATCACAGGGCTTTCATGGTTTTGGAGAAGAAAGTGGCGATACTTCTCAAATCAAATTAAAAAAAAAAAACAGAATGCATCACGCATGAGCTGTATGTAGATTTAATAAATTGGATGTCATTGTCTAGTAAGTGAATTAAACCAGGAAGTAAAACATGTCTCTCTCCAAGCCATCCTTCTTCTTCTTTTTTCAATTTTGCAGCTATATTATTGTAATTAATTTGACTCTTCTACTTCCCTGTCTTGTAAAAAGAAAAAACCAAACACCAGTGTACTAGTTTGAACAATAATTTTCATCCATTGGATTTATCAACACTTGTTAGATGATGCATAGTTGTTTGGCATGGTGGATGCAGTGTTTTTACTTTTCCGCAAACCAGGGTGATCCGGGATCATAATGTACCACCATTCGCCCAATGGGACAATGTGAGAACCCCACCAACCCACATGCCGGGTAAGTCAAGATTATCCTAGCGAGTGGCCCCCTTTTGGTGGTGGGTTCATGCAGTGTTCATACTCTGCAAATCTTATGAATCCCATGAACGCATTTATTGGATAGTCAACAAAACTTCAGGAACAGTAATTAAAAAACAAATCGTACTTACGCAAACAATTAATCCAGCAGATTTCAAAAAAACTGAATTGGGCGAGGGGGGTATCAACTGCTACACGCTTCTTCTAACAATAACAGATGAATTTAGAGATGAAATGTGGTTGTTTCACATCAGTGAGTTTTCCACAGTGCATCTCAAAAGCATCTTTTACCAATGAAGTATCCATAATTAGATCTCGAGAGTTATTTGAAGGAATCAATTAGGGTTATGGGGTTCCAGAGGTTTGTCATGTCATATATGATATATGAGAGAAAAGAAAAAATCCTAGGCTTGTTATAGTCTTTCCAGATTTAGCGAGGCCACTAGTTGTTATACTTGTTTATGTGATTCTTAAGTCTTGATGGGCATAGTTACTCGAACTTTGAAATAAATTAACTCTGCTTTTGTTTTTCTTTTGTTGATAACTTGATATACTTAGGCTAGTATTGAGGTAACAATATAACTTGATGACCAACTTTTTTCTGTATTTCACTGTAAATCACTTATCTTTTCTCAATGGAAACTTAAGCATGATGGATTTACTTCCTAGTTTTCACAAGGTTCCCTCTGATGCTTATTAATTAGGCCAAGAGAAATCAAAAAGCTCGACTTACACAACTTGGTTATATTTAACTTTACAAATTCAATACGAAGTCTGTCGAGAATGCGGAAAGTAAATTCATCAGACAAGGAATAGATTTTGTTATACATGACCTACCATCCCGACTGGAGGAGTTCAATGTTAGCTCATCTGGAAAGCCTATTCCGTAATTACTTTCCCAAAAGAGAGTAGTATTCTTTTGATATTAAGTGTTTATTATGCATATAGATGAGAGGATAAAACATTTCTAAATGTAAAGATTTTCGTATGAGCGCTGATAACTAAACTTTATTATATCATCTTAATTCATATTAGTTGTTCACTACTGGCTTCTCCTGCAATTAAAGTCATCAAGTTAAAGCCTGTCTTGTTTGAATAAGATACGTGTTTTCATATTGTAGGGTAAAAATCTATAAGCAGATCCAACAAATACCAGAGATCATAGAGACGTGGGAATCAAAAAACTAGTGGCTAAGGAAAATGGTGCATATAGGATATCACAATATGTATCATGTAATGACTC
The DNA here is from genome assembly GCA_014058105.1 of Kingdonia uniflora. Lineage (NCBI taxonomy): Eukaryota > Viridiplantae > Streptophyta > Magnoliopsida > Ranunculales > Circaeasteraceae > Kingdonia > Kingdonia uniflora. The sequence continues at coordinate 303,078 of JACGCM010000857.1, forward strand.
GAATAATTTTGTATAACAATCGGCTAGGGTTGATGTTATAAAGGGAAAGGACGTGTCCGAAAACAACACAGGTGGAGAGATGATAACTTTAAATCTTTTTATCCATGTATCACTCAATTTCTTAAAGGAGAAGCAAGTACACTTTTAGCAACTAAACATATATTGAAAAGTAAGAGATACTAATCAGTCACATCCTTGCAATGCCCACAGAAAGATTCAAGCTCTTTCATAGCTCTTATGTCATACAGCTGAAATAAAAGCAAGAAAAAGGGTGTGTTGACCTTTTAGAAAATAATGAAATAAAAAGACAATCAATGAAGAACATTTAAACCCTTCAATAAGAGTCTAAAAAAAATCTCCCTCTCCCTGCTTGCTCTCCCCTCTCCCCTCTCTCCTCCCCCTTTTTTCTTCTGCTCCCCTCTTTCTCCCCTCCTTACCCCTCTTTCTCCTCTCTCACTCAAACCCCACTACCATCTGCCACCTCCTACCACCTCTCCTCATCTCACTCTTTACCTCCAATCATTCGAACCCCACTATCTCAAGTTCCTTCCTTTTTTAACTATTTTTTCTTCCCTGTTTGGACTTTGTCTTTTCTGTTTGTTACTGGTTTCTAGTTTGAATGTAGATGTTTCTTTTGTTTGTATGTTTGCTGTTGGCGCACCCTCTGTAACCGCCTAGGGTTGCTATTTCCCGCTCTACCCAAAACCCATAATATGGACAACTCAAGCGAAGAAAACAGCAGCAATGAACTTGAAGAGCTGATGCTCAGACAACCAGAGAGACCATTTCGGCACTATCTCTGAGCCCTTCTAAATGGCATTGTTTGCAACAGAAATGGCAGTTTGCCTTGGCATTTAAATCCATATCACCTCTCCTGGAGGAACATACCATATCAGAAGGCATAAAAAAGGAATGGTTGAAAGTGATTCAGAGTATCCCGCCGCTGTCCTATGAGCATACTTCCAGGGTTTTCATTGCAAACTTCAAGAATGAAGACGACCTACAAACCATCTTGCAAACACCGCCGGCGAACATCCACGGTTTCTCGATTTTACAACAACAATACGACCCATTGCTGCATCAAACGGAGATCACCTTCCCAAAGCATTTGTGTTGGGTGCAGGTGTCAGGGTTGCCCGGTTGTATGTTTGATAAGGAAACTATCACCTCTATAGGCAATATCATTGGTGAGTTTGTTAGAACTGATCTGCAACACTCGAAAAATGTGACCAGGAAAGCTACCTTTGTTAGGATTAAGGTTCTCATTCCCACAGATAAGCCGCTGATTACTGCCATCCCGGTTACCCGACCAGGAAGCTATGGGGAGGTCTCACTCTCGGTGAGGTTCGAAAGGCTGGAGGGGTTTTGCCCCCTATGTGGGATCCTTACTCATACCCTCACGCTCTGTCCAAGATAAAAGACGCTTCTCCAAGAACGCAACAGACGTAATTTAACCGGAAAGTTTTCTTTCCTCTATGGGCAACACATACAGGTTAATCCTCACAAACTCATGACGTCGTTTCAACCCGACCAGCAGCAGCGTTCAGACTATAACAGGCACACACCGGCCATACCGGATACTCACGGCACCTCTTCGAACACCCGCAGCAACGAAGTGGGGGGTACTATCCAAAGGGCTATCCGACAACTCCGTAGCTGGGATTGTGATGACCGGGTTACCGAGCTGACACAACTTTTTTTAGAGAGCAAGAGGGGTTTCACCGGACTCTCTCCGTCACGATAGACTGAAACTTTCCTCCCAAACCTAGCCTTTTTTGAGAACGTCAACACGTCTAAACGAAAAGAAAACTCCATGCAGAACGTACGTTTTCTTGGTAACAGCAAAGAGAAGCCTCTCTCTGACGAAACTAAGACTTTTGGTGATAAGAGCATTTATAAAGCACTATTGGCGGGTCCCCCTTTAAATCAGTTGTCGAATAGTCAGCAAGAGCCGTTGAGAACTGAAGCTAGACCGAGTGATCTTAACAACTTCTTAAGAAGAAGACTAAAGCCGAGTACCAGGCCCGAGCCCAACCCTCATGTTAGCCCGGACAAAGCTGGGCCCAGCTCACCTTACCCACTTCATACTTTTCTAGATGGGCCTAGCCCAACCCTCGTGCTACCCCGAACTCTGCTGCATGACTTTGAAGCAAACGAAAGCCCTCCCACTAGGCCCAAGCCCAGCTGGTCGCATATTCAAACCCACGTGCCTAAACTCTACGTTCCCAACAACATTAAGTCCAGGATGTTACTCCGACCTGCTCCTCGAACTCAGGGACCCCGACTTGATTCCGATGGAGAGCCGAAGGCACAAGAACTTGAGTCCATAGCATCGGATAGTACCGGATGGAGAACTCCGACCCACTATGACTTCTTCCCGCCCGAAGCCGGCACCGAACATAGTTTCAACCCCACTTATGCTCACGGTAAGACCTCTCGAAAACGCTGCCGGACCCCTACCGCGGATGACACCGAGTCCAGGGTTTCAGAAAGCCCAACCAAGGTATGGGTTATCTCACGGCTTACACACACTCACCGCTTTAATTCCCTTCCTATGCATGCTTGTAAACTAGTTGCTCCTTATTATGTATCACCATATTTTGATAGAGGTAGAGTTCCAAATGTTTCTTTAGTCTCGTATCAACCCCTCTCCCACACATGGCCCTTTAGAGAGCAACACACACACACCTCGGGCCCCCATAGAATGCTCGTCCCTCTTAGGGCTCCGACCGGGGAGGCTCAATCCCAACCGGAGTATCATAACTGGCTGAAACAACTTTGGGCTTCGGTTAAGCTGGGCAAAAGACGTCAGGGAAGTTTCCACCCTTACAGACCGCCTCAGGAAGTTTTTAAGGACATACCCAGCCTGAAACGAGGTTTCATCCGAAATGTCCGTGATTTCGTTAGAAAGTCGAACATGCTTACAGTGGTTATGAAGAACAGTGACCACTTTGCCGCCAAGCGCCGGGAGCAACATAAAACCCTGAATGCCTTTGCTCAACGGTACCGTCCTTCTAGACAACCCTATACTCCCTCTCAGATCCAATTCTCGGAAGCGGGCCGACACCAGCCCTTTGTTTTCCATGATCATTCTCACCTGGAATTGCAAGGGGGACAAACAAAGTGTCCACCCTTCGAGAACTGCGTGCTCACAACAGCAAATGTCAACCTGACATTATTTTCCTTTCTGAAACGAGAGCCTCTAACCCTGAATCCCTCAACAAATTTAAATGCCTTGGTCTGCCGCATTCCCACGCGGTTGATGTTACCTCTACCCAAGGTGGGGAATCTGACTTGCATGGAGTTCCAACATCAACCTGTCCATCATTTCCTCGTCCGCTAACGGCATTGACGCTCTTATTCTTTCTCATAGCCCTACACAAATGCCTAACAATGCCTCCACTCCGTGGCTCTGTTCGTTCACCTATGGTCCGCCGGATAACCAACTCAAGCAGGATTACTGGGCCTCCATCGCCAGCATGGCAAACCGCATAGTGATCCCCTGGATAATCATTGGGGACCTGAACAGCATCACCTGCCAAGAGGAGAAACTAGTAAAGATTGTTTTTGACCCCTTTACCCCCAATCCGCTGGAGGACTTCATTTTCCAAGCCTCCATGATTGACCTGGGATCCACTGGTGTCCCTTACACTTGGTCTAATAAAAGGAAAGGTATAGAGCTCATTAAGCAACGTCTTGACCGGGCCCTCATCTCCACTCCTTGGAGCACCACCTTCCCTGACGCCTCGATTCAAAAACTGCCCATCATTGGCTCGGATCATGGACCCATTGTGTTTACCACCGAATCCACTTGCCACAACCTGCCAAAGCAGTTCCACTTCCAATCCGCTTGGACCAATCACGGCCAATACAAGGATCTTGTCGACCGCGCCTGGGCCGTCGATCAAAAAGGTTATAGACCGCTGAGGCTATGCAAAAAGCTGAGGCATACAAAGCGGGAGCTCACTGTATGGAACAAGAGAGAATTTAACTTCAACCCCATCAGTATCCAACATGTTAGGGACCAGATCAGCGATATTCAAAAGAGGAACCCGTCTGACTCAAACGAAGCTATTGAGACGGACCTCCAAGGCAGGCTCACGCGTCCCCTCGATCTCGAAGAATCTCTCTGGAGGGACAAATCTAGGGAAACCTGGCTTCGGGACGACGACAGGAACACAAAGTTCTTCCACCTCTCCACGATCAGTCGGAGATGGTGAAATATGATCCGGAGAATCAGGAGGCCTGACGGCTCATGGTGCAACGATCGAAATGATATAGGCAAGGCCTTCGTCAACTTCTATGAGGACCTTTTCACAACTTCTCGTCCCACCGTGAAACTGGCCGACCTTGACATTATGGAAAAGCTTATCGCGGACGAAGACAACGTCTCGCTCACTCGAAAACCCACCCAAGAAGAAATAAAAGGAGCCCTGTTCTCGATAAACCCCCACAAATCCCCAGGCCCTGATGGTTTTACGCCGCTCTTTTACCAGAAATCTTGGGATACAGTGAAGCAGGACCTGTGTAATGCCATCCTTGCTTTCTTCCAATCAGGGAGCTTTCTGGCTGAGTTTAACCACACCAACATCACCCTTATCCCGAAGATTAAAAACCCGGAGAAGCCTGAGCACTTCAGACCGATCAGCTTATGTAACGTAAAATTTAAGATCATCTCTAAAATCCTGGCCACCAGGCTCAGGCCCCTTCTCAACAAGATCATCTCCCCCTCTCAAAATGCTTTCATCCCAGGGCGCCAAATCTTCGACAATATTATCATGGCCCAGGAGATTCTTTCTGCCATCAAGAAGACAAAAGGCAAATCTGGCTGCATGGCGGTCAAATTAGACCTCAGGAAAGCTTTTGACAGAGTCGAATGAATTTTGCTGAATGATACCCTTCAGGCTATGGGTTTCTCCGACAAATGGTGCGGATGGATACAGCAGTGCATCACCTCTACCGCTTTCTCCATTAACCTTAATGGTACACCCTATGGTTTCATCAAGCCTGGTAGGGGCATTAGACAAGGTGATCCTCTCTCTCCCTCTCTCTTTCTCATCTATTCTGAGGTGTTCTCCAGGATTATCCTCAAAAAGGAGTAAGGAGACGACAGGGGTCCGACACGGTATTAAAACAGCGTGAGGCAGCACCCCGGTGTCTCATCTCCTATTCGTAGGCGACAGTTTCATTTTCTGTAAAGCAAATCTCAGCAAAGTTGGTGCTCTTAATGACGCCCTGGCTACCTTCTGTAAAGTCTCGGGCCAAGAGATTAATAGGGACAAGTCTTGTATCATGTTCAGCAAAAACTGCCATCACCGCCATCACAAGCTTATTCAAATGATGTTCCGCATTAAAAAAGACGTCACAGGAGACAAATACCTTGGAACCCCCCTGACCTTCGACCGGTCAAAAAGCCTCAACTTTCAGGACATCATTTCCAGGGTTACCAACCGTATTGTGGGATGGAAAGCAAAATTCCTATCTCAAGCGGGCAGAATCACCCTCATTAAAGCTGTTAACTCGGCTATTCCTTCCTTCCTTATGTCCGTCTTCCCCTTCCCAAAGAAGATCTGCAATAAACTGAACTCCATTAACGCCAGATTCCTCCCTCTGGGGGTCTAACAAAGAAGGCAGATCTAAAGCCCACCTTATAAAATGGATATTTATTTTCCAGCCAAAGCAAGCTGGGGGTTTGGGTACCCGAACGACCCTTCACCATAATCAAGCCCTTATGGCCAAGCTTTTCTGGCGTATCATAAAAGAACCAGATAAGTTGTGGGCTCACAATATGAAAGCAAAGTACACCCCGAAGACTTCTCTGATGCTCTCCAAGGCCCAGCCGGCTGACTCCTGAATTTGGAAAGGCATTATCCAAGCACGCAACAGAATCTGGCCAGAGCTGTGCTGGCACATAGGTAACGAGGAGAGCGTTGACCTTTAGCTTGAGCCTTGGATCCCCGGTATCTGCTTTGGACGTCCTGCGGGGCTGGAGCCGCTCACCAGACTCACTACCAGAGTGGCGGACCTTATCCATCCTGATAGCCGCACTTGGAACAACAAGATCATCTTGACCATCTTCCACCCTGATATTGCCAAGCTTATTACCTCTATTCCGCTTAGCTCCCATCCGGCCAAGGACATCCTTCGATGGAAGCAGGAGAATAACGGCATCCTTACGGTGAAGTCCGTCCATTCCTTCTCTACCAGGGAGCACTCCCGTCACATAGCTGACACCAACCCTGTTGGACCCAGCCATCTCTCCTGGAAAGGCATCTGGCAGCTTCAAGTGCCCTATCGCATCCAACTTTTCTTTTGGAAAGCGGTCCAGGAAGGGATCCCCACAAAGCTCAACCTCTGGCACGGCGCCACAGACTGGAATACTAACTGCCCGCGATGCGGCTCTGAGACTGAATCGACTTCTCACGCCCTTTTCTTCTGCACCAAAATTCATAACATTTGGTTTGAGTCTGACCTGGCCTTGAACTTCAGTTCTTGGAACTACTCCGACTGCATCTACACGGTCATCCAGCGGTGTTTTCTCCTCTCTCAAGGAGCCTCGAACTTGCTAGCCTTCTGCAGTACCCTTAGCACAATTATGTACGCTATCTGGACTAGCAGAAATGAACTGGTCTTTGAAGGGAAGATTCATACCACAAGAGAGACGCTGGCCAAGGGGAAGAGATTTCTTTTTGATTGTACCAGAAATTCCTTTCCCCATCCGACCTCCAGGCCCGCCCAACGCCAAGCCGAGATCCCAGCTGGCTGGCACATCCTCAACGTCGACGCCTCCTGGTCTGCCCGTAACAGACTGGGAGGGACTAGTTTCGTTATTAAAACTCACCAGAATGTGATTGTTTGTGCAGGTTGCGGTTCCACCAGGGCAGACGATCCGGAAGAAGCAGAGGCAGTTGCAGTAGTCTGAGGGATGGAGGCGGCGCTGAGTTTCGGTTTATACAGGGTCCTCCTTTTGACGGACTGTCAGAGGCTGGTTTCGGCTTTCAGAGATCGGACGGATGACCTCTCCTGGGGAGCTCTGATCTTGGCTTCAGATACCCGTGAGCTTGTTTCCCGTTTTGAGGATTTTCGTTTTGAGTTTGTTCATAAATCTTGTAATTATGAAACACATTACTTGGCTGCTAGGGGTGCATGTACCCCCGATTTTGTGTTCTCCGAGGGCCAGGAGGCCTCCGCTTTTGTTAACTCTTTTATGCCTGACCAATAGGTCGGCTTTATTTTTATTGATTGTGTTCATTTGCTTTAAAAAAAATAAAAAAATGAAGAACATTTATAAGGATAAAAGGCAAACCACAAAAACAGTTATATTAAATATAAAATCTAAGACTAAGTATATCAAGCAGATGGAGTACATAGTATCAGTAAAAGAACTAATAAGAAATAAATAGATGCAATTCAAAGCAAAGCTTTTGTAAGCAACTATACATAAATAGGTTAAGAAATAAACGGTTTGTGCTTTACCAAAAGAACAAAAGAAAATGAAGCTAAGAAAAAATCAATCTTTATTTAAGACTTACCATCACCAATGCTGAAGCATGGATTAAGTGGTTTCTTTTACACAAGTTAAAAAATCTCTTCTAAGATTTTACCTTCCCCTATTTTGTCAACTATTTGGTTCTTAATAAGGAATTCAGGTAGCGTATGCAAGAATTATTCGTGTCAAAGAGATGGCATTTATCTACAAATTTATTGTCGCTTATCTTCTCTCTTACTCTTTCTAGAACTCTTTGCCTCACTCTTGGTATAGTTGGCTTTATTTATTATATACATCAAAAGAAAGGTAAATTGGCATCTAATACGCAGCCCCCAGATTTTTGAAGCAGAGGTTTTCTTTGTTTCACTTTTCGTTATGGCCGTTAAAGCCAAACAATATTCAGAGAAACTGGGTTTCTTCGACTCCTCAAGAAATTGGATGGAAACTAGTGGTGATTTATCCCATTCTTTGAATTCAGCAACAGATGATTCAAAACTAGATTAATTATCACAAGAAATTGTTTCTTCTCCTTCAATGGTGTTTCCTCAACTTCTCAATGCTAATGTTGGGAAGCAAACCATTGAATGTTGTTAGATGTCTTTGATTACCTAGTCTTCACTATATATATGAAGAAGAACAAGCAACAATATAGAAAACCAATCAGTTGTTTACATTACCAAGCAGACAAGAAGTTGCAAAGGTGCATGTAGACATGGGCTGTCCTTTACTGGGATGAAATCATTGTTGGTACAGTAAATATAGTTTGTTTCCCCTATCTTGTTTGAACAAAAACACTATTTGAAACTATCTAATAGTTGCTTTCCCGTATCATAACGATTGTCACCCTTGAAGATATTCTAAAATACCAACTAGGTGTTTCTTAAGAAATGTTGTTTTTAGTGGTTTGATTTCTTCTTAGGTTTTGTCTATACAAGCCATCCCCAAGTTCAAAATCGATAGCTACATGTCTCTCTTATTTCTCTTCATAAGGATATGCTTGTAAAATGTTCAAAGTGGCAGCATATAAGGTAATTGGAGACACTGGAGTCAAAGGAGCTTGGTCTCGGAAAATCTATGAAAAAGATGGTTTAAACACAACAACTCAACCTCACGTGTACTCCTCTAGGATTGATCGGAAAGTTTTGTGAAAAATATGGGTTTGGAGACCACATCTCACCGTCGTGTGTACCTTCTAAGATAGTTTAGAAAGGAAGAAGAGAAGAAGATCTCCAAGCAGTGCAACTTGAGTTTGCCATATAGAAGAAATGCTTGGACGATGTTAACTTATACAGTTGATCCTCTAGATATTTGTCAGGTGTACTTTTGGGTCGACTAATTGTGGGGCATGGTAATTCATCACCAAAGGTCGGAGAAGTATAGGTTCATGAAGATGGTAAAGAGTTTCCCATCAACGCGCCCAACACCCAATAAACACGTGTTAATTCAGCAGCAAGCAAAGAAGATAATATATATTTGATGATTTGATCCTTTGAAGCAATAAGCACCCAATTGCCAATTTGGTTCCATTTGACGCAAATCATGATATTTTTGAGACCATGACTGCAAAAGTGTATATGGCTTAAAAATCAGCATCAATTATTGAATAAAAAACATGCTGCCTAATTAGAAGCTTAGTTCTCTCCCACTTTTAGCATCCCACAGTTTTACAAGATTTTCTTTTCCACTTGATCAATGCATATTCAATGAAAAACGTCACGAGTGAAGTAATCAGATAGAATGTTCACAAAAACGCCACCAGTCACGAAGAAACCTTCGGTTGCACGGTTTGAAGCTTATTGATAGTGAGAAAGATACAAATTAATATGTTCATCTTTCTCCGAAAAGTCATTCTTACTAGTAATTCACAAAAAGGTGCTGATGTACTTACCTGAAACTAGAAAAGACTTTGTTAAATGCCAATCGGTGCTCTTCAGATCCCAACCATGACCCGCCTGAGTTCAAAGTGCATGCGCAAGACCTTTAAGCTAATTTATAATCCACTCATGCTTGATGAATATATACAGGATTCACACAGAAAGTTTCTTTTACTGAATGGATCACAACTCACAACCAGGGCCGGCGTTGGTATATATTATCCATATTTTAAAGTCTTTCCTTAACTCTCTCTCACAAAATTGGTAAATTGTAATAAGAGGAATGGACACAAAACAAATATAGAAAGTGGGACTCATCTTTTCTCTTTCAAACTCCATCCTCTCTCTCTCTACTCTCGGTTTACCGAAAATTTGAAAATCTGAAAATTTGGTTTGGTTCTCAATTTTTGAAGTCTCTATAATCAAATTATACAAAGGTTTTGATTGATGGTGAGTTGTTATTTACTAATTTGATTAGTTTGATTAGTTTCTCAAATTCTACAAGTAACGTGTGTTATATTACTTTGATTAGTTTTTCAATCTCTTGATACTCTTCACTAATTTGCAATATCAAAATTCATAGAAACCCTAACTTACTTGATTATTTCTCTAATGGGTAATTAAATATTTAATTAATGCTTATTTTAGTTTATACAGTGGATTGCGGCACAGACACTCGAGTGACGAGCCTTACTGTTTGTCATTGTTACGTCGCTTTGCTTCTCATTGGATTTTTTTTTATCATTAGACATCGGTATTCAGTACGCTTAAAAACTTTACAACTGTTAATTTAAATGTTGTGTTCTTCAATTATATTTGGATTTTGTTGTCTATTGTTTATTAGTTTTCAACTATTCTTGTGTTATTATGTATTATGTGCAATGTTGTTTTGGAATTTTTGTTAGTAAATTTAGTAATTTAGTTGTCTCGAGTTATAGCTAAATGTTTAAAGTCTGAGGCTTGAAACTATTTTTTTTTTAGACAATGCTGAAGCGTAAACAAGATTGTGGACATGAGAAAATACTCAAGAAGAAAACGAAAGACAAATTGACAAATTCTCAAGTAGGATCTCTTAATAAATATTTTGGGAAAATTCAACAACCGGAGACTTCAAATGAAGGTTTGGTGACTGAAAATATTTTTGAGGGTCATGAGGATGTAAATATGGGTATTACTGGAGATCTTGGGAATGAAAATGTTATTGAGGAAACCGAAAATGTTATTGAAGAAGTTGGGAATGAGAATAATATTGAAGAACTTAAAAATAATAGTGTTAATGAAGAAAATGAGAATGCAAATAATATTGAAGAAGTTGACGAGGAAAATGTTGATGAAGAAGATGATAATGATAATACTCAAGTTTTGCCCGTTATCAATTATGATCCTAGAACTTGGGAGAGGGTTGATCAGTTGTTAAGGGACTCATTAGTCAAAAAAGGTCCCATTAGAGTCCTAAAAGATAAAGAATCATTTCCAAAAGATGTTCGAAAAATACACTTTGCTTTTACATATTATGCACGCTATTTACCTAATGGGGACAAACAAGATAGGAAATGGCTTGTGTATTCAGATTGCTCGAATAAGATATTTTGTTTTTGTTACAAGTTGTTTAAGCACAAAAAAATGACTACTTACTTGGCGGAAGAAAGAGTTGATGATTGGCGTAATCTTATTTCCAAGCTTAAATCCCATGAGACTAGTAATGAACATCTTATTAATATGAGCGTTTGGATTGAGTTGGAAATACGCTTGAAGAAGAATATAACGATCGACAAAATTGAACAAGATCGATTCAACAAAAAAGATAACGTTGGAAGCAAGTATTGGTGAGAATAATCGCGGTGGTGAAACCACTTGCTTGCAATAATTTGGCTTTCCGTGGGAAGGAGAAAATCGATGAACGCAATAATAGACTTTTCTGTAAGTTTATTGAAATGATTGCGGAGCTTGATCCGATAATAAAAGAGAATGTTCGACAAGTTAAAATAGAAAAACTTCATACTCATTATTTGAGTCACGAAACCCAGAATGAGTTGATACTCACAATAGCCGATGAAATCCAAGTTTCCATCATCAAAAAAATTCAAGAAGCGAGATATTTTTTGGTTATCCTGGATTGTACTCCGGATATGAGTCGTGTGGAACAAATGTCACTTGTTATACGATGTGTAAATATTTCGGAGAGTCCAATAAAAGTGGAAGAGTTCTTTATTAAATTTCTGAAAGTGGACGATACATCGGGTCTTGGACTTTTTAACAAATTGGAAGAGATATTAAGAACTCTTCAACTCGACATTGATGATGTTAGGGGACAAAGATATGATAATAGGTCAAATATGAAAGGGAAGCACATAGGTGTTCAAAGAAGATTACTTGATGTAAATCTGATGGGCGTTTTATATGCCTTGTGGTTGTCATAGTCTCAATCTTTTAATATGTGACATGGCTAATTGTTGCACTAAGCGTCACATTTTTTTGGAGTTATACAATGGTTATATAATTTGTTCTCTTCTTTTACACAGCGGTGGCAAGTTCTTAAAGACCATGTAAGTAGATTGTCATTGAAGCCTTTGTCTGCAACACGTTGGGAAAGTCAAATTGAAAATGTTAGGGCAGTAAGATTTCAAACTTCGAAACTAAGAGATGCGCTAGTTCATTTATCAAATACTACTAAAAATTCTAATGAAAAGAGCGAAGGAAATAACTTGGTTACTATTGAAATCGAGAGTTTTGAGATTTTGGTTGGGCTATGCATTTGGTTTAATTTATTAAACGTTGTTAATGTTGTAAGCAAATTTTTGCAGAACGAAGACATGGATATTGATGTTTCTATAACCTGTTTAGAATAACTCACAATTTTCTTTAAAATTATAGAGAAAATGGTTTCCAAGCTTGCATGCTGAAGCGAAAGAGATTACAATTTGATGAAACTAGAAATGATGAGGGTCATGTGGTACTATCAGCTGAAGATGATTTTAGAGTGAATTACTTATTGTATATTTTAGATATAGGTAGTGACAAGCTTAAGACTCGGTTCAAACAATTTAAAGAGTATGGAGAAAAGTTTGGTTTCTTGTTTGATTTGAAGAAGTTCAGATCTACAAATGATAAAAAGTTGAAGGATTATTGTTTAAAGCTTGAAGGTTATCTGAAACATGACATGCGGTCTGATATTAATGGGAATCAGTTATTTTCAGAACTAGATGTATTGAAATTTGTTTTACCGGAGAATATAACAAAAGCAATTGATGTGCTTAATTATATAAACTCCAGTCATAGAGAATTAAATTTCCCAAATACTTGGATTGCGTATAGAGTGGTGTTAACGATTCCGGTTACGGTTGCATATGCTGAAAGAAGGTTTTCAAAGTTGAAGTTGATTAAATCCTACCTCCGGTCAACAATGTCACAAGATAGATTGAATGGATTAGCTTTGTTATCAATTGAATATGATATGGTCGCTAAACTTGAATATGGAAGCATCATTGAAAATTTTGCTGCTCAAAAACCAAGGAGAAAGATTCAAGCACGCCGACGTATTTAGTTTTTTTTTGTGAACTGGATCGTGTTATCTATAAAGCACCAAGACCATTTTCCCCCCTCTAGAATGTAACTTTTGATTCGGTTATCTATTAATGAAATGAATCGCCATATTTTGCTAAAAAAAAATTTGAAGTAATTTTTTATTTTAAATATACATAATGGGCACGATTTTATTGGTTCGCTTTAGGCAACCAGAAACCTAGCACCGGCCTAGCTCTCAACTAAAATCAAAGCACGAAAAAAGGTAACGTAAGTTCCTACACTTTTACATCTATAGGCAAAACTTGTTGCTTTTGGAGATAAGTTACATCTGTATGCAACACTTTTACACTTTTACGTCTTTGAAAACGAGCTTTTCCGAATTTCATAATGTGAGAAAGTTGCATGTCTCTATGAAATTGGTATCTGATGCTTGTTCAATCAAGATGCTGCTTTGATCATGTTGAAGGCAAAGCTTGTAAATAACATTGCACTGTTCTTTTCTCCTACCAACCACCTCGTCAAGGACAGTTTCCAAATACAGCTGATTACACTAAGTTTAGTCTACTTGGTCTTTATTCTTACACAACCTTGTTTCTAGGTTGATCACTCTATTTGATGCAAAATTTCACGTATTTGTTACCATCATTAAGTCAAAGATAAAATCGATTTTATTTTGAGTTTCACTCCCTTGTTTATCGTTAACTTCAATTACATCTGAGCTTAAGGCTTGCTTCCCTAGTTTGAGTGTAGGGTTTAATTAACTATAATGTGGTTTCCATATCAGAGTTTAAGCAATTCACTTATTTGGTTAGATGCCAAATTACCTCGTTAAGTTAAGAGTTTGATTAAGTTTTTGACTGTAATGTTTAATTTTCTTGTAAGACTTTAGGGTTTCAAATTTGTGCATAATGAACATCATAAACATACGACAATGACCTCATCCTAACTTGCCTATAACATGTAGACATCCTAAGTGACAATTTGGGGGTTCATGCTGTATTGACAGTATTTTTCTATCCACTGTAAAATGGCAGTCTTTTTTCTCCAATACACAAAATCGCTCCACTTTAGTCGAGAAAAAAAGGGACAGAAAATCTTACGAAGAAAAAGCTAAAAAGAAACCTTTTCAAAATGTAGAAGGTCAAAGTAAAAAAAAAGCATTCGAACAAACATTGTTCATCTCATCCAGCTCATAAAACAAAAGATATTTTGGTGCAAACATCAACAATTAGAGCATCCACAACAGTTAAGAGGGTGGATTGGATGAATTTTGGGGTGAATCCAATCCACTCTACAGCAGTTTTCAATCCACCCAGGGTGAATTAAACCCAGCGCACTTCTGAACCGCGCGTACCATTCAGCCAATAGGAAAATGCCACGTTTTTTTTTAAATATATATATAGTCGCGCGGTTCAGAACCGCGCGGCATCACCCTGAGTCTTTAAGCTTATTCCCCTTTGAATTGGTTAAGTCTTATTCTTATAAGCCTTTGCATTGGCATTAAACTTGGCATATCCAACATATCCAAGGCATTAACTTGGCATACCCAACCTTACTCCACAAGTTTTCCTACCCAACCCATTTCCTCCGTTAATCACTTCAAAATGTCGGGTTCTTCTAGTTCGCGACCGAGGAAAAATGCTTCCAAAACTACACGTAACTCTAATGCGGAAGTAAAACGAAGGGGGAACGCCGACATCACAAATAATTGGTCGTTACAATTGACGTCCGACAACGATCCCACCCTAACGTACGATAAGTTGAACTAAGTAGATTTTTTGGAAACTTGTTGTACAAGTTACTCAACGGACATATTGACGGCTATATATTTTGTCTTGGAAACTTGTTGCACAAGTTACTCAACGGCTATATTTATTTTTTGAAACTTGTTGTACAAGTTACTCAACGGCTATAATAACGGCTATATTTTTTTTGGACACTTGTTAACGGCTATATTAACGGTTAGTTTTTTTCATCTATAAATATCATTCATCTCCTATACTCTCCTCCTTTCTAATCTTCTACATTATCCTCTCTCCTTACCCCTCTCTTCAAAACCACTATGTCTTCCTCAAGCTCCCAATCTAATTCTCAAAACCACTCTCAATCCTTCAATGCGAACCAACAAGGAAACGTCTTTCCCCATCAAATCGGCACATTTGATCCGTCGTAAATGCCTAACACTTCACAAGGTCAGAATCACCATGCTCGCTAACTATTTTCGCCACCCGATAATTAATCTCAATCTCAAACCCATGGATATTACCCTTATTACCCAAACCAAGGATATTACCCTCAATTTGATGGGTATACAGGATCGCACTCTCAACCGAGAAATCCATATTATTCATCTCAAATTTGTTTTGTCGGTGGAAGTTCGAGTACCACGCTGATGCAAGGTACATGGGGTTTAAATTATTTAAATCTTAATAATCGCCGGTTGCATCTCCGGTCATCTCCAAGGAACTCAATCCGGTCTCACGAGAAGTAATACGTGAACTCATGGGAAGACAAAGTCTACAAGAAAAATGGCATCGATACCTATTATAGTTGAGGATGTAGCTCAGGCTGAGGAACTCAATCCGGTTCTCACGAGAAGTAATTCGTGCAGGAAGGCAACGTCTAAAAGAAAGACGGCATCGACACCTATTATAGTTGAAGATGTACTTGAAGCTTCAAAAAATATTCATGACGACAAAGAGCAATACTCCAACTCCAAGAATTGGTCGTCCGATGACTTCGTGAATCTTGCATGCGCTTGGTCCCAAGTGTCTCAAAACCTCGCTACCACGAACAACCAAAAAGATGCTATATTTTGGTTCAAGGTGCGTGATCAATTCAACTCCTTTTATGTTGACCAATCGATGTGGCGATCTTACAACAGTGTCAATTGTACGTATAAGGGGCGGCTCAATAAGGAATGCTCAATTTTTAGAGGTATCATTCAAGACCTTGAGAGCTGACATCATACCGGTATTGGAATGGATGACTTCGTAAGTATTTCATTTATTTTTCTCATTTCATTAATGTTTAAAGGTGAATCATACTCTAAAAGATTTTCTAACTTGATTTCTAGGAACGTATGGCAAACGATACATTTTATCAAACCCAAGGCAAACCATTTAAACTTGGGGAAGCGTACAAAGTTTTGGAAACTTACCCAAAATGGTCACAAATTCATCATATCGGCCATCCCGCCTGCAACGTTGCTAGGAAGTCGAATTTTAACGATAGCCCGGGTAACTTCACCAATATCGATCCTGAAATACCTATATCCGGCACTCCAAATATCACAATTCCAGATGATTCTATCAACGTGAATGCACCACTATATTCTTGTGAGGATGTACGACCGGACGGCCAAAAAAAAATATAAGGCAAAAGAAACGACAAAGTCAAGTATAGTTTTTTGGGGGAAGATGATGGTTGAGAAAACGTCCAACATGATGAAGTCATGGAATCTGATAGACGAACAGTAGAAAGAGGAAAAGGAAGCTAAAGCTTGACGTCGAGAGGAACTAAAGTTGATGAAAGAGACTGAGTTTCAAAGGAGGCGTGAAGCGGAGCTAAATCGAAAAAAAAACTTCGACGACTCGCATATGTTAAAGGTGATGATAACAGACCTTGGTAACCTACAACCGACATAAAGGCGTTGGATGAAGAAGCATATTAAAGAATATTTGAAGAAGTTGAAGGAGCAGTTTCCAAGTGATGACGACGTTTCTAGTGATGAAGAATGATGTAATCCTTAGCATTAATAGTAGTTATTAAGATCTATGTAATTTAATTATTTCAATAAAATTGTTATTAATGGTTCGTATTTGGAAATGATGAAGACTTGGAAAAAAAAAATATTACAACTTCAACATTAAACTTGAAAAGAAAATACATTACTTTAGAAAATAAACAAACAATGATGAAGACTACAATTACTCTGCCCTTTTTCGACTCCACAAATGCGCGACAAGTTTATCTCGTAATTGGAAATGAGCTCCTTCATTTCTAATTTCACGAACCTTCTGGATGTACTCTACCATAGTGTTGATCGCGTATCTTGGATTTAACTCCTCCTTCCAATTATCCATAACTTTTCTAAACTCGGGATCAATGTCCATTTGCCGGATATAAGTATGGCGTTCATCTTCCACGATCATATTGTGCAAGATTATACATGTGTACATAACATTTCCTAGATCACTAGGTTTCCAAAATCGTGCACCGTTTGCCAATATTTGAGACCTAGCTTGTAATACCCTAAAAGCACGCTCTACGTCTTTCCGACATGATTCTTGCATCTTCGAAAAATGCCTTTCGGCATCGTTGGACGGATTTTTTATGGTTTGAACAAGTGTTTGCCATCATGGATAGACTTCATTCGCTAAG
Source organism: Kingdonia uniflora (assembly GCA_014058105.1). NCBI lineage: Eukaryota > Viridiplantae > Streptophyta > Magnoliopsida > Ranunculales > Circaeasteraceae > Kingdonia > Kingdonia uniflora. The sequence continues at coordinate 320,349 of JACGCM010000857.1, forward strand.
TAATACCTCATAGTGTGCGGTACCGTGCCTATATTATAATTGCATGGCAGCGCAACTCTATTAGACAAGTTGTTAAAAATCCCCCCGTATACAAGACGTTCACGTCGTTGTTAGAACCGGGTACCCCAAAGAATGCGTGCCATATCCAAAGATCTTGGGATGCAACCGCTTCTAAAATCACCGTCGGGATTTTCTTATACCCGGTATATTGTCCTGCCCACCCGGTAGGACAATTCTTTCATTTCCAATGCATACAATCTAAAATACTTAGCATCCTCGGGAAGCCTCGCGATCCATTCACTTCTAACAAGTGTAATGTATCGTCTTCATTGGAAGATCTAAGGTATTGAGCTTTGAATTATGTTATAATAGTTTTACAAAATTATTTCAAGCACAAAGTAGCCGTAGACTCCCCAATCCGAAGGTATTCTTCTTAGGCGTCTGCGCTCGTACCGTAACATAAAATGCGAAGTGCGCACGCTATTATTTGGTGCGAAGATAAGCCCATAGTCTTGGCGGCATTTTCTCTTTGAATAAAATAGGGGTTCGAAGAAAGTATTTGATGATAAATACGATGATACACACATTCGCTCATACGGAATCGACGACTAATGCGATACCTTTGAATCTTGGGTTGTCACCGAAGTAATCCCGGTTAAGGTTATCCTCCCATAATTTATGTTCATGGCTTTTCCGTTTGTCAATCCGTCCCCTTTTACTACCTCCCCGCCTCTATGATGATGTCGCCTCTTACTCTTTTTCTTCTGCTTCTCCCATCTCAATCATCATTTTGCCATACTCGTGCAACAACTCAATTTGTCATCGGAATAGTTCTTTGTCACTGGACGATGATGAAGACGATGACTCCGAAGATGAGAGTGATGTCTCAGGTCTGAGCAGGTCATTAATGATTTCGTTAGACATGATTCGGCGCAATTGATAAGAAATGAAGAAGGTTGAGTTTTGAGATATTAGATGAATGAGTTGATTGTAGAAGAGAGTAGGAGATGAATGAGGGTTATAAATAGAGAAAAAAACTAGCCGTTTATAGCCGTTGAGCATCTTGTTGAAGAAGTTTGATTAGGGAAAAACTCAGGTAAAATAATGGGGAACCAAAGATATTTTTATGCAGGCTTATACCGCGCACTTCTGAACCGCACGGCAAAAACTAGTCGTTTAGAAATCTTTAAATCTCAGCCGTTCACGTGGTTAAATCTTAGTCGTTGAAACCCAGCGCACTTCAGAACTGCGCTTAATAGGAAGCATTGATATTGGGACACGTGCCGTCATCTTAGGCCTGAAGTGTTGCAGCGCACTTCTGAACCGCGCGGCTCTCAATCCACCCTCATGGTGGATTTTCCACCCAAATCCACCCTTGGATGGATTTTTGAGTTGCCACGTCAGGAATTCACTTAGCTACTGGGAAGGATTTGAGGTGGAAAAGAGAGTGGATTGGGAATTCACCCTGCCACGTCAGGGTGTACCTAGCTGATGTGGGTGCTCTTTGGTAAATAACCCACTTCAATGTCTAGTGAGCCTTCATGGAACATTACCCAATAAAAATGCTCTTCTTGTAACCTCGCGAAGTCCCAGACTTCAGCAGTAGTGTCATCAGAGCAAGAACAAAACTTCAAATCAATCCTGCAGAAACTGTTAAACCAAACTATTACTTACTTACGAAACCATGAGATTTAGCTGTATAACAAGAACATTATACCTCAAGTCACGAACAGGTTCTTTATGAGCACATTTATTTGCCTTCACATTATTCATATTAGTTTGCCAATACCTATCAAAATTTAAAATATGTTTCAGACTGGCAAATTTAAATTATAAAACCATAGAAAAAGGAAAAGGAAATACATTGAGAGAAGAAAGTATACTTAATTTGTTAGGAAGTCAAACTTCCATATCTTCCAAATCTTCCAGAATCTTCCATATCTTCCATACTATGAATAGAATATTTGTGTATATTAGTTTTCCTATTGTAATACCCAACTAGAATAATTTATAATGTAATATAAATACATAATTGAGTATCAATAATATCCATTCCAGTAAATTCGATCTTTATTTCATCTTTACATGGTATCAGAGCAGGACTAAGATCCTGACCCATCACTGCACTCTAATATCTCGTGTAGCATCTCTCCTTTTTAGCCATCATGGCCAATGACGAAGTACCACCACCACCTCCCGTCCTTGGTAAAAAAATTATTGTTCCTATCTCAAATCCTTATTTCACTCATCATTCAGATCATCCGGGTTTGGTTTTGATTTCCAAACCCTTGAATGGAGACAATTATTCTACTTGGAAAAGGGCTATGACTCTGGCCTTAAATTCCAAAAACAAGTTAGGTTTTGTCAATGGCTCAATCAAAGCCCCTTCAGAAGAAGCTGATCCAGAAGGTTATGCGGCTTGGTCTCGATGTAATGATATGGTCCACTCTTGGATCATCAACACTCTCAGTCTGGAAATTTCAGACAGTGTGATATATTACTCTACTACTTATAAAGTTTGGGAAGATCTTCGTGAGCGATTCTCTCAAAGCAATGCACCTCGCATCTTTGAGATTCGGCGAGATATTACTTGTCTTCGACAAGAACAACTCTCTGTCTCTGCTTATTATACAAAATTGAAGGGCCTATGGGATGAACTAGCTTCTTACAGTAATGCAGTACACGGGGAACAACAAGATCAACAAAAATTGGTGCAATTTATGATGGGATTGAATGATTCTTACAGTGTTATTCGATGACAAATCCTCTTGATAAATCCCTTTCCTTCAGTTCGCTAAACATATTTCTCTGTCTCTCAAGAAGAAAAGTAGAGACTCCTGAGCTCAATGCACGCTGCAAGTGATTTTGGCGGCAGCGCCGCCATGGTGGTTCGAAGCAACAGCAGCAAACAATTTCCATCGGTGGAAACAGGGAGGTCCGAGCGATTTGACCGCCCATATGGGTCACAGGATTTCCGATCGCAGGAAAAGTCGCTAGAGAATTTCAGTTGAGGACGCAGATTTGATCAAAATAGGCGTCGTTCTGGCTCTGGAAGATGACGCCCTCATTTTTTTCATTGTGGAAAATTGGGCCATTGGGTCCAAACTTGTTATGAGCTACATGGGTATCCAGCGGGCCATCCAAAGGCAAAGTATAATTCAGGGCCAAGACGCTTCAACAACAATAACAAGCCTGCAGCTAATCATGTGTCTGAAGGCTTTTCTATAAAAGACGGAAACCAAGTTGTTGGGATTTCAGAGGCTCAATTGAAGCAGCTCTTATCGCTCCTTGATAACAAAAATGAAGGATCTAGCCCTCAAGCAAATACCGTAACCAAGCTAGGTTTATCAAAAGTCGTTGGATCATTGATAGCGGAGCGACGAATCATATTTCTTCATCATCTAAATTATTTTCCGCAAAGATAAAAATTGCTCGTTGCGCAAAAGGATCATTGCCTCTTAATTCCGTCTATTATTTGAATGATGTGCTATGTGTACCTATATTTAAAGTTGATTTGATGTCAGTTAGTCGCCAGACGAGAGGCCTAAATTGATCAATAACTTTTTTCCCTTATTGGTGCATTTTGCAGGATCTGGCTACGAGGAGGATGATTGGTTTGGGTAAACAACATGACGGATTATACTATTTGGTGGCACTAGCGACGAAAAAATCCGTGACCAACTCTTCCTCACCCATAAATCGACCAGCCTGCAATCTCACCATCTCATCCACCGATCTCTAGCATAACCGGTTAGGCCATGTATCACCTCCTCGTTTAAGTTTCATTGCCAAGAACTTTTTAAATTTTTCCGTCCAGTCCAATAACGCTTTCCTTATATGTCCTTTGGCTAAGCAAAGTCGTTTACCTTTCAGCCCTAGTATAATTTCTTTTATAAAACCTTTTGAGATAATTCATTGTGACATTTGGGGTCGTTATCGACACCCTTCTCTTTCTGGTGCTTATTACTTTCTTACTATTGTTAATGATTATACACGTTTCACATGGATTTTCTTGATGCGACACAAAGATGAAACACAATCACATCTAAAGCGCTTCTTCAGTTATGATCGCACTCAATTTGAGTCTCACATTAAGACTTTTCGAAGTGACAATGGTGGAGAATTTATCTCACTTCGTTCTTATTTTTAAGAAAATGGTGTCGTTTTTTACCATTCTTATGTTTACACGCCTCAACAAAATGGGGTTGTGGAACGCAAGCATAGTCACATCTTACAAGTAGCTCGAGCTTTGAAATTTCAAGCTCAACTCCCTACCCAATTTTGGGTTGAGTGTGCTCTTACTGTTGTACACATCATCAATCGACTCCCTTCTCCACTTCTCGCCTTCAAAACTTCTTTTGAACTTCTCTACTCAAAACAACCTTTTTTTCTCATCTCCGTGTCTTTGGTTGTTTAGCCTATGCTACTAATGTCCATACTTCTCACAAATTTGACCATCGTTCCATAACCTCAATTTTTATCGGCTATCCCATCGGTCAAAATGCATACAAATTATTCGATTTGTCGACCAAAAAAGTTTTTACTAGCCACGATGTGAGATTTCACGAAAATATTTTTCCTTATGCATCTGTCAAGCCCAATTCTGCTATTTCTTCTTCAAACACAGATTTTGGTCCAATTTCTCTTGTCACCCATGACACCACTTATTCTTTTGATTCCAATCAAAATACTTCTCATCCAACACATCACCTCCCGATCATACAGTCGCGCCTCCTTCTTCTCCAAATCCATAACCTGTGCCTGCCTCTTCTTCTGCAGAAGCCACCATTTTCCCAGCAGCTGGCCATTTTACGCACATACACGCGCCGCCCCAAGAATTCTTCTGACCCAATTGATCGTTGCGACCCATCATCTCTTATCGTCTCTAAAAGTCCATCACCACCATCCACTGTGCCGAAATCCTCATCAAACCCGTTCCCCAATCCGTCTCCACAGTCACCTCTTTTCTCATCTGAACCCGAACCCGTTTTGCTTCGTCGCTCCATCCGCCAAACCGATCCGCCGGTCAAGCTCAACGATTATGTATGCCCCAACGTTTACTCCGACCAATCGGCTCCCTTAATACCGGGTCTGACCAAAGGTACACGTTATCCACTGGCCAATTATGTTTCATATCATAGATATAAGCCTGCATATCAATCTTTTGTTGCTCAGATCAGTAATATCATGGAACCCAGGTCTTATTCGGAAGCCGCCGTTCATCCTGAGTGACAGGAAGCAATGCACTCTGAATTGCAGGCTCTCCAAGCCAACGACACTTGGTCCCTCACTCCACTCCCGGCCGGTAAGACACCTATTGGCTGTAGATGGGTGTATAAAATTAAGCACCGTTCAGATGGATCTATCGAGAGGTACAAAGCCCGATTGGTCGCAAAGGGCTTTACTCAGCTAGAAGGTATCGATTATCAGGATACCTTTTCCCCCACTGCCAAGATCATCTCAGTTCGCTGCTTGCTCGAGTTGGCCGCAGCTCGTGGCTGGTCTCTTCATCAAATGGACGTCAACAATGCTTTTCTTCATGGCGACTTAGCTGAAGAAATATATATGTCTCCACCGCCAGGGCTTCGGCGACAGGGGGAGGAAAACTTGGTGTGCCGCCTTCATAAGTCATTGTACGGTTTGAAACAAGCATCTCGCCAGTGGTTTTCCAAGTTCTCAGGAGCTATTCGTTCTGCTGGTTATGTACAATCTCGAGCTGATTATTCTCTGTTCACCAGAAAACAAGGCAAGTCCTTTACTACTCTCTTGATATATGTTGATGATATTCTGATTACTGGAAATGATCATGTTAGCATTGCTGCAACTAAAAAAAATTTGCATAGTCATTTTCATCTCAAAGATCTTGGTGATTTGAAATACTTTCTTGGTATTGAGGTTTCTGCTTCTAAGAACGGGATTTTTATTTCCCAACGTAAGTATGCATTAGAAATCATTGAGGATGCAGGGCTGTTGGGCGTAGCCCCTGTTGATACTCCTATGGAACGAGGCTTGAAATTATCAGACAAGAGCGACCTGCTCAAAGATCCTGGTCGGTATAGAAGATTAGTCGGCAGATTAATTTACTTGACTGTTTCCAGGCCAGATATAACATATGTTGTACATGTCTTGACTAGATTTATGTACCAACCCCGAAGACTTCATATGGACGCAGCTCTCCGGGTTGTCCGATATCTAAAAGGTGCACCTGGCCAAGGCCTATTCTTCTCTTCGAATAGTGATTTCAAGTTGAAGGCTTACTGTGACTCGGATTGGGCAGGTTGCCCACTCACTAGGAGATCTATTATGGGTTATTGTGTCTTTCTTGGACATTCATTAATATCTTGGAGGTCGAAGCGACAGAAAACAGTTTCACTCTCTTCCGCCGAGGCGAAATACCGTGCAATGACGGGAGCCTGTTGTGAGTTGACATAGCTCCGATATCTATTGAGGGACTTGAGACTTTCACATCACGGATCAACCTTGCTATATTGCGACAATAAGGTTGCCTTACACATTGCAGCAAACCCAGTTTTTCATAAGCGAACTAGGCACATTGAGATGGATTGCCATTACATTAGAGACAAGATCCAAGATGGTTTTGTGACTACAAGATATGTAAATTCTGTACATCAGCTAGTAGACGTCTTGACCAAGCCCTTGGGGAAAGAGATCTTTGTTCCTATGGTTTGCAAGTTGGGATTGCGGGATATCCACTCTACAACTTGAGGGGGAGTGTTAGGAAGTCAAACTTCCATATCTTCCATACTAAGAATAAAATATTTGTGTATATTAGTTTTCCTATTGTAATACCCAACTAGAATAATCTATAATGTAGTATAAATACATGATTGAGTATCAATAATATCCATTCCAGTAAATTTAATTTTTCTTTCATCTTTACATAATTGAGTAACCATCATCACCAGTTACCATTCAGCTCTCATTGTAACTCCATATCATTGATCTCATTGCATGATCATGAGACTGAACAAAATAAATAATATGAACCAAAATTTATCAACGTAAGGCTTCATAAGTGCAAAGTTGAGAACAGTAACAGTTTTGCTAAATGTATGAAAGAAAGATATCATATTGACATACCTGAAGAATCATTTCAAAGTTTAATGATACCCCATTTCAAAGAGTAAATTCGCCATCCTGTTATTAGGCATATTCCACTAGAAGTCCATTTCAATAGAAAATACCAAATAAATTTACTTAGATACTTCATCTAATAATAGCTCATCAACTCACATAACTATAACAATTATAACATTCAGTTCAAGACTTTAAAGTCTTATTTATTCTACGAAACTAAAATACTGAGTTACTGACTTGTGATATTCATGTTCTTATTGAATTAGCCAGACATCCAATTAATCGACCTTAATAGTTCATGGGCCACCCGCTAGAACAACCCAATGAGAAAAGCTCACATAGTCAGTTATATTAATCTTAGGGGTATCGATTAAAATGAAAGGCAAAACATTACTGAAACCTATCTAGAACAAGTGCCAGCAGTTGAAAAGCAAGTATTTATCTTGGACCGCCCACTAAGATGGCCGAGAATAATCGACTCATTGCATACAATCAACCATGTCAGAATTACAAACAGACACCCACAAGGGAAACCAATTAGAAGGAAAACAAGTATTTATTCTCTATATAAATGCAAAGATTATGACTTATATCCTGAAGCAAATTTAGACGAGTGAAGACAACTTTACAAATAGAGATACTACTCTTCATTTGCTTATAATATCCTTCATAAGAAGGTAAGGACAATAAGATCGTTACTTTAGAACATAAAAGAGAGAAAGTAAGAAAGGATGTCCATATGATCTTTTTGCTTGGCCGCATCACCATCAACGGATAGGCACATCTTCAACATTTTATCCACCCTTTACCCAAAAGCGTTGGGATCTTGAAGAGAGAAACCGGAGGTCAAAACCGTGGTCTCAAATAGTAGAGAAATCTGATCATTCGCATTCTTATTATTCTTGACTTGTTTCTTCAACATCTCAATAAGTGAACTATCAGGATTGATCTCCAACCTTTTTTGACTTGAAGAATAACTATCATCGCCACTTGAATTGGTTGTCACAATGTTGCGCAAATAGGTATATTGAGTAACCAAACAACAATACGAGTACACCAATCATCGAGATACAACAACTCTCTCGACGTGGGAGCCCAATACCTTCTCCATTGTATTGCAAATACATTAGAATTTCAGTTTTTCCATCCTTCAAACTAGAAGTACTTCAATATTCATATCTCTAACCGATGTTAACTTCATCCCCTCAAATCTTTTTCTGAAAATGATGCTCCGAGAGAGCATCAAAAATGAATATTATCTCAATTTATTTATTTTAGCCCTCGAGCATAGGAGAAATTTCTAACTTTGTTTTACTCTCGCCCACCATACAAAATATATCTATTTGATCCTCTATCATCCTCGACACATATTCACTCAAACAAGTTGTTTTATCCCCCTTTTTATGAGTAATATTTGAGGGTGCCAACAACCATTGATTTGCTAAACCCCATTTCCACCAAATTCGGTCTCATGTTCTTTACGTATAATTCGGTGAAGTTCTTCTTCTCCTTGTTCTTTTCATCGAATTTCTTCTTCAAGTCGTATCCACAACAGAAAATTATGAATGAAACGAGAATTATTGCCCTAAGTATAACCATTAGCTCTATACCAAAGTTTGCAGTACTCATTAACAGAATTGTAGTATTGTATTTCTCCGTAAGGATCACATTCAAATAGCCAACAATAATAGCAAATTTAAGTAATTATGAAAATCTATTAGCAATGGGAGAACACTTATCTGTGAACAAGATTGAAATCTCCTTCCCTTTCTTCTCAAAAATTGTGACCACACATTTTTCCCAGATTACACGCAAGTAAGAGCAGTTAATAGGTTTCACCTAAAAGCAATTGAAAATTAGAGAAGACATAATCAAGATAATTGGAAATCTTCCTTACAAGTTTGACCAATATTAAGTGAGACCCATTTGAGTGAATATGTGTCGAGGATGATAGATGGTCAAATAGAGATAATAAAAAATGGAGGATAAAACAACTAGTTTGAGTGAATATGTGTCGAGGATGATAGAGGGTCAAATAAAGATATTTTATATGGTGGGCGAGAGTAAAAAAAAGTTATAAATTTCTCCTATGCTCAAGGGCTAAAAAAAATGAATTGTGAGATAATATTCATTTTTGATTCTCTCTCGGAAGATCATTTTTAGAAAACAGTTTTGAGAGAATGAGGTTAACATCGGTTACAAATGTGAATATTGAAGTACTTCTAGTTTGAAGGATAGAAAAACTAAAATTTCAATGTATTTGCAATACAATGGAGAAGGTATTGGGCTCCCACGTCGAGAGAGTTGTTGTATCTCGACGATTAGTGTACTCGTATTGTTGTTTGGTTACTCAATATACCTATTTGCGCAACATTGTGACAACCAATTCAAGTGGTAATGATGGTTATTCTTCAAGCAAGAAAAGGTTGAAGATCAATCTTGATAGTTCACTTATTGAGATGTTGAGGAAACAAGTCAAAAATAATAAGAATGTGAATGATCAGATTTCTCTACTATTTGAAACCACAACACCAGTATTAAGGTTTCTCGCCTAGAAAAAATGTCATTCCACAATACCAGTATTAGGGTTTCTCGCCCGGAGAAATCGTCAATGTCGTCATTGATTTCGATGGCTAATATGAGTAACAAAACCCTGAAATCTTGGGATTCAAGTGGTGATAATGGTTATTCTTCAAACAAGAAAAGGTTGAAGATCAATCCTGATAGTTCACTTATTGAGATGTTGAGGAAACAAGTCAAGAATAATAAGAATGTGAATGATCAGATTTCTTTACTATTTGAAACCACAACACCAGTATTAAGGTTTCTCGCCTAAAAAAATGTCATTCCACAATACTAGTATTAGGGTTTCTCGCCAGGAGAAATCGTCAATGTCGCCATTGATTTCGATGGCTAATACGAGTAACAAAACCCCGAAATCTTGGGGTTTAGTTTCTAAGTGCTCATCAGCAGCAGTTGGTACGGGTATTGTAGTTTTTTTTTTCACAAAGAAGATTTCACAAAGAAGGCCACAAACACACAGGTTTTTAAGTTCCTCCCTGACCCAAACCCATAGGTTTTCAAGCTCCTCCCTAGCCCAAACCCATCTGAAGTGGGCTTACAACACAATCCCATAGTGGTGTTCATCTATATTACTAAAGGAATAGCGATGCCATGAGAATCAATCTCGGCTATTGATCACCTTACCTTACACATGTTGAGGAAAATATATGTTTTAGTTTATAACACAGCCGTTAGATCATGAGACTTATTTAGTCTACTATCGTAATTTATTTAATACTAAAATGCCTTATTTCGTATGTACCAAATCCAATCCAATCCAAAATAGGGATCTCAATCTTAATTAGGTGATGAAAGGAGGGGTATAAATGGAAGTTCAGCACATAACTTTTCGTATATACGAAATCAGGGTTATTTTAGTAATTATAAATACGAAAGCATGGATATTTTATGAAGTCTAACTACGAATTCAGCGGTATTTAGGTAAATCTTTCTCGACATTTCGTCTCAGCCAAACATCAATTCTTTATCTTCCAAACCCAAACAAAACCATTTTTGTGCAAGGAAGAAAGCTTGATGCTATTAACCAACAAGCAAAATCAGAGTGTAAGATTGTCTAAAGTAACATGAGCTGAGATCATAATCACTGAGACCAACATTGATAGAATACCCTAAAACATCCATAATTACTTAGACCAACATTTTTCTATCCTTAAACAAAGCGAGATGGTGCACATGTCCTTTTCCAACGTCTTCCCCAAAGGTAATCTCTATCTTTATCTCTCTAGATTCCATCTTTGTGTGTTAGATCTATCGAAACAGACCCTGTTTTTGCCCCAATTTGATGTCTTTCGATCAATCTTTGTTGTGTTGATTCATTAATTTATGTGTTTTGATGAAAAAGAGTTGTAGATTGTGATGTTTTTTTTATGGAAATTGAGATGGGTTTCTATTGGGGGTTGGCGTTTTTGCCCCGTTTTTTTCTTTTAATTGTAGACGGATTTGGGCAAGTTTGTAGCTTTGAGTATAATTGATTCGTGTTTTCTTTGATTTTATGTGTTGTAGAGTTTAGTCCCATCATGTGCACTAAATAGTTTATGAAGCTTCGATACGTATGAATCTCTTTGCAGTGGCAAAACTTGTGAGAGATAAATGGAGTAAAGAGTTGTGTGCTGTCATTTTTTATTTTATTTTTAGAGTAGAATTGAGATTTTTTTTTATGCTTTTAGTTGAAATGATTTTATCTGATCATCTACAATTTACAATCAACTATAAACAAATATATTCCAATTATCTATTTCCAGAGGTGTGGCTATAAATCAATATTGTTAATTGTGAGAGTATGATATGATTATATGAGTAATGTTTTATGCTGCTTAACTTTCTGTATAAGATTACACAAGATAACTTTTAATACCCGACAACATGTCTTGAGTTGAATCTACAACAATTATGTCAAATTTCACGAGAAAAGTTTCAGCACAGGTTTTTTTCATAATAATTGTACAATTAAACTAAACTTGTGCATGTATTGGCTTTGAGCCTGAAACTTTGTGTTTTTTGGTATGTAGATTTGAATAATTTTTTTCTTTTTGCCACTAATGTATGGTGTCCTTGACTATGTAACAGGGTCAACTTCCTTCCTCTTCACTATGTACCAGTATGTCGATATATTCATGGTTGCTTTTGCAGTTCTGATTTTTCTCTTCCTTGGCTCTGTGGAGGGTTTCAGTACAAAGCTCCAGCCAGCCTTGTACCTTCAGCAAGGACAAAATGTGCAAGTCCACCCTAGAAAATGTTGCCTTCAGTACTGTAGCATTGCTCGGCGCTATCACATCAGTATTTTTTTTGGTTTTCTTGGGATGAAAATTACAATTTATGCAAATGCGAGAACTACCTTGGAGGCAAGAAAAGGTGTTGGGAAGGCTTTTATCACTGCATTCAGATATGTAACTTTTAGTTTTCTTGGGATGAAAATTGCAACTTATGCAAATGCGAGAACTACCTTGGAGGCAAGAAAAGGTGTTAGGAAGGCTTTTATCACTGCATTCAGATCTGGTGCAGTTATGGGCTTTCTCATTGCCGCTAATGGACTTTTAGTTCTTTATATTACTATCAATGTCTTTAAGTTGTACTATGGTGATGATTGGGAAGGCCTTTTTGAAGCAATTACTGGTTACGTTAGGTGGATCTTCCATGACACTTTTTGGAAGAGTGGAGGTATCTACACCAAAGCAGCTGATGTTGGCGCTGATCTTGTTGGGAAGATTGAAAGAAACATCCCCGAGGGTGACCCCCGAAATCCAGCTGTAAGAAACTTCTCTTTTATCTTTTCGAAAATCTTTTCTTAATGTTGCCTTTGATGTTCACATATGCAGCAACTTTAGGCGCTACCACAGCTGCCCCAATTCTCAATTTGTCCAGAGCAAGTAGCATTATCATGTTGCTTGCCTATGCCTCGCATCTCTTCTTCTAATTAAAGACTCATAGGCACCTTTTCGAAATTGAAGACGTAGAAGATGAAAGTGATGATTTAGTTACAGAAGAAGATGCTGTGACAAGTTTCTGAGTGGATTTGCTAGGCTCGCGGGAATGACAGTGGTTATCGTTGTGTTATCTGAGTGTGTTGTGGGTACAATTGAGGATGTATCAGAAACTTTGATTGTCTGTTAGCTTCATTGGTATAATTTAGTTACTTATTGTTGGAAACGCTGCTGAGCACGCCGGGGCTGTCATATTTGCTTTCAAAAACAAATTGGTACGTTAAATACGTTAAGCTCTTAAACTAAATTTACTCTGAACATAATCCACAATACGAAGAGGAAAGAAAAATAGGTTAGTAGAAGAACAGAGAAACTCAATTTTCTGGGAGAAATAAAAAGATCTAATTACTGAATCTAGTAATTATAAACGAAACTCTAAACCCTAAGTTCATAATCTCTGAACTCTAACAAATCTAACCTAGAACAATGATCTAAACTCTAGATAATTAACTCTAGCCTAGGCTTGCCCTTTTATAGAGGTTGCGAGTCCTAGTTACAATCCAACTTGAAATCCAACTCTAATCTAACTCTAAAAGGTATTTAAAACTCTTAAACTAAAACTGGAATTACGATAGTCGTTCGACAACTCGTTCGAACGAACCCAAACTCGTTCGAACGAAAATATGCCTCTGGGCCAAATTCCAGAGGACATGCCAACTCGCTCAAACGACACTGAAAGTCGTTCGAACGACATTGACAATTCTTCTAAACACACTAGATCCTCCTGGATCATGGCTCCCCCCTTTAGGAGCCTTGAGCTCCTGCTCAAGAAAGAACTGGAGATGTGGGAATGCGGCTATGCCGAATTCCCTGTTGTACCACTTCGACTTACTTGGCAGCTGACCCATCTTCCCAACTCAGAACGAATCAATAGCACCCCGTCTTGTAGTATGAACCTTCTGCTCTAGAATACCATCCTCCGGCAACGGATCTTCTCTTTCCATCCATAAGTCATCAACTGACGGTAGGTGAGTATCGATTGCAGAGTCTTCATCCAAAAGAGTCGGCTCAAACAACTTTAAATGCTCGACATTAATCACCGAATACATTTTTATGAAAGGTGGCAAATCCAGCTGGAATGCATTATCACCAATCTTCTTGAGTATCAAAAATGGACCATAACGGATAGGTTTGAGCTTCTTACCTTCCCCCTTAAGCCGTTCCTTACCCAAATGCAACCAAATGAGGTCGCCCTCAAGAAAAGTACACTCAACCCGATGTTTGTCGTAGCGAGCCTTATACTTTGCTTGAGTCTTATTCAACTGAGCTTCAACCACCTCATGAACCTTGTTGATCTTCTCAATGAAACATAGAGCCTTAACTTGCTCCTCTTCCTCCTTCCCTGAAACCGTCTTGTCGCCAAGACTAAACGCCAAATCAAAAGGGTTTTGCGGCAAGTACCCCAAACAAACTTCAAAAGGAGACTTCAATGTGGAACCATGAATCGCCCGGTTGAACGCAAACTGAAGATACGGCAAACTCTCATCCCAAGTCTTAGGATGCTTAGAATGGAATCCCCGTAATAAATGTACCAAAGTGCGGTTAACGACCTCTGTTTGCCCGTCTCTTTGTGGATGAAAAGCGGTATTTCTCCTCAACTTAGTGTCCATCATCTCCCATAACGATCTCCAGAAATTCCCCAAAAAGTGGCTATCCCTATCAGAAATAATAGAAGAAGGGAGCCCGCAATACCTTCAGACGTCTCTGAAAAACAATCGCGCTGCTCCTTCCCCTGTGACCGTCTTCTGGCATGGAATAAGAACAATCATCTTGCTGAATCGATCCACCACCATAAACAAATAGTCATTCTTACACCTGGTCATGGGAAAACCACCCATAAAATCCATTGAAATACTCTCCCAAGGTCGACTAGGAACTGGCAATGGTAAGTACAGTCTTATCTTCCTATTGGAAAGTTTCGAAGTGTTGCAGTACGCAACCACGAACCACACGACCAACATCTACCTCCATCTTCGGCCAATAGAAATAATGCCGCAAATTCAAAAGAGTCCTCAACCCCGAAATGACCTGCCACCCGGGAACAATGTGCCTCTCGAATCCACTTTAAACAGTCGCCACCCTCAGAAATACATAGTAGACTGCCCCTGTAAATCAAACCATCTTTCAGAACATACTCGCATGTCTTGCCCTACAAGAACTTCTCGTGAATCACACTGAGCTCTCTGTCGTCGTCATACCCTGAAACGTACTTAGAAGGAACAATCGATTGAATCTGCATAGTTACCAACAAAGCAAAAATAGTTGGCAATGAGGGTCGAGATAACATATCAGCCATCTTGTTGTCCACTCCTTTCTTATATTTGATCAATAAGGTAAACTGCTGAAGGTACGACATCCACTTCATATGGCGAGCTTGCTGAAGCTTGGACTGCGTAGATAAGAACTGTAACGGTTTGTGATCGGAATGTACCACAACCTCCTTCCCCAATAAGTAACTCCACCGATGCTTTACTGATTGATATAATGCGTAAAACTCCTTATCGTAGGTAGGATAGTTGCGTACTGCTCCTGTAAACATCTCAGAATGGTAAGCAATCGGCTTCCCATCCTATAAAAGGATTGCCTCCAAAGTATAGTCTGACGCATCTGTCTCGACCTCAAAAGGCTCCTGCAAATTAGGCAATGCTAACTCTAATGCATCCGTAATCTTCCGCTTCAGTAACAGAAAGGTCTTCTAATGGTGATCTTCCCACACAAACTGTACCACGGTCTTCGTCAAAGAATGCAACGGTGCGGCTATTTGTGAAAAATGCCAAATAAATTTCCGTAAGTACTGACAAGAACCCATGAAACTCCTCACCTCCATCACTGTACGGGGTCTATGCCAATTTGTAATGACCGAGACCTTCTCTGGATCGACCGTAAGCTCGCCGCCACCAAAACAATAAAACCCAAATAGACTAGCTCCTGTTTTCCAAACTCGCACTTCTTCCCGTTAAGAAAAAGTTGTTGTGATCGTAACACGCCCAACACTTTGCGTAAATGCCCAAGATGCTCCACCCATGTACGACTATATATTAAGATATCATCTAAATATACAATCACAAAATCATTAATAAACGCACTAAGTACCACATTCATTAGCCGTATAAATGTCGCCGGAGCATTGCATAACCCAAAAGGCATCACTAACCACTCAAATAAGCCCTGTTTGGTTTTGAACGCTGTTTTCCAAGTATCCTCCTCCCGGATTCAAACTTGATGGTAACCCGACTTAAGATCCAACTTGGTGAAAAACCGAGCCTTCTGCAACTCATCTAAAAGCTCATCAATCCGTGGAAGCGGATAATGATTCTTCACCGTAATCTTGTTCAACGCCCAATAATCCGTACACATCTTCCAAGACCCATCCTTCTTCAACACCAGTAACACCGGCAAACCATAAGGCGAGCAACTCGGATTAATAACTCCGTGCTCCAGGAGTTCGAGTACTTGTTTCTTGATCTCATCAGACTCAGTAACAGAAGTCCGATATAACACAATATTGGGTAGTGGCTCACCATTCACCAAGGTGATATCATGTTCCACATCCCTCTTGCGCGACATCCCTTTTATGCCCAGAAACAAGTCTCCATAATCCTCTTGTAACTCCTCCATATCGGTTTGTTGCTTAGGAGACATTGCTAAAGTAGACAATACTGTAGCCGACGGACCCTCAAGAACCGGTCGCACCAACTTCAAAACAAATTTGCCGCTCGCATTAACCAACCTCTTCGCCTGAGTCGCCGTTACCAAATTACTGGTAGTAATATGTTATTTGCACACATTAATATGAAACTCAGTCCTATCCTTCACCAAACGATACTTGCAAGCATGGCGGTAAAGGATTGCATCCCGGTCCCAAAGATAAGGGCTACCCAAGATGACTTGACATACGTCCAACGGAACCATCTCACATGTCACTTCGTCAATAAACTTCTCAGTAATCACAAATTTGAACATACACTGCTTAGTAATCTTCAACTCTGCGTCTTTCTGAATCTAAACCAAACCATACGGCTTAGGATGAGCCACAGTAGCCAAACTCATCTTCTTCACCATCGCCTCCAAAATTAAATTCTTCTGACTACCTGGATCAATAATAGCCTCGACTAATCTCTGCTTCACTTGAATGCTAACAAAGAAAAGCTCTTCCCAACTCGCCTCGTCGATAACTAGAGGTTGCTTGATCATTGGAGTAAGCTTAGGATTTGGCTTATCTAATTTCGGAAGATTTACAATCGCTGTGGCTAGTGCATGTTTCTCTTTCTTGCCCTTCTCCTCCTTCGGCCAAAGCTCCGGGTGAAGTTTCCAACATGTATCAGAATTGTGCCCATTAGCCTTGCAATGACTACAGATAGTCCCTTTGAATGAAGACCCTTCTCCTTTGGACTCCCCTTTCTGATCAAACTTTCAATTAGCCTTGTACCCCGACTTGTTCTTGTCGTCTTTCTTGTCGCCCTTCAAGTACTTGCCTTCAATGGCAATTGCTTTAACGGTAGCGTCCTCGATATTTTCCACCTTGAAGAGCTTTAATTCTCTTCTAATGGACTCCGATAAACCCCCCGTATACTTCATGAACACGTCGTACTCATCCACGTCAACATCCAAAACCAATGCTTGGTTATGAAATTTCGTTGTGAATTGTTGTACGGATTGCCCAAACTTTTGGCGCAAATTGTGCCATTTATACCACCGCTTCTGTTCATACCCAATCGGATAGAATTGTTTCCTCACCAAAACCTTGAATTCCTTCAAACTCAGACTTCCGACATCATGTCGTTTCCGATAGGATTTCCACCACGTTAGTGAGTGACTTGTGAATTTCAAAGAAGAGAAACAAATCTACTGAGCGTTTGAAAATTCATCAATGGAAAAATAGGTCTCCAACCTATCTAGCCAATTATCTAATTTCTCGGCATCGACGGAACCATCAAAAACCGGAATCTTAATCTTAAAGCCAATACGAAGATTACCCATAAGATTCGTTGACTTACAAGAACCTGGGCACTCCTTGACGGACTCGGGATCACTAAAATCATCGAATACCGGAACGTTCTCGTCACCATCCACCTTTATAACCCCTTTCTTTTTCGAACGGCTTCGCCGACTCGCCAAAACGGAATCCAATGTGAGGTTTGTGAGACGTAATTGTTCTACTAACTACCCTACAGTAGAAATTAGGGTGGAAACTATCGTTTCCAAAACCGTGAGTTTATCGCTGAAATCGCCCATCTTTAAATCGTTCTTATTCGCCTATTTAGGTCTATGATAGTTCGTCAACGGACTCACAAAAATTCACAAAATTGTGTGTAGATCTGAAAATCACTGTAGCAGTCTCCAAAAAATACTGTAGCCGTTGCTGAATTCACTGTAACAGACTCAAAATCACTGTAGCAGACGTCAGAAATTCACATAACTTCCTCTTCGTTTGCTTGAGACAGTCACGTGTAGAGACCATAAACCACAATCAACTCCCTGTGAATCGAAACTGAAAAACTGATACCACTTAATCCACAATACGAAGAGGAAAGCCAAATAGGTTAGTAGAAGAACAGAGGAACTCAATTTTCTGGGAGAAATACAGAGATCTAATTACTGAATCAAGTAATTACAAACGAAACTCAAACCCTAAGTTCAGAATCTCTGAACTCTAACAAATCTAACATAGAACAATGATCTAAACTCTAGATAATTAACTCTAGCCTAAGTTTGCCCTTTTATAGAGGTTGCAAGTCCTAGTTACAATCCAACTCGAAATCCAACTTTAATCCAACTCTAAAAGGTATTTAAAACTCTTAAACTAGAACTGGAATTACGATAGTCGCTCGACAACTCGTTCGAACGAACCCAAACTCGTTCGAACGAAAATATGCCTCTGGCCAAATTCCAGAGGACATGCCAACTCGTTCGAACGACACTGAAAGTCGTTCGAACGACATTATCAATTCTTCAAAACACACTAGATCCTCCTGGATCAGAACATATTGCAGGATTTCTCTTTAGGTGTTGTTTTGGCTGGTGGAGTAGCTGTTGCGGTTTTTCTTCTTCTTCTTATGCGAGGTTCTAGCCAAATCTTTTTTCTCTTATATTGCAATTATGTTTATGTATTACAACTTTTTGTAGCATGAGATTAAAATTTCCAAAACCTAAGGACATTATACACTCATTCATTGAAACCTTCCTTTCAAATTGTTAGTTTATCTTTGTGCATGTTAGTGTATACTTTTTATAGAACTGAAGAATATTGCAATCTGGAAACTAAGGAAACCTACAAAAAATAACCTTCCATTTATGAAATCTGTGAAAATTGTCCTCATAGTATTGATGTAGGACTAGAACTTGTGCCCTAAAAACAAGAAGACATTAGAGCTGCGAGAAGTAGGGATATTGATGGAATACTAAGAGATGATTTTGGTTAAGAGGGTTAATATTTTTTAACTAAAGAGTACCCTAAATATGTTCTTAACCTGAACTTTGAGACACGATTAATATACATTCGAAAAATATGATATACTGTGCTGTTTTGTTGGTTTTTCGTTTTAGCTGAGGCCTATGTCCGATATTAACACATCTTTGCATTTAATTTCAAGGCTCTGTTGTGGTCAAAGTTCATAAAAGTTTTTTTATATTAAATGGATGTCAGATCTCATATGAAGTTTCTACCCTCCCCTTAGTGAACACTTTATAGCCAACACATACCTGGAGATAACTCTTTTTTCTTTTGCAGGCCCAAGGAGGTTTTTGTTTCGACATACGCTGGGACGACTTCAGAGCGAGTAAGTAATTCACTTGTATATTTATGCTTTACAAAGTATTCTTTCAATTATAACCATTCATGTGCTAACAATATCATATTAGACTTGTTATGTTTCATATCACAAGTTATTTGCAAATATCCGCTATGTTTAGTGGTCATTTTAGGTTCAACATGTACAATAATAACAAATGCCCTAATACAATGCATTAAACGTGTCTCCCAACTGAAGAATAAGAACGCTAATGATTTTGTCCCTGCTCACAATTAGCCCACTATGTCATGGTTAGATCAAATAAAGAACTCTCCAAAGATTCTTAAATTCAATTTAAGTCCAAAAATTAATTCAACTCTCATTACCAAAGGCCTTTTATAGGCTACGCAAGTTTGTTGCTGAAGCAAAAGACTCTTAAAACTCTATAAGCCTCTTAATAACAATAGCTAAAATTCTTGAATTCTATCACTCACAACAAATGGCATCAAACACTCTAACTCTCTTAGTAATAACTAAGACTCTTGGACTTCATAAGTCTCAAATAAATGATAAGAATCTCACAAGCAACAAATGGAATAAAAAATTCGACTATCTTAGAGAAACAAATTTTATTCCCTTAAACCATCCTTAGTGGTATATCACAATATGAGAATGTCATCCATTAGCAATTGTTTTTTCTTTCTTTTTTGGAATGAAAGTTGGGGTTAGAGCAGAATTCCCTGATTTATAGAGATCTACAAAAATTTACAGGCGATGGCTTCACATAAAAAACGCCACTCAGGAATTCTTTTACATGGAAACCATAAGCCAGGTATGAGCAACTAAGCTTCTCTGCAGCTCTGGAGCTTAAGTCTCTTACTGTCATGGGCAAAAGATCTGTCAGGAATCTTCTTTTTCCAACAAGTTTGAGCTGTGGTCAGCAAAGCAAACAAATTCACAAATCAAAATGATCTCAAGTACGATAGTGGCTTCACATAAAGAACGCCACTCAGGAATTCTTTTACATGGAAACCATAAGCCAGTTATGAGCACTAAGCTTCTCTGCAGCTTTGTAGCTTAAGTCTCTTACTGTCATAGGCAAAAGATCTATCAGGAATCCTCTTCTTCTTCCAACAAGTTTGACCTGTGGTCAGCAAAGCAAACAAATTCACAAATCAAAAAAATCTCAAGTAAGCTTTTCCTTGCGCGTCATCTTTAACCATAGACTTGAACTCCTCGTCAAAGCAGCTAGGGATCAGTTGGATGTAATCTAAACTCTGACAGTTTAGAAAGATGGTCAGTTGCTTCCTTTGATTCCCCATAGGTGTGACTAATGAAGAATTCTTCAATTTGATTGATGGATATAGCAATTGAGAGCAGCAGATTTCTTGCATCTCAAGGAGGAGATTTGTTTCAGTCTCCTGTAATTATTAATATGGTCATTTCGTCTTCCCTCGCCCCTTTATTCTTTTTTTTCATTAACTTTTTACATATTATACGAACACCATTCTCTTGGATGTATAAAGGACATCTTTCAGCTAAAGAGAAAAAGTTGACTACATGTTTGCATTGGTATGTGCTAAATTACGTTGTTAATTTTCTTTTGTTGCATGTACGTAGAAACAGTTTTGTGAGTTTTGAGAAGGAGTTTACTTATGGTTTGCTTTGGCAAATGAATTGAAGAAAAGTTTAGAATTTTCTTTCTGATCCATTTCAGTATACAGGTAAGAAAAAAAACTTTCCTTCAAGAATTTTGTTATGCACCACACTTAAAAGGACTTATGGAAGCGGCAATAATCACATTTTGCTAGGATAAGATTATGGTCATAGTCCTGATAATTTTGTCCTTAAATTAACACTTAGGGTATAAATAGAGGTAACATCAAACGATCTTACTGACTTTATTTTTCAGTTTAAATTTACTTGAACAAGTAAATATTCCATAATTATTTCATGGAGATGAGCTTTTAGTATTAAGGCAACTGCTTTACAATTTATGAAGACGTTTAAGCTAATATTTTCGTTGTACTGAAGATCGTCTGCGCAGATGTTATTGCTGATATCTTTTTTTGTTGTCCTCACAGAACGTTGTCAAGAAAAATTCCCTTCACTTGGCATCGATGGAGCAGAGAAAGGCGGACTAGAATGTGTCGAGGTTGGTTGAAGAGTAAAAGGTGTGCCACTTAATATTAGGCTTCCACCAGACATTGTGCTAGAAGAAATCATTTTTCATTTAATTATTTTTAATTTGCATTGGGTCGGCAAATATGCAGAGGGAGAATGAGGTTGTTCTGAATAAAATACTTAATAAAATACTTACTCTAGAGAAGGAACTTGATGCTAAACAGAAGTTGGAACTGGAAATCACGGAGTTGAAGGGGAAGATGAAGTTGATGAATCACATTGAAGGGAAATATGATAATGGAGTTCAACACAAAATGAAAGAGATGCATTGGAAGAAAAAGAGAAAGAAATGGATGATATGGAATCTATGAAAAAGCTCGCAAAGCATTAATTCAAGTATGGGTTTTGTTTTCCTTTAGGCTTTTTTTAAATAAGCTTAGATCCAAGTAGTTTTAGATAACTAAATATTTCATGTTGTGCATGTTTGCCATTCCTGTGTATAATATTCATGTGTATGAACTTAAAACTCGCTAACCAAGGACTTATTTTTATTGCTAGGGTTTGCTTGATATGTTGGGTGCCCGCCGCACTTTGATTGGAATAAAAAAAATGGGAGAGATTGATAGCAAACCATTTCAAAATGCATGCATGTAAAAGTTTAATACACGTGACATCTCTCTCTCTCCCATCACAACTTCTCTCTTAAAATTGTAATCTCTGACGAAAACAATATGCGATTCTGGAATGTTGATATGGTAAACCGGAATCGCATACTCTTCTGTTGGAGGTGTTCTTAGTGTAAATAATGGGTACAGTGAAATCTATCTAAATGCACCCTTACAAATACACAACTTGTCCAATTGTACAAAAAATGTTGGTCCCATAGACGGGACTGTACATATTTGTAATTTCTCTACATAATGTGTAATGTGCAATTTTTTTATAGTCTTGAAAGTGTACACATAAACCCTGCATAATTAATAAATAGCTATAATAAATGTTACAATGCACAACATATAGTAGTGTTATAAACAATGTGCTTTAAACAATATTTTAAGGCACGCGTGCCCGACTGCTAGTCTCATCTGAACAAAATTTCATCCTCAATCACAACTTCTACCACAGACCCCAATAACGATACGAAAGCTCCTCCTCCATTTCCATCTTAATTCCATCATATCGAACAACACCCCAACAGCTACAGCAGCAACTTAGCTTTACCAATCCAACACTAAATCACCAAGCATTCCAGTAGCAAAACCAAAAATTGTTGCGAATTCACAACTATTTTCGCGGAAGATCTAAAACAATTGACATTCAGATAGGGTTTCCTTTAATCAACCAGACTTCTATGCTGCAAGAGACTTGAGAGAGTGAGAGAGATTGAGTGATGAGAGAGTAACGAGGCTTGCAGGTTATTAGATATATAAATGACAAAAGCTACACGCAAGCTATAACATTGAAACGACCAAAGTCATCCAAAAGACTGAAAGCGGTTGGACGCATGGTTTAAACAAGTATTACTGCTAAACGGTGGGGAGATCGGCGCAACGTTTTTTTTAAGTCATAAAGCACTATCCAAAATAGACTTATATAAATTTGCCAATAAATAAACCCATAGTCCCTAAAACCACTTATCTAAATAACCTAGTATTAAGTCTTGCGTCAAGTGATCTTATGAGTTATGTCTGAACTTGAACACCGACATAAAATGACTACTTCAGGTATTCAAGATCTATTTCAGAACCGACCAAACAGCTCTTAACTACATGAACAATTCACAGAAAACTTGCTACTCTTGTATCAACATTACTCCAAACCTCGTTGGTAAGAGAAATATATATATATACATATACATATATGATATTGCCACCTTGTGTAACTTAGAAATCCATATATTTCATATGGGAAGTAATTGACGAGGAAGACATGCATTAAAGAATGATATACTACTGTATGAAGATTGATAAAAGATACTATTCAATTACCATAAATCATCTCTCCTGCTCTTACATCTAACAAATAAAATTAACAATGGTGATCTACATAAATGGGATTCCTCCAATGAAGAATATTGAATTTGAGTACTAAAAATTACTGATACACTTGTTGAATCTAACAATACAATTAACTATGATCAATATTAGAACATGTAAAATAGATTATACTAACCTCATTTCCTGTTTTCTGTTTAATCACCTGTTATTGAGTAAAGTCTTCCCTTAGATTGGCTGCAGACCTCAATGAGATAGTTTTTTGTGGTGTAACCTCTAAGAGGGACTTCCTCTCTATTTAACCTAATAGAGTTTGAGTGGTCATTCCATTATACCCTCAAGCTATAATAAAGAGTAACACTAGGTCCCACCTACCTTAACTTGGTGTAACAATTGGGCACAACCAATAACACATATACGACCTATTAACATGTGTGCTCGTGAACCAGACGACAAAGTAAAGAGTAGTGCCGGTATAGATGGAAAATCCAACAATCTCCCACCCGGCACTAACTCGATTTTAAGAAAAATAATTTAGCCTGATTTACATTTTTTTTTATGAAAAACGAATGGCCATCATTTGTTTTTTAAAACCACACATGATAATTTGTCGAAGGCAATGTCACATCGAACTTGATTGTCACTCTACGACTACAAAGATGACTAACACAGTTCACGGACAAATTTTGGTCAGGCCTTTGGGCACATGCCTAATTCATATCGTGGACATCAGGCTAACAACCTTAATAACTTTCAAGTATAATTTTTTTACTGGTGAAGTTTAGCGTGTGAATGGCAAATGTACAACATAATGATGTGCTAGTACATTTCCATTAGTGTCCTGCAACATGTGTTTATCAGACACATGTCTTTTCAATATTTAGACAAACCGCCATGCGAAGACCATCGCTCATACTAAAATAAAGGCCAAAAGGATGTGGAGCCTACCCATATCCAGCCCAAGCAAACTTGAGAAACCTTTCAGTATTCTCTATAGGCACTTGATACTTAGACAACCGTCATGTGATAAAATCACTCATATCCAAAACTTTATTGCAATTGCATACTTTAAACTGAATATGTGCACATATAATAATGGATCCAAATTTAATAGCAGCTAAATAATCAAAATCAAATTTGAATGTCGACTAAAATGATAATCGGGAATAACTCCCACATGGATAAATAATCCTAGTACAGTAACAGTAAATAAATCAATAACTACTCCTACATAAAATGGTGATACTCAAGGAGACTCCAGTAATTCCATACGTGGAACATGTCCTCTGAAGGCTGGTATCAGAAATTCCTTAGTAAGCGGATCAGCAATCATTTCCAATGTCAACAAATGAGGTATCTCGATAATTTGTTGTTGTACTTTATCAATGACAACGTGATACTTAATGTCAATATACATGCTATCCATTGTCACATTATCATTTTTAACATACTTGACGACTACCTCATTATCACAAAATACTCGCAATGGTCTAGAAATCGAATCAACAACTTTTAGCTCAGTAATAAACTGTTTAAGCCATCCAGCCTGTCGAGAAGCCTCGTAACAAGCCACATACTCTGCTTCCATAATTAAGGAAGCTACAAGAGGCTGTTTGACACTTCTCCACGAGATAGTGCCATGGGCAAGCATAAAAACATAACCAGAAGTAGACTTCTTGTCACCTTTGTCCCCTGTAAAATCTGAGTCAGAGTAGCCCAAAACCATGAGCTCATCTGGTCTCATATAAACCAATCTGTGATCTCTAGTCCTCTTCAAATAACGAAGAACTCTCTTGGCTGCCTACCAGTGAATAATAGAAGGGTTTTATTAGTACCTTCCTAACACCCCAACAACAAAACTGATATCGAGTCTCATACATATCATGTCATATATGAGGTTACCAACTACTGAAACATACTTATTAGCGATATATGAAGAAACTGTCTCGTATCGCATCATCGCCCTGAAGATATTTCCCTTCACAACAGGGACTTAGCTTTCTATGCAATCCTGCATGTCGTACCTCAATCTTGATGCCAAAAACATAACTTGCATCTACCATATTCTTCATATTAAAATGCTGAGATAAGAAACCTTTCGTCTCCTGAATATACCAGACGTCACTGCTAGCGAGTAAAATATCGTCGACATACAAATCATAAATGTAAAATGTCTCCCACTCTGTATGACGTATACACAATGATCCATTTGCATACAACTACCTTAGATCCTATAAAAAAAATGTCAACTCCCACACAGAGTTGTGAGACGTATAATCCATCTCCTCCGTCATGGCATTACACCACTAATGTGTAGAACTACTAGCCATAGCCATACTAAAAAAATACTGGATCCTTGAAATCAAATAAATCCCCTTCTACTAAATAAAGCTGAACGCCACTCTATAGGGGATCTCCGAGTAGGAGTATGAGGCTGGGCAGGAGGTGGAACGATAGGAAACTGAACATGAATGGTTGGAGGAAAAAATTGAGTGAGAACCGGTGCTACGACAGGGTCTGGAACTGTACTCGTCACAATGTCAATGTCAGATAAGCGCGGAAGCAAAACAACATTGGTCGGAATAGCAATTGGACTCTGAGTTTCAGAACCCTCCTCAAAGACAATCTCTCTATAGAATTGGTAAAGTGATCTCCCTCCTCTATAAAATGAGCCTAAGCACACTCAACAATCTCCATGGGTCGAGAATGACAATAAAACCTGAATTCTTTCGATCTCTCTGGGAAACCAAGAAGAAACAACTGACAGTCCTCGAATCTAACTTTTTGATAAATAAATACTAATAAGTGGTCCCTGATATTGACCGTCTAGATCGATCTTACCATAATACTTTCCCCCTCGATCTGACCGGACAACCTTGATATGACGATCTAACTGTTTCTCAACCTCTAACTGAAAAGTCTTGAATACATCAAGTGATTCAGACTTCTGGTGGGAACATCAACCAAATTTGATTCAAAACAAACATAAACGTGTGAGCGCACATTTCCACTGTTGTCATACTTCAGTGATAAAATCTGAGATAAGTTACTGTACTGCCTTCCCTTGACGGAACTCTCAAACTTTTTCTTAATGACATCTGACTTTTCTTTTTCAGTACCTTTCCGGTGAGAGTAGTTAAAGTCCGTCAAGGTTTCAATATTAGTCAATTGGTTATGGATCATAGGGTCCATAACTGTATGAACCAAAGACTTATTGTAATGACGTGCCAAAAATTAAATTTTATGCACGTTGAACTTGATATGTAAAAGATCAATAACTTGATGTCTTTAATCTCGATCATACCTGGGGTTAGGTTGTTCGAGTCAGAGTGTATATAATATTTATGGTATGGATTATTCACTTTGCGAGTACAGCTATATATCATCAAATCCCTCCTTTGGATGGTGATTTGACATACATTTCCCCATAGTTGGTGATCACTCACGCTCAAGACTAGACTGGCCACTTACAGTTTGACTCGAGACACTTCCTCACCTTTGGGCCGAGGGTTATCCTCATCTCCCTGTACCGTGTAGCCTATCTTGACCCACTAATTAATTAAAAGTTTATTAGCCTCCTTTAGGTGATCTAATAATTTCAAGTTTAATTAATGCAAAGTAGTCTTAACGGGACTTTACGATATAGTCCCGTTAAGACTTTACTATAAAATGAGCAAATACACCCAAACGTTTAACTCCATGGACAAAACTCCTTTGGGTGTATTTGCCCATTTTATATCCCGCCTTCCTAACGACTACTTGAACTCACTTAAACCCCATTGGAGATCTTTGGGCATCAAGGCCCTATATCCATTAATGATAGATATTATTATCCAATAAAGAATAAACATGAATGAGTCATTGCTAATAATCACTAAAAATATATTGTAATCCTCACCATATATAGGATATTCTTATACTAGAGCTGTTGTTGATAACTTTTACTCGTGATAGTGTCCAACTGGCCAACAAATTAATGTTACAATTTGAGATTAGATATGAAAAATCTTAGACACACATAATTTCAAACATGCAGAATCTTCTCTGTATAAGCAAGGAGCACATCCCCAACATCTCCAACACATTCTATTCCTCAAAATAAAAAATATTCGGTGAAGAAACCTAAAAAAATTCATGAGTTAATATTTCAATTATTCAGCAGCCCTTCTGCTTGAATCACCCCACTGATTACCTCTAGACTCAGTCTTGCAGATGCTACTACTAAGTGCTTAACTAAGAACATCAAGCACTTTAAACCTCAGTCACACAACAGAAGTAGGATACCTAAATGCAACAATACCAAAAACCTGATAATCACAGGTGCATACACCAACCCAATCACTTGCATGAAAACCCAGTTCAATCGACAAACCCGAGCAATTAAGCAAACCCAATCACTGGGAATCACAAGTAAACGCCAATCCAAACACCTTTGAATCAACAAGCACCAGGGAGCACCTGCAAGCCCCAATGTTAACAAACCCAAACATTCGAAAATGAGAAACAACGCCTATATCAGCCAACCGGAGAAGAAACAACAACGCTACCATCTCTGCTGTCTCTCTTGGATACAAGAATTGACTCAATCTCATTATAAGATTTCCCCAAACTCAGTAAAAAAATAAATTTGCTTGCAGAGTTCACGGTGACGACAGACGTCAGAAGTGATTCCAACACCATAAGAACAAAGGGGAAGATGCAAATCAGTTTCGAAAACCCTGAAACTCTTTCTCAAATCAGATATATAAAATCCTTAAGCACTTCGATTCAATTCATGCTGTTCTGTAAGAAGAACTCCTCCACCACAGATCTCTGTTGTAAATCAGACTCGAAATTCTGGAATCTGAGAACAAAATTAATTGAAATCGAGATAGAAATCGGATAAGGTTTTTTAGGTTTGGTGGGGAATCGCAGTGGGAGAAGATTTCGGTTTTGGTGAAACTCTTTCACGAACCCTAGGATTGGTTTGTATAAGCATGAAGAAAACCAGAGAGAGAGAGAGAGAGATGTTCTGAAAATTCCCTCTTCGCATCCGAATATTCTGGAACTCAAGAGAAAAAATGCTCTCCTCATGAACAGTGAACAGTGAACAGTGAACAGTGAACAGTGAACAAAACCGTACAGATAGAAAACAATTTCGTTCTTTCTCTTTGGACGTAAATAATTAATCATAGTCTTTTGTATCATAGCGACTAATACCAATTGTTGAATCTAACAATACAATTAACTATGATCAATATTAGAACATGTAAAATAGATTATACTAACCTCGTTTCCTGTTTTATGTTTAATCACATGTTATTGAGTGGAGTCTTCCCTTAGATTGGCTGCAGACCTCAATGGGATGGTTTTTTGTGGTGTAGGGATTCCTCTCTATTTAACCTGATAGGGTTTGAGTGGTCTTCCCATTATACCCTCAAGCCCTAATAAAGAGTAACACTAGGTCCCACCTACCTTAACTTGGTGTAATAATTGGGCACAACCAATAACACATATACGACCTATTAACATGTGTGCTCGTGAACCAGACAACAAAGTAAAGAGTAATGCTGGTATAGATGGAAAATCCAACAACACTAACCTCAATTGGGCTTGTACACAAGAATCAATCAACTTAGGGGAGGGTCGCTATCCTCGATCAACCTATCAATGCCAAAGCTTCATGCATAATCCAGATGGTATACCTGGTGGTGATTGCCTTCTAGATATCTTTTCCATGAAAGTGTCAACTGCACTAACATAACATGACACTGTAAAGCGGAGTGTTCTGGAGTTGTTTAATAGTGGAGTGTTTTTTACCCCATGTAACAGCTTTGATGCAACGCCATCTTCGCAAGTCGCAATGACTAACATTGCACCTTCGGTTATATTAAAGCACAAACGGAATTCAACCCCTCTACACCCATTGTACTGGACTAACCTTCAACATCCCTTAGCACAAATAACTCCTTCCATGACCACAGTGTCTGTTCTCCCATTGTCGCTACCTTGAATATAATCTTCATATCTAACCCACACTCTTCATTTCTCTCACCATTCTCGAAAACTGATGAATATAATCTTTTTTCCCGAGAACTCCA
Organism: Kingdonia uniflora; assembly: GCA_014058105.1. Classification (NCBI taxonomy): domain Eukaryota; kingdom Viridiplantae; phylum Streptophyta; class Magnoliopsida; order Ranunculales; family Circaeasteraceae; genus Kingdonia; species Kingdonia uniflora. Next base: position 349,940 of record JACGCM010000857.1, read on the forward strand.
ACAATTGCATTATACTTAGCAGCACTGTGCTTAAAGTCCTGAATCTTCTCGACCCAATAGAAAAAATCTAAAGCCTTGAAAGGACATTGATGAAGTTGGCATAAAATGCTTACTACCGTATCCTCCAATAGAGAAAGCTTAAGATCACTCAATTTTGACTTAACCTCGTCACTCCAATCCAAACCTAGAATGATTATAACAAAACTATTAACAGTGACATACTTGGAACTCTCCCCAACCATCTTATTCAGCTTAACAATTTGACTGCCCATTTTCTGATTTGTAAAATTATAAAAAAGCAAATAATGCGTCGATAGTCTGCCCCAACTTCTTAATTAAGGTCCAAAAGTCCTCCAAAGATTCATCTTGGACCAAAATTCTGAGCACGGTCTAATGTGCTTAAACCCATTTTTATCAGAAACTCATAAGCTTTTTTTAGGTTTGTCTCAAGTGTTGATTATGGCGAGATTGTTATATTATATAATATAAAATTGCCCGATAAGTCAAAAATTAAATATTCGTTAGTTAATTTTAGCAATATATCCCTTCTCATCGAGTTTATCGGCAAGAAATTATTGATAAATATCAATAGCATATCCCGATAGTATGGGGGACGATAGGACGTATAGTAAACAGTGACATCTAAATTCTTGCCCTCCCTATTGTCTGTCAAAAAACCACTTCTAACAATGCCTATGCTCGTATAAAATAAAAATATAGGATCATGAAGAAGAAGAAAAAAATGCCAAATTATTAAGCAGATTCATAACAAACAAAAAGATGAATCAAACCTCAACACGAAAATGCCAAATGATTCCTAAGCTTTCAACTCAAGCCACGTTCAAGACTCCAAGAGCAACTAACTCTACTCCAAACCCAACGACCTCACTTCTCCCGCCAAATTTTTAACCTCCCTTTTCTTGAAACTCCATTATCTCTAAGAAAGAGCTTCCTCTACTACTATCCCTCGACTATTCTCGATGAAGGAGTTCGTCCCAACTATCATAGCTTCCCCGGTGTGACTTAGTCTTGTGGGGTTCTCTGCAGATGGGATATTGGGTAATTGATGCATTGGTTTGCAACTAAAACTAGGTTTGATTTGGATATGTTTGTTGCTAGTTTTTCGATTGATAAGTATTGGAACTGTGGAGTACTTTTGGATGGGCGCAACTTGTTTGATGAGATGCCGGTGAGAAATGTGGTTTCTTGGTAAAGTCTAAGAGGCTTGCATCTTTTTAAGCAAGAGTTGGTGTCATTGTATTGAAAATGAGGTTGTATCCAAGGATATGATGCCAATTGCTTGTTCTCAACATCGGCACATCGCAAAACTTTCTTGTGTGTACTCTTGGGATGTAGCTATGTGAGAATGGTTGAGTAGGGGCAATTCTACTTTCGCCTTATGAAGGAAAGGGGGATACAACCATGGGTTCATTATTATGCGTGTTTGGTGGATTTGCTTGCGTCCGGAGGAAGTATTGCATGGGGCGTTGTTAATTGTTAAAGAAATGCCAGTGGAGCCAACTGAATCGGTCGGGGAAGCTTTGTTAACGGGGTGTTGGCTCTGTAGATATACAGAATTAGCCGCTTTTGTAGTAGATAAGGTTTTTGATTTAGGCCCTGGCCTACATGTGTTGCTGTCAAATGCCGAGGGAAAATGGGTGGAAGCTGCTCAGTGAAGAAAACACTGAGGGGCGGAGGGACATAGAAAGGAAATGGATTAAGTTGGTTAGAGGAAGGCAATAGAGTCAACCCTTTCCAGTTGGAGATAGATCTCACCTGAGATCTAAAAATAAAAAATAAAACTACAAAATTCGAGGAAGCGGAAGAGGAAATGGAGCGAGCTGGCTAAATTGCGGATACTAGTATTTTTTTGTTTTGAAAGACGTGGATAATAGGATATCATTAGTGTGAGGCAAGCAATTGAATTTGCATTCATCATCCGCCTAAGAAACCAATTAGAGTAATGAAGAATCTATGTTTTTTGTGGTGATTGGCACACGGTAATCTAGTTCATCTCAAAATGTACTGAGAGAATGATTATTACGAGGGATAACACTTCGTTCCATCGGTTTGAAGCTGGGACATGCTCATGCGGCGATTATTGGTGATCAAATTGTAAGAAACTTCACCCCTTCCCCCTACATTTGCTTTATATATATTAATAGCTCATATGTTAATAATAGCTCATATTAATTTGTACAAGTGGAGCAATCCGCCAAATATCTACGAGTACATACAGGTCACATGTGCTAATATAAAGGCTTACTGAAATTACTGAAAACAATTTAACAAATGGGAAATAAATTCAATACAAACTCCTTCTCTGTCTTGCTCAAAAACCTATTTTTCTTAAGTTTATTCTTTTGAAGTCCTTATTCGCTTGTACAACAACTGAAATACCTATACAACAATTTGACACCATCCTTACCCTGTAAGGATGAGCTCATAACTTAGTGAGTCGCGACGCTGTGCAACACAACAGTCTCAACAGTTAAACCTGGTCCAAAACCGAACAACACACCCCACTCAAGCCCTTCCCCAGTGGTGGCTCTTCCTTCCTCCAACGACTTCTTCCTCATGTCGTCGAGAATAAACAGTACACAGGCACTCGACATGTTTCCGTACTCACTCAACACATGTCTAGTTGACCTTAGTTTCTCCTCCTTGAGACCAAGTTTGAGTTCAACCTGGTCAAGAATCGCTGGACCACCCGGGTGAGCGATCCAAAACAGTGAGTTCCAGTCTTTGATTCCTATTGGAGTGAACGCCTCAGTTAAACTTTTCTCAATGTTCTTAGAAATTAAGCCGGGAACATCCTTCAACAAGTGAAAAGTAAGGCCTACTTCACGCAAGTGTCCATCAATGGCCCCTTCTGAATCAGGAAGAATCGTCTGACCCGCTGAAACTAGTTCAAATAGAGGACGTTCTACGGACATGTCAGGATCGGCACCAACAATCACAGCCGCAGCCCCATCTCCAAATAAGGCCTGACCCACCAAGGAATCCAAGTGTGAGTCAGAGGGTCCTCGAAAAGTAACTGCAGTGATTTCGGAGCACACAACAAGGACACGTGCACCTGCATTATTTTCAGCAAGATCCTTAGCAAGACGAAGGACCGTCCCACCAGCAAAACAACCTTGTTGATACATCATCAATCGCTTAACCGACGGTCGTAGACCCAGGAGTTTGGTAAGTTGGTAGTCGGCACCAGGCATGTCAACACCCGAAGTAGTACAAAATACAACATGGGTTATCTTTGATTTGGGTTGTCCCCATTCTTTAATAGCCTTTGTTGCAGCTTCTTTGCCTAACCTTGGAACTTCGACAACCACCATGTCTTGACGCGCGTCTATTGAAGGTGCCATGTATTCACACATGTTCGGGTTCTCTTTTAGGATCTCTTCGTCAAGGTGCATGTATCGTTTCTTGATCATAGATTTCTCGCCTGTAACCACAACATGAAATCAGCAAAAACTAAAGAACGGTATTAAAATGCCTTTCAGCTTGGTCTCCGAAGTTGAAAACAAAGGATACACATATTTGATAAAATTGTAAGGTATGGAATATTTATACAGATAATTAATTTTATTATGATAAATCAAAGTAAATTTAAAGTAGAGTTTTAAACCCTCGGAGTATGGAGTATGGAGTAGTGGTTGGGACTTACGCCTCCACTCGGACCACTTTTCAGGCGAAATCCTATTCAAATAGCATTTATGGTTGGTGGGGATTTCATGTGCCAGGGAATGGTCGGGCATTAGCAGAGTGCGGAACACGCCCTCTTTTTAGGAAAAGAATATGAAAAGCGGCACAAAATACTACTACTTACACATGCGTTTGAACTTTTCCTTCAGCTCGACGAGGTGCTCGCTTTTGGTGATTCTGAAATAGTAATCAGGATAGTCAGCTTGGTAAACGCAGTTGGATGGTGTTGCTGTACCAATTGCCAACACAGTTGCAGAACCCTGTGCACGCTGAGCCTTGCGAATCTCCTCTACAGATACCATGATAAAGTCTTAAATATTGATCACTACTCTCTCCTTGTACAAATAAAAACTGAAGAATCTACAAAAGAAGGTTCTTTAAAGATACAGAACAAAGAGCTTCTCTCCCTCTCTCTCTCTCTAAGCTGAGTTTGATGAAAATCATGAAGCTTGATGTGGCCTTTTATAGGGAGGAGAGGGAGGGAGGATGGGTAGGCTGATGAAATGGGTAGATCTGTAGATGTTTGACCACGTGGTTGGTAGGTTAGACTGGGAGAGCAACTTAGCAAGTGGTTACTGACTATTAGAGTAGGAAATAAGATTACATTGTCCTAATCAATGCCGTCTGGACTACCGGAAGACAAACCAGGTCTGACCAGGAATTTAAAGTATATCGGTCTGGTTTTGGTTAGACCGTTAACCGGTTCAGCCTACTAGACTGAACCGTCTGGTCCGCTAATAATAAATTAAGAAGAAGACAACACAATTACATTATGATTATTTTGAAGCACTTTCCTGTTGATTTCCTACCCAATTTTATATATGATTACTACTTAAACATGTAATAAGCTGCTGTCTAACTCATCTCGGTCCCTACCAGTCAGAGATAGGTTTGATTAGTAATTTAGTTTTAAAACAAAGCCCACACTGACAAAAAAACTTCCTAGTACACATGTATTTTTGGAATATGAATTATACCTTGCCGTGCTCTTTCTAATTTTCTTATGGATAGGTATAGATTTGAAGTCTTACTATGACATACTCTTCTCACATTGAAACTCAAATAAATGAAGCGAACTGTTATTATTTAGATACGTGTTGCGGTACATAAATAACAAATATAGGTTAATCATTATTTTCCCCGTGATGCTGCAGAATTGCCATGCGGTATATGAAACAGCTTTTGTGAATCATTACATCTGCACCCATGTAACATGTACATCATTTACTATACCTGTGCAAAACATATAACTCGTATTATCGTATTTAAATAGGTGCTGTGCAAAGCAATAAGGCACTTTGAAGGGTAATTCCTCCTAGGTAGAGGGGAGTGAAGTTGTTTTGAGCCGTTTAAAACCCGAGATTAGGCAAGTGAGGGCTCCATATGATCGTTATTATGATCAAGTCAAGTTTAACTTTTGATTGTCAAGCCTTTTATCTTCTTATACAAGCGTGGTCAAGCCTACCTAAGTGGCGGTCTTACTAGGAATTATATATGCATGACTAATGAATTAGGGAAGTCAAATGTCACCAACCATCCTGTATTATTATAGCATTATTGTTCACTGTATTAAGCATTTTCAACTATACACCTCATTTTCCTTCATACATAGCTTCAGATCCACAAAAATACATTTTCAGTGATACTGATTGCCAACTATGGTGTTCAACTCGCCCTTGACCCTGACTGCCAATAATGAAATAGTTAACAAGATATTTTGTGGTATGATAAGAAGACAAGCTAAAGAGCTAGTACTATCGTTTGCTCCCTTATCTAAATTCTGAGTTGCACCCGCAAACTTCCTAGGTATCTTCACACACACACACACCAAAAACACTTCTGGACAAGATTTACACAAAAACAAAATATGTTGGCAGCATCAATCTGTTTCCAACTCCATCTTTCTGCTTATTGTATCTAGAGCGTCCATCTTTCTCCTTAAAAAGTTACATTCTTTTACTGTCAATAAAATAAATTAAATGCCTTTTGTTAAGCTAATTGGACTCCTGTTCTAACTGCCTTGTTTTCATGTTCCTGGATAGTTTTAGTTATGCAGCATTCCATACCTGCAAATAAAATTGGAATAACTATCCATCAGTCCGAAATTTTCCTTACCGGGTTTTCTGAGTAATAAGATATCTCCTCCATCTGTCTTAACTATAGCCGTCTCCTGGTTAAACTTCTTAAAGAAAGCTTTTTGAAATTTAGCCATTATTTTCTGCTTGTGCCGGGCCAATTTTGGGAGGGGAATAAGTGGAGCAACCACATGAGTACACGAATTAAAATGAGAGCTTTCACGCGTTTCCCAAAAAATAGGTCTGAGTATTTTTTATTTTTTAAGCAGATAAGCCAACTAGGAACTGATATCTTCCTAAAGTCAGAATTTAGTGAGAATATTCTTCAATGCCCTTCAGTCCAGATAGTAATGTTTTGAGGCATCCATATCATTCTTGAGTGTCAAATCTAGGATTGGAGTTCTCAAATTACCTCTATATCGAATTTGAGAATAACAGCTCTAGAGTTTCCCTGTTCCACATTTTTGTACTATGATTGAAGTTCTAAATATCAGAATATCCAAACTATCTTAGCTGCAGTTACAGCCATAGCACGGTACCCCAACAGAAGATCGAGAAACAACATCCTACTTCTTACTCCGCCAAGATATAAGAGAATTACCAAAAAATACACAAAGGCCGGTGGTCGATCAACGGTTAGTAGGATCCCCCGCCCAATCAGCATCAGAATAAGCTTGAAGAACTAATGACGAGGATGACGAAATCAATAAGGTCTGAAATAGAGTACCACGAATGTACCTTAGAATCCGAATGACAGCAGCCCAATACACAGTTTTAGGAGCCAAAACAAATTGACTGACAATATGAACAACATATGTAATATCAGGCTGAGTGATAGTCAAATATACAAAGCTACCAACAATGACTCGGTACAAAGTAGGATCTCCCAAAGGTACACCATCAGAAGGAGTAAGACGCACATGAAGCTCAAGGGGATTGTCACTAGTCCGAGTATCAGTAAGTCGTGCTCTCTTAATAACATCTACAACATATTTAGATTGAGACAACAAGTAGCCTTTAGGAGATGAGGCTACTTCAATGCCCAAAAAATAACGAAGAGAACCTAGATCCTTCATCTCAAATTCACGATGTAGATGAAGTTTCAAAGTGGAGATGCCAATACTATCATCATTAGTCAAAATCATATCATCAACATATAACAAAAAAAAAACACTACTCGCTACTGTTGTACGTACAAACAAAGCGGAATCATGGTCACTACTCCGAAAATCGTACTGATGAATAATTGATGAAATTTTTTCAAACCAAGCACGAGGTGCTTACTTCACCAGGCGAATTAAAAACTCCTGGAGGAGGAGTCATATACACTTCCTCAGTCAAATTACCATGCAAAAAAACATTCTTTACATCCATATGATATAACTCCCATTGTCGAGCAGACGCAATAGCAATCAAAAGATGAACTGTGGTCATCTTTGTGACGGGAGCAAAAGTCTCCTTATAATCAATCCCATACTCTTGCATGAAACCACGAGTAACAATGCGGGCCTTGTATTACTCAATTGATCCATCAAATTTTGTCTTTATTTTGTAAATCCAACGACTACTAACAACATGCTTCCCTAAAGGTAATGACATCAAATCCCATGTCCCTGTTTGTTGTAAAGCAGATAGTTCCTCATCCATGGTTTGACGCCAAAGAGGATCAACACATGCCTCTTTGTAAGAAGATGGCTCAGAATGACCATGAATATTTGTTAAAAAGGAAGCAAACTCAGTGGAATAACAAGAGTTAGAAAAATCCAATTTATCAGGAGGACGACGATCACGCACCGGATAACGTTGAAGAGCTGGTCCAACAAAAATAGGGGTCATTGGGACATGCTCAAGAATTGGCAGTGTAGCTAGCGTATCAGATGTATCAGAACTAGTATCATTAACAGAGAAATGATCAACATAGAGCAACTCCGATTCGTCAATCTCTCGTGATCAGTCAGGAATCAAATACAGAGGGATACCCTCCAAAAAGACTACGTGGCGGGAGACATAACTTTTGACCAATGGGATCATAACATTTGTAACCTTTCTGAGTATCATTGTAGCAAAAAAAAAAAAACATACATAATAGATTGACGAGAAACCTTGCTACAGTCGATATTGTGGGACATAACAAAGCATGTGCAGCCAAAAACCTTTAAGGAGGAATAATCTGGAGGTTTGCCGAACAAGCGCTCATAAAGAGTAATACCAGAAGTCAGAATTGTTGGAATCCTATTGATTAGATGAACAACTGTAAGGACTGCCTCGCCCCAAAAAAATACTAGGAACAGATGCTGAAAGAAGCATAGATCGTGCAGTCTCCATTATATGACGATGTTTTCTTTCAGCAACATCATTTTGTTGAGGAGTTTCAGTACAAGAAGACTGGTAGATAGTCCCATCTGAGGCAAGTAAATCTGTAAAATCTTTGGAGGTATACTATCCTCCCAAGTCATCTCGAAAGCATTTGATAATAGTAGAAAATTGTGTTTGAACCAAAGCTTTAAATGTTTTGAAAATTGAAAGAAACTCATATCGTCGTTTCATCAAAAGTACCTAAGAATAACGAGAATAATCATCAACAAATGAAACATAATAGCGATACCCCCCCTCCTAGCAGGACGGGGAGCAGGGCCCCATACGTTAGAGTGAACTAGATCAAAAGGTGCAGAAGTGACAGACGTACTAACAGAAAAGGGTAAAACAGAAAATTTTATGAGTTTTCAACTAGAACACTCTTAAATATCATGACAATGAACATTTTCATAAATACCAGTCGAAACTAGATACTATAAGCAAGATCCTGACACATGACCTAATCTAGCATGCCATAAAATAAAATATGCTAGACTTAGATCCTAAACAGAAAGAAGACAAATCAACAGAAGAACTAACTGAAACTGTTCTAGCAGATGGTTAAAAATTTCTAAAACGTACAGGCCGCCATCTTTACGACCGGTCCCAATCACCCTCTGAGTATGACGGTCCTGCACAAAATAATGAGAATAAGAAAAGTAAACAAAATATCCAGAAAGACCCAACTGACTAACAAAAATCAAACTCAAAGTGAGATGGGGAAGAAAATAAACATCAATAAGGGACAAGTGTAGTGTAGGGACAGGTCTAACTCCAACTAAGGGCATAAATGATCCATTAGCTGCAGTAACACTAATGATGGACGAAGGACGTGTAAGACTCGAAAAGATAGACTGATCATGGGTCATATGATGTGTGGCACCAGAATCAAAAATTTAAGTTGTATGACAACTACCTGAAGTTGCACCAGATGAGGTAGAACCAGCATGTGGAATAATATCAAGACGCTGAAGCAAAAAATGCTTTATCTAAGCTGCAACATCAGAAAAAGATGCATCACTGTACGGTAATGCTACAAACTGCCATGATAACAGAAGGAGAAGAACACTATGATAATTAGAATATGTGTAGAGAGTTAGGGTTAAGGCAATAACCTTTACAAAAGGGAAAAGAGTAAAGACAGGTAAAAAGACATAAAATTCCTTGGGCTATAGAAGCTAACTCTAACATAACCGATTTTCTACTAAGATGAAGGTTCCACTCAATGTTACTACCATTTTTGATACCAAACTCGGACACCTACCCATGTTTTCGACGACATAGAGCATTAAAACAAGTTCATAATCATACCAAATTTGTGAAGAAGAAATTGATTGAAACTCTATGTTGGAGATGTTACAAAAAATTTAATTTTCTTAGGATTCTTGTAAGCGCTTAATTCTAGCTAAAATCTGTGAAAATGCCTCTTATCCTCCTCAAATTATTACCAAATTTAAACGGGTTTTCTGCTTAAACGGACCATATATTGATACCTAAGCCATAAGGGCCAGCTTTTCGAGAGCAGGAATCACATTATTGTCCCACTTATGTTTCTCGAGTAATAGTCCAGTTTCCATGCGATAATCATTTGAAATTTTTATGTTATAGCTGAAATATCACAATAATAACAATGGGAAGAACATCTTCTCTGTCTCAAAAAAATAATCAGACTTTTTCCTTTTGAATTCCTTGACTCGTACAATACTTGAAATACATGTACAATAATTTGACAGTGCCAATTCTCTAACTCAGTGATCCAGGAGGATCTAGGGATATTTTGATGTGAACTCGAATGTGAAGAATGGAATTGTCGAAGTCTTTCGAACGAGCTTGGATGCCGTTTGAATAAATAGTAATATTTATAGGGCTGAAGACCAATTATCTTAAAGTCGTTCGAACGGGCTGAAGACCAATTATCTTAAAGTCGTTCGAACGGGCTTGGATGCCGTTCGAACGAGAACTCTGTTTTCGCGGTTTTGGACTTTGTTCGTCAAAGTCGTTCGAACGAGCTTGGATACCGTTCGAACGAGTTGTCATGTTTCTAGGGTTAAAAACCAATTATCGTAAAGTCGTTCGACGGGCTTGGATGCCGTTCGAACGAGCTTGGCGTAGGTTTGCTTTAAATGTTATTCTGAGACGTTGGGTTTGCCTCGAGATCCGTTCTATTGATATTTTTAGTTCTCTTATATAAAGGGGACTTAGGTTATTTTTTATATGATGTTGGTTCAATAAAAGTTCTGAGAGAAAAGTCTAGGGCTTGAGAGTAATTCTATTGTAATTAACTTCGTTTAAGCAATTGAAGCTCTTAAAGGGATTTCTCCCAACCAATTTGGTGTTCTTCGTACTTTTATGCTAATTAGGGTTTCTCTATCCGTATTGTGGATTAAGTGGTATCAGTTTTCTAGTTACGATTCTCGGGGGTGATTCTGGTTTATGGTCTCTACACGTGACCTTCTCAAGCAAACAAATGAGAAGCTAATGAGTCCGTTAAAGATTCATCGAAAATCTAATTCAAAGAAGAAAGACGATTTGGATACGGGCGATTCCAACGATCGACTCACGACTTTGGAAATGACAGTTTCTGACTTAACTTCTACTGTAGGGGAGTTGGTTGAACAATTGCATCTCACGAATCTCGCGAAGGCTTCCGCTTCGGTGAAACGGCGAGGCCACTCGAAAAAGAAAGGGGTTATGGAGGTGGATGGAGACGACGATATTGCGGAGATAGATAATGATTCTAGTGATGTCGAATCCGTTAATGAACGATCGGATATTGGTAAGTCATCTAATCCTATACGTAATCTTCGTATCAATTTTAAGATTAAAATTCCGGTATTCTACGGTTCAATCGATGTCGAGATATTGGATAACTGGTTAGATAGGTTAGAAACTTATTTTTCCATTTACGAATACTCTAATGCTCAGCAAATATGCTTTTCTACGTTGAAATTCGCAAGTCATGCACTCACGTGGTGGAAATCTTATCGAAAACGCCACGATATAGGAAGTTTGAGTTGGAAAGAATTCAAGGTATGAGTGCGAAAGCAATTTTATCCGATTGTATATTCGCAAGAGAGATGGTACAAATGGCACAATTTGAGCAAAAAGTTTAAGCAATCCATACAGGAGTACACTACGGCGTTTCATAACCAAGCTTTGGTTTTGGACATTGATGTGGACGAGTATGAGGTATTCATGAAGTACACGGGGGGTTTATCAGAGTCCATTAGAAGAGAGTTGAAGCTCTTTACTGTGGCCAATATTGAGGACGCTACCGTGAAGGCGATTGTTATTGAAAGCAATTGTTATTGAAGGCAAGTACTTGAAGAGTGACAAAGAAGACGACAAGAACAAGTCAGGGTACAAGTCTAGTTGGAAAAACGAGCATATGGGAGAGTCCAAACGAGAGGGGTCTTCGTCCAATGAGAATTATTGTAATCATTGTAAGGCGAGTGGGCATATTTCAGATAGATGTTTGAAACTTCACCCAAAGCTTAGGCCGAAGGAGGAGAAGAACAAGAAAGAGAGATATGCACTAGCCATAGAGGTTGTTGACCTCCCGAATTTAGATAAACCGAATTCTAAGCTTACACTTATGTTTTAGCAGACTTTGGCCACCGAGGAGGAGAGTCGGGAAGAACTTTTTCATGTCAGTATTCAAGTGAAGCGGAGTTTAGTCGAGACCATTGTGGATCCAGGTAGTCAGAAAAATTTAATTTCTGAGGCGTTGGTGAAGAAGATGGGTTTGACGAGTACAACTCATCCTAAGCCGTATAGTTTGGGGTGGATTCAGAAAGATGCGGATTTGATGATCACGAAGCAGTATACATTCAAGTTTGCGATCACTAAAAGGTTTATTGACGAGGCGACGTGTGAGGTGGTTCCTTTGGATGTGTGTCAGGTCATCTTGGGTAGCCCTTATCTTTGGGACCAAGATGTGATTCATTACCGTAGAGCTCACAAGTATCGTCTTGTGAAGGAGGGAAAGGAGTTCCATGTTAATGCTTGTAAGGAGCATGTCACCATAAATAATTTAGTAACGGCGACTCAGGTGAAGCAGATAGTTAATACGAGCGGCAAGTTTGTGCTATTGGTTTGACCGGTTCAAGAGGGTACGTCGGCTAGAGTGTTGTCTACAATGAAAACGTCTTATAAGCCGACATGGGGAAGTTGCAAGAGGAGGTTGTGGTAAAATACTGATCACAAACCGTTCCAGTTTTTAGCTACACAGTCCAAGCTACAGCAACTTGCCAGATGAAGGGGATGTCGTATCTCCAATAATTCCCCTTGATTATACAGTATAAGAAGGGGGTGGACAATAAAATGGATGATAGGTTATCTCGACCCCCATTACCAACTACTTCCGCTATGTTGGTTTCTATGCATATACAACTTTTGTTACTTCAGGGTATGTTGCAGGATATGATGATCCCAAGGGCGTAGTGTGTTTCGCCGAACGTTGCTGCAAGGCAAGACATGTGAGTATGAATTGGATTTGCCACTTTCTATGCAGATGTATTCGGTGATTAATGCCGAGCATTTGAAGCTGTTTGTGCCGTCTCTTTTAGATGAAGACTCTACAATCGACACTCGCCTACCGTCAGTTGATGACTTATGGATGGAAGGGGAAGATCCGTTGCAAGAGGATGGTATTCTAGAGAGGAAAGTTCATGCTACAAGACGGGGTGGTATTGAGTCGTTCCGAGTTAGGAAGAAGGGTCAGCTGCCTAGTACGTCGAAGTGGTACAGCAGGGAAATGGGCAGCGCCGCATTCCCACATCTCCAGTTCTAGCTTGAGCATGAGCTCAAGGCTTCTAAAGGGGGGAGCCATGATCCAAGAGGATCTTGGGATGTTTTGATGTAAACTTGAATGTGAAGAATGGAATTGTCGAAGACTGATATTGTCGAAGTCGTTCGAACGAGTTTGGATGTCGTTCGAACGAGTGGTCATGTTTCTAGGGCTGAAGACCAATTATCGTAAAGTCGTTCGAATGGGCTTGGATGTCGTTCGAACTAGAACTCTGTTTTTGCGGTTTTGGACGTTGTTCGTCAAAGTCGTTCGAATGAGCTTGGATGCCGTTCGAACAAGTTGTCATGTTTCTAGGGTTGAAGACCAATTATCGTAAAGTCGTTCGAACGGGCTTGGATGCCGTTCGAACGAACTTAGCGTAGATTTGCTTTAGATGTTATTCTGAGACGTTGGGTTTGCCTTGAGATCCGTTCTGCTGGTATTTTTGATTTCCTTATATAAAGGGGACTTAGGTTATTTTTTTATATGATGTTGGTTCAATAAAAGTTCTCAGAGAAAAGCTTAGGGTTTGAGAGTAATTCTATTGTAATTAACTTCATTTAAGCAATTGAAGCTCTAAAAGGGATTTTTCCCAACCAATTTGGTGTTCTTCGTACTTTTCTGCTAATTAGGGCTTCTCTATTCGTATTGTGGATTACTCAGTAAGTCGCAACACTGTGCATCACAGCAGTCTCAACAGTTAAACCCGGTTCAAAATCGAATAAAACACCCCACTCAAGCCCTTCTCCAGTGGTAGTTCTTCTTTCCTCCAGTGACTTTTTCCTCATGTTGTCGAGAATAAAAAGCACACAAGCGCTCGACGTGTTTCCATACTCACTCAGCACGTGTCTAGTTGCCCTAAGTTTCTCCTCCTTAAGACCGAGTTTGAGTTCAACCTGGTCAAGAATGGCTGGACCACCTGGATGAGCGATCCAAAACAGTGAGTTCCAATTGGGGTGAATGCCTCCGTTAAACTTTTCTCAATGTTCTTAGAGATTAAGCCAGGTACGTGCTTCAATAAGTGAAAAGTAAGGCCGACTTCACGTAAGTGTTCATCAATGGCCCCTTCTGAGTCAGGAAGGATCGTCTGGCCCGTTGAAACGAGTTCAAATAGAGGACGTTCCACAAACATGTCGGGATCAGCACCAACCATCACAGCCTCAGCGCCATCTCCAAATAAGGCCTGGCCCACCAAGGAATCCAAGTGTGAGTCAGACGACCCTCGGAAAGTAACTATAATGATTTTCGATCATACAACGAGGACACGTGCACCCGCATTGTTCTCAGCAAGATCCTTAGCGAGACGGAGAACCGTCCCACCAGCGAAACATCCTGGTTGGTACATTATTAATCGCTTAACCGACTGTCATAAACCAAGGAGTTTTGTAAGTTGGTAGTCGACACCAGTCATGTCAACTCTGGAAGTAGTGCAAAATACAAGGTGGGTGATCTTGGATTTGGGTTGTCCCATTCTTTAATGGCCTTTGTTGCAGGTTTTTTCCCTAGCTTTGGAACTTCGACAACCACTATGTCCTGACGTGCATTAGGGTAGGTGCCATGTATTCGCACATGTTTGGGTTCTTAATCCACAATCCAAAATATGAAGAACACCAATTGGTTTGGAAAAATAGAGAATTCAATTACTCAAGAACGAAGTAATTACAGGAAGAAAAACTCTCAAACCCTAGGTTCCCTCAGAACTCTTTCAGATCTAACATAGAACAATGATCTAAACTCTAGATAATTAACTCTAGCCTAGGCTTGCCCTTTTATAGAGGTTACAAGTCCTAGTTACAATCCAACTCGAAATCCAACTCTAAAAGGTATTTAAAACTCTTAAACTAGAACTGGAATTACGATAGTCGTTCGACAACTCGTTCGAACGAACCCAAACTCGTTCGAACGAAAATATGCCTCTGGGCCAAATTCCAGAGGACGTGGCAACTCGTTCGAACGACACTGAAAGTCGTTCGAACGACATTGACAATTCTTCAAAACACACTAGATCCTCCTGGATCATGGCTCCCCCCTTTAGGAGCCTTGAGTTCCTGCTCAAGAAAGAACTGGAGATGTGGGAATGCGGCTATGCCGAATTCCCTGTTGTACCACTTCGACTTACTTGGCAGCTGACCCATCTTCCCAACTCAGAACGAATCAATAGCACCCCTTCTTGTAGTATGAACCTTCTGCTCTAGAATACCATCCTCCGGCAACGGATCTTCTCTTTCCATCCATAAGTCATCAACTGACGGTAGGTGAGTATCGATTGCAGAGTCTTCATCCAAAATAGTCGGCTCAAACAACTTTAAATGCTCGACATTAATCACCGAATACATTTTCATGAAAGGTGGCAAATCCAGCTGGAATGCATTATCACCAATCTTCTTGAGTATCAAAAATGGACCATAACGGATAGGTTTGAGCTTCTTACCTTCCCCCTTAAGCCGTTTCTTACCCAAATGCAACCAAATGAGGTCGCCCTCAAGAAAAGTACACTCAACCCGATGTTTGTCGTAGCGAGCCTTATACTTTGCTTGAGTCTTATTCAACTGAGCTTCAACCACCTCATGAACCTTGTTGATCTTCTCAATGAAACATAGAGCCTTAACTTGCTCCTCTTCCTCCTTTCCTGAAACCGTCTTGTCGCCAAGACTAAACGCCAAATCAAAAGGGTTTTGCGGCAAGTACCCCAAACAAACTTTAAAAGGAGACTTCAATGTGGAACCATGAATCGCCCGGTTGAACGCAAACTGAAGATACGGCAAACTCTCATCCCAAGTCTTAGGATGCTTAGAATGGAATCCCCGTAATAAATGTACCAAAGTGCGGTTAACGACCTCTGTTTGCCCGTCTATTTGTGGATGAAAAGCGGTATTTCTCCTCAACTTAGTGTCCATCATCTCCCATAACGATCTCCAGAAATGCCCAAAAAAACGGCTATCCCTATTATAAATAATAGAAGAAGGGAGCCCGAAATACCTCTAGACGTCTCTGAAAAACAATCGCGCTACTCCTTCCCCTGTGACCATCTTCTGGCATGGAATAAGAACAATCATCTTGCTGAATCAATCCACCACCACAAACAAATAGTCATTCTTACACCTGGTCATGGGCAAACCACCCATAAAATCCATCGAAATACTCTCCCAAGGTCGACTAAGAACTCGCAATAGTAAGTACAGTCCTATCTTCCTATTGGAAGGTTTCAAAGTGTAGCATAGCACGCAACTACGAACCACACGAGCAACATCCACCTGCATCTTCGGTCAATAGACATAATGTCGCAAATTCAAAAGAGTTTTCTCAACCTCGAAATGACCTGCCACCCGAGAACAATGTGCCTCTCGAATCCACTGTA
The DNA here is from genome assembly GCA_014058105.1 of Kingdonia uniflora. Lineage (NCBI taxonomy): Eukaryota > Viridiplantae > Streptophyta > Magnoliopsida > Ranunculales > Circaeasteraceae > Kingdonia > Kingdonia uniflora. The sequence continues at coordinate 366,222 of JACGCM010000857.1, forward strand.
AACGGTCGCCACCCTCTGGAATACATAGTAGACTGCCCCTGTAAATCAAACCATCCTTCAGAACATACTTACACGTCTTTCCCTGCAACAACTTCTCGTGAATCACACTGAGCTCCTTGTCGTCGTCATACCCTGAAATGTACTCAGAAGGAACAATCGACTGGATCTGCATAGCTACCAATAAAGCGGAAATAGTTGGCAATGGGGGTCGAGATAACATATCAGCCATCTTGTTGTCCACTCCTTATATTTGATCAATAAGATAAACTACTGAAGGTACGACATCCACTTCATATGGCGAGCTTGCTGAAGCTTGGACTGCGTAGATAAGAACTGTAACGGTTTGTGATCGGAATGTACCACAACCTCCTTCCCCAATAAGTAACTCCACCAATGCTTTACTGATTAATATAACGCGTAGAACTCCTTATCGTAGGTAGGATAGTTGCGTACTGCTCCTGTAAACATCTCAGAATGGTAAGCAATCGGTTTCCCATCCTGTAAAAGGATTGCCCCCAAAGCATAGTCTGACGCATCTGTCTCGACCTCAAAAGGCTCCTGCAAATTAGGCAATGCTAACACTGATGCATCCGTTATCTTTCGCTTCAGTAACAGAAAGGTCATCTCATGGTGATCTTCCCACACAAACTGTACCCCGGTCTTCGTCAAAGAATGCAACGGTGCGGCTATTTGTGAAAAATACCGAATAAATTTCCGTAAGTACTGACAAGAACCCATGAAACTCCTCACCTCCGTCACTATACGGGGACTAGGCCAATTTGTAATGATCGAGACCTTCTTTGGATCGACCTTAAGCTCGCCGCCGCCAACAATAAAACCCAAATAGACTAGCTCCTGTTTCCCAAACTCGCACTTCTTCCCGTTAAGAAAAAGTTGTTGTGATCGCAACACGCCCAACACTTTGCGTAAATGCCCAAGATGCTCCACCCATGTACGACTATATATTAAGATATCATCTAAATATACAATCACAAAATCATCAATAAACGCACGAAGTACCTCATTCATTAGCCGCATAAATGTCGCCGGAGCATTGCATAACCCAAAAGTCATCACTTACCACTCAAATAAGCCCTGTTTGGTTTTGAACGCTGTCTTTCAAGTATCCTCTTACCGGATTCAAACTTGATGGTAACCCGACTTAAGATCCAACTTGGTGAAAAACCGAGCCGTCTGCAACTCATCTAAAAGCTTATCAATCCGTGGAAGCGGAGAACGATTCTTCACCGTGATCTTGTTCAACGCCCGATATTCCACACACATCCTCCAAGACCCATCCTTCTTCGGCACCAGTAACACCGGCGAACCACAAGGCGAGCAACTCGGATTAATCACTCCTTGCTCCAGGAGTTCAAGTACCTATTTTTTGATATCATCAGACTCAGTAACAGAAGTCCGATATAACCCAATATTGGGTAGTGGCTCACCATTCACCAAGGTGATATCATGTTCCACATCCCTCTTGCACGGCATCCCTTCTATGCCCAGAAACAAGTCTCCATACTCCTCTTGCAACTCCCCCATATCGGTTTGTTGCTTAAGAGACATTGCTAAAGTAGACAATACTGTAGCCGACAGACCCTCGTGAACCGGTCGCACCAAAAACAAAACAAATTTGCCGTTCGCATTAACTAACCTCTTCGCCTGAGTCGCCGTTATTAAATTACTGGTAGTGATATGTTCCTTGCATGCATTAATATGAAACTCAGTCCTATCCTTCACCAAACGATACTTGCAAGCACGGCGGTAAAGGATTGCATCTCGGTCCCAAAGATAAGGGCTACCCAAGATGACTTGACATACGTCCAACGGAACCACTTCACATGTCACTTCGTCAATAAACTTTTCAGTAATTGCAAACTTGAACGTACACTGCTTAGTGATCTTCAACTCTGCGTCTTTCTTAATCCAACCCAAACCATACGGCTTAGGATGAGCCACAGTAGCCAAACCCATCTTCTTCACCACCGCCTCCGAAATTAAATTCTTCTGACAACCCGAATCAATAATAGCATCGACTAAGCTCTGCTTCACTTGAATGCTGACAAAGAAAAGCTCTTCCCGACTCGCCTCGTCGATAACTAGAGGTTGCTTGAACATTAGAGTAAGCTTATGATTTGGCTTATCTAAATTCGGAAGATCCACAATCGCTGCGGCTAGTGCACGTTTCTCTTTCTTGCCCTTCTCCTCCTTCGGCCAAAGCTCCGGGTGAAGTTTCCAACATGTATCGGAATTGTGCCCATTAGCCTTGCAATGACTACAGATAGTCCCTTTGAATGAAGACCCTTCTCCTTTGGACTCCCCTTTCTGATCAAACTTTCAATTAGCCTTGTACCCCGACTTGTTCTTGTCGTCTTTCTTGTCGCCCTTCAAGTACTTGCCTTCAATGGCAATTGCTTTAACGGTAGCGTCCTCGATATTTTCCACCTTGAAGAGCTTTAATTCTCTTCTAATGGACTCCGATAAACCCCCCGTATACTTCATGAACACGTCGTACTCATCCACGTCAACATCCAAAACCAATGCTTGGTTATGAAATTTCGTTGTGAATTGTTGTACGGATTGCCCAAACTTTTGGCGCAAATTGTGCCATTTATGCCACCGCTCCTGTTCATACCCAATCGGATAGAATTGCTTCCTCACCAAAACCTTGAATTCCTTCCAACTCAGACTTCCGACATCATGTCGTTTCCGATAGGATTTCCACCTCGTTAGTGAGTGACTTGTGAATTTCAAAGAAGATAAACAAATCTTCTGAGCATTTGATTATTCATCAATGGAAAAATAGGTCTCCAACCTATCTAACCAATTATCTAATTTCTCGGCATCGACGAAACCATCGAAAGCCGGAATCTCAATCTTAAAGCCAATACGAAGATTACCCATATGATTCGTTGACTTACTAGAACCTGGGCGCTCCTTGACGGACTCGGGATCACTATAATCATCGAATACCGAAACATCCTCGTCACCATCCACCTTTATAACCCCTTTCTTTTTCGAACGGCTTCGCCGACTCGCCAAAACAGAATCCAATGCGAGGTTTGTGAGACGTAATTGTTCTACTAACTCCCCTACAGTAGAAGTTAGGGTGGAAACTGTCGTTTCCAAAGCCATGATTCTCTCGTTGGGATCACCCATCTCCAAATAGTCATTCTTCTTCGAATTAGGTTTGCGATGGATCTTCAACGGACTCACGTGCTTCTCCTTCATTTGCTTGAGACGGTCACGTGTAGAGACCATACACCACAATTAACCCCCCGAGAATCGAAACTAGAAAACTTATACCACTTAATCCACAATACGATTGAGAAGCCTGTGTTAGTAGAGAAAATATGAAGAACACCAATCGGTTTGGAAAAGTAGAGAATTCAATTACTCAAGAACGAAGTAATTACAGGAAGAAAAACTCTCAAACCCTAGGTTCCCTCAGAACTCTTTCAGATCTAACATAGAGCAATGATCTAAACTCTAGATAATTAACTCTAGCCTAGGCTTGCCCTTTTATAGAGGTTACAAGTCCTAGTTACAATTCAACTCGAAATCCAACTCTAAAAGGTATTTAAAGCTCTTAAACTAGAACTGGAATTACGATAGTCGTTCGACAACTCGTTCGAACGAACCCAAACTCGTTCGAACGAAAATATGCCTCTAGGCCAAATTCTAGAGGACGTGACAACTCGTTCGAACGAAATATGACACTGGGCCAAAATTCCAGGGAACATGTCAACTCGTTCGAACGACACTCCAACTCGTTCGAACGACATTGACAATTCTTCAAAAACATATAAGATCCTCCTGGACCAGTTCTGTTTTAGGATCTCTTCATCAAGGTGCATGTATCGTTTCTTGATCATAGATTTATCGCCTATAACATAACATACATACTCAAGAACATAAAAACATTATGTTGTCTACAAAATCGAATATGAAGGATTACCCTGTCAATAACATAACAAGAATACTAATAATACTACTTACACATGCGTTTGAACTTCTCCTTGAGGTCGACAAGATACTCGCTCTTGGTTATTCTGAAATAGTAGTCAGGATAGTCAGCTTGGCAAACACAATTGGATGGTGTCGTTGTACCAATTGCCAACACAGTTGTTGGACCTGTGTACGCTGAGCCTTACGGATTTCCTCCACGGATACCATGTTGTACAAATAAAAGAAGCTAAAAAAATACTCTTTAGAGTTAAAGTGATGTGGCGCATCCCTCATAGGGTCGTCTACCTACCGTGTGACCTATGTTTATTTAATGTTTTATATTTTATGCTTTAGCTTAAGCTCTGTTGGAGAGGTCCAACTGAGGTTATTAGCAATTTCCTAATTTAAGTAGAATTATATTTTCAATTAGAATTAGGGTTCATAATTCTAACCCCCTTGTGTTCTATAAAAGGGGTGGTCTAGGTTATTAGTTTTTCAGTTAATGTAGTTAAAGTAGTCTTGTTCAGAACAAGGTTCTAATTAATAAAATTAGGGTTCCTCACGAACCTAATTTTCATTTATTAAAACTGGTGTTATTCTTGATTATTGGCTTCCGCGTAATCAATTTACATCATAAAGAGTAGTGAGTTTCTCTCTCTCTTGCTTTTTTTCTTATCAAAGTTGAGTTTGATGAAAATTACAAAGATTGTTGTTGGGTTTTACTGAAGGTAAAGAGGGAAGGAAGATGGTGAGAGAGTAGGTAATCTGTAGTTCTGTACATGTTTGACCACATAGTTGGTAGGTTAGACTAGTAAGAGGAACTGAGTAAGTTGTTACTGCATGAGACTATGGGGAGTGAAGGGAACTAAAATGCAATTCCCCAATCAGTATTGTAAGAACCGGACTGGGCCGGTAGTCGAACCAGGTCTAACAGGGAAATAAAGTGTATTAATTAGGTTTTCATTTTGCAATCATCTTAAAACCAAGGTTGAATAAGTTAAACTGTTGAACCGGTTCAACCGTCTGCACTCATGACCAAGCTATTAGTCCGTTCTAATAAATATGGAAAAGGACAACACAAGTACATATAAATTACTCTGAAGCACCTTCCTGTTCATTTCTTATCCAATTTTATATATGGTTATTATCTAAAGATTCTAAACATATCATCCAATCTAACACATTGGTCCCACCAGTTAGGCATAGTATCGATTATATTGTTGATTCAGTTTTAAAATCATTGATTCCAATGACAAACTGCGTAATAGAGATGGCATTTTAGAGCATGGGGTATAGATCCAAAGTATTACTAAGACATACTCTTATTTTCTGTTATAACCATAGTCAAGCCCACCTAATTTGTAAGTCTTACTATCAGTTATATATTATGCATGTATGCATGACCAATAAAATAGGAAATCGAATGTCACCAACCTTTCTGCATTATAGTATAGCATAATTGTCCCCTATATACGTTTATATTGGTAAACCTCATTTTTTTTTCATTTATATTTGTTGCTGACGGCCAACTGTGGTGTTCGGCTCACCCTTGACTTTGACCGTGACCTTGACTACCAATAATGTAATACAGTATCAGGTATATCACAAATAAAGAATTAGTACTTCCTTACCTCTCTGAACTTAAAATAATGTACTGTAAATAAAATTGCACACAACCAAAGAACTTCTGGACAAGATTTACGCACAAACAACTCTGCTTCCCGTTCCAGCTTCATGCTTCCTGTTTTTTGGAGTATTCCTTGACCTCCTTACAGCCTCCAGATTTGCAGCATTCAAGCCTGCAAATGAAACTGAAGAAAATCCATCAATGCTAGTACATCCTTTGATTTAATCTCTATCCCTGCATGTGTCATAATCATACTTGTATCCTGCTTAAACTTGATAAAAGAAGCTCTTGGAAGTTTGGACCTTTTGTTTCAAACACCACATGGAAAGGTTCTGTTGAAAAATAAATGGAAATGGTTTTCTCTTTTAAGAGATTGGACCAGTTTACAACGAGAGCAACCACATGCATACACGAGCCAAAATATGGCTCTCTTCCGGCATTGGCACATTTCCGGTAAAAAAAATAGGCTTGTTAGGAAAAAGTTCTTCCATCTAAAGACACTTCTTCTGGCCATCAATATTTCATTGCATGAAGTCATATTTTATCTGAGCATGTCCTTCAAGATAGTCTTGACAGTTCAAATAGTAAATAAAGATGCAAATGTCTGGTAAAATGTGAATATCCTTATGCTTTGCCTTATTAGGCAATATATTATGTACTTTCCAGCTGATAGTTTGGATCTTGCAGGTGTGTGCAACTTCCCTGGAATATTGCAGCATTTGACATGAGACTCCTCTGCAGAACTCTCCATTCACCTCAGGTATCCATTGACAACCAATTTTTCTAGAATTCTTTTGTATTATGACTTATCAAATAATAAACAACTTCTAAATTACTTTAGCAGTAAAACTTGTTCATAACCATACTGAATTTGTGAAATTGATCTAGTATTGATACTTCAAGATTTACAAAACCCAATTTTTTTAGGACTCTTCCAAGCGCTTAGTTCTAGCTGAAATCTGTGAAAATGCCTCTTATCTTCCTACAGAAATTACTAAATCAAAGCTATTTTGCTGTTAAAGGACTAATTATTATCAGCTGGCCGTATGGGGATTAAGTTTTCCTAGAGCAGTGATCCAATTATCATCCCATTTATGTTCTGGAGCGGTGGCCCATTTTCTATGTTTTTCTTTAAGATTTTATGTTCTGGAAAAAATATCATGGTAATCTTGTTTCGAAAACTCGAATACCTTAACTTCATCTATACAAAAAACCATGTTAAAAATAGTTTTTCGAGTGCTTCCGGGTTTAACAATGGGAAGACCATCTTCCTTGTCTTAGGAAAAATCAGATTCTTTATTATGCATTTATGAAGTCCTTATTTAATTTGTACAATACCTGAAATATTTATACAACAATTTGACTCTATTCTAATGCAATCGGGACGACTCCATAGCTCAGTGAGTTGCAACACTGTGCAAGACAACAGTCTCAACCGTCAAACCAGGTCCAAACCCAAATAAAACACCCCACTCAAGCCCTTCTCCAGTGGTGGCTCTTCCTTCCTCCAACGATTTCTTCCTCATGTCGTCGAGAATAAACAGTACACAAGCACTCGACATGTTTCCATACTCCCTCAGAACGTGTCTAGTTGCCCTAAGTTTCTCCTCCTTAAGACCAAGTTTTAGTTCAACCTGGTCAAGAATGGCTGGACCACCCGGGTGAGCGATCCAAAACAGTGAGTTCCAGTCTTTGATCCCAATTGGCGTGAATGCCTCAGTTAAACTTTTCTCAATGTTTTTAGAAATTAAGCTGGGAACGTCCTTCAATAAGTGAAAAGTAAGGCCGACTTCACGTAAGTGTCCATCAATGGCCCCTTCTGAATCAGGAAGGATCGTCTGACCCGCTGATACGAGTTCAAATAATGGGCGTTCCACGGACAAGTCAGGATCAGCACCAACGATCACAGCCGCAGCGCCATCTCCAAATAAGGCCTGACCTACTAAGGAATCCAAGTGTGAGTCAGATGGTCCTCGGAAAGTAACTGCAGTGATTTCCGAGCACACAACGAGGACACGTGCACCCGCATTGTTCTCAGCAAGATCCTTAGCGAGGCGGAGGACTGTCCCACCAGCAAAGCAACCTTGTTGGTACATCATCAATCGCTTAACCGACGGTCGTAGACCAAGGAGTTTGGTAAGTTGGTAGTCAGCACCGGGCATGTCAACTCCCGAGGTCGTGCAGAATACAACGTGGGTGATCTTGGATTTGGGTTGTCCCCATTCTTTAATGGCCTTTGTTGCAGCTTCTTTCCCTAGCCTTGGAACTTCGACAACTACCATATCCTGACGTGCATCTAGAGAAGGTGCCATGTATTCACACATGTTTGGGTTCTGTTTTAGGATCTCTTCATCAAGGTGCATGTATCGTTTCTTGATCATAGATTTCTCACCTATAACATAAAATGCATAATCAATACATACTCAAGAACATAGAAACATTATGTTGTCTACAAAATCGAATATGAAGGATAACACTGTCAATAACAAAAGAAAAACTACTAATGCTGCTACTACTACTACTACTACTACTACTTACACATGCGTTTGAACTTCTCCTTCAGGTCGACGAGGTGCTCGCTCTTGGTGATTCTGAAATAGTAGTCAGGGTAATCAGCTTGGTAGATGCAATTGGAAGGTGTTGCTGTACCAATTGCCAACACAGTCGCTGGACCCTGTGCACGCTGAGCCTTGCGAATTTCCTCAACAGATACCATGATTGAACAAATACCAACTGACGAAGCTGAAAGCTTTTTAGAGATAAAAGAGTATTGGGTTTCTCTCTATCTTTGTTCTCTCAAAGTTGAGTTTGATGAAAACTACAAAGCATGTTCTTGACTTTTATAGGAGGGAGAGTTAAGAGAGGGAAGGTAAGTTGAATTGAATATTGGCAGAGATGTACATGTTTGACCATTTTTGAACCATGAAAATTTTAAGTTTATCGATCAGGTTCTGGTTATTAAACCGTAAACATCTTCTGAAGACCTGTTAGTTCAGTAAGTAAAACCAGTTTAACCGCGGCATTAAAAATTGGAAATATACCACAACTTCAACTACTAATCTCAGGCCAATACCTTGTTCAATTTTTACCCAACTATTTAAGTATTTGTGATGATTACTACCTAAATATTTAAATAGTTAAGTGAGGCCAATACCTTGTTCGTTTGATTGTCGGTTCAGTTTATGAGAAGAACTGCCAAGATGTTCCAGACATAATAAACTTAATGAGATTTTATAGTTGTATTCATCATTTACTGCTCAGATTCGGCATTTATCAGGTTCAGCATTCAGAATAAGTGTATGCAGATTTAGCATTCAGAATAAGGTTTCACTTAAGTGATTGTTAGTCGTTAGTCCAGAATTATGCATAGCTCGATTGAGTTTCTCAGCGTTTAATGTTTCAAACCGGCAGTTAGGTGGGGTGCTCCGATTTACCATTCCATGCTTCAGTCAAGTTTGATTTCATAGTAAGACTGCCTAAGTTTTAAGTCTTCTGATCCAAGTCCAAAGTCCAATCTCACCAACCATTATGTATTAGTGTGTGCATTATTGTACCCTGTATTAAGTTTATTCAGCAATACACCTCATTTTCTTTTCTTTTCTTTTCGATGCTGGCGGCCACACTTGACCTTCACTGTCAAAATGAAATACTTGAACATGATATTTTATTATGATGGAAAGACAAAAAATTGAGCTCCCTTGATGTAGAATATGCAACTCTGATAGAATTTGTCTTATGATGGTAATTTCAAATCAACCCATCCATGTTATTACATTCGTCTACAGATATACAATTTGTATTGATGACTAATCATAGCTGATGCTTGACTATGCTTCGCAAAAGACTGAAGTATACCAAGTATCATCACCTAGCCATATACTGTGTTAAATGGCTAAGAAATAATAGAGGATCGAGGTTGGAAACTAGGAGAAAGTCATACGATTATAGGGGATTGAACATATCCTGGGAATTAGTTGAACTGAATAATCGATCTCAGATCACCATAAACATCAAAAGGTTAATAATCCCTGATAACCATTAACATTAAAAGTAAAAAACATGTCTGGTCCATGACAACAGAGTGACAGGACGCCCCCATTCTTTTCACCAGACTGCACAGATATGTTTACATACCACCACAAAACAGTCATTGCATTGCCCAAACAACAATATCAAAATTCACAAGCTAAAATTGAGGAACGACTTCACCGTATCTACTCTGTTGATGCTCATAATGTCATCCCTACTACTGTACCTTTAGGACAATGTTCTACCACCCAGACGCTTTTCTTAATAGGACATTGTATAGCTTCATTCAGACAAGACTTGACAAGTAATTGAAGGCAAAGAACAGGAGAGAAACACAGATCATAGATATATATTAGTATCTCCAACCATTAGTTTCAAGTAATATATAAAGTCATAATTCCTTCAATGGGAATCAAACTAGAACACTTTCAGATAGATCTAACAATATAATGATACGCTGAGATAATGATAGCATTGCTTTCATCCTTACACACATTTCTGCGTTCATCTCATTTCTTGAGATGGGGGAAGGCTACAGTGAGATCAGTTTTGGGGTGCTTAGCTTCTGCGTGCTCCTTGCACTTCTCCTCGGACGTAGTGGAGATGAATGTCTGCAAGCACACCTTACACTGCATTCACCACAATCAACCAATTAAACAGCATTCAACTTTGCATAGAAAAAGGCCAAACTTAAATGAAACTAAGAATACATTTCTAAAACACACAAAATACGATAAGATGGCTTCATGAACACAAACATGTTTCACAAATTACCTAATTGTTTACACAACATATATGATAAATGTACTGAGTACAACTCCCAATATAAACCTATGCATGCATTATTCCATCCTAGAGTTCAGTGCTAAAAGTTCATTTAGCTCAAAGAAAAATTACTAGTTGTTAATAGTAAAATGGATTTGCAGCTCTTATGAAATCACGATCACAGATAGCTGCTGTATCTTGACTGACAAAGTGAGAATCCTATCCAAGTGATCATGTCTCTATCAGAAAATTGGAGATATGTACTTTTGAGCTTAAAACTCCGCCTGTAGCTAGATATGAGATCTCCTAACTAATATTCTTGTAGCTACAAAATAGAATGTTCATAGAGGCAACAGAGTAAAGGAGAGGAGAAGGCAAAGAATGTCGAACAAAAAAAGGAAGTGACACAAGCATATCATGGCATCATATAGTTAGATTTTTGAATGGGATAGTTTGGAATTGTTTGGTTTCAGGAACACTTCCGGTCTAAGGTTTAAATACTATCAAAACTTCTTCCCCACTTATCAAAACAAAAATTAAGAACAGGTGTTTGAAAAAATTAAAAAAGGTACTAAATTAATACAAGCAAAAGTGCAACTATCAACAAGAGAAAGAAAAAGATACAGATAAGAATAGGATACAAGGCATGTGCTAGAAAAGAATGAGTCAACATCAAGGTACACTTTGGTTCATCGCATACAAGCTTTCACAAATACGGGTATCTGTCCTTTTCAAAATTTTCGTAGCTTACTTTATGTTAAGGAAACAATTCCAAAAAAAGATATTGGCAATCACATTTGTAAATTGTGCACATGGCAGGTTTTGATAAGCCCTAAACAGATTTCTATCTTTACAGTTACTCCAGAAATTGTCCCTATCAATGTAGAATTCAATGGCACTAGTTTCCTTTTGATTCAAGGAATTTGTAATATTTATTATACATTGATGATCAAACAACGAAATACAATATAGTACTTCACGGTCACAAGGAATTAAAAGTTACCTACAAGCTCCTTTGTTGTAGTTTCTAGTCTAAGAGTTTTCAAACTTGTTTTATGGTAGCGAAGCCTAAATCTAACTTCCACTTATACTAATAAAGGCATTTTATGGAATCAAAAATCACCCTTAACAATGCTTCAATATTGGAAGTAAAGATCTCTAAGCCTGAAATGTTCAACATGTTGATTCATTTCGCACTTCCTTATCGACAAATTTATCCCTCTAAATTAGCCAATTAACTTAGGTTAGGTAGACGCTTTCACCTTAGATGGTGATGGACGATGACATCATAACAGTAATAACTAAGATGTTATATACATAACTATGAAGATCAGCTTACATGAGTTTGATCAACTCTTCTCTCAAAGGGAGCAATAAGCTAATGCTAGGATTTGCCTGCCCAGACGACGCCAACATATCAAAGGACTTTTAACTATATATATATATATATATAGGGAGCGGATCCGTGAACACCCCCTTTTCGAACACCCCTCTAGACACACTATTTTTTGGAACACCTATAAATGTTTTAAGTTTTAGCCGTATGGATGTGATCCCCTTATGATGTAAAGCATCCTTATGAAAAATCAAGTCATTCCGACATTTCTGTCACCATTAAAAAGATATTTGAATTATACTGTGTATTCTTCTTAGCTGTTGATTTTATCTAAATTTTGATGTTATGTTTTAGTATCCGTGGACACCCCCTTTTGGAACACCTTCCTAGACACCCTATTTTTTGGAATACTTAAAGATGTTTTAAGAAGTATGGATGTGATCTCCTTATCATGTAAAATATCCTTACAAAAAATCAAATCATTTCGACATTTCTATTACCATTAAAAAGATATTTTAATTATACTGCATTGTTCCTGCTTTTAGCTGTCGATTTTATCCAAATTTTGATGCTATGTTTTATAATGTAGGAATGTTGGAATGTCCTAATAATTTACAGGTATGATCTAAATGATAAGGAGATCACATCCATACATAAAACTTCTTAAAACATTTTTAAGTGTTCCAAAAATTGGGGTGTCTAGAGAGGTGTTCTAAAAGGGGGTGTCCACGGATCCTTTCCCTATATATATATAGACTCAGTTTGACCAAGAATGACTCAAAAACCAGCGATATGCCTTAATTAAAGTGCATGTATAACCAATTTGTTGCCATTCAGTGTGCAGTTAATAAAACAAAAACCGATAGAACTCTTGAAGCAATGTACGAATCTTATCAACTCATGAACACAAGATGATAACAATTGAACTTCAATTTCCAAACACAAGGACATTTGTTTGTTTCTGAGCCTTTGTTGAACAGCTGAGAATCATCTTTTACACCTTTCAATTGATCAAAGACTCTTTAAGACCAGTCCAAAAATTCCAACACATAGCTTATGGCTCTCTTACTAAACGAAGAATGACAAAACAAACAGACCTCTATTTCCCTAGTCTTAATATATAAGCTTTTGACTTTATATGAGGAAATTTTTGTAAAAGGCCTATAGTTCCACCAAAATTACATTTAGTACCATAAAGTTTGAAAAACTACTTATTGACCCTATTTTCAAAGTTGTGCTTCATTTACTACCCTAATATTTCAAAATGCCTAAACAATCCCTTTATTTCAATTTTTGAAAAATACTTTGTATCTGAGTGAGTGTAGTTGTAACTTTGTAAACTAACCTTATATCATTTAGGAACTAACTTCAAAACTGCCTTCCTTGGGGGTGTATGCAAAAAAATGAATTGGAAGCATTAAGGAACTAACTTTGGCGGGCATGTCTTGCATACAACCTCAAGATTTGGGAATGCTTTAAGTTTTTTGTCCAAATTGCAATGATATACATAATTCATGTCCAAATCAAATGACATTAGTATGGCCATGCTTGTGAAAATTGTAGTAGCTTTGTAAAACCTAGCATTGAAGGTACTAGTAGTGAGTGCATTGGAGGTGTCGGCATGCCGCTGCTCATCATCGTGTACCGTAATCGCTCTTCTCAAGAAATCCATATTCATAAGTTTGTATTGAGAAAGGTTCAAGAGTGCTTTATCTATGACATCATGGCATGGTTAATATCCTTTATCATTAGCATTAGAACCCATGATGGGCAATTTACTGGATCGTGAAGAGTATGGAATGTGGAAAATATTAAGAATTTAAAACAAGCTTTCTAAAAATGTCAGTATATGCACCTACTCCAGAGAGGAATGAGAACATAATGCCCCATAACACTGAGCTATAGCTATAGCTATAGTGAATTTGACAAGCTCGACTATGATATGGAGACTTCGAAGAAGTACTCATGAATTTTAACTGTCATAGCGATGGTCAATCAGTTGGGTAAGTTTGCCGAAATGAGTAGACCTTGGAACACAAAACCCAATGTATCCACTTTTACTTGTTCAATAGGCTTCAAGTAAATAAAGTGAATATGATTTTAAAAAATAGGGGCAAATATGGTATATAAGAGTTTCAGGGTACTAAATGAAATTAATACTTGAGAATAGGGTCCGTTTGTAGTTTACAAAACTTTGAGGTACTAAATGTAATTCTTAAGAAAGTTTAGGCCCTTTTGGAACATTTATCAATTTTGTCCACCAACTAGAGGGGAGGGCATTGAAGTCATCTATCTAAGTATATTTCGGTTCTTCGAGAGAAATACAATAGTTGTGATACAGAAAGAAGTTGCTTGAATTCACTAACAAATAACACGAGCCATAATGCTGACTGTCAGAGGCGCAGAGAGAAAGCCGGCCATAGAGGCACTGGCAATGACTTATGGTGCATGGAAAGGCTTTTAAAAGTCACATGTTCAAGAGATATTAAACTAGTAAACCATTGGGATGGTGCTGCAAGCAACTAAGAGATGAGGGAGAGGGGAAGAAATGAGAGAGAAGATGGAAATTGTAGAGAGAGAGAGATGCGGTATATACAACTGCATGATATGAATACCAAAATACATGTTTGGTAAGAAGTTAAACGAAATCCAACAAACGCAGGATATTATCCATCAACTGAGAATAATCTAAGACAGCAGTTGTCTAAAACAGAATCTTTTAACTCTGTGAGATCCATCGGACACGAACCCATGAGGGTTCTATCCATGACAGGAACAACTGAAGAAAATATAATTGTAGCTATTCAAAATTTCACGATGACTTGGTAGGGATGTGTTTTAAAACTATCAATCGTCTTCTTCAACACTCCGATTATTATATTATTCATCAAGCTCCTTACAAGAGACAAGAGTATATTTCTGCCTTCGTTTTGTCGATTAAAATATATCCAGCAATCAAATTTAGGATAAACATTTTTATTTTATTTTCACAAGTTTTAGGTATGAAAATTAAGACTAGTCTTCTTTAAGTCTTAATTATAAGTGAAACATGCCCAACACTGAAGGTATATCATCTTCTCTAAACATCCTTTTTTAAGTTGACCAACAATTTTGATACAAAACCAAAATTTTATTAATTGATTCCACAATTTAATGCACTTCTGAGCTAACCCTAAACCACCTCACAAATCATATGAAAATAAATCCTACTATCCAAATCATGATAACAAACAAATCTCCGTCGAGCTCCTACCCTAAAACATGAAATAGAAACAGATCTACAAAAGTTATACCTGAATTGACATGGCTTTCTTGTTGGCCTCCAATTGGCTTCCTAAAAAATAAAATAAAATTAGTGAGGAAACCCAAGAAAACAAAATTAGGGTTAGAGACAGACCTTTTCCAGCAGCTCTCTGTTTCTCAGCGTTCTTCTCTCGAGCCATCTTGGCTTTCTGGCCGTTACCTCCACCCATAGCCTCTAGTTTCAAAGTGACAAGTTTTGAGAGAGAGAACCGCAGAAGAGGATGATGATGAGATAATAGTAGTTGAAGACAGATGGAAGGCAACTAGGAAGAACAAGTATTATAATATTGACTAACCCCAGGAAATAACCCTTTTTTTTTCATGTGCCCAATGTATGTCGACGGTGGTTATCGTATTGCACAAAAATATAACGTACAAGACCACTGCGATTTGGGTGTTACAAATACTACTACACGCCGCCCTTAATTTGATTCGCATACCAGTCTATAGTTTAAGAGTTTTCACCCTGAAAGTTGTAGTAACATATTCCTTAGATTCGATAAGAGTAAGCCAGCAAAGTGTAATCGAAGACAGTCGCACCTAATCGAATGTCATCATTCTAGAAGTTACTATAAGTCCTCGACTTGCCAAAAGTAGTCGTTGAAGCCTGATCAAGAAAGAACTGTTAGAGATCTGCAAAGTTCTCCCACTCCCCCGGAATAGGAGACTATTTTTTTCTTTTTGTAAAACTGCATGTATTACTATAGATTCAAGAGGACCGCAATAACTTACTATTTTTACTTCTAAAACCCAACATCACTCCAAAACGTGTAATAACTAGCATCTTACTGGATTTTACATAAAAATCCTCCTCGAGGTCGTGGTTTTTCTCAACCTTTATTGAGTTTTCCACGTAAAATCTAGTTTTATCTAGCTTTATTGCATTCTATTTACGAATAAGTATTGGCGAAGATTCTCCTTCTCGAAAACACGCCACTACATCTGTGGGAATTACCACACTTTTTTTACCGTCACTGATCTAAACACCGCTCGATGACAAACATGAACTTGAGAAGCCATTCCAATACCGTCAAAGATCAAGAAATACCAGGAACTGTTGATCTCCACGGCGCCTTACTCGAGCTTCAGTAACAAATGACTGTAGAAAAAACCCAAAGTATGGAAGATCAGCGTGTCCACGCTCAAGCTCTTCAAACAGAGAGAGACGAACGACGAAAAGCCATAGATCAACAGAGTCAAACACATCAGAAAGAAATGGAACGACTGAGGAAAATGCATGATCGACTTACCGGTCGACAAGCGTCCATTCCACTCGCTCGAAGCGAGCATAGATCAAGAGCAATTCAACGTGATAATCCACCAAGGGAAGACGAGCTCCGTGTTTCTCGATCCAGATCTGGAAACCCAAACAAAGCCTCTCGATATTTTAGCTTAACATCCTCAGCATCGACAACTCAAGGAAGTCGACGCACTCGACATCAAACTCCCCCGCCCGAAAGAAGACCGATCATGGATCGATTGGGACCAGAAGGTCAGGGAGATTTTGTTCCTCAGGTTGTATCCTTACCATTTCCCCCACAATAATTTGTCACCTTAGACGACCTCAACAACAAGATCCAGGCCATAAATTCTGACATTCCAGGCCGAAGATCCGCTCTTGATAGAATCGAGACAAACCTTATCTCCCCTCATCTCAAAATTATGCCCATTTTCGGACAATTTCCATATGCCCAAATTTATTCAGTATACATGCCTGACTGGCCCACTTACACATGCTCGACATTTCAAAGCCGCAGTGGGATTATATTACAAACTCGACCACATATTATGTAGACTCTTCAACATGAGCCTGAAGGAAGAACCGCCCTGCTGGTTCTATACTATTCATGAGGCCTCCATCACCACGTTCAGCTAGTTGCAACATATTTTCAAATCTAATTATGCTCATGCCAGAGAGCGAGAGATCACTGTCGACTCCTTGTTTTACTTCGAGCAAGGCGCGAAAGAGACCCTGGCAAACTTTTATAAACGTTTCCTACAATAAACAAGGAAAATAGGGAACTCAGACCCTAAAATTGTCATCCCAGCATTCACCTCCGCCCTGCACATTGACTCAAAAGTTTGAGAAGAACTTACTCTACACAAGCCGCGTACAATCACCGAGATAATTGATGTGGTTAATAACTACATTGAACTGGAGCGATCAAAGAAAGATAAGATGAAAAGCTCATCTGTAATCCATTCTCGAGAAATATCTTCGACCCCATCTCAGCGAACAGTCACTCCTAAAGTGCCCAAACAACGCGACAAAAATACCGACAATAATAGAAAAGGGAAAGCAGACCAGACAGACATGTCCCAGTTTTTTTGCCAATGACAACAACTCTCTCTGCTATCTTGCTGACAATAAATGAGGATGAGTGTTATCGCGCACCACAGATAATTTATGACCTATGTCATTATCACAATGTCCATAGCCATGAGACTGACACCTGTTACTCCCTCATACGAATCTTCCATCGCATCCTAGCTGGAAGACTCCACAATTATATCATCGACATCCAAAAATTCCTAAAGAATGAAGCAAAAAATAAGGAAGTGGAGCAAAATCAGGCCCAAGGGCAAGCTCGCCACCTGTACATGATTGAGATTGAAAAAGGGAAAAAAAGAAAACAAGACAATCGGATTACGTCTTGCTGTAAAATGACCTCCTCAGAAAAATTAGCAAAACTGCTCCCCAGTACAAGCAAATCAAAACGTCCTTACCAAATCACCTTCGAAGATTGTGACACAAGCCACGTTAAATACCCTCATGATGACCCTCTCGTCATTATGCTTAAAGTCGGACAAGACTATTTACATACACTTCTCATCGATATTGGAAGTGCCACAGATGTATTGTTCAAAAAAGCAATTGAAGTCCTAGGCCTTACAAAAATGATAAAAGCTTCGACAACAACAATCACGGGATTCAATGGCTCAAATAAATCAGCCACAGGAGAAATCACTCTGCCAGTTCAGGAAGAATCTGAAACTACATTCATCAAATTCCTCGTCATCAATGCAGAGTCCAAATATTTGGGGATTTTAGGACGAAGTTGGTTATATTCAATCAAAGCAGTGCCTTCTACTTATCATCTAGCGCTACATTTTTTAACAGATCACGGAATTTATGAAATCAAAGGCAGCCAAGCAGTTACACGAATGTGCAAAAATACCATAACCAACCCTCATATAACCAAACTTTTCAAAGCATAGCAACTACAGCAAGAAGAATCAACAACATTTAAACAACATGACACCGAGATAGTCGAATCTGTTGAACTCGATGGCCCAGGGCGCACAACCATCATCGGTTCTAAATTATCAACAGACAAAAAAGAGGCCATGATACAGCTACTTAAGAAGAACATCAACATTTTTGTCTGGACATTCTAAGAAATGCCTGGCATCGATCCTTCAATCGCTTGTCACCGACTCAACCTTCTTCCAGACAACAAAGCTATCATTCAAAAATGACAAAATCTAGCCCCCCGACTCCGCGATGTAGTAAACGAAGAAATTGATAAACTCATTCGGGTAGGATTTATTCGGGAAGCTAAATATCCAAAGTGGGCTTCTAGTATCGTAGCAGTACCAAAGAAAAATGGCAAAATTAGGGTTTGTGTTGACTTCACAGAACCCAACAAGTTCACACCTAAGGATAGTTTTCCACTACCACTCATTCCACAACATCTTGACTCAGTCATAGGACATGAACTTCTTTCTATGATGGATCCAGGCTCTGGTTATAACCAGGTTCCACTAGCCGAAGAAGATCAGGAAAAAATAACTTTCGTTACCGACAAAGGTCTCTACTGTTACACGGTAATGCATTTCGGTTTAAAAAATACAGACGCTACTGTAGTATCATATTCCCCAAATTTGACAAGCATAAGCCTAAACACTGTAGTCGAAGATAGCTCAACACTCTATAGTCGAAGACAGCTCAATGTTCTAGAAGATTTTGTGAGTCCTCGACTTATCAAAAGTAGCCGTTGCAGCCCGGTCAAGAAGGAACTGTTAGAGATCCGCAAAGTTCGCCCACGACCCCCGGAATAGGAGACTATTTCTTTCTTTTTGTAAACTGCTTGTATATACTATAAATACAGACATAGAATAGGTTCTAAGGGACCGCAAATTTGACGTTTCTTTATCCTAAATACTAGCAACACTTTGAAAACTTACAATAACTAGCATCTACTAGATTTTATATCAAATCCTCCTCGAGGTTATGGTTTTTCTCAGTTTTTGTTGAGTTTTCCACGTAAAATCTTGGTTGTTAGCTTTTTATTACACAATCCTTACGAACGAGTATTGGCAAAGGTTTTCCTCCCGAAAAACACGCTACTACAATTGGCGCCGTCTGTGGGAAATCCATACTTTTTTCTACCATTTCTAATCTAAACGGTGACAAACATGAACTTCAGAAGTCATTCTAGTACCGTAAGAGATCAGGACATTCCAGGAGCTCTTGATCTATACGGTGCGGTCCTTGAACTTCAAAAACAAATGACCGTAGAAAAAAATTAGAGACTAGAAGATTAGTGTGTCCACGCTCAAGCTCTACAAACAGAGAGGGACGAACGCAGAAAAACTTTGGATCAGCAGAGTCAAATACATAAAAAATAGATGGAAAGATTGTGAAGAACACAAGATCGAATCACAGCTTGCCAAGTATCGCCACCACTGGCTCGAAGTAAACATCAATCAAGAGCAGTTCAACGCGATGATCAGCCGAGAGAGGACGACCAACGAATATCTCAATCTAGATCTAGAAATCCTAATAGAGCCTCTCGACATTTTGGTTTAACTTCTTCGGCCACGACAACCCAAGGAAGTCGACGTACACGTCATCAAACCCCTCCGCCAGAAAGAAGGCCCATCAGAGATCGATTGGGACCAGAAGGACAAGGCGACTTTGTTCCTCAGGTTGCAGCCTTACCTCTTCCCCCACAGTAATTCGTCACTCTGAATGACCTTAACAACATAATTCAAGCCATCCACTCTGATATTCCGGGCTGACGATTTGCACTCGACAGGATCAAAACAAACCCCATCTCCCCATATCTCGAAAATTTGCCCATTCCAAAAAAATTCCATATGCCCAAATTCATCCAGTATGCAGGCCTTACTGATCCGCTTACGCATGTTCGACATTTCAAAGCCGTTGTTGGATTATACTCCAAACTCGACCATATGTTGTGTCGACTATTTAACATGAGCCTAAAAGAGGAACCACTCCGATGGTTCCACACTATACAGGAAGCCTCCATCACCTCTTTCATCTAATTACAAAATCTTTTCGAATCCAATTACGCTCATGCTAGGGAGCGTAAAATTACCGTTGACTCTTTGTTTTACTTTTAGTAAGGCACAAAAGAAACTTTGGCAAGTTTTTATAAACGTTTCCTGTAGGAAACACAGAAGATTGAAAATTCAGACCACAAAATCATGGTTCTAGCCTTTACTTCTGCCGTGTACATCGACTCAAGGGTTTGCGAAGAACTTACTCTACGCAAACCACGTACGGTCACTGAAATGATTAACGTGGTTAATAATTACATCGAGCTGGAGCGCTCGAAGAAAGATAAGATGAAAAACTCCTCTGTCATACATTCTCGAGAAACATCTTCGACCCTATCCCAAAGAGTAACCATTACAGCAGCACCGAAGCCGCCTGCCAAAAATACTGATAACATTAGAAGAAAAGAGGGAAAACCAGACAGACCTGTCCCAATTTTGCCACCAATGACAACAACCCTCTCTACTAACTTGCCAACGATAAAGGGAGACAAGTGCTATCGCGCACTACAGGGCATTATAGATCTTTCGAATTGGCCCTTATATCAGTATCATAATGCGTGCAGTCATGAAACTGATAGTTGTTACTCTTTCATTCGTATCTTTCACCGTATCCTCTTAGCTGGAAGACTCCACAATTATGTCGTCGACATTCAGA
Organism: Kingdonia uniflora; assembly: GCA_014058105.1. Lineage (NCBI taxonomy): Eukaryota > Viridiplantae > Streptophyta > Magnoliopsida > Ranunculales > Circaeasteraceae > Kingdonia > Kingdonia uniflora. The sequence goes on from JACGCM010000857.1 coordinate 387,195, forward strand.
AATTTCTCGACGAACAAGCAAAAACTACTAAAGTCGAGCAAAATCATATCCAAGGCCCAGCTCGACATTTGTATATGATCGAGATCGAAAAAGGGAAGAAAAGAAAACAAGACGATCGTATTACGTCTTGCTGCCAAATGACTTCCTTAAACAAATCGTTAAAACTTCTTTCAAGCAACAGCAAATCCAAACGTCCTTACCATATAATGTTTGAGGACTGCGATACCAGTCATGTACAATACCCTCATGATGACCCACTTATTATTATGCTTAAAGTGGGGCAGGATTACTTACATACACTTCTCATCGACACCGAAAGTACTACAGATGTCTTATTCCGAAGAACAATCGAAGTTTTAGACCTTACAGATTTAGTAAAAGCTTCAACAATAGCAATCACAGGTTTCAATAGTTCAAAAGAATCAGCCACAAGAGAAATTACTCTGCCAGTTCAAGCAGGTTCGAAAACCACATTCGTCAAATTTCTTGTCATTGATGCAGAGTCTAAGTATTTGGGCATTTTGGGACGTATTTGGTTATATTCAATCAAAGAAATACCCTCAACTTATCATTTAACACTACATTTTCCTACGGATCACGGAGTCTATGAAATCAAGGGCAGCCAAGCAGTGACACGAATGCACAAAAATACCACTGTCAACCCTCATACAGCTAAACTTCTCAAGTACAGCTTGACACACTACCCACATTTGAGCAACATGATGCTGAAGTGATTGAAACTGCTAAACTCGATGGCCCCGGGTGCGCAACCTTCATTGGATCCAAGCTGTCAATCGACGAAAAAGAAGCCATGATACAGTTACTTAAGAAAAACATTGACATCTTCGCCTGGACTTTTCAAGAAATGCCTGAAATCGATCTTTCTATCACATGCCACCACCTCAACCTCCTTCCAGACAGTAAAACAGTCATCCAAAAATGACAGAATTTAGACCCCCGACTTCGAGATGTAGTTAACGAAGAAATTGATAAACTGCTTCGTGACGACTTTATTCGGGATGCTAAATATCCGAAGTGGGTTTCCAATATCGTCGTCGTGCCCAAGAAAAATTGTAAAATACGGGTTTGTGTTGATTTCACCGAACCTAACAAATTTATACCCAGAGACAGTTTTCTGCTACCCTTAATTCCGTAACTTCTCGACTCAGTCGCAGGACACGAACTTCTTTCTATAATAGATGCCGTCTCAGGATACAACCAAGTTCCACTTGCTGAAGAAGATCAAGAAAAAACCACTTTCATTATCGAACGTGGACTCTACTGTTTTACAGTAATGCCTTTTGGATTAAAGAATGCTGGAGTTACTTACCAACGACTGGTCAACCAAATGTTCAAAAATCAGATCGATAAAATCGTGGAAGTCTATATCGATGATATGATCTACAAAAGCCTTAAAAAAAGATCATCTCCACAGCCTCTAAACTATCTTCGATATCCTTCGCCAATACTAGATGAAACTCAACCCAAAAAAATGTCAATTCGGCATCGCATCTGGAAAATTCATGGGACATCTAGTAAGCAAAAGATGAATCAAAATCGATCCAGCTCAAATTAAAGCACTCATGGTAATGCCCTCTCCTCAAACAAAAAAAGATATTCAAAAATTTGCAGGCAAGATAGCTGCTCTTCACAGATTCATCTCAAAGTCATATGATCGATGCAAACTTCTTTACCTTCTTCTTCGTAGCAACCTCACTCCTCTTCGTACAAACAACAAAAATAAGTTATTTGGACTCCTGACTGTGAAATGGCATTCCAAAATCTTAAATGATACTTGAGGCATCCTCCTATAATAAGTACTCCCATTGATGGCGAAGTGCTCGCCATGTACTTAGCCACAACTGAAGACTCCATCAGCTCTATCCTTATTCGAGACGATGCATGCATCGAGAAACCAATTTACTTTATTAGTAAAACTCTTATGCCTGCTGAAAAGCGATATACTACCACGGAGAAGCAATTGCTCGCCTTGGTTTACAGCTCTCAAAAACTATGTCCATACTTCCAAGCTCTCCCCATCGAAATCATTATAAAATACCCTCTCAAACTCGTACTCTCCAAAAAGGAAAAATCTCGATGAATTCAACAATGGTCAATTTTCCTTAGGGAATATGACATTTCTTTTGAACCTCAAATATCCATCAATGGACAAGCAATGGCCGACTTTTTGGAAAATTTTCCCGTTGAAGACCCTGATTGGGAAGAACTCGAAAAAATCTTCACCGACGACTCAATTGCAGAACCAGACGCATAACCCAAAAGTTTCGGTTGATAACTTTTTACGGACGGATAGGCAGGACCACAAGGTTTTGAAATTGGCTAGTCCTCATCACGCCTTAAAATCGTCGCATAAAGAAAGCTATCAAACTCAAATTCTATGCTACCAATAATGAGAGTATGAAGGTATCTTGCACGGTCTCGATCTTGCACTTACTCTTGGAGCTGAGGAATTTGCAGTCTATGTCAACTCCTTACTCGTCGCCAATCATTACAATAAAATTTTCAAGACAACAGGCAAAATGGTTGATTAGGCAGCCCTGGTCGAAGAAAAGATGAAAAAAATCAAACATGCCACCATTTCGTATTTACCTCGGCAAGAAAATCTCCATGCCGATGCCTTCGCTTACATTGCTGCCATGTTGGGAGACAGTGAAAAAAAATCTTTAGAAATCGAAATCCTCGAGCATTCTAGCCTCAATATTTTGTCCACACTCCACTTAACCGTTACTAAAGATGACGACCCTGAAGATTGGAGAAAACTATTTTATGCTTACCTCAACTCTAACGTCCCCTCAGTAACAAAGAAGAAGATCGATCCCTCTTAGCCAAGTGCCCTTGATTCACAGTCCGAAATGGTATATATTATATCGACTCACTTGAGGAGGGACCCATATCGGATGTATATCGTAGAAACAGGCTCAGATCAAGATCATAGAACTTCACGAAGGTATCTTTGGTGCACATGTTTTCGGAAGATCACTGGCTTAACGTGCATTTACACAAGGACTCTATTGGCCCAAGATGAGACAAGACTGTGAAGACTTTGTTCGAAAATGCTACAAATGCCAAATTCGCGCTCAGAACATCAAGAGCCCCGCCCTCGACTTACATGTTAGTAATGTTATTTGGCCATTTAAACGATTAGGAATCGATATCATTAGCCCTTTCCATCTAACTTCGGGAAATAGATGATTCGTCTTAGTTGCCACCAATTACTTCACCAAGTGGGTCGAAGCAGTTCCCATATACCATACTGATGAGAATAAGGACATCAAGTTCCTTTGGGAGCACATCATTACCCGGTTTGGTTGTCCGGAGATGATACGTTCTAATAATGGTAAACAGTTCATTAGTGCTAAAGTCCTTACTTTCCTTCATAAATACAAGATTTAGTTGACAACTTCCACATCATATTACCCTCAAGACAATGGACAAGCTGAAGCCATCAACAAAAGCATCAAATCTAGCTTACGTAAGTGCCTCGATGATAAGAAAGGTAGATGGGTCGAAAAACTCCTCAGTGTATTATGGGCTTACCGCACCACTCCTCGAGTCTAAACAGGATACACTCCATTCATAATGACTTTCGGTACTGAAGCAATCATACCTTCAGACTTCGATCTCCCTAGTATTCGACGCAAAATTTTAGATAAAGACAATGAGCTCGGCCTCCTTTGCAACCTCAATTGGATCGAGGAAACCACGGACAAGGCCATTACAAATTTGAGCCGTTACCATGATAAATTAAAAAAAAACATACAACAAGAAAGTTTGAGAACATAAATTTGGTATTGGAGACCTGGTCCTATGACGAATACAGGATCATACTCGACCAAAGAATTCTAGAAAATTATCAAAAAACAGGATCATACTCGACCCTACATTATATGCAACAAAACAGATAGCGGAACTTATTGGCTTATGATTGAAGATGAAGTTCAGCTTGAGTACCCATGGAACACTGCTCAGCTTAAACTCTTCTACAGATGATGCGCTGTTATCTTTTCTTCGAATCAAATAAACAATTTGTTATACATTATCTTCTTTACTACTTCGATTTGTCCACGATCTATACTTTTCAAAGTATCTATCTGAGAAACGATCTCTTTCTACTTTAATTTGTCCTCGATCTATACTTTTCAAGTATTTATCTAACAATCGATCTCTCTACTATTTCAAATTGTCCTCGATCTATACTTTTCAAGTATATATCTGACAATCGATCTCTTTCTACTTCGATTTGTCCTCGATCTATACTTTTCAAGTATCTATCTGGCAATCGATATCTTTCTACATCGATTTGTTCTCGATCTATATTTCTCAAGTATATATCTGATAAACGATCTCTTTACTACTTCATTTTCTCTCAATCAATACTTACCAAGTACGCCAGAGATAAAATAATTCCTTACTATCCTGATTTGTTTTAAGGTTCTTGTTTACACAAGTCTCCTAAAACCTATCTCGACTTCACACAACCACTATCCAATTACAGGATAGTTTACTTCGCGCTCTTTACTTGTCGACCAATCTCTAATGAGCTTTTGTTCTTCTCCACATCTAAATTCAATTACCTATCTCCGGATAAACATATGGCACTCCTTACTTACCATTTATTGACCATCTTACACATTTTGAGCACACAAGCAATCTTTACTTATCTGCTCGAATCTAATATCACTTTATCACATTAATACTTAAACTTATTTTCACAAGCAAAATAGTTATTTATCAAAACATTAAACAAACACCAACATCCTTCGTACACACAAAATTAAAATGTTTTCGGTCCCACTGACCATTTGTTACAAACTTTAATTAAACCAACATTCTCTAGTCAAGATTTAACATTTCAGACAGGGATTTTTCTTTATTTAAGGCACCTTCGGGCACCTGCACATCTGCTACTTCCCCAGGAATATGACCTTCACCCTCCATCATCATTTCATTGTCTACCACTTCAATTCCTCCATGAACATCTGACGTCATCATCTGAACTGTCATCACATGGCAGCCCACCAGCCTTCATAACTCCTTTGTAATATTTCTTTCTTTATTTAGACTCATCGAACTGCTCATTAAAATGCATCCTCACTTTATGGCATTTTTGTAGCTTTTCTTCATTTATCCGATCTTTCATCTCATCGAGCAATTTCTTCTGCTCCAGCTCCATTGATCTTCGAACATCGGCAACATCTTTCTCGAACTCATCATTTTGCACTGCCAAGGCTTCTTTCTTTTCTTTCTCTAGCACTTTTTTTACCTCAGCCAATGCAGCCTCCTTCGCCATGTTTGCTTCCAATTTATACCTATTCAGTGTCGTATTCTCCGCAGTCAATTCTTTCTTGATATTTTTGTACGCAACCAACCGGTTCGCCAAATCACCACTACCCCCCACATGACCCATTGCTTTACTCATCACCATCTTAATCTGCATGAAAGTCATATTATGAGTATTTGTTTGACTTACCAAACTTTTCATTCGAGCATAAGCTTTAAAATTTCTCACCTTCACCAAGTTACTTTGTGCCTCGCCTAAAAATGTATCCAAACTATCAATCCCCACCATGCACTCTGCCATATCTTTCTTTAGCACATCTGCCCTGATAGAAAAGGACTTCATAGTCTTCAACATCTCCGTATCAAACTCTTCCCCTAATTTCTTCTTCGCAGTCTCACCAGTCGTCTTCTTGGGAACCGCACTGCTCAAACTTTGTGGAGGTAACCCACTTACCACAACAGTGGGTTTGTCAGTACCTTCGACACCCTCAAAAGATGATTGTCGAGTAGTCCTCTTCGGGTTCAGCAACAGAGGTATTTTAATATTTACCTTCTTATTCCTATTGTTTTTGCCTAAAGACTCCCTCAACATCGCATCGATCTCTGTATATGTGTTGTACCCTGTCAACGAAGGGTTATTCAAGGGAAAACTTGTATTTGCAGCTCTTTTGTTCTTAGCCAACATTTTCCCCCAATAATTGATACTTCAGCACCTTTAGTTCTCGACCTTTTCAACCCTGCTTCTTAAAATATTTTACTTAACTAATCTTGATCCGTCACTAAGTTATTGATCCTGCCAAAGAATCCTTCTCTTATCTTATACAACTTCTCGTTTACTTCAGTTATCTTCCCAATCTCCTTCAATGTTGCAACACAGAGAAAAAACACATCTTTACACAACATACATCTAACCTAATCAAACTTAAACATTTAAGTTACCTAACCACAGACCAAGATGAAATGCTTTTCTTTTAAGCAGCTTCCCTAGGTCTTTTGGATCAAACTCATAATTTCTAGACACTAGTAAATGTTCTTCGGTATATCGACCTCCAGTTGACACCATATCGTAAAACATCGGCCTCTTCAAAACCTCGCCAAATAACGATACCCTTTTAACTTTGGGTTCGTTTTCATCTTGTAGTACACACAAATCATCTACAGTTATTGCCTCATCCCCTCTGGCTTTAAGTTTACCATTTATTGTACCATATACCCTAAACATGTCATATACATTCGGATTGAATTGACCTGGGGCTACATCGAAGAAATTTATTAACTTTTTCTGATCCATCCTAAGGGGCAGCTTTAGCCCTTTCTTTATCTGTTCTCGATGTACCAGAATACCATCTAAGGGTATGTCCTGGTCGATCATTTTGTATTGATACTTCTCTAGTCTTACATCCCCAGGAATACCATATTTCTTTTTAAATCTTAGTATTTCTCTGATCTCTAAACCCTTCCCATAACATGTTTTTTCGTCCTCTTCCACATCTTCTTCCCCATCCCCACTCCCTTCTCGATCACTCACCTGAGGCTCATGATCTACACCAGTCTCAATCACTTCTTCCTAAGATACTTCATGCACACTAGGCACTACCCTAAACTGTTCCCCACCCCCTGTGCCTGCACTGCTCGAACCTAACCTGTATCTCCCCCCCAATTGTTGCACACACGTTCTCATATCGATCATCAAAGGTACTACATCTTTGAGATTCGCAAATATATCTTTATCATCATTTAAAATGGGTTCGGCCATTATAAGAACCTGTAAATCAGATTCCATATTTTAACACAATTAGAATCTTTCATATGTGATACATACATATATATATATATATATATTCCTAAGTTCATATATTCATAAAGATCTCGTTGTTGAGATAATTCTCCCACAACTCATTCACTTTACTCTCTGCTACTATTATATACATTTATACTTATACAGTTCTCGATCTCATTCATAACAATTAATTCATCTAAGTATTTTTCATACAATGTCTGTTCAGTTCTCGACGTTTTGATATGTTTAAAAAGTATCCTCGATCACTTGTTCATTTCTATCTTTTTATTGAACTGCAGGAATATCAATAGCTTCTCGAAGATGCCTCAAGTTTTCCCGCCAATAACAGTTATTTACATTTTATGAATTCCATTTCTCCGGCACAAAATTCGGCGTTAACCGAAAAGTCCTAACTCTCTCTGCATATCTCCCAACCATCTCCTTCCACTGCGCTGTAATTATAGCGCCCATCCCCAATCCCTTTTACTTCCCCAATTCTCTCCTTTTGACAACAAAAAAATAACTCAGAATCACCGCCACCCAAAATTTCCAATATCAAATTCACAGACCTACGAACAGTTTTACTTTCTTCTCCATGGACGTATCTCATTCATTTCCAATTTATTGCACATTATCTATATATCTATAACCAATACATCAACTTACAAATACTTTGTAAGAATCACTAACCTTGTTTCCTTCCAGCTTCTGTATCCCTCACTTTTGCTCACTTTGCCCTTTCGATCAACATGCAAATCTCCTCCTTACCAATCGTATCTAACTACTTCAGCAACGAACAACATTAGTTATCTCCCTCAAATTTTTTTCAATTTGTAAATGATCTGAACAGTCGTCTACCTCTAACATATTTATAGACCCCACGTGACTGTTTGTCGTACCACTTGGCGACCGTCCAGTTCCTCGAATATCACGCCTCATACATTTTTTATCGACTTCTTTGACTCTAAATCTTCTCCCCATTAATAAACTTCTACATTCGTACTTCAATCCTTCAAATTCTCAAAGAATTTCTGTAGACACATTCATATCTATTAGTGCACGATCCACCTTTTCCAATAGCTGATTTATATTATTTTCCTTATATTTCATACCATCACCTAATGGAACACATCTCGCCATATTCATTTTGCATATAAGTTCTCCTATTTATATTGTCCTACCAATTCCTATACTTATGGGATTATACTCGACATCAGTTGCCTATCATTTTATTTAACAACCATCGTTTAAACACAACATTTATTTCCCAAAGTTTGACACATACATTTTATATTCGACAATTGAACATTCCTTCCAACATACTGAACTTTTTCCTTACATAACATTTACCAGTATAACGCGCCTACATCTCGAGCATTTGCTCTTCATAAACCCCTCGCTGCCGCTTCATCTTCCCTCTTCACCAACAACTTTGCTCGAGTCCATATGCTACCACAACGTCCTGAAGGACGCCAAAACTCAAGTTTCACACGAAACTTAAATTCCTCCTCAGCCTCCTTCGCCTCTGTCTCACTCATCCCTTCATAATCCGGTTCCTCAGGATCATTAAAATGCCATTCCATGCTTCGCAAACCAAAATACCTATTGAACAACACCCAATACATTGCTTGCACGCGTCGGAACACCCCATCACGGACTTGAGCTCTCGTCTTCACCATTTTAAGTGAATGTATCAATCTGTAAATAACAACATCTATTTATATACCTTCCAGTCATTACAAAACTCTTCTGCATTTATTATGCTTTGAAACTCTACACAGTCAGAGTCAATCAATCAACCTTAAAATCTGCCATTGTCCCCACACATTCAACTACCTTCAACTTTACACACATGCAATATTCAACAAAATTGTATCACAATTTTTTAATCATATTTAATATTCGATAACATACACAAAAACGAAAACAAAAAATAATTCAATAAACACATACTTATTTATTTCATAAACTTCTTTCTTACATTCGATATCTCTTTCATTCGATTACATTCTCAAATATCACATTCGACCTCTATCTCTTTCGAGTACATTTATTTATAAATACTCAATTTTTCTTCCACTACAAATTATCTGATGATATTAACATCCTTTGAAATGTTAATATTTTCGTTTTGATTTTTGCCAAAATCAGACATTAAAGCCTCTTTCTAGTCCTCGACGCTCAATGACCCTCAAGTCACTGAACTTCTAAAGAGATGCTTCAGCAGGAAAATGGTAACAAAAAATTGCAAGAATACCCACACGTTCGGCAAGATCTCTGGACGCCCATCCAAGCTTCATATCTTCATCACCAGTAATGACAATTACCCCTTCACCCCCCAACTGACTCCATACATTACCTTCACAACCGCATGATGTTACCACTATTTCTGACATGCACATCTCATCTCTTTTTGATCTTTGTTCCTACCTCAATACTCTGCTCTGATCACATAACAATTTCTCGTCTCTCGGTCTACGCCAAATTTTCTCAGAACGCTCACCATCTTCAACCCCAGACCCAATAATAATCCATACTTGGGGTGACCTCATTCTACTAAATTCCACCATCCATCTTCCATAAACCTCCTATTTATACCCAACATCCTTAAACTACATTCAATGAACAACAATAATTATGCCTCGAGACCAACTTGACCAGATACAGTTCACCTTGACCTTGGTAATGGCATATGCTGACCTCTGAGGATATTCGACAACCTCTTCAAATTCTAGTTTTCTTCTCGACACAACTACATGTACTTCTATCGAGAATGGGGCCATTATAGTATCATATTCCCCAGATTCGACAAGCATAAGCTTAAACACTGTAGTCAAAGATAGCTTAACGTTCTAGGAGATTCCGTGAGTCCTCGACTTATCAAAAGTAGCCGTTACAGCCCGGTCAAGAAGGAACTGTTAGAGATCTGCAAAGTTCACCAACTACCCCCAGAATAGGAGACTCTTTCTTTCTTTTTGTAAACTGCCTATATATACTATAAATACCGGCAGAGAATAGGTTCTAAGGGATCGCAAATTTGATATTTATTTATCCTAAACACTAGTAATACTCTAAAAATTTGTAATAACTAGCATTTACTAGATTTTACATCAAATTCTCCTCGAGGTCGTGGTTTTTCTCAGTTTCTGTTGAGTTTTCCACTTAAAATCTTGGTTGTTAGCTCTTTATTACATAATCCGCCACTACAGCTACTTACCAAAGACTTGTGACTAAAATGTTTAAAGATCATCTCGGCATAATTATGGAAGTCTACATCGATGATATGATCTGCAAAAGCTTGAAACGAGAAGATTACTCCGGCAACCTCCAAACCATTTTTGATATCCTTCGCAAGTACCAGATGAAACTCAGTCTATAAAAATGTCAATTAAGAGTCGCATCTGGTAAATTCCAGGGGCATCTGGTCAGCAAAAGATGGATAGAAATTGATCTCCCACAAATTAAAGCACTCATGGCAATGCCATCCCCTCGAACAGAAAAAGATGTTCAAAAATTCGCAAGTAAAATTACTGCTCTTCATAGATTCATCTTCAAGTCATCTGATCGATGCAAACTCTTTTACCTCTTTCTTTATGGCAACCCCACACCTCTTTCGAACAAACAATAAAAGGAAGTCATTTTGACACCTGACTATGAGATGGCTTTCCAAGATCTTAAATGATACTTGGGGAGTCCTCTTATAATGAGTACTCCAATTGATGTCGAATCTCTTATAATGTACTTATCCATAACTGAAGATTCAATCAGTTCTGTCCTTATTCGAGAAGATGGCGGAGTGGAAAAACTAATCTATTTCATTGGCAAGATACTTATGCCTACTGAAAAAAGGTACACGACAACTGAAAAATAACTACTCGCTCTGGTCTACAGTTCTCAAAAACTTCATCCCTACTTTCAAGCTCATCCCATCAAAGTTATCACCAAATACCCCATCAAAATAGTACTTTCCAAAAAAGAAAAATCTCGAAGAATCCAACAATGGTCTATTTCATTGGAAAATACAACATTTCCTTCGAACCCCAAATATCAATCAAGGGTCAAGCAGTGGCCGACTTTTTGGCAGACTTTCTCGTCGAAGACCCCGATTGGGAAAACTCGAAGAAATCTTTACAAATGACTCAATAGCAGAACCAGACGTATGGTCCAAAAGATCTGGTTAACGACATTTTACAGACGTATCAGCAGGACCACAAGGATCGGGGATTGACATCATCTTCGTTACGCCTTCCAATCATCGAATCAAAAAAGCTATCAAGGTAAACTTTTATGCCACTAACAATGTGACCAAATATGAAGGAATCTTACATGGTCTCGATCTCGCACTTACTCTTGGAGCAGAAGAATTAGCAGTCTACGTCGACTATTTGCTCGTGGAAAATTATTAGAACAAAACTTTCAAAACAACCAAAAAAATTGTAGATTATGCAGCTCTGGTAAAAAAAAGATGCAGAGATTCAAGCATGCGATAATTTTTTACTTGCCTGGACAAGAAAATCGACATGCCGATGCTTTAGCTTAAATCGCTGCAATGTTGGGAGACTGTGAAAAAAGATCTTTAGAAATTGAAATCATCGATCATTCCAGCCTCGATATACTATCAGTACTCTAGATCACCATTGCTGAAGACGGCGGTCCTGAAGACTGGAGTAGACCATTCTATGCATGTCTCAACTCTATCATCCTCCCTAGTAACAAAGAAGAAGCCAGATCACTTATGGTCAAATGTTCCAGATTCACTGTCCAAGGTCACATCTTATATTGAATCGCAGGAGGGGGACTACTTATCGAATGCATTTCTCAAAAATAAGCTCAAATTAAAATCCCAAAACTTCACGAAGGTATTTGTGGAGTACATGTTTCAAGAAGATTGTTTGCCCAACACACTTTTACACAAGGGTTATATTGACCCAAGATGAGACAGGACAACGAAGACTTTATTCGAAAATGCTATAAATGACATATTCATGCCCAAGACATCAAAAGCCCAGCCTTAGACTTGCATATCAGCAATATTCTCTGGCTAATCAAACGATGGGGAATCGACATCATTGGACCTTTTCATCCCGTATCGAAAAACTGAAGGTTCATCCTGGTTGCCATTGATTACTTCACAAAATGGGTTGAAGCAGTTCCTCTCTGCCATACTAATGAAAATGAAGTTATCAAGTTCCTTTGGGAACATATCATCACCAGGTTTGGTTGTCCGCAAATGATGCGCTTCGATCGTGGCAAACAGCTCATCAACACCAAAGTACTTGCTTTCATCTATAAATACAACATCCAGCTCACAACATCCACATCATATTATCCTCAAGGCAATAGACAAGCTGAAGCCATTAACAAAAGCATCAAATCAGGATTATGCAAGCATCTTGACGATAAGAAAGGGCGACGGGTGGATAAATTGCTCAGTGTTCTCTGGGCCTACCGCACCATACCTCGAGTCTTAACAGGCTATGCTCCATTCATGGTGGCTTTTGGCACTGAAGCAGTCATACTCTTAGACCTCGATCTACCCAGTACTCGACAAAACATTCCAGACGAAGAGAATGAGCTTGGTCTCCTTTGCAACCTTAATTGGATAGAGGAAACCAGAGACAGGGCCATTACGAATTCGGGACGATACCATGATACCTTGAAAAGGCATACAACAAGAAAGTTCAGGAACAAAAATTTAGTATTGGAGACCTTGTCTTACGACGGATCCAAGATAGTACTCAGCCTAAAAATTCCAAAAAATTATCAAAAAACTGGGAAGGGCCATACATTATCAGCAATAAAATAGATAGTGAGACTTATTGGTTGATGACTGAAGATGAAATATAGTTTGAATATCCATGGATCATGGCTCGACTAAAACTGTTTTACTGATGAGACATTGTAACTGTTTTGATCGATTCAAATAAACATCTTTTGTTATCAATTTGATTATTACTATTTGATTTGGTCTCGATCTATACTTGTCAAGTATCCATCAGATAGGCAATATATTTACTATTTGATTTGATCTCGATCTATACTTGTCAAGTATACATTAAACAAACAATATCTTTACTATTTGATTTAATCTCGGTCTATACTTGTCAAGTATATGTCAGACAAACAATATCTTTACTATTTGATTTGACATCGATATATACTTGTCAAGTATCCATCAGACAAATAATATCTTTGTAGTGACCCAGATTTTTTATTATTTATTATTATAATTCATTATTATCATTATGCATTTCATTACCATACATCATGCATCCTCATATTATTTCTTTTATCAGGTCTTGTGTTTTGGTGGTTGTTAGGTGGAGAAGGTTGTGTTGTGGTTTTGGGAGCCCAAGGTTGGCTTGGTGGAGCTCGTGGTCGGCTCGGTGGTCCGGTGGGCGTGTTTGTTGTTGTGGTTGCTGTGTTTTTGCGGTGCCCGTGGTTGGTTTAGTGGAAGGGGCGCATTGTTGTTGTTGTTGTTGGTTATTGTGTGTTGTATGATTCGGGAGGGGGGGGGGGGGGACCTGTGTTAAGATTCTTGAGCTTTTCTCAGTTTTTGCTCGAGGGAATCTTTTTGATTTTATGAGATTTTATCAGTTTTGGCTAGTTGTATTCGAACAAACTTGTTTATGTTCGAATATGTTTCTTTCTGCTCAGCTGTATTTAAACAGACTTGTTTCTGTTCGAATATATTTCTATCTGCTTTGTTTTATTCGAATAGACATGTTCCTGCTCGAATAAGTTCCTATCTGCTTTGTTTTATTCGAACAGACTTGTTCCTGGTCGAATAGAGTTCTATCTTCTTAATTTTATTCGAACAACACCTTTCTTGTTCGAATATATTTCTTTCTGGCTTGCTCTGTTCGAACAAGCCATTTCCTGTTCGAATAGACTTCTACTTGTCTCATTTTGTTCGAATAGAAATATGTTATATTCGAACCTAGGCGTATTTTGGCGACCAGATTGGGTTTTTCTTATAATCTCATCTGTTGATCTTCCTCGAGATGTGGGTTATTTATCTAGGGTTTTATTACCCATTTTTATTTCATTTCATTCTCTCTCTCTCACTTGCACTCACTCTCACTCTCTCTCCCAAATTGGAATCTATTGCTCCTCTCTTGCTCCTTTGCGAGTTGTGATTTGATTATTGGGATTGATCTTTGCCACTCCTTTGGTGAGTAATTTTCCCCTATTTCAGTTTTGGTAGAATCCTTTGTATTTTAAGGTTTGTGATTGTGGGTTGATTTTAGGGTTTCGTTGTGCTTGTGGTGTTGTGCTTTTCCAGGTGTTGGTGTTGGGTTGTGTTTATTACAGGTGTTGGGTTGGTTGTGTTAGCCGTGGTGTTGAGGCCGGGTTATCCGTTGCTTATTGAATTGCAGTTTGTCTTTGGTTTTGAGGTTGGATTATCCTTTATCAGACGAGTTTCCCTTCTTTGCTAAATTCCTTTACTAGTTTAATCTGTGTTGATTATGAATGTTACTATGGACACAGAGAGGCGTTATGTGATTTGGTTATAGTCTACGCTTCGTATTTTCCTTTATGTAGTTCTTTAGTTCCTTGTTAGCTTTTTTGTATCTTAGTCTTCTGGTTTGTCTTGGACTTTGAGGGTTTGTTAGGAATTGTTTCTCTATGTTCTCGTGGCTTTGTCCTTGAGCACTATCGTGATTCGGTAGCGATACGTGAACGTTGGGTTCCGTTATCGAGTGTGGTTTATCTTGATCGTTTAGCCGTTTGTGGTAAACTGGCAGTTATCCTTAGTAGATGTTTGTGGGCATTGAGCATCTGTTGGTTTGTTTTGGACTGTGATCCCTTCCATCATCTAGGAAGTGGTGCATCAGTGTGGCGTTCTCGTGGCTTTGCCCTTGGGCGTCAGGGGGTTTCTGCTATGTTTGTACTGTCACCAGTGATGTTAGGACCTAATGGGTTTCCTGTCCATCTACTGTGGAGACTTAAGTACCTCGTAGTTAAAGAGTGGGTTGCAACTCTTCTCTTGGGGTTTGTCGGCTTCTTATTGGTTTATGTTTCGCATGTTGAGTTGTGTTTCTCTTTTGTCTTTTAGGAAGTTGTGCATTTGTGTGGTCCTCGTGGCTTTGTCTTTGATTTTTGTTTCAGTCTTTTAGAGACTGATGTTGTTTGGGTGTTGCGAATGGTTAATTAGTCATTGTTCATCTGTGGTTTGATGTTGTGACGGTTTAGTTGCAATTTCATATATGATTAGATGGTATGACTGAGTCGTTGTACATCTGGGTTAGGATTATTTACCATCCTCTTTGGCAGGTGGTTATCCCATGTGTGCAGTGTTAGGATTGTTTGCCATCCTCTTTGGCAGGTGGTTATCCTATGTGTGTGTTGGCCTTATTGCGGCTGTTGAGTTAGGATTGTTTACCATTCTCGTGGCAGACTTGGTTATCCTATGTGTGTGTGTGTGTGTGTGTTGGTGGCCGTATTGATAGCTGTTGTGTTTTGATCCTTGGGATTTGTTTGCATCTGTAGTTTTTGTGCTATTTTACCTTAACGGGATTAGATACATAACAAAGCTCTACATCGGCTAACCCTCGATAGGACCTAGGATTCCTACATCGGGTTAAAATAGTAGGTGAAGTTCTGGTTGGACACTATCATATCTAGTACCCATCCGAGAGTGTGGGATGGTATGAGATAGTTTCCTCAGGTACCAGTCTTATCCTCCGTGAAGTTGAAATGCCTTGGAGTAAGTTAACACTGTTCGAATACTGGCTCCGTGTGTTAAAATCCTTCAGTGTGGTCGAGCTGGTAACCCAATCATACCCATTGTATCTAATTGAGATCTCTTTAAGGTTATCTTGTGTTAGCGGTTGATTAACTTATATATATTTTTGATTGTGGTCTAGTTCGGTAGTTTTAAACATCATATCACGTTTTTAAACATCAAATCATTCAACATTAAGACTATAGCAGATCATATCATATCATCCAGCATTTGGGATAATTATAGGATTATCCTAATTCATCATATCATCTAGCATTTGGGATAATTATGGGAGTATCCTAGTTCATCATATCATATCATATCATTAGCATATCATCATCTCATCTCATCTAAATCATAATTCCTCTTCTCAATCCTTCTCTTATATATATTTATGTACCTTTAATATTCCTTATCTCACGCACCTCTCCTCTTTCTCTGCACTAGTTTTATTAGTAGGTTATTTAACATTGTTGGGTTATTTAGTAAGCCGTGGTTTTGCTCATTCTCATATTTCCCCCTTTAAGAGGCAAAGTAGCTGCTGGTTTTGCTCAGGATTTCAGTTGAGTTGGAGCCTGGTTGGCTGTTGCAGATCTTTCCTATATAATTACTCTTGTATGAGATTTTAGCTTTTGACGCTGTATATATTATTCGATATATTGTATTGATATTTCAGTTTGATATGTATATATCTTTTGCTTCCGCTTTATTGTTTTTACTCTGATGATATTCCTATAGTGAATGACTGAGCTATTTCCTATTAGCATGGTTATTTGTGGGGGTGAATCTTT
Organism: Kingdonia uniflora; assembly: GCA_014058105.1. Lineage (NCBI taxonomy): Eukaryota > Viridiplantae > Streptophyta > Magnoliopsida > Ranunculales > Circaeasteraceae > Kingdonia > Kingdonia uniflora. Next base: position 403,795 of record JACGCM010000857.1, read on the forward strand.
GGATTCCCCGATCTGCACACCCCAGATGACAATGTTTTAGGTATTCTCTAATATTTAGATTTTTGGGCGTGACGATCTTTACTATTTAATTTGATCTCGATCTATACTTATCAAGTATCCATCAGACAAACAATATCTTTACTATTTTATTTGATCTCGAACTATACTTATCAAGTATCTATCAGACAAACAATATCCTTACTATTTGATTTGATCTCGATCTATACTTGTCAAGTATACATCAGACAAACAATATCCTTACTATTTTCTTTGATCTCGACCAATACTTAATAAATATGCATCGGACAAACAAAATCCTTACTATCTTGATTTGTTTTTGGTCACTACTTAACAAGTATACCTAAAAGACTATCATTCCAATTTTACGCGAATAATATCTAATTACAGGATATTCTACTTCGCGCTCTTTACTTATCGAACAACCTCTAAGAGAGCTCTTGTTCTTCTCAATTCTAAATCCAGATACCCATCTAAGGATATACATCTGGTACTCATTCTCATTACTTGCCATTTCATGGCCATTTTTCACATATCAATGAAAATCATTTTATCAAATCTGCTACTTATAACTATTTACAAAACAGTGCACATATTTATTTCACAAATAAAAACGTTTTTCAGCGACACCAAATTGTTTCACCACAATACTACGAAGTACATTGTTTTGGTCCCACTGACCATTTTTACATCATTTCTTAAATAAACACAGTCTACACGAGGTTTAACATTTCAGAGGGGGATTTTTCTTCATTCAAATTCAGGGCACCTTCAGAAACCTGCACATCTGCTACCTCATCAGGATGAGCACCCTCAAAATCCACCATCATATAATCTTTGATGACTTTGATTGCTCTGCATACATCAGGAGTCAGGGGTACATCGTCGTCTGAGCTATCATCAAACACAGCACCACAAGCTTTTGCAAGTCCCTTGTAGAATTTTCTCATCTCATCCAAATTGTCATATTCTCGAAAATGTGTCCTCACTTCCATACAATTTGCCAATTTCTCCTCATTAATCTTTGCCCTCACCTCATTGAGCAGCTTGCCCTGCTCTTGCTCCATAGCTTTACGAGCATCGACAACTTGATCCCTTACATCTTTTTCATAGATGGCTTTCTGCAATACCAAAGCCTCATTTTTCTCTTTTTCTGCCAATTTTTTTGCTTCACCCAGTGCAACTTCCCTCGCCTTCTTGACATCGATCTTATACCTATTTAAAGTTGCATTCAATTCTTCCTTCTCCGCGATCAAATCTTTTTCTATATTTTTGTAGGCAATAATCTGGTTTGCTAGTTCTCCACTGCCCACAACGTGACCCATAGCCTCAGCTACCAACTTCTTAATCTGCATCAAAGTCATATAATGAATATTCGAGTGACCTACCAATTTTTTCATTCGTAGAAAAACATTTAAATTTCTCAACTTCATCAAATTCATCTAACCCTCGCTGAAAAATGTATTCAAACTATCAATCCCCACCATGCAATCCTCCAGCTCCGTCTTCAGTTCCTCCGTCCCAGACGTATATGCATCCATAGTCTTTTGGAGTTTTGTCTCAAGCTCTTCGACATATTTTTTCTTTGACGCCTCGCCACTGGCCTTCTTCGGGACTACACTCCCAGAACCCCGTGGGGAACGCATATCCACAGCAACTACTGAACTTACAATACTAGCCACCTCCTCCGTTGTCAATTGTTGAGTTTTCCTCTTAAGAGGAAGCAATGGAGGAACATCAGAACTCGCCACCCTCTTCTTTTTATTCCTTCCCAGAGACTCTCCCAGCATAACATCGATCTCTGTATTAGTGTTGTACCCAACCAGGGAATGATTTTCAAATGGTAAGCTAGCATCTGCAGCACTCTTATTCCACGCTAACATTTTCCCGTCGATAACAGGCACTTCTGAACCTTTTACCCTCGACCTCCTTAAACCAGCCTCTTGGAATAGAGTGTTCACAAGATCTTGATCGATAACCAGGTTATCGATCCTACCAAAGAAATCTTTCCTCACCTTATACAACTCTTCCTTTACTTTTGACTTCTTGTCTACTTCTTTCATCGCTGCAAACAACCTATACAAGTTATAAACATTTACATCTCATTCACACAATTCGAACATCGGGAATTTCAATTACCTAACCGCACACCTAAGTGAAAAGTTTTTCTCTTTAAGGGTTCCCCGGGTTCTTTTTTATCGAACTCATAATTTCTAGAGACAAGTAAACGTTCATTGGTGTACGCCCCCAGTTGACACCATATCATAAAATAATGGTCTTTTCTGGAACCTTGCCAAGTACTGGTATCCTAGCTTCTACAGGTTCATCTTGAGTATGTAGTACACACATAAATCATCAACAGTTATTAACTCCTCCCCCCTGGTCTTAAGTCGACCATATATTGCCCCACAAACCCTGAACAAATTATATACATTCGGATTAAACTGCCCAAGTGCCACATCAAAGAAGTTCATTAATTTCTTTTGGTTCACTCTGATGGGGAGCTTCAATCCCTTCTTTATTTATTCACGATGCACCAGAATACCATTCAGAGGTATTTCTTGGTCGATCATTTCATACTGGTACTCCTCTAACCTTATATCCCCAGGAATACCATACTTCTTCTTGAAGCCTAATATATCTTTGGTCTCTAGACCCCCTCCATAACATGCCTCCTCACCTTCCTCCACATCATCTTCCCCATCCCCACTACCATCTCAATCACTTGCTTGCGGCTCGTGAACTACATCCATTTCCGTATCATCCTCCTCAACCTGTTCGATAACACTAGGTGCCACCCTAAACTGCTCTACGCTACCTAAATCTGTGCTACTCGACCCTACCCTATACCTTCCTCCCAATTTTTGTACACAAGTCCTCACATCAATCATCAGAGGCATTACATCTTCCAGACTCTCGTATATCTCTTTTTTATCATTTTGAATTGGTTTAGCCATTTTAAATTGAACCTGTACAACAGATTCCATAATTTTTACACAGTTAGAATCTATCATATGTGATACATATATATGTTCATAAGTTCATATATTCATAAAGATATTGTTGTTGAGATTATTCTTTAACACATCATTTACTTTACTATTTGCTACTATCATTTAATATTTATTCTTATTATAACAATTTTCGATATAGTTCATATCATTTAATTCATATTCCTATCTTTTATTAAAGTGGCACATCTGCCCAGTTCGTGATGTCTTTCTATTTTTCATGCATAACATCGATAAACTTGTTAATCTGGTTTACTTTTTGCTGAATTATAGGAAACTTAACAACTTCTCGAACACACTTCACCTGTTTCCCACCAAAATACCATCATTCAAAAAATTAATAATTCCCCTTCTCCGATATAAAATCCGGCCAAATCCCAATAATAATAACATCTCCGACAATCTCGCAGTATCAAAAAGACATTTCCACTCATCTCTACAATCGCGCCGTAACCCCAGCGCCTCCGACCAATCACCCTCTCAACTTATCTCTACCCATTTCTCACACCACCCACACCAGAAACCATCCATAAAACCCCCTACGACTCCTTTTCTTTCACCTTTATACCCAACGAATCACACCCTAAACAGAATTTCCTCCAAACTACTCTATTAAACCCTAACATTGTTATCTTACAAATCATTCACTTTCAATTCAATTCAGCATACAAAAACATTCATTTTACTTAATTTTATTTGTCTATAACTTAATTAATCAAAACAATAAACAATCAAAGCAGGAATCACTAACCTTGTTTACGCACTACTTCTGTATCCATCTCTATTGCTCGCTTGGCTCTTTCAATCAGAATGTTAATCTCCTCCTTCACAATCGTAGACAACCAATCTAACGACGAGCAATAACAATTCGCACTAAAGAATTTTTTTTCTGTATTTGCAAAGTGTAAACAGTCGTCCACTTTAGAGGTATTTATAGACCCCACGTGACTGCTCATCGTACCACTTCACGATCGTTTGAACGTAACGCCTTCTACTTCTCTTCTCAGCCTCTTCGATACTTCGTCTTCTCAGAGCCAACAAACGCTTACACTCCCACTCTAATCCTTACATATCTCAAAAAACTTATTTGGCTACATTCACGTGCAACAAAGCATAACCTATATTGTTACAAAGATAATTAACATCATTTTCCTTATATTTCATACTCACACCTAAAGGAATACATCTGGCCATAATCATTATTCTTGATAGTTCCCCCACTTCTACTTTGCCTACAAATTCCTATATCTTTGGGTCCACATTCGACAGCATCTACAATATCATTATATTCGACATTCTGCCATAAACTTGTTTAAAGCTTTTTTCCATTACCAAATTTCAACAAGTACATTATCCATTCGGCAAATAAACAACAAATTACTTCCATCGACAAAATATCCTACACAACTATTTTCATTTCATTCTATTGACCATAAGAAATTCTTACAAAGACCTGCCCCTATTAAACATTACAACTTCATAAACCCCTAGTTGCAGCTTCATCTTCTCTCTTCACCAACAACTTTGCTCGAGTCCACATACCACCACATCGTTCAGAAGGACGCAAAAACTCTAATTTGACACGAAACTCAAAGTCCTCCTCAGCCTCCTTTGCTTCAACCTCGCTCATCCCTTCGTAATCAGGCTCATCCGGATCTTCTATATATATATCACAGTTTTGAGATTCAAAATATCGAGTGTACAACACCTAGTGCATCGCTTGAACACGTCTGAATACACCATCTCGGGCCTGAGCTCTCGTCTTCACCATCTTGCATGAATGACTCACATATGTAGTAATAAGACTTATTTATACCCCTTCCAGTCATGGTTCAACTCACCTATATTTACTATGCCTTGGAACTCTACAATTTCAAAGTACAATCAATCAACCTTGAAATCCATTTTGGGACCCACTCAGTCAATTACATTTGAGATGTTATGCCATCCCATCAATATTTTAAATGCATGCACGGTCGACATTTTACCTTCGATTATTTCAAACTACAATTGATAATCAAAATACACATGAATAGCATATCGAAGATATTAACTTTATTTATTATTATGAATAAGTTATAATTCATATTCGACAACTTCCTCCTTCAATTTTGTTACACATAACATCTGGGACTACATCATTCGATTACATTACATCAAACTACATCTATTTTTACATTCGACTTACAGGACTGATTAGTCTCTATTTTCTTTTCACTAGAATCGAGCATTAAAGCCTCTTTCCAGTACTAAGAACCTTAATGAATCTCAAGTCACTGAACTTCTAAAGGCTACTTCCCCAGATGAAGGCAACAAAAAATTGCAAGAAGCCTTCCACGTTCGGCAAGATCCCAGGAATCTGAGCTTCCAATCTTCATTATCAACACAAACAGTTACCCTCTCTTCCCCAAACTGACATACTCCATTACCTTCAACACCGCATGATGACATAATTGCTTCTAATAGATACTCCTCTTCTCTCTCTTGACCTCTCTCCCAACCCAACTCCAATACACGATCACATGAGGAATTCTTACCGATAAGTTTTTGCCAGATTTTTCCCTTAGGTTGTTCACCGTCTTCCACTTCAGATAACGCATTAGACCCCACTTAAAGGCGACATCCTTCTAAAAATACCATCATTCCACCCTCAATGGCCACCTATTTATGCCTAATGTAACTCTGCTAGATTTACTGTGCCTCATTAATTACACCTCGGGAATGACTTGACCACATACAGTTCCTTTGACCTCAAAAATAATGCAGATGACTCATCTTCTCATTCAGCAACCTCTTCAGCTTCCAACTTCTTCTCGGCACAACCACAAGTGTTTTTTTTCAGGAATGGGGCGATTATAGTAGCATATTCCCCAGATTCAACAAGAGTAAGCCAGTAAAGTGTAGTCGAAGATAGCCGCACCTGATCGAATGACATCATTCTAGAAGTTACTATAAGTCTTCGACTTACCAAAAGTAGTCGTTGAAGCCTGATCAAGAAAGAACTGTTAGAGATCTGTAAAGTTCGCCCACTCCCCCGGAATAGGAGATTATTTCTTTTTTTTTGTAAAATTGCCTGTATGACTATAAATACATGCAGAAAATAGATTCTACAGGACCGCAATCACTTACTATTCTTACTTCTAAAACCCAACATCACTCCAAAATACGTAATAACTAGCATCTTACTGGATTTTACATAAAAATCTTCCTCGATGTAGTGGTTTTTCTCAGCCTTTACTGAGTTTTCCACGTAAAATCTGGTTCTATCTAGCTTTATTACATTCTCTTTACGAATAAGTATTGGCGAAGATTCTCCTTCTGGAAAACACGCCACTACAAAGTGATACAAAATTAGGAATGAAATTATTATTTTGCATAGTGAAAACTTTTGGGCTCATAGAAAAGAGAGTCAATACATGTGCGATTGAATGCAAAATTGCAAGTTTACAAATTCTTTGTTCCGTGTTATTGAAGGTTTTTCTTGTATGAATTCTACTACCCACAACAAAACTTATCCAAAATAATTTAAATCGTTATCTCCCATCAGCCCCTCAGATGTGTTCCATTGACAAAAAAAATATTGTAAGAAATTTAAACAACTTTAAAAAATCAAATATTATCTTTACTACTAATGTAAAAGAAAAAAGAATAAGTAGGGAATGGGAATGGGAATGAATTTGACTGAGAGAGAGTACAATTTAATATGTTGATTGTGAAGAGTAGTGAAAAGGTTGCACAGAAAGAAGAAAGACAGTTTTCAAAGAGAGAGAGAGAGAGAGAGAGACAGAGTAACAGAGAGTAAATAGTGGTTTAAGGAGAGGGTAGAGAGGAAAAAGAGAGTTTGAGAGAGAAAATAGTGGTTGAGCATTTTAAATACACCCAAAACTCTAAAAGCTCACCCATCCCATTATTTTTTAGAGAAATTTTAAATACACCCTATTCTTTAATTACCTCACCCCAATTTAAGCTCGTCACACTTTTATTTGTCTAGGTTAACGAGCTCACCCCATCTCTTTTAGAAATACAAAATTAAGTTAGAATAAATAAATAAATATGTAGCCAACCTCACTCTCTTTTAGCATTTCTCTTCATTTATAGGGTTTTTTAGTCTTCATTTCTAAAGGCTTTAAGTTTTCAAGAAAGACTCTCATGATTGTACTCTTAATTACTCTTAATTAAACTTTGATTGTATTGTTTAGTTAGATATAGAGATGATGAAACTAATCAAAATTATATAACTTTTAATTTTTAATTTTTTTTTTGTTCTTCCTTGTCACTAAGCTAGAGTAGTAGAATTTGTTGGGCTTAAGAGAAATTAAGCCATGCAATAGGAATTAGGGAAGGGGTGAACATTTAGATTGAAAAACATTTCTATTTCTATTTTGAGGGCATGTTTGTCATTAACAATTAAGGTATAATTAACTTTAAAAAAATTAGGGGGAAGGGGTGAGCTTTTAGAGTTTAGGGTGTATTTAAAATTTCTCTTATTTTTAAGTACATTACACCTCTAAATAGTTTAAGACAAGTATGTCACAAAATAAAAACATAACTATTTTTTAATCTAAAATCTCATCCCTCTTTCGTTAAGTTCCTATGGCCTTAATTTCTCTTAAACGGTAAAACCCAACGAGTTTCTCTACACTAGCTTAGTGATGAAAGAATAAAAAGAATACATATTTTTAATTTTATATAAATTTGATTAGTCTCTATATTTAATTAAACAAAACAAGCAAGCGTTGAGGGTGGGGTTCTTACTTGAAGTCTTACAAATCCCAGAAAGGAAAAGAATACTAAAAGAGCAAGAGTGTGGCTTGGTTTTTACTATCTTAACCCCTCCTGTGATAGCCTATTTTCGTATTGCACGAAGATAGCATTTTACACCTTCAAAATCTAGTATGTTTAGTTATGAACAATAAACAAACAATACTAGATTTAGCGTGGAAAACCCTTGAATGGGTTAAAAACTACGACCTCTCCTGAAGATTTTAGAAAGAGAGAGAGGTATATTTAGACTATTAGCTATTACAAAGAGAGAGAAAGAGAGAGAGAGATCTAGAAAAGATCTCTCAGAGGTTCTCAGAGCAGCCTCTCTAATTCGTAGCTATCTAGTCTTATTTATAGGTCATAAAATATGACCGTTGGTTACATTGATGATGGATGCTACAATATCGGGTTTTGATAAGTCTTTATTGTAGTATTTTGTAACGTCTTGATACTTGTTGATCTGTAACGGATCTATTAACATTCTTTAGCTGTAGCTTCAGACCGCTGGATAAATATGATCTCTTGTGATGCTCGTGTGCATACGACCTGTTGATAAGTGGAGGAGTATATTTTGTAGCACGAAGTCACAGGATGCTTTGATATCTCTGAACTGTTGAAGAAGATATGATCTCTAATAGTGTCTGCGTGTATTCGAACTGTTGATAGATATCTTAGAATTTTCTGTAGTGCAATGTTATTGGATGTTATGTCATCCCCGAGCTATAGATGAGGAAGTCTGTATTATGAACTCCTTGCTTTTAGTCCTTGATTGGTTATCAGTATGTTTACTCGAGCTATGTGAGTTCAAATATCGGACTCAGTACGAGGATTAGAAATAAGCCCTCACAACTGCCCCCTTTTAGCCAATAGCAGGAGAAACATGTGTTACGAGTGGTGTTGGTTGCGAAGTCCAGTCATCTGAATTGAATGTTGTAATGAAGGCTTCCATTTTATCTTGGAAGAATATTAGTTTCGACTTTTGGGTCTCCCAAAAATTTCTCTTGAGACGTGCATTTGTGATGAATACCTTATTAGAAGTTGTGGAGTTCATTAAATGCTGCTAGTATAAAACATGGTGAATAGTTGATATCACTGTTCACCCTGGTTAACGTTGTCAGTCATTCAGGTTGTGTTGAGTAGTAGTGATGCTGACAACTCAACGCCAAGCATATAAAGCTAGAGTTCAGACAAAAATGGCAAGTCTAGAAACTCGTTATTTTGACACCCAAAGTCTTTCTCTGCCGACTTCAATCCCTATTCCTCCAACTTTCCATGGGATGTCGTGGGAAGAAGTAGAGGAAGCAGAGGATGATTTTCATCAACAATGGTGATTTTATTATGTGGTTTTGTTTGCTGCTCACCGTCGGTCCTGTCTGCGGAAGCTTGTAAAAGATGCAGTGGCGGCGGATGACAAGAAGGCGGAGAAGTCGTCTGAGAAGTACTGTCGATACCCTACAAAAGATTAGGTATTGTAATGGTGGAGGAGGTCCTTCGTTGGCAGCGGAGGTGGGGGTTATAAAAGAGGAAGTGGTGGGGTTAATTTTGTCCTCTACTTTACTCTAATTCCCATCCTTGGGCTTTGAGTTTTTCAGCTGGGCCCGCCATTATTTCTTCTCAAGTGCTGCACTGTCATCTGCAACGTAGGCTATTCTTTGTAAAAAACAAAATTGTCTGTAGAACTTGTAATCTTTATTTTCGAACTGGTTGAAGTGTTCGTTCTTGTAACTTGTTTTTCTTGAATAATAAGTTCGAACTTTATTATCTTGCCTTGCAAATTCTTGAAGTTGTTTTTAGAACTGTTGTAAGATACCATTGAACATTTATCGAACTAGTCACTGATGGTATAGGTCGAAAATATGTAGATCGTATTGTTGATGAGTTGAATTAAATACATCCGAATTGTGTAGGTCGCTCTTATATGTTTGTGGCCTTGCTGAGATATAATGTTGTTATGTCTATGAAGATGACAAGGTCATAATTTCCTTCGTACCATAAGTGCTTGGTGTTAGAGCCATGCCGTTATCAACTTGAATACTTGTTATCATCGGTGGAACTTGGTCGGAGCCTTTGAAAATTGCGCTGGATAAACTTGCTAAAGAGGATCTGAGAGCTGCTGATATTGAAATCATTTCGCGTGGTGAAGAGAATTATCCGTTCGTCATGATATGTAAGGTCGGATGATTGATCATAATAAATTAATTTGCTTGTGTTGAGATCATCTCGTCATTGCTTTCTGTATTTATGATAATTTTTGACTGAAATAGAACTGAAGCCGGATTTGTTGCTAATTTTCTACTTCTGTCAAACCAAAATTGAGGTAAGTGACAGCTGTAATAGCTGTACTTCAGTTTTTGAACTGGAACCATGCTATAAAAAAGTGTAGCAGGATCATGCAGCCGTAGAAGCTTGTTGTTGTAAGTCATCGTGCTGTAAGATCTGTATAAATCTTCTTGGACAGTAAGTCCTTAATAATGGTAGAGGAGAGAGACAGACGTGATAACATAACACGTTATACCAAAAATCATTCTGAGGGCAAACGAAAAGCCGTGCCTGTTAGGAGAGATAATGTGGACACGTATCCCGAAGGGCCGTCATTTCAGAAGCCGAGGGATAATATAAAAGCTTTTCTTCCCACTTCTCTTAAACCATAATCAGTTGCAGATAGAGGCAAAAGCATTTCTAGAGAGAAAAAATCTTCAACTTTTTAACGCAATCCACCAGTGTTGTATGATCTTACAAAGAAGGACAAATTTTTGTCGTCTGAGGTGCAAGCGGTGATCGAAGTCAACGACCATTCTTTTTTAGTGCAGGTTAGTATTTTTGCTTCCCTCTTTCCTGCTGTTGCATTAGTTTCTTGGAAAACTGGTAGGTTGCATGTTTAAACTTTTTGGGTAGATTAATAACGTGAGGGAGAAGGCATGTTTGATTAATAGATTTTTCCTGTATGTGTGGTAGATGCGGTTAAAAAACCCGAAACCCAATAGTTAATTTGTTGTATCTACCAGTAGTGAGGAATCATCATCGTCTGATAAGACTATGGATGATTCTATGGTAATTGGTACTGTAATTGCTGATAATCCGGCTATATCTTTGGGGAGGGAAGTGGGATTGCATGCGAGGAATAAAACTGGACAATTTTTTAAGTATCCCGAGAATGTAGACGTAGCGAAGAAATTTTTACTGTATAAAAAGAGTTTAGACGGAGAATGGGGAAATTATGTGATGAATGTAGGGTTGTGGTTTAGAACTCTGGTGAGACTGAGTGGTAATATAGAGCATTATCAAGTGCCTTCTCTGGATCGATAGAAGAGAAGTATGGATATAGGAAATGATATAGATATCATTTATTATAATGGGACTGGCGCAGAGGTCGCAGAGGAAGGATTCCTCTGTTATTTGAACCAGGTCTCATATGGGTTAAATATTCTCCTAACATTTTTCCAAAAGGGGGTAATGAATGCACTAAAGAGTTGCCCTGGTCAACTAAATGGTAACATCTTTGAGATGATGAGAGTTTGCGGACAATGTCTTAAAATACTATAAGTTTAAGTATGTGAAAGATTGAAAGAGTGGATACTTGTTTAGTGATTTGGCGAGGCCGAAATTATTTGATTTTAAATCTTCTGGGAGACCCTGGTGCGATCATCTTGTGATGGTGAGGGGTAATTGTATGCAAGTGCCTGGGGAACCTGCGCTCGAGCTGATATATAAGAATTTAAATAAGAGCAAGTGTTTTTATTCTGCCTGCAGTTTGTCTTTTAACTTATTGCGACCTGTAAATATAGTTTGTTGCTATTTTGGCAGAGCCTAATCTAAAATTTGCTGCTAATACATCGAGTTTGTTCGACGTCATTAGCCGGGAAGGAAACGAACTGAACAAAGTTCTTGGAGAACTAGGAATTCGCAGAGAGAAGAGGCTTAACTTTGTAGTTAAAAAAGTGCAACGAGCTCATCAAAAATGAGCTATGGATGCTTTTGGCTCTGCTTATGCCGATGTGATAGAAATTCCTACCTGTGTTGTGGGTACTTCGGGCTCCTTAGTTCGGCAACCAAGAATAAAAAAGACGGTGCCGCCTTCTGAATAAATAGCTCCTGTGCAGATACCGCTGATGGGAACTGAGGGGGTAGATACTAATGAAAATATGGCTCATCCTCTGAAAAAGCAGGAAAAAAAAGGAATCCGGTAAAGATATCCGAGCTTCTTCGAAGGGTGTCAACCTCGAAGCCGTGGAGCAGGAGGCGTGGAATTTGGCTGCGCGTGATCCCATCCGCCTAGATACTCAAATTCGATCTAGCATCTCTCAGGTATGCAAGGTATTATTTGATTAAATCTTTTCCAATAATAATTCGATCTTGTAATACTGTTTTGCGGTATTTGTGGTGCAGCTTTCTGTTGCTTGGAAGTCGGTCGTGAAGGTGATGAAGCTAGCTGCTGCGAATCATGGCAAAGTTGTTCGGCAACATGATGCAGAAAAAGCTGCTCTGCAAGAATAGTTTGAGCAGGAGAAGGTACTACAAAGGGAGCAGTACGAGAAGGAGAAGGTGCTGTAGACGGAGCAGTACGAGAAGGAAGCTACCGCTACAAAGCAAGAGGTTGAAGATGAGGCGAAGAAGGTTGTTGATATTACGGTGGCTTCCCGAAATAAGCTGATTAAAGCCTTCTACTTCTGGGGTTGAGCAGAGAGGATGTCGATCTTGTTCTTACAGGGAAGTATGGCAAGATCGTCTTTCTAGGGGATGATGCTTCTCCAGTGGCTGAGCAGACCCCGACTCCTCCAGTGGCTAATGATCCGACCAAGGAGATAGCAGGAGCTAAGTCTTAATTCTGTAGTTGTAGCATAGTTCTTGAGACTTAGTCAAACTTTGTCCTTTCTACTGGTGGTAGAACTATTTTTAACAAGACTTTGAAATTTTTGTGGTTGTTGTTGATATATGTTATTTTGATGTGAATATATGATTTGTATGTAGGAGGTAGTTTATTTGAGGGGAAAAGTGATCGAGATGGAGAAGGCCTTAAGTCGAGCAAGGGATTCCATCAATCGTACTCAACAGGTACACAATAAACTTAAATATGAGAGATGCCTTCATAAGTCAAACTTTGATAAAACCTTTAAGGAGTTATTCGAGCTTCAATGTAGATATGGGAAGATAAAAATTCAGATGGATGAGGTTTTGCGAAAAGAGAGCGATAGGTTCGTTTTACTCAAAAAATCTCTTAAGGATAAGCGATTCGTAGATGAGAGCGATAAGTTAGAGTGTCAAAGGTCATTATTGTCTTTAACACTGTATTTTGAGGCTGAAGTTGATAGTGAACATGGTTTGAAGGAGGCCTATTTAGAACTGTTAACTGAGAGAGGCATAGTGCCGGACCCAGGTCGGGCAAAATTTTCTGCGCAAGAAGTGCGCAATTGCCATAGTAGAGAGGTGCAAAGATGCTCAGCTCAGGCTGGAGTATCCATCATATGGGGTGGTGTAGGTTCATTGCCTGATGAGCCTGAATTAAATAGGGGAAAAGAGCAATGAGGATCCTTTTCTTCAACATAAAAAAGGAGGATAGAAAGATCCACGCACAATTAGAAATCGATCTGAGGCATGCTTATGACGAACTGGAGCGGTGCAAGGGTCATAATGTATGTCTCGAGAGAAAAAAGGTGGAGTGTGCTAGGTTATTGCAGAGCTCCGAGAAGAGAGTGACATTGCTAGAAGCACGTTTACTAGATACACAGCAACGCCTGCAAGTATCCCAATCACGCTTGAAGAAGAAAATTACTCCAAAGCGGGGAAAACGTGTTATCGACACGAACCACGAATGTCAGATGGCCGATGTGATTGCATTTTATGGGGGCGAACTCGAGAGAGTAGAAAATGAATTTATACATTATATCTCGAGTTGTGGTAAAGATGTGGAAGTAGAGAATGATAAGGTTGAAAATATGTGGTTTGCAAAAGGGAATAAGAGTGGGGGAGCTTCAACCTCAAAACCACAAGCTAAAGAGTCTGAGGAAGAGGAGGTCGAAGATCTGCTGTCTCACACATGGCATAAGACCCGTCCGCAAGAGGTCACAATCTTTAATAAACTTTTGCAAGTAGATGCTAGTAGTAGTAGGGTACAATCACAAGCCAACTAGATTGTTGCATTTGATTGTACTTTGCATAATGTAGTTGATTCGTGTATCATAGCTTGATGTTATAATAAATGTTGTAAAATGATATGTCTTGTAGGAATGAATATATGTTGATAGATGTATTATCGTTTGTGATTTGTTCTTCTAGGTTAAAGACAAAGAACAGGACAAATTGGTTGCCTTATCCGCATTAAATAAAAAGTTGTCTACCAAGTTGCAGCAATGTTCGTTAGCGGTTGAAAGAACGACTTCGTTAAATTCAACGCTAGAATTTGAGATGCTGGAGCTGCATAGTCTGTTAAATGTTGTGACTGTAGAGTTGTCATGTAAGGATGCAAAGATATTGACTGTTAATAATGAATCCGAACTGTGGAAAGAATCTCTGAAGAAGAAAAAATTGGAGACCATGGCTGCGAATCAACAGGTACTGGATCTGTTAAGTACGATTAAAAAGCAGAATAATGATCTATTGTATCATCATTCGGTGATAGCAAATAATATTAATCTCTTAAAGAAGCAAGATTTTAAAATCCGTTATATGCGCGAGCGCCTGAAAAAGTTGAACTAGGATTTGCGTGAGGCTCGAGATTCATGTCAGAGAAAAAATAACTGTGCCAAAACTCACGAGAAGGCATGTTCCAAGAGAGATTGAGAGCTTAATAAGGCCATCAATAAGTGTAATTCGCGGATCGCTGATCTTGACCGAGACAAACAAGCTTTGGTACAGGAGTGTATTCAAGGTAATGAAGTTTTCGAGGAACTCTGTGCGAAGTATAAAGAGCCGCAGAGGATGATGGACGCAGCTGAAGCTGTGATCAATTATTCGATGGAGCGCAGTGTGCAGATAACAAAGCAATATAAAGGCTCGTTGCTGCAGGAGAAAAAAACTTTGGAAGCTCGATGTAAAGATCTTGACGATGAACTAAACAAGGTGAAAACCAAATTTTATGAAGCTACGTTGTTGACTACAGAAAATGTTACGTTACGTGCTATGGCTATGTTGCATGCTGACGTAGAGAAATTTTGAACATAGCGTGAGTCGATCTTGGCTGCTACAACTGAATACGTTACAGAATATGACTTGCAGTTAGCACGGTTATCTTATATAGATAATTTGATGCCAGGAATTATGGAATTGTTGAATGCACCTTCTACTGTAGTTGATACGGCTATTCCTTTCCCTGTCTTACTTTTATCTGGGCCTGGGGAGAGTTCGAATGTTGTACGCCCAAAGCGCGAACAGTAGTTTCATTGTTTATATTGTAATAAGATAGAGTATAAATATGTTTTTGCTGTAAAAAAATTTCAAATGTTGAGTAGATAAAAAAGTATGTTGTTATCTCTATGTATTATCAAATTTGGTGATCCAGCGAACGACCATATATAGATGTAGTGATGTTGTATTGTAAGGTGTATAGGTCAATTTGAACCAATCAATAAAGACTGTAACGAGATATTTGAAGGGCGCGTCACTGCCAGGTCAAATTGATTGTCTCAATAAGCGACCCTCGGGGCAGCGCGTATGTAGATCCCAGTTATAGGTCGAGCTGAGCGACCATGAGGGGACATGTATTGAATATTGCATAGCTAAATGGCATCTCTGCCAGATCGAATTAATTATCTCAATAAGCGATCCTCGGAGAGCGTGTATATTTGAAGAGCTATGAAGTAGATCCCGACTATAGGTCGAACTGAGCGACCGTGATAGGGCATGTATTGAATATTTCATAGCTGAATGGCATCTCTGCCAGATTGAATTGATTGACTCAATAAGCGATCCTCGGAGAGCGTGTATATTTGAAGAGCTATGAAGTAGATCCCGACTATAGGTCGAGCTGAGCGACCGTGATGGGACACGTATTGAATATTGTATAGCTGAATGGCGTCTCTGCCAGATCGAATTGATTAACTCAATAAGTGATCCTCGGAGAGCGTGTATATTTGAAGAGCTATGAAGTAGATCCCGGTTATAGGTCGAGCTGAGCGACCGTGATGGGACATGTATTAAATATTGCATAGCTGAATGGCATCTCTGCCAGATCGAATTAATTGACTCAATAAGCGATCCTCGAAGAGCATGTATATTTGAAGAGCTATGAAGTGGATCCCGGTTATAGGTCGAGCTGAGCGACCGTGATGGGACACGTATTGAATATTGCATAGCTGAATGGCGTCTTTGCCAGATCGAATTGATTGACTCAATAAGCAATCCATGGAGAGCGTATATATTTGAAGAGCTATGAAGTAGATATCATTATAGTAATTCTCTGTAGTAGGTTGATTTGAGCAAACCATACGAAGATAGGTAGAATGTTTGAATAGATTTGCAGCATGATCATGAAAATTTACTTTATTGAGTGAAATCTGAAGTTACAGCATGTTTAATTTTGATACAGCTTCAGTCGGCGGGTATTCCGTGGATTAGGTATAGGTACTCCATCATGTGTACTGAGATCGTAAGACCCCAAACCGCTCGCGCCAGTTATGATGAAGGTCTACTAATTTTCCCGCATTAGGTGATTTATGATGTTGGGGGATTTCTATGAGAATGAGATCCTTGACTTTGAATTCTCGATGTCGAACGCGCTTGTTATAAGACCGTGATAAAGCAAGCTGATATCTTCCCAGATTGACAATAGCTCTATCGCATATTTCTTCGATCATATTCAGGTTGCATGCGATCTAAAATTTGTTTTCATCATCTCTCATCTCGTGATCGTGTATTGGGTGATGATACTGAGTGGGTATTATGGCTTCCATCCCGTAGGCCAGTAAGAATAAAGTATAACCCGTGGCTATTCGTGGAGTTGTTCGATATGCCCAAAGTATGTGTGGTAACTCGTTCACCCAATTACCCTTTTTATCATCTAAACGCTTTTTGAGTTCGCCTACAATCGTTCTATTAGTAATTTCAACTTGTCCATTTCTTTGAGGATAGCAAGGGTTTGATGGAGAATGAATGATAATGTGTTCATTAAGGAATGTAACGACTTTGGAGCCAACAAGCTATGGTCCATTATCGATTCTGATAAGATGTGGTCTGCCGAACCAAATGATAATGTGCTCCCAGATAAATCTGATGACTTCTTCTGCTCATGTTCGGCACAATGGGACTGCCTCTACCTATTTAGTAAAGTAGTCTGTAGCGACCAACAAATGTTTTCATTTTCCTGGTGCTGTAAGAAATTCTCCTACGAGATCGAGAACCCATCGTCTGAACGGCTTGGTGACTTGGCTTGAGTGTAGTTCGAGCGCTGGGGCTCGCATCTTCAGAGCATGACGTTGGCAAACATCACATTTGCGAGCGTACTCGATTGCTTGTGCTTTCATCTTATGCCAGAACATTCCTTGCGTTATAGCTCTGTTTGCAAGAGATCATCCTGTTGCATGGGACCCGCATGTGCCTTCGTGTAGATCGTGCAAGAATTGTTGTGCCTCTTTTTTGGATAGGCAGAGGAGGTATGGACCAGTGACTGATATTTTGTAAAGGAGGTTGTCCCAGACAATATATCTACGGGCATTGTCAATTAATCTCCGCCATTCTGTAGGATCCTCTGGAAGTGGACCATTGAATTTATTGTGAGGTCTAATGTATCTGATTAAAGGTTGTCTCCAATCATTTTCGATCTCCTCGTTGCCCCTAGTATTAATGGTGCTGGACACGATGACATTAATGTTGGGGTTAGAAATGACGTCGATTTTTAAATAATGAGCTTTTAATCCAAGGACCCCAGCAAGGTAAGCGAGTGCATCTGAATGTCTATCTTCTCCCCTTGGCAAATGTTCCATTGAAATTATCTGAAATTTGTTCATTCGTTCAACCACTGCAGCAGTATAGCCAATCATTTTCCCATTGGCTTGATAGATACCCGCGTGATGATTGACGATGAGTAATGAATCAGTGTAGATAGAGAGCTTTGCTACACCCAGTGTGAGTGCTATGTCCAAGCCATGAATTAGTGCCTCATATTCTGCTACATTGTTGGTTACTTCAAAATTGAGGGGAATAGATTTTTCGAGATGATCATTGGAAGGAGTAATAAGAACAATCCCCACTCCTGATCTGACTGGTCCGACGGAGTCGTCCATCAAAAGTTGCCAACCTTTCTTTGTTACCCAATCGGAATTCTCTTCAGACTATAATGTGGGTGATTCATCTTTGTTATCATTAACGTCTTCTTCCCAATCAGGATCGTCTACTGGAAAGTCAGCTAGAAAATCTGTTATAGCCCAACCTTTCTCAGAGTGGCATGGCCCAAAATGTATGTCGTGTTCTCCAAGTGTTACTGACCATTGCTGAATACGTCGATATTTTTCGCGTTTAGATAAGATTTCACGGAGTGAATAGTTCGCCAAGACACGAACTGCATGGGCTTGGAAATACTATTTCAATTTCTGCGATGTATAGACAAGAGATAAAAGAAGCTTCTTGATCTTGGTATATATTGTTTCAGCAGGGGTCAGAGTCTTGCTGTTAAAATAGACTGGTTTCTCAGTCTTTTCTTTGAGTCGGAGGAGAACGGAGCTGAGAGAAGTATCTGTGACGGCTAGGTATATTATTAGTTCTTTTCCATCTACTGGTGTGCTCATAACTGGTGGTTTACCCAAATGTTGTTTGAGTTCGAGGAAAGCGGCTTCGCATTTATCTGTCCACTCGATCTCGGGATCCTTCTTTGATTTTCCCCGCGATGTACCTTATTTTAGCAGATCGAATAGAGGTCGACATCTGTCTGATGATTTGGACAAAAATCTGTTAAGTGTTGCGACCTTCCCGACTAGTTTCTAAACATCTTTTTTTGTCCTTGGTGAAGGCATAGCCAAGAGAGCTCGTATGCGTGATGGATCAGCTTCAATTCCTCATTTGATGATTAGGCAACCCAAGAATTTTCCAGATTGTATTCCGAACTGGCATTTGTCAGGATTCAAACGCATTTTGTAAGCCTGCAAAATCTCAAAAGTTGTTCGTAAATTTGCCAGATGGTCTTTTTTCTTGAGACTTTTCCAAAGCATATCGTCGATGTAAACCTCCATTGTTTTATCGAGTTGATCTTTGAACATTTGCGTCATCAATCTCTGATAAGTAGCGCCGGCATTTTTTAGGCCGAAAGGCATAACCTTATAGCAATACAGGCCTTGTTCGGTGATGAACGCAGTCTTGTCTTGATCTGTAGGGAAAAGTGATATCTGATTGTATCCTGATACAGCATCCATCATAGAGAGAAGTTCATGCCTTGCTGCTGAATCGAGCAGATGGTTGATGAATTGAAGTGGAAAGCTATCTTTTGGAGTGTGTCGATTGAGATCTGTGAAATCGTCGCAGATTCCGATCTTGTCATTTTTCTTTGGAATTGCGACAATTTTCGAGATCCAGTCCGGGTAAATAGCTTTGTGGAGAAAACCGACCTCAATCAATTTGTCGATCTCTTTGTTTACTTCGCCTCATATTTTTGGTGCTAGAGTTCGTTGCTTCTGGTTAACCAGTTCTGCCTTCTTTTTCAACTCTAGCTTGTGGCACGCCATTGCTGGATCGATCCCTGGCATTTCGTGGAACGTCCACGTAAAAACATCGTGGTTATCCGAAAGGAATTGTATGAGACTTGAGCGTTCCTCCGAGCTCAAGAGGGTCCCAATGTGAGTTCCTCTTTGTGCGCCGTTGATCTCGATATATTATGTTGGTTCGGCGCTTGGCAATTGATGTTCTGCTGGTACTGAATGTTGTAATTGCTATGTTGAAGCTGTTGTAGCTGGCTCAGCTTCAATAGAATTATCGCAAGATCGAGCTAATTTTTTGGCTGCTTTTAATTTCGTAGATCCCTCCTTTCTAGTCGAACCGTAATGTTTGATGATATGAGGAGGGAATAGCTTTCATGTTATGCAACCATGGTCATCCCAGGATGCCCAGGTAATGGGATTTTGTATTGATGACGTAAAAAACTACGTCAAGTATAACTGGTCCGGCCGTGATGGGAAGTGTAATTTTTCCTACGCGTTCTTCCTTAGAATCGTTGAATCCAGAGACGTTGATGTCACTTGGCTCGACCTTGTCCGCTAGACCCATATGATCGATCGTGCTCTGGAATAGTAGTTCGATGCTGCTGCCGGTGTCTACCATCATTGTATGTAGAACTATATTCTTCATTTTTAACATGATGACGAAAGCATCGTGATGCGGGAAGTTGACGTGACGTACGTCACAGTCTTCGAAAGAAATCCCAGATCGTCGGTTGCTGGATTCTGGCAACAAACGAGCTTCTTTATCTACCATTGTCAGATCATGGCATTGTCCAACGCGTCTGCGCTTGGATCAGTTGGAGTGGCTGACTGTCTGAGTCTCGATGAAGTAAAAATATTTTTCCTCATTCGCTTTGTTAGTCTGGACGATCGTGATTTCAGTTTTGTAGCTGCCATCTTTGTAACTTCTTACGTCCACAATATATTCAAGCATCCAACCATGCGAAAATATACTCAAGAGGAGAAATTTCAACACGAAACATTGTTTCGTGTCATGATGGTGGATCTTGTGGTGAATGCAGTATGGCTTTCCATGTATGGGTTGAAGAGTATTGGCATTTTTGAAGAGTTCATCCTTTTGAAGTAGCAGATATATGTTTGCAATAGTAGTTATCAACTGTGGTAAGCGCAAAACTGGTCTCTTTTGTCCTTGGCATGTTCGATCATCATAGGACTTGAAACATTTCTTATCACCTCCGTAGTCTTTACTGTTGCTGCGAGTACGTTCTCTGGTATGATCGTTGGTGGATAGAGCGATGCGCTGAGGTTTTTGTTTCTCAGTCGTCAGTCTTTCGAGGTTGATGAAATTGTTGACCTTTTCCATTATATCCTCTAATGTCAGCGGCTTGTTGAGGATCATATGTTCCTTGACTCGTCCATCTATGAGTAACGCATTGGTGAAAACGGAGATCGTGATCTTTTTGTCGAGGTTATCGAGCTTTCGAACTAGCCCAAATTTTTTTTTGGTAAATGTCTCCAATCTTTCCCCTGGCGCCTGCTTGAGACTAAACAATGAGTAAAGACTTTCCTCCTTGTCTTTATTATGTGAATAGTTTTTGACGAACAGTTTGCGAAGTTGCTCGAAGGTGAGGATAGATCCTTCATTGAGTGTGTGAAACCATCGTAGAGGCTCGCCTTTTAAGCTGGCCGGGAATTGACGGCAGAGGATGTGGTTGGAGGAGGAATACATCCCCAAGGAATCTTAAAATTCTTGGACGTGTTCCACAGGATCCCCCCCTTCATATTTCTGAATCGTTGGAGTACAAAAACTGGTTGGTACTTCTTCGTCTAGCAACTCCTGTGCGAGTGGACTCTTCTGTAACCTTGCATAGTTGTTCCATCCAGTGAGTATTTGAGTGTCTAAGAACTCTTTGATGAGTTTGTCTACCTGTTCTGGAGTGAGATGTTGTCGAGACGTAATAGCTCGTCTTGTCGTTGGTCCTCTCGCAGGATTATGCTCTCCTGTTGCTTCTCCCATGCGGTCATAGACTAAAACTCGAGGTTTTTCTCTGTTTGCTCCTCTTGTGGCTGTAGATCTATTACCGCTCCAGCGGGTAATGGTGGATTGATGTGACTCCGAGGTAGGACTGGTTCTTGCTGAATTTGAGGAAGCGCGGTATTTCTGCCTCGATGTCCTAGGCGATCATGGACTGATATCCTCGAGGCTGCGGACATAGCGTTCTGCTGTCTTGGATTTGCCATTATTTGAGCTTGGAGTGCCCTGATCGTGTCCTGCATGTTGGCGAGCTATTTCTCCAGCTCCATTCGTCGCTCGGTTTCTGCCTGCACATTTGTTCGCAGATACGTCACTCCTTCAGTAGCGTCAGGCAGGGCGTGGTGTGATTTGTCTTGATTTGCCATCTTTCAAAGATAAATGTGGTGAAAACTGAATTGGAGAACGCTGAGTGTAATCTTCGTTCCTACAGACGGCGCCAAATGTAATAGCCTATTCTCATATTGCACGAAGATAGCGCTTTACACCTTCGAAATCTAGTATGTTTAGTTATGAACAGGAAATAAACAATACTAGATTTAGCGTGGAAAACCCTTGAATGGGTTAAAAACTACGACCTCTCCTGAAGATTTTAAAAAGAGAAAGAGGTATATTTAGACTACTAGCTATTACAAAGAGAGAGAGAGAGAGAGAGAGAGAGATGTAGAAAAAATCTCTCAGAGGTTCTCAGAGCAACCTCTCTAATTCGTAGCTATCTAGTCTTATTTATAGGTCTTATAATATGACCGTTGGTTACATTGATGATGGACGTTACAATATCGGGTTTTGATGAGTTTTCATGGTAGTCTTTTGTAACGTCTTGATACTTGTTGATCTGTAACGGTTCCATTAACATTATTTAGTTGTAGCTTCAGACCGTTGGGAAGATACGATCTCTTATGATGCTCGTGTGCATACGACCTATTGATAAGTGGAGGAGTATCTTCTGTAGGGAGAAGTCACAGGATACTTTGATATCTCCGAACTGTTGATGGAGATATGATCTCTAATAGTGTCCGCGTGTATTCGAACTGTTGATAGATATCTTAGTATTTTCTGTAGTGCGATGTTATTGGATGTTATGTCATCCCCGAGCTGTAGATGAGGAAGTCTGTGTTAAGGTATGAACTCGAAGCTATGTTTTGTCAAGACTGGAAAATGGTTAGATTCGTTCGAACGATATTGTTGTCCGTTCGAACGAAGAGTCAAGCTTGCTGGAATTTGGCCCAGAAGGACAAAGTCGTTCGAACGACTTTGTGACTCGTTCAAACGAGATTGGCATTTAACTTTTTTTAGAAGTTCCCTTCGGTTTAGAAGTTTGATTGTGAGACGTAGGAGTTTACCTCGAGATCTGTACCCACGTAAATTAGAAGTTTCTAATCTTGGTGTGAGCCCTCTATTATATAAAGGGGTGCTAGGTTATTGTATTAATCATCTTGTGAGAGTTTAATCTTAGATAAGCTTTAAGGTTTGAGATACTCCATCATTAAGCTTTGAGAAAGCTTTGAGAGATCATTGTAACCTGTTTGATTTACATAGTGAATTGCTCGGGAGTGGTTTTTTATCCGAAAGGATTTTCCACTTCCATCCTCTGGAACTTTTGTGTGTCTTATTGTTCTTGCTTGATTCTTGTTTATTCTCTTATATTGGTGTTTCTGCGTAATCGTTCTTGACGAGAGGAAGAGAGTAGCTAACTCGGATTCTCAACAGTCTGTATTACGATTTCTTTGTTTTTAGTCCTTGATTGGTTATCAGTATGTTTACTCGAGCTATGTGAGTTTGAATATCGGACTCAGTACGAGGATTAGAAATAAGCCCTCACACCTCCTATGTCAGCCTCGAATCTCAATCTATCTCTACATCCAACGACTCACGTCTAGAGCTCATGAGAATGGAGAAAGGGCGACTTTGTAAAATCATTTCTTTTATCTTTCTTTTTTATGCCATGGAAGAAAGTCATCAATGTTATGGGCTTTATTTGAAGTCACTGATTATGGTGGTTTTTGGTTTGATGTCAATTACTAAATGATTAAATGTATAGCAAGTGGTGGTCATCACAGACCTTGTGAGGGATGGATAATGGACAACTTGAAACACAACGCGAGACAGACCCTACAATACCATCTACACACGACCCTTTGGAGTTTGAAAAACATTTACTGAGGTGCTAAAGCCCACAAAGTCAAATAGACACCTCTTGTTTGTTTACGCCTTCGTTGTAGTAATGGTGGGTGGTTTAGTTGTTTTTTTGTGTGGTAAAGTAAGCCGATTTTAGGATCCGTAACTACAGAGTAACTAAGCCCCGAAGTGCATCCAAAGTCCAAAGACAACCACAAGCCTCCGAAGAGGCACAAAGCTCGAAGGCCACAAGCCCGGAAGGATACAAAGCCCAAATGCCCAACAAGACAACCCAAAGGAAGTCTACAATTCTCACCCCATATAGGGTTCCAACTCATGACCTCCTCATAGGGTGAAGGGTCACACAGCCACTGAGCCAAGAGCTCAATAGTTAAATGGTGGGCAGTAGTTAGTTTCAAGGATTAAGAGATTTTGCAAGCATCAAACTCTGAATTTAAATCGTTTTATAGATTGAATTGAATAATTACTGATTCGTTTACACTTCAGTTAGATGAAGAAGAAAAAAGAAAAAAGGAAAAAAATCGCGATTTACAATTTGTTCTATCCACAAAATAAGAAGAAAAAACGATGCAAGGTGTTACGTCTCACTCCTTGCCCGTCTTTCCTCGTCCTCTGCCTTTATCCATGCAGCCTGATTAAGAAAGAAGAGAATTAATGTTAAATGAGATAAATAACCAGAAAATTATATACATTAGACAGTAAAAGCATTTAGTGTGGTGTAATATGGCCAAGGAAATAATATACATTAGACAGTAAAAGTATTTAGTGTGGTGTAATATGGCCAAGGATGTCAAGTGAGAAAAATATATCATGCAGGGCAGAAAGGCTAGTATTTAGAGGAATCAGAATATCAGAGCCTGGTGATTTGAAGCTAAGATATCTCTTGGATAAAGAAGTATGTAAGGATTTGCTCGTATGTGAGGATTTTATAATAGAGGCAGTTCCAGTATCATTGTGTAAGAAATTTTAGGCCTTTCTACATACATGGCGGAAAAGTGATTTTACCTTGTCTCTTTCAAGTCTTGAAAGACGAGGACGTATCGAATTCTCCAAGCTCAAGCCTCCCCATGATTCTTGCAACTGTCTCTCCCTAGCTTCTTTACGATTTTCAGAATGCTTAATATCGTCTCCTGGTTGCTGGACAGTGGCCAACTTCTCCTTTTCAAGCTTTGATTGATGTTTAACAAATATCTGATCCAAACTATCTGTGTTAGTCTCCAACTGTTGGTCTCTCCTAACTCTTGGCATTTCTTCCTTTGCACCATGTTCCATTTTTTCTTTCTCAAGTCTAGAAACATGCTTTATTACTAAGATGCAATCCAAGCTTTCGCAATCTGAAGTATCAGTTTCTCTTTTCATTTTGTCGACTCGAGTGACATAATCCCATTCCATCCCTATTGCCTGTATTTTCTCCCTCTCCAACCTGTGGACTGGCTTCACCAAGATCCTATCAAGGCTGCTCTCAATTTCTGTTCCTCCATTATGAAGCGAAAAGGCTTCCAGTGTTTCCAGTTTTGCTCTTTCAATGCGTGACATGTTTCTTATCACGGAAGCCCCTTCCGAAGAGTCATCATCCTGTTTATTTGAATTTAGGTTTTCTTTACCCAAATCTGAAACAGTACTATTCTTGGTTTCTTGAATCTCTCTTTCAAGTTTAGAAGAATGCTTTATGAGAGAACTCCCTAAGTCTGAAACAGCCTCCGAATAAGCAATTTTGCTATTGTTATCCACTCTGGTCTCAAAATCTGCGGACTTCTCTCTAGTCTTGGCTTCTTGCACCTCTCTTTCGAGTTTAGACATGTGTTTTACTAGAAACTTATCTAAGCTCGGGAGATCTGATAGATGTTCTGATTGTTTCTTGTTTTCTTTTTCATAAGCTTTTCCAGATGTTTTTTTTGCTTCTTCTATCTCCTTTTCTAGCTTTGAAGTATGTTTTACGAGAATACAACCTAAATCTGGAATGGCAGTGGCATTGTTCGTGTCCAACTTGTCAGGGTTCTCCTCGTTTCCTTCTTTGGACTCATTCTTCCTTCTGTTCTTAGCTTCTTGAACCTCTCTCTCAAGTTTAGACATGTGCTTTACCAAAAACTTGTCCAGACTTGGGAGCTCGGTCACAACTTGTTTTTTCCGCAAATGCCCATCTTTTAAATATTCAGCATAATAGTTTCGAGCAGGATCCATGGAGTAATCAGCACCAAACTCTACCTCTTGATGCTTACTATTTTCTACTTCAAGAAGAACAGCATTCAAGCCACAAGTTGCCACAATAGTGGCAAGGGAAGTAAGTTCGTCGTCTTGTAGACATTTTAGCCTTTCAAACATCATATCAACAAGCTCGTTCTTATACTTTTTTTGTCTTATCTCTGAATCTGACGAGGAATCTGAATCACATCCTGAGGAACAATCTGGCATTTCCGTATTAGTCTCAGCCGTGTCCGGATTTTGACTAACCCTTCGGAGCCAATCTCCGAGTTCGTGTTTATTTGAAGAAGAGGGGCAGTTTGCAAGACAGATAAATGCGCTCTTGATCGCTGCTGCAACTTCTTTATCTACCTCAAATGCAGTTTCAAGAGATGCACTAACGGTATGAGTAGTAGAACCCCCCATGGTAATGGTTGATGATTCAATTTCGAATGCCTTTCGTGGGCAATCTGGTCTATCATACATGATCACTCCCATTGCTGCTGCTGCTTCAAATGCTTCTTCTACGTTTTTTTCAGCTTGTAACAGCAATAATTCTGCTTCTTTGCTATGAATCCTGTAACAAAAAATTGCAGGAAAAGAAAGTTAGTTAGGTGGGTGAAGAGGAAAGTTAGCTGGATGAAGAGGAAAATAACTCCAATCTCTATCTTTAGGTGATAAGGAAAAAGTAAATTTCGAATTTCTTATAGTAACGATATCATCGTTTGGTGAAATGTCATAGCACAGCCTACCGTGTATACCAACCTTTTCCCTGAGTCGCAATATATTGGGATTTTTTACCAACCTTTTACATTCTTTAGTACTTTTTCATGGTATATATTTAAATATTAATCGATATATCGCAACGTTAATGATTTGTGCTATCAGTTAAACAACTAAATACCAACCTGGCCGCTCGAAGAACTCGACACCAAGAGGCTTCCACCATTGCAGCTTTACGAGCCTCCATGGCCTTGAATGCTGCCCCTCTAGCTGCTATTTTCTCCCGCAAAACTCTTGAGTAATGAGGATTTGAGTCTCCCAAAGTCTCATCGAGAGTTGAATTCATGCCTCCTACTTCCTGCAACAAGAGATAAGAAAGCTCAATTTTTTTCACAACTCAAATGTTGATATAATAGGTAGCTTTATAAGCCTCCATTCGAGAGAGTATTCCGATGTCAAAACTAAGATCCAACATATAAATGAAGAGCACTAATATGGAAAATTATATCTTTTACTCTAGAATCTAAAGAGATTGGACCTTTATTCGAAAACACAAGGAAATAGTGTTCATTAAGGGCAGCGCCATTTATTTATAAAAGGGAAAAAAGGACTACAAAACTACCTGCAGAAGCTGTATCTTTCTCTTTAAGTAAGAATCCATTTTTTTACGAGGGAACCAGTTGAGAGGGGAAGAATTCCTTCGGGAAGACTTCTTTATCTGAGAAGTAGATTTGTTGACGGCATTTAATGTTGACTGGCTAGGCTCTTTCAATGTTTTATTCTGCAAACGTGAGATACAACAAACATAGTCAGGAAGTCGGTTAACCTTGTGCAATCTCACTATAGACATTGACTTTTACATAGCATGAATACTGTAAATTTCTATGTCATGCAAGTGTATTCTCATTATAGACATTGACTTCTAAATAGCGTGAATTGTAAATTTATATGTCATGCACTGAGATGATGAAAACTTCTAGATTATTACAAACAGACAGAATAATTTGCTGATATCAACTATAAGTGACATGACTTCTCACACGAGTGGGAAGTCGGTCTAAAATCTTTTGGCCTTGTGTAACTAAACCCATGCTTTCCCAGGCCGTACTGGCAGCACTAAGATACTATTTGGTATGATCAGAGACAAGACACTCTTAAAGGGATATATTTATAGTCAGGATAGGAACCAAAATCCTATAACTTAAACTATTAGTCGAGAATCAGTTAATTTGTAAAATGCATAGTAAGTTATCTATGATGTCTCTAATCTGTATCACCACACAATCAAACCTCCTAAAACTATTAGTGCGGAAAAAGTGATTTTAATAACATTAACCGTTCCTTTGGTACAATTCATCTAGAAGAATAAACAGGCAAGTACCTTCCGGTTAATCACAACTAACCAGATATAAGTATTTCATTCTCCCACAATAAATAGCTTCTAAAACTTGGATTCCAGACAGTACTGAAAAAAATATCCTTTACACTTATCCCTTGCATTACCAGCTCCAAGAGAAGCCGCGTAAGAGAGAAATTCTTTGAGCCCTTACAAATGAGTTGATAGATACCCAGTCGTTACGAAAATGTACCGAAACAAAGTAAATTCTAAGACAACTACATCATAGTAACAATACCACCAAGTGGCATTAATACTAATCATTATGAACCGTGTCCAATTCAGCCTGTTGATTTAATTAACTACATAGTAACAATACCACCAAATCCCAAAATCCGACTAAACCAAATATACAACTTTTATATTAACTTAACTTGACCTTATGACAACCTACACATATCACCCCAAAAGCTGAAAATCATATCCTACTCACATTTCCAAGAATCCGCATTTCCGACCATTGGATTCTAGTCCACATTTACAAAATATTTAGGGTTTATAACTAGGTTAGGGTTTTTAGTTTCAATTTCTCAGAACAGAAGTAAAGCGATACCATCATACAACTAATGTTACTAACATCAATTGTACAAATTCAAGACTAATCAAACTACACTGTACATCGTCAAGAACATAAAAAATAAAAACCCACCAATTAAAAACCCTAAATTTCTCCAAGAAATGTGACATACCTTTCCAACCTTCGTACTTTTCACCGCACTCTCTTCGGCATCTCCACATTTTTTCTCCGATTCATTAATTGTCCCATTGCTATGTTCTAGCACAGAAACACAATCTAAATCATGGCAACACAAATCCATGATTCACCCGCTTTTCTTCGTAACACAAACAATTAATATCTTCCAACTTATCGAATCTGATGTGACGAAAAGCTGATTAGAGATTGAGAAAGACTGAGTCTTTGAGAGATTCAAACAAACCCCTTTAAAAAGATTGATTGGACAATCTTGTTTGACTGATAATTAGGGTTTCTGGATTGTTGTGAGCGAAGTTGATGATGAAATGAGAGTTCAGTATTGTTTCTTTGTGAGAAGAAAAGAAGAAATTTAGAGCCGTTTCTTGGTTTTGAAGGAAAGTATCCGTTACAGATTCGAGTTCTTGGCGGATAAAACGGTTCAATTTTGAATGAAGATTTTATCTGGTGCAAACGAGTACAACAATTCTTATGCTGAGATGACCATACAACCCTAGATTGGCCTTGGTTTCTAATGATTTGGGATTTTCAGCAGTATTTTGGACTTCGTGGAGTATGGAAACATTGTGAACACACTATTATTTGGGTGACATGTGTCTTTGATTAGATTATTTCGAGGAAGATATCTTAGCTTCCCCGCCAGTAAGATGGTTCCACTTCATATCAAGAGAATCAGGTACCTGTATGTATGGGAAATGAATGAGTAACTCACATTGGAGCTTGTTTGATATCTACAAGTACAACATTCGAAGGAATGCGACAGTCATAATGTTTTTTGATCAAAAAAATTGGTGTGACCGAGTAGGCCCCTACTGCTGGAGATGCTCCTAGGAAAGTTGTAGTTGTCAATATTACAACAAGCAAATGCATATTAGAGCATCTCCTAAAGTACCTCACTCACTTGCTTTCCAATGTGCCACGTCGAATTTTCGAGCTCCAACAACACCTCACTTACCTGGTTGGTTTTTCAACTCAAAAAGCAAGGTTGAGCCTTGCTTTCCAAGACTCAACCTTGCTTTCTTACGTTGTGATTGGACGCCCAAGTGTTGGGCGTATGCTTGTTTTCTTATCGAGCGTCTAAGGTTTGGGCGCCCGTTTTTTTTTTAACAAGAAATTCAAATCGGGCGCATTGTTTTTTTTTTTTAATAAAAAAAATCAAATCGGGCGCCTAACAGTTAGGAGCATGATGAATTTATTATTATAATTATTTTTTAAACGGTTGCCCAACAGTTAGGCGCTTGTTAAAAAAAACAAGTGAGGTACTGTTGGTTGAAATTGGACCTCACTCACTTGGTTTTTGCATTTTTTTCAATCAAGTGAGTGAGGTATTTTAGGAGATGCTCTTAGTTGGCTCTTATCCACACAATTCAAGAGGGGGTTTACGAAGTGGGAACCCCAACCATCATTGTATGCTGCCAAGCCAATAGGCTTGAGAAGCCACGCTAAGTGTTGGATTTTTTCAAAACATTCTTTTGTATAGGTTTGACCCCTTGACTTCTTGGTCATTTTCATAGCCATGCGACTATTGTACCCAAACTAAAGCCTAAAAATGTAATCCCACATTGTTTATAGACTATAGTGAAACCAAACATATAAAATAGAACCCATGTGGCATGTTTGCAACATGTGACTAAGAGAGAGTGTATAGGTTTGTGAGTGTGTGAGAGAATTTTATACCCTTGACAAACTTGGACCTCTCTCTGGTGGGCCGGGTCGGCTCAGGATCGGGCTCGGTCTCGGGATCGGGCAATTGGCTTTGGAGGCCTTGGGGCCCTTTGGGCTTGAGCTAGGCTCACCCTATTCATTTTACTAAAAAGTTATTTATCATTTTGGGCTTAGGATTAACTGACTTGGCTTGGTCTCTCTCGTGCACGTTCTTCTCTCCACCAATGGCTAGTGGACCTGATCCTTCGGGAGACGTCTCACGAACGAATTTAAACCTCATGCACGTAAAGCCAGGAAATAGCCGTTGTAAAAGCTCTATAAATACCATTTGTATTTCACTTCAAATACATAAAACAATATTACACTGTATTGTTCATCTATATATATATATATATATCTGTCATTTGCTCGGCAGTTCATCTCCTCCTCTCTCTTTCACGGTATCGTTGAGGTGCTTATGTTAGAGGTAGTCAATTTCCGGTACTGGGACTTTTGTATCAACTACTGCTCGTTGTATCCTAGAAGAGATTAGACTGTCGTAACCTATACCTGGGGTTCGTCAAAATACTCTTCACGCCTCGAGCCTTTCTTTTACTATACTGTTGTTGATGTATTCTTCCAACTTGCTGTTACTACTTTGTTGTTTACCGGAGTACCGCTTCGGCATTACTGTCCTACCGAATACCAGAGTGTTGTTATTTTCTATACCAACTTATGTGCCTGCAATTATGTATTGGGAAAGCTATTTTACAGGTTCTTTAAATTATTTCAACAATTTTAAAGAGTATTTCTTTATCTGTAATATGTCTCTTACCTCAGAAGTGTTGAAGTTTGATTCCAACAAACCCCCTAAGTTTGATGGTCTCAACTTCAAGTGGTGGAAGAACAAAATGTTCTTTTATCTCACACTTAAGAAAGTTGCATATGTTCTGGAACAAGATGAGCCTTCCGTTCCTGTACCTGCGGTAGACCATGATCTTATTGTAAACGAATTTGACAAAATATCATACTCAATTTCGAACTGGACTGAAGCAGATTTTAAATGTCCTAATTTCATCCTGAACGGTTTAGCGGACGAACTGTACGATTACTATCTACAGTCTGAATCTGCGAAAGCCGTTTATGATGCATTACAGAATAAGTATGATACGGAAGAGACAGGCTCTAAAAAGTTTATCATAAGTCGATATCTCAAGTTCACTATGGTCGACGATAAGTCAGTAATTACCCAATCACATGAATTATAACGAATTGTACATGAGATTGTGTCTGAAGGGATACCTCTTGATGAACAATTTCAGGTTGCCGTGATGATTGACAAATTACCGCCGAATTGGAATAACTATAAGAATATCCTGCGACACAAATCAAATGAGCTCACCATGGAGAACTTGATTACTCATCTTAGGGTTGAAGAAAAATCTTGAAAATAAGACCTGAAAGAGGATATCCTTTTGGTTTAAGCCAAATGGAAGATCTATCTGAAACCTAAAGGGAAACATTTCAAGGCTAAAAATGGTGGTAATCGGAACAACCGTCCAAACGGTGGTTATCCGAATAACCGTCAGAATAATGGACACCAGAATCCTAATAAGGAAATAAACCAGCAAGCCCTACCATATAATAGAATAGTTTCTATTATGTGCTTCAACTGTAAGAAGCCTGAACACATATATAGAGTTGTAACCTGTTGCTTAGGTTTACGTTACCGAATAGCCCTTAGTGGCTATGATCATGGAGATCAACATGGTCGGTAGAACCGACGGGTGGTGGGCTGACTCGGGCGCTTCTAGGCATGTTTGCTATGAACGCAATTGGTTCAAGACATACAAGGAAACTGAAGACCAGAAGGTATTATTCTAGGATTCCCATTGCACTAAAGTGCTAGGCACTAGAGATGTTGAACTGGTATTTACCTCTGGAAGGATAGTGACTCTAAAGAATGTGATGCACACTCCTGAAATGAGGAAAAATCTTGTTTTGGGGTATCTTCTCAACAAGGCAGGATTTCAACAAACCATTGGTTCAGATCAATATATTTTGACTAATGGTGGGATTATTGTGGGAAAGGGCTTTACTTGTAATGGAATGTTCAAAATGAGTATTGAAATGAATAAATATGTTTTTGCTTACTTATTGTCTTCTTTTAATATTTGGCACTCTAGACTATGTCATGTTAATAAGAAGTTAGTACACAATATGAGTAAACTTGGTATAATATTCCTAATGTAGATTTAAATGATTTTGAAAAATGTCAATCTTGTAGTCAAGCAAAAATTACTAAAACCTCACATAAAAGTATTGTTAAAGAAACACAACTTTTGAATTTAGTTCACTCTGACATTTGTGAAATGGATGGTACACTAGCTTAAAATGGTAAAAGATATTTTATAACTATAATAGATAATCATTCAAACTATACTTATGTTTACCTAATGCGTCACAAAAGTGAAGCAATAGATATGTTTAGGACATATGTAATAGAGGTTAAAAATCAGTTTAATAGAAATATTAAAAGATTTTGTAGTGATAGAGGCAAATAGTATGATTCACATTAATTTCAAAACTTGTATGAATCCTTAAGGATTATACATGAAACTACTGCTCCCTGTTCTCCAAAATCTAACGGTAAAGCTGAACGCAAAATAGAACTTACACTGAGTTGATAGTTGCTATATTGCTTAGTTCTTGATCACCTAAATCTTTATGGGGTGAAGCATTATTATCTGTTTGCCATGTTTTAAACCGTATATTCCTCATATCACATCTGAATTATCACCTTATGAAATTTGGAGAAAAAGAAAGCCTAATGTTAGCTATTTTAAAGTTTGGGGCTGTTTAGTCTATGTTCGTAAACCTGATCCTAAATGAATAAAACTAGCTAGTCGAGCTTTAGAATGTGTTTTCATTGGTTATGTTACTAACATTAAAACTTATAGGTTTCTTAATATTAAGGATAATATTATCATTGAATCACTTGATATTGATTTTTTTGAGGACAAGTTTCCCACTTATTGAGGGATAGTGGGGGTAGTAGTGGGGGTTCTCAACCTTCAACGTCTTCGACCCCTAATGTACCTCAAGTAAAAATTCCTAGAACTGTTGATTTTCATGATACATTCCCAGAACTTCGTAGAGGTAAACGTTTAAAGATTGCTAAGAATTTTGGTAATAATTATGTTGTACATTCCTTAGAATCTGACCCCAACACTATCAGGGATAGGGATGGCAATTTTCCCCGCCCCACCGGGGCCACCGGGGATCCGCCCCGTCCTGCCTCGTTTGAAGAGGATTTGGGATGACTATATCGGGTATGGGGGCGGGTTTGGGATGAGTTTGATTAAATCCGTCGGGGATTAGGGCGGATTTGGGACTGAGCTTGGTTAAATCCGTTATCCGCCCCGCCCCACCCCATATAATAATTTTACCATTATACCCCTGATATATATATTAGAATTAAGAAATAAACCTAACTCAAAATCAAATCTCAACTCTCAACTCTCAGCTCTCAAACCTATCTCTCCCCAACTTTGAACTTTCAGATTTTAGACTTCTCACCATTCACCAATTAGCAATTCTTCTCACTAATTCTTCAGATAATTGGGTATGCTATCTCTCTCTATCTCTAATTGGGTATGTTATCTCTCTAATTGGGTATGTTATCTCTCTAATTAGGTATGATTTCTCTTAAAATTCATGTCTAGTTAATTCTTCTTACTAATTGGGTATGCTCTTTCTCTCTCTGAATCGAATTCCAATCTTTTTTTGTCACTGTTTGTTGTTCATTCTTCAGATAATGGGTTAAATTCTTCATCACTGTTGGGTTAAATTCTTCATCACTGTTGCAATTTCACTAATTAAGTTAAATTCTTCATTACTGTTTGTTGGGGACTTGGGGTTAAATTCCATTTATTACAAATGTCACTGTTTGTAGGTTATAAAACAGAGAGTTAAGTGTAGAATCACTAGAGATATAAAAGAATTTGGGGTTATATAACAGAGAGTTATGTTACTTATGTACAGAATCGCTAGAGTTATGTGGGTTATATAACAGAGAGTTATATAGCAATTAATTTTGGGTTATATAACAGAGAGTTATAAAACAATTCCATTTGTAGCTCTAGTTGTCTTTGTTGATTGTTTATAGATTGATTTGAGTCTTGATGCATGGTATTCTTTAGAAGTTATTTTAAGCTCTGTGTTGGGTATCTTTTTACAGGTGAATATGTCAAACGCAATTCCTCTGATTATTGGTAACATTGTAATCTCAACCCCAAGTGCAAATAATCCCTCAATTGAGGCTCAAACGCAGTCGAGTAATACTCCTATTGTTATTGCGGATGAGGAGGAACCAGTGCAACCTTCAAAGAAAATGAAGTTAACATCAAGAGCTTGGCAGTACTTCACAAAGAAAACCGTTAAGGGGGAAGTAAAAGCAGAGTGTCATCATTGTAAAAAATTACTTGGAGGGCAAACTAGCGGTGGGACAAAACATTTGTTTGATCATATTGATAATTCATGTCTAGTTATTTGTCGAGGAAATGCATCGCAAACAACGTTGAATACTTCTCAAATGAGTGATGGGAGAGTTCAGGTCAATACTTACATATTCAACCAAGAACATGCGCGGGCGGCTCTCAAGAAAATGATAATTTTGCATGAGTACCCACTTTCAATGGTTGAGCACTTCGGATTCAGAGAGTATATCAAGGCTCTCCAACTAATGTTTAAGGTTGTTTCTCAGAACACTATTAAAAGTGACATTATTAAAATATATGATCACGAGAGAACCAAGACAATGGCACTTTTGGAGAGGAATCAGAGTAGAATTGTTATTACTACTGATATGTGGACGGTTAATTATCAAAAGAGGGGATTCATGACCATTACAGCTCATTTTATTGACGACGCTTGGAGTTTGCAAAGTCGAATTATGAGGTACATTTTAAATATGATATTTTATTTAGTTGTATTTGATTTGAGATTATAGTATTTATTTATAGTATTATATATTATGCCTATTTAAATTAGATTCATTTGTGTACCATGTCCTCATGCATCGGAGACAATTGCTAATGCACTCATGGAATGCTTGTTGGAGTAGAATATTGACCGTAAGTTGTCTACTTTGACGGTAGATAATTGTTCAACTAATGATGCTATGATTGAAATCTTGTTAGAAAAGCTTCCTTTAGACACAATGCTGCGACGAGGGGATGTTTTTCATATGCGATGTTCTGTTCATATTCTAAATTTAATTGTAAATGACGGGTTAGATGTTATAGGAGATGGTATCGAGAGAGTGCGCGATAGTGTTGCTTATTGGAGTGCAACATCAAAAAGAGATGAAAAATTTGTTGAAGTGACAAGTCAATTAAACATTTCAATTACAAAGAAGTTAGCATTGGATTGCAAAACTAGGTAGAATTCTACATTTTTGATGCTTCAAACTGCCTTGATATATAAAAAAGTTTTTCCTCCTTTGAAGCAACGTGAATCCCAATACAGATGTTTGCCACTTTCAGCTGATTGGTACTTGGCAGCCGAGATTTGTGAGAGATTAAAGTTGTTCTTTGAAGTAACAAAATTATTTTATGGGTCTAAATATCCTACAACTAATTTCTACTTTCCTAAAATTTGTGAAGTATATGATTGGCTTAAGTCTAGTTATGGGGAAGTTAGATCGATGGGAGAAAGAATGATTACTAAATTTTAGTATTGGAGTACAATTCATACGATTATGGCTGTGGCAACTATTATGGATCCAAAGTACAGGATGAAGCTAATCGAGTTCTATTATCCTCTTATTTACGAAGACGAATCTGCGATTGAAATTCAAAAAATTCGCAAATTATGCTTTGATATATTGGAGGAGTATAAAATGCGTTCAAGTAGTCTTGGAGGTCAATCCTCAAATGCCACATCTTCCCAACCGCAAGAGAGTCGAATTGTGAAGAATGATTTTCTGAAGAGGTTTGATTTGCTTATCTCTAATACGACCACTACTGAGACTATTAAGTCAAATTGGATTCTTATTTTGAGGAGGGTGTCTTACCTAGGACTGATAACTTTGAGATATTAAGTTGGTAGAAAGCAAATGTGAATAAATATCCGTCTTTGCATTGTATTGCTAGAAATGTGTTGGCTATTCCCGTGTCCACTGTTGCTTCAGAGTCTACTTTTAGTACTAGTGGTAGATTTATGAGCCCTCATCAAAGCAGATTGCATCCAAAGACATTGGAGGCCTTAATATGTGTGCAAGACTGGTTATGGGCTGAAATCAAAGGTAATAGTTGGATTTTTTATTCATTTTTTTTAATATAGTTTAAATATCAATGACTTTTTATATTTTAATGTTGACTAATTAGTTTTTATTTTATGATTAGATCCTTCTTTGGTAACACAATTTACAAGAAGCTCAATGAATGAAGATGTAGATGCAGATCAGGTAAATGATTGTTATTAATCATATTAGACTATGAGTTATTTAATTTGGTTAATATTTTTATTTGTGAAGATTTATAACTAGTCATCTGTTTAATTGTTTAATCGGAACCATGTCTCACAAGTGGGATCCCTTAAGATGATGCCAAATGGTGCTTTGAGAAGATGTCGGGCATTTGCTTTATGGATTTACATGAGTATTTTGTATTTTAAGAACATATGCTATTATAGTTTATTATGACTTTGTCTATGGAATTTAGTGTTTTGAATGTTCATTGTATTTATTGGAGGTTACATAATAGTATTATATCACATCAGAAGATATATTATGTGAATCATTTATACATAATGATATTTTCAGTCTTCTCTTTGTTTGAGAATATTATTCCAACTCCCTGAGTATTCTTTAGGCTCTTTCATAAGCCAAAAGTAATTGCCACTGATTAGGCTTTTTGTAACCCATTTTACCCATAAGTTATCCTTGTTACTGGTAATATACCACACATATCTCATTACTTCTGCTTTGTTTGCTATGCTGATGTCCCTTAGTGAATTATGGTGCAATATTTTATGTCCCATAAGGTAGCCTAGTGCCTTCAGTCCGGTGGTTGCCAATGGCTATCCAAGGTAAAATTTTCCATGATTAGAACAAATAGATAAGGGGACAGTGGGTCCTCTTACTTTTCTAAGTCCCTTTCTGCCCTTGAAGTAGCCATGCATAGTACCATTTAGTGAGATTGAGAACTTTGTAGTTGTTTAGTTGTTATGCATTCCATGCTCCTGCCCACATTTTTCTGGGAATTTCAACATTTTCAGGATTTCTTTGACAGTTTGACTGCTCTCCATGTCAGCATATTATATGCTTTTTTGATATCTATTTTTTTTTTACACTTTTCAGTGACTCTCAATTGAAAGAAATTTTATATGTTGCTAGTCCCCAGTTAAGAGCAGCTGTTAGTCTCAATTGAAGTAAAATGTCCATAACCCTTTATGCTTTTTGCTTTGTCTGTAATGGTAGTCATAGTTTTGTACATAACCCTTCTTCTTTCTTCTTTCTTCTTTATGCTTTGAGTGCTTTCTGAATTTTGAATTCTGCTTTATGAATTATGAATTTTGCATATATATATATATATATATATATAAATAGTTAAATGGGGTGTGTCTGGGATTAGGCTTTGTAAGGTGGGGCGGATTCGGGGATCCCCGCTTAACTTAAATGGGTATTGGGGTGGGGATGGAGGTTTGAAACCTAAGTGGAGATGGGGATGAGATTAGCTCCCCCACCCCAAATCCGCCCCATTGCCATCCCTAATCAGGGAGGTATTAACCTCAGGTGATGTTAAATTGTGGCAAAAGGCCATTGATGATGAAATGGATTCTCTAACTACAAATAAAACTTGGGAATTAGTTAAATTATCTCCTGGTAGTTGTGTTATTGGGTGTAAATGGATATTAAAGAGAAAGCTTAAACCAGATGGTACTATAGATAAATATAAGAAAATACTTGTAGCAAAGGGATATGTGCAAAAGGAAAATATTGATTTCTTCGATACATATTCCCCAGTTATTCGTGTGACAACCATTAGAGTATTATTGGTCGTTGATGCCGTGCAAAATTTGATTATTTACCAAATGGATGTAAAAATTGTGTTTTAAAATGGAGAGCTTTAATAGAAATTATATATAGATCAGCCTGAAGGATTTACGATACCTGGTGAGGAACACAAAGTCTGCAAGCTGAACAAAACCTTATATGATTTAAAGCAAGTTCCAAAATAATGACACGACAGGATCAACCAATTACTTCTTTCAAATAGTTTTAAGATTAACGTTGTTGATAAATGTCTATATTATAAAGTATATGGTGAAAGTTGTATTATGATATGTCTATACGTTGATGATCTTCTTATTTTTAGTTTTACACTTGATATTATTTAGAAACCAAAAACAGGCTTAATAATAATTTTGATATGAAGGATTTAGGCGAGGCTAGTGTGATTTCAGGAATGAAGATCACACGCACAGACTCTGTTATTACTCTTGATCAATCTCATTATATTGAGAAGATCTTGAAGAAGTATAAATATTTTGACCGTAGACCTGCTTATACTCCTTGTGATCCACAAGCTAAACTTTTAAGGAACTTGGGGGAGGTAGTTAGATAGAAAGAATACTCAAGTATTATTGGTAGCCTTCGCTACGCTACAGACTATACTAGACCCGATATAGCTTATGTTGTAGGGGTTTTATGTAGATTCACAAGTAAACTAGGTTTGGCGTACTGGGGTACTTTTGATTGAGTTATGTGGTACCAGAAAAGGACCATGAACTTGGGTTTACACTTTTAGAAGTTTCTCGTGGTCCTTGATAGATTTAACGATGCAGATTAGAACTCATTTTTGGATGATTCCAAAGCCACCAACGGATACGTGTTTAGTATAGTTGGTGGGGCAGTTTCTTGAAAATCCAAAAAACAAACTATTCTAACTCAGTCAACTATGGAGTATGAGTTAGTAGCCCTAGCTGCTGCTAGTGAGGAGATGAGTTTGTTGAAAGACCTCTTGTCTTATATTCCTTTATGGAGTAGGCATATAACGCCAATTTTGGTCTACGCAGATAGTACTGCTGCAATAGCCAGAGTACGGAACAATTACTATAATGGTAAGAAATTATTAATACGTCGCAAGCACAGTACGATGAGAGGATATCTTGCATCTAGTACTGTTACGGTGGACTTTGTAAAATCGAAAAACAAATTGGCGAATCCTTTGATGAAAGGACTGTCTCGTGACAAAGTTTGGAGCACATCCTTATGGATAGGACCAAA
The DNA here is from genome assembly GCA_014058105.1 of Kingdonia uniflora. Taxonomy (NCBI): domain Eukaryota; kingdom Viridiplantae; phylum Streptophyta; class Magnoliopsida; order Ranunculales; family Circaeasteraceae; genus Kingdonia; species Kingdonia uniflora. Next base: position 443,304 of record JACGCM010000857.1, read on the forward strand.
GACTGTTATAGAATCACAACTGGTGGGAACCCAACCTAAATGACTGGAAATCCCAAGAAATAGGTTTAATGAGAAAAACAAATCACTGTGATATATAATCATGCAACCAAGGAACTTGTTACTCTAGAGTTCATCTTATTGTACATAATGTATATATGCATGATATCTTGAAGCGACTGTGAGGCTGAGTTTCTTAAACTAATAAGTTATATATCTCATTCTTTGAGTGGGGTGTCTAGCTACAAGAACACTCTTCATAGACTTACCAAGGTAATTGTGGAAGTACAGCCGCTTCTTAAGAGAATTGGGTTAAATTCTATAAAGCCTTCACATATACTAGGATTAAGCACATTGTCGAAATGTGCTGGCATTTAGAACTTATACCTGGTAGAGTTGTATCTAGTTTTCCTTACTGTATAAAAATGAATAATGAGTTCAAGACTCTGATAACTTATTATTCGTATACGTTGAAGATTGTCTACTACGTAAAGGTTCAAGTCTAAACATTTACTTAAGTACATCTCTATATATCGAAACCAAATTCTCATTTCTTTTCTCATTCTTTTCTCATTTCGGAAAGTTTTTAAAAGTGGGGGATTGTTGGATTTTTTCAAAACATTCCTTTGTATGGGTTTGACCTCTTGGTCATTTTTATAGCTCTTGTACCCAAACTAAAGCCTAAAAGTTTAGTCCCACATTATTTATAAACTATAGTGGAACCAAACATATAAGGTAGAACCCATGTGACTAAGAGAGAATGTATAGGTGTGTGAGGGGATTTTATACCCTTGACACACTTGGACCTCTCTCGGGAGTCCTGGTGGGCTGGGCTGGGCCAGCTCGGGATCTGGCAATTGTCTCTAAAGGTTTTGGGGCCCTTTAGCTTGGGCACATTCTTCCTGATCCTTCGAGACACGTCTCACGAATAAGTGCCGTTGTAAAAACTCTATAATACCATTCGTATTTCATTTTAAATACACAGAACTCTGGTACTGGGACTTCTGTATCAACCACTGCTCGTTGTATCCTAGAAGAGATTAGACTGTCATAACCTGTACGTAGGGTTCGTCGAAATACTCTTTAAAGAAATTGCGATCCACGCCTTGAGCCTTTCTTTTACTATACTATTGTTGTTGTTACTATACTTTACCCGAATCTCTTCTTAATTCCCTCTTCTTCACCTTCCCATCACTTTCTCTCAAACCGATCTCCTTCTCTCATCTTTCAAGCCTATGCAAGCCACCATCCCATAGTTTACTAGTAATAGCTTACCATATAGTAGTAAAACAAACAAGTACACCTCAAACAAATTGTTCCAAGTTCATTTTATTGTGTTGGTACCATGAAGATAATTAAGGCACCACCCCAAATACCTGTGAAGTGACAGACTATTTGAATTTAATTATGTGTGTATATTTACATGACTCCTTCCTCATTATATAGATAAACAGCAAGCTAACCTCTAGGAATATCTAAGTAACAACATACTGATACTTTGTTGTAATTATGAAGATTTTGAGGACTTGGTTGAGATCTTCTCTTAACTTGGCTTAATACCTTCCCGCAAGTTGAGCGTGAGTGGACGAATGGTCAACTTGTCTCTAATTTGCTAAAACTGTGGTAATACAAGTCCCTTGGTGAAGATATCAACAATTTGATCCTTGGTGGAGATGAAGCGGACATAAAGTTGCTTACGAGCAACTCGTTCTCTCACAAAATGATAATTGATTTCTATATGTTTCATACGTGAATGAAACATAAGATTGTTTGTGAGATAGGTAGTACCTAAGTTGTCACACCAAAAATTTGGAGAAGAAAAAGGAATACCGAGTTCATACATGAGTGATTGAATCCATATTACCTCGGCGGTAGCAATAGCTAGACCATGATATTCAGCTTTAGTACTTGAGCGAGAAACAGTCTTTTGCTTTCGAGCGCTCCATGAAATTAGATTGCCTCCAAGAAACACATAATACCCACTGGTTGATCTTCAATCATTTGGGCATCCAGCCCAATCTGCATCTGAGTAAGCATAGATTTGTAAATTAGGCGATTGCCGAAGCAGTAGGCCATAATCTACAGTGTTTTTGAGATACCGTAAAATTTGTTTAACCGCAACCCAATGTTCCTCAGTTGGATCATGCATAAATTGATAAATTTTGTTAACAGCCACCGAGATATCGGGTCTCGTGATTGTGAGATATTGTAGCTACCTACTACACTACAATATTGTGTAGGATCTGGAAATTTGTGGCTACCTTCTTTCGTTAGCTGAGTGTTTATGGCTATCTGAGTATGAATTGGTTTAACTCCATCAAGCTTGGTACGACGTAAAACATCTGTAATATACTTGCCTTGTGATAGAAATAGTACCTCTTTGAAGGAAATGGCCTCTATGCCCAAGAAGTAATGCAGGTTACCCAAATCCTTAATAGCAAATGTAGAATTGAGTTGAGTAATTACCTGATCAATGAGTTTGGAACTAGACCCAGTAACAACAATATCTTATACATAGATGAGAATATAAGTTGTCGAGATATTATCTTGTCGAAAAAAGAGCGATGAATCTGCTTTTGATACTTAAAAACACAAGCCAATATGGAATGTGGTTAGCCAAGAATACCACATGCGAGGTGCCTGTTTAAAACCATAAAGTGCTTTGTAAAGGCGGTACACATGGGTAGGATATCGTTGATCAACAAATCTAGGAGGTTGCTTCATGAACACCTCCTCATTTAATATGCCATGCAAGAAAGCATTTTAAACATCTAACTGGCGAAGCGGCCAGTTATGCGCAAGGGCAATAAATAAAATAATACGAATGGTGCAAGGCTTAACCACTGGGCTGAATGTTTCACAATAGTCAATTCCTTCTTTTTAATTGAATCCCTTGGCAACTAACCGAGATTTATAACGGTCAATGGATCCATTAGCACTGCGTTTAAGTCGGAAAACCCATTTGCATCCTACCACATTCTTGTTTGGTTGTGATGGTACTAGCATCCATGTTCCATTTTTTACAAGAGCATTGAATTTGTAATCCATTGCACACCTCCAATTTTGATCGGACAAAGCTTGTATGAAGCAAGTAGGTTCAGTAACTTCATTGTCTTGTAAATGATACTTTGTTGCTGTAAGGCACAGCTTGTTGATAGGCTTGTATATCCCATCTTTACCGCGAGTAACCATGTGGTGTTGTGTTATAGAGTTGGTGATGGTATGTTGGTTTTGAGATGATACTGGGGATGTTATGGTTGGGAAAGATAATGGTGGGTCTGCATGTATTGTTGGAGGTGGTGACGGGGCTATGGATATGTTGGATGGTGATGGAGGGTCTAAAGGAGTATTATGGTTTGGTGTATGGTTATAGTTGGAGGAGTTTGTAGAGTGATGAAGTTATGAAGTTGGGGTGGCGGTGATCTTACAAACGGTGATGTTGTTGCTTGGCGTGCGCACACGGATTGAGATTGCTCTGAAAGAGGGAATATCGTTTCTTGAAAATGAACATGCCGCGAGATGTAAACCCGATTAGTAGAATGATGATAACACATGTAACCCTTATGAGCATTGCAATATCTGATGAATACACAAGGCAGAGACCTATATGCTAATTTATGAGGGCTATATGGTCTTAAGTTTAGATAACAAAGGCATCCAAACACGCGAAGATTGGTGTAATCTGGCTTGGTTCCAAAGAGGAGTTCCATAGGCGACTTTTCATTATTTGCCGATGGTAAGCGATTGATTAAGTAGCATGCTGTGGTAAACCCTTCAACCCAGAAACTTAATGGAATGGAGGCATGGTTTAGAAGCAAAAGACCGGATTCAACAATGTGTCTATGACGAGGTTCGGCAAGCCCGTTTTGTGCGGGCGTGTAAGGACAAGAAAAACGATGGAAAATTCCTTGATTATCAAGATATGGGGTAAACTTGTTAAACTCGCCACCATTGTCGGATTGAAAAATTTTAATTTTACGTTCAAGGAGATTTTTGATTTTTTTTTTTAATGTGATAAAGACGGTTAAAGCATCAGATTTTCGAGTAAGTGGATAAATCCAGATGTAGCGACTATAAACATCCATGAGCAATAAGTAATAACGAAAACTGTCCCTTGATAGAATTGGCGAAGGTCTCCATAAATCGGAAACAATTAAGCTTAACGGTGAATATGAAGTTGAACTTGAAGGGAAAGGCAACTTGCAACTTTTGCTAACATGACATGAATTACAAAATGAAAATGACTTATTAAACAATGGTAACGAATTAGACTCAATAACTTTATTAACTGCCTGAACCATCGGATGTCCTGAGCGTTCGTACCATATTGAAACTGACTCGGAGAGAAGTGCAAAAGGCTGGGGAACCGGGTGTTGCATCTCGCAAGCATTATTAAAACGGTAAAGGCCTCTTTCATTCTTTCCTTAGAACAATACTTTCCTCGTGCGGCAGTCCTTTACAACAAAAAAGGTTGGATGAAATTCAAAAAATACATTATTATCAATTGAAAATTGTGATACTGAGAGTAAATTGGCGGATATGTTAGGAACGTGATAAAGGTTTTGTAAAAGATAGTTTCTAGAGTTATGAGTAAATGAACCAATACCATTGTGAGTAATCGGAAGATCCGTACCATTTCCATCTCGAGCTTGATCGGGACCATCGTACTCCGCCCGGAGATAGAGATTATTTAAATCTGAGGTAAGATGATGTGTAACACCACTATCCGGTATCCAATTACAATCAACAATTGATCTAGGTGCAACAACATATGCCGTTGACAGTGAAGAAGAACTTTGGAACTTCTTATCAAAACGGTGTCAACAATTAGTAGCAACATGATTTTTCTGACCACATATAGTACATGGTTCATATCCATTTTGGAAGGATTGAGGACGATTCTGAAATCGATTATTACTTTAAATACGGTTGCGGTCCTGATTACCGTAGTTAGAACGGGGACTATTCTGTGTCGAACCAAACTTCTGGGAGATGTTGCGACGATGAACTGCACCATTAGCAACTGGGTTGTAACGCAAGACTTTGAGCCTTAACTCTTATATCAAACGCGAGTAGATGGGAATGAAAGTCGTCCATTACGACATCATCTACTGTGGTTGTAAGAGTAGTGACGATATCGTCATAAGTGGAGTCAAGCCCATTGAGGATCATTTGCTGTAAATTAGAATCTGGAATGGGCAGCCCCGTAGCCGCAATACTATCTACAAGAGTCTTAGCATGAAGAAAATATTCAGCCATGGTTTGGTTACCTTTTCTTATGGTCTGAAGTTCACGGCGTATCTGCAGGATACGTGCTCTTGGCTTGGAAGCAAAATGCTTCTCTAGTGCTACCCAAGTAGCACGGGAAGAACTGAAGCCAACGACTTGTGCAAGAACTGTCTCTGATAATGAAGAGAGCAGCCATCCAAGCAATATTTGATCCTATTTTTGCCAAGCAAAATAAGCCGGATTAGGCTCATTGTTAGAAGTGAGACGAAAGGACACTCATTTGTCTCATTAACGTATCCCTCAAAGTCATATCCTTTAAGTAAAGGCATGAACTGGGTGCGGCAGAAAAGATAATTATGGCGATCTAGCTTGACAGAGATTAATGATGAATGTGAGTAGTCTGAAGTGTTGGTTGGGACACAAGGCTAGGGGTCGAAGATGAGGAAGCTAAGGAAGAAGAATTAGAGATATGTTATTCGGCCATTGTAGGGAGATGATGGAGGTTAGCTTTTATTTTATTTTATTTTATAGAGGATCAATTTCTTCATAGTTACACCAAAGTATTAGTTGGTGTTACTTTGTTGTAACTATAAAGATTTTGAGGAGTCTTGACTTGGCTTAATAACACCAACCACCAATTATGAGTCCAAGTGGAGATGACTCACTTCAACCCCCCTACCCTTCCCTTTATGAGCATCATAGGTCCCACCCAAAACCACTCAAAGCACTCAAACAATCGAATACACTTTTAGCATAACAAGGATATCCTCTCTTTCTCTCTTTAAATCTATCTTCACACCGAGAATTACAGAGACGAAGAAACCATGAACTTTTATCTCGAGCTCTTCTTCACTACCGTTCTCTCTCTAGCACTAGCGTACCTTTTCGGGAAGCTGGTTTCAATGGCGCTTGCCGACTCTCTCACACCTTCAAATGTAGAAGAACAGATGAGTGAGTTTGAATCTGATCGAGGGGTAATTGTGGAAAATGATGTTTTCGTAACCCCAGAGTTGGAAATTAAGAGGGGTGTTGTTCAATTTGAAGGAGAGGTCGTTTATGATGGAGGGGAGGATTGTGGGGTTGAAGTCGAAGAAGAACATGTTGAGGTTGTTGAATATGTAGACGATCAAGAATTGGGGATTGGGGTAGAGATGAGTAATCTGGAAACCCAAGTTGGATTGGAGGAAATTGGAGTAGAGATGAGCAATGAGGAATCTGATGAAGTTGGGGTGGAGAGAATTGAAGAAGAGGATAAGAATGGGAAGTTTGAGTTTGGGAGTGAAGGAGAGAATAACACTGGTTTGGAGAAGGAGGTTTTGGTTGGTGATGATGAAGATTGGGGTTGGGAAGGAATAGAGAGGAGTGAGGTGGAGGTGCTTTTTAGTGCTGCTGCGAAATTTGTGGGTGATAGTGATTCTTTGTTGAAGCTTGGTAGTGATGTGCAGATGCAATTGTCTGGGCTTCATAAGGTGTCAATGGAAGGGCCTTGCCGTGAGCCACCGCCAATGGCCTTAATGGTTTCGGCTCGTGCAAAGTGGTAATAAATTTTAACCCTGTTTGGTTTTTTATTTGGTCTTTTATATGATTGATGAATCTATTTGCATACTAGGAAAGTAGAACACAGCTAGGAAAGAATAAAAAATAGTTACATAGACTGGGACATTGATATATGAAAATACCAACTCATGTATACCTGAATGGTACATATCAAAAGACTAAATGCTGTATTATTTGATGTCTTGAAGAATTATAGCTGTTTTATTATAATGCTGTAGTTTCTATATGAAAGTCGACTTCTGGAATATCAGAAGCACACGACTAAATCACTAGTTTACATCCACAGCGGGGGGAGAGCAGTGTTCAGCTTGTGGTGGTTGTAGTAGGAAGGTCAGGTATAATCGTCACTGGTTTTAGGGTGTCTTTTTGAGAAAAGAGAGACGAGATGTTCAGACACACCAAGTAGAACGGCCAACTTTGGTTTGTAGTTATGACGGAACATTCTATAAAAGGCTTGAAATTAGCGGAAAACATAAAACTTAAACAGAACGGTCAGCGGAAAAAGTTAAGGATAAAAGTTTGCCTTGAAACTCCCTCATAAAATCTCTCAGTTCCAGTTTGACAGGAAACTTTTGGGCTTTTCCTTACTTCACTTATTTCCTTCAAGATAACACCTTCCAGTTCTGAGAGGAGTTTTTTTTGCCTCGACTGGTGGTCTATATAGACGCTCTCCTTATAAAACTAGGCATAGATATACTACTGGATAAAGCCCCATCCTTCCTGCTAAGCTATTCTCATCCCTGAATCCCTGTTGTTGAACCTCCACCACCCAGTCTCCAACAACTCGTAAAAAGCTATTTATCAATGTGCACCGTACCATACCCCCAACCAACAATACAATAGGATCAGGCTTATCACTCCTGGTAGCCTGCGGCCCCTTGTGTAAAGGCTGGATATGAGGTATGTGATATGTAAATATGGAGTTTATTATAGTGGGTTTGACAATTATTTAAACGAGGGTTCCGCCAAACGCCTAAACAAACGTGTAACCTGAGCCTTCATTAATCAAACCTTAGTTATATTACTCAGTCAACTTTACGTAATAGGAGTAATCACACCTTACTCTTTGCCACAAACCCCTTACTCCCCGCTAAGCATGCTTGGTTTTAGGTTTTTAGTTGAGAATAGTCCCATGCACTGATTTTTGTGAGGCATCATGTTATGAATGGGTTTAATTTCCGCCAGTCTGCATCTTTACCCATTTCATGAATTATCAATGCCCTCGGAGCTCACATTTTATTTGACAGCTATTGTGAGCCAAAATAAACTGAAAGCACAGATTCTAGGGGGAGGGAAGTTTAGAATTTCTTTACTTGACCAGTTTGGGTTGTTACTGAAACCAAACCTCAACACATACAATAAATTCTACGTGAAACTTGAACAAGTAAATTGACTTATATAACCTAGGGGATCAAGTACGACCGAATTTCAGGGTGTAGTTTGATTGCTAGTTATAATAACAGGATTGAGAGCTGCTATATGTGAGTGATGGAGGCCACTGATTACATTATGCAAGGAATTCTTGGCAGCGGCTGGGGAATATGAATCCAGAGGCAGCTATGGAGCAATATATTAGTCTTCTTTCTGACATCGTCCCCGGATGGATGGAGGGAAATCCTGAAGTAAGTCCTCTGCTTTTATGACTGAATGGTATTAGTTTATTCAGGGTTGTGAATAATGTTAGAAGACTCACCTTCTCTGCAATGTAGGGACATAGGAAAAATAATAAAAGTAATGATACCGTAGAAGCAGGAGAATCTGGAACAAAAGCTCACAACTCAAGCTCCTACCCGCTTCATCAACCATGTTTCGAAAATGAAAGGTATTTGTGGAGATTAGATATGTTGCATCTTTTAGAAACTAATATTCTTTCCAACTTTCTAATATCTATCTTGCTCTTTGTTTCCCCTTTTCTATTTGTTACTTCTCTAGCAAGAAAGCCATAGAAGTTGAGCCTCTTGGTGAAAGCGGTGATGTTATTGGTGGACAAGAAACAGTATAAGCTGAGTATGGTTCTCAATTCATTTTTATGTTCCACCCCATATAAAGGATTTGCCTTCCTAGTCTGTGCAATATTAGTAGTTATGTCTGCCATATTTTTAATCTTAATCACAAAAAATGATGACGTGTGCAAACTGTTGCGTGAAAACTGAGGAAAAATATCTGTGATTTATTCCATCACCAACATATCTGTTTTTCTTTTTTGCTGAAATTTTCACAGTTCAAGACTCATTTTTGTAATGCTTCTGCCTCCTTTATCCATTGCTCTGTATAATGCTGAAATGGACAAATTTGTTTGTAATATAAAAAAAAAAAAACCCATGGAAAATGCTAGTAAATCTTATTAAATCACCCTTCTTACATCCTATGCTTCACGTTCATGTTGAAGCTATAAGATCATGCAGTTATTGCTAGTATAAAACAACATTCTTTCTGACTAATTTTTGTCTAAGGTACAAATGTTGCAGCCAAATCATATTGCTTATATTCCTATATTTATATATATTTTACTTCTAAGGTGTCTCTGTCCATTTTATGCATAGTTTAGTGTATGGTATCTCTGTCCATTTGAACTTTGAAGGTGACATTGTATGTGTCGGTGAGTAGAAATATTTATATGGCTACCTAAAGTGATTAGTATACAATGTGTCCCACAGGATTCATATATAGATACATAATTAGTTAATGGAACAGTTCATGAGGGTTTACCCCTTAGTTTGCCTTTTCAAAAAAAAATCTAGGTGTAATTAAAAGACAAATTAAATTTGTACTGTTGATGTTAACTTCTATTGCAGAAAACTTCATAGAATGCCTGTTAGCCCATATTAGGAGGTTGAGATGAAAGACCAATGAAAACTAAACAAATATGGCAGTAGTCTATAAAAAGGTGCGAGTTGAGAAGTCAGTTTTGTGATGTTGAATAAATAGTAAGACAATAGCATGTAGTAGTCCTCCAGGTTGTCTGGTCCTGGGACCAGCTTGTAATGCTGGTCCAAACACATTTCTCTCTACATGTTAAACATTCCTCCTTTCATTATGTTATTTATTATATTATATATATATATGGTATTTCTATGAGAGAAAAAAATTGACCAAAAACATGCAAACTTTCTTGGGTTATTGATATGAGGTGTTGACGTCCATTTTGTAAGACTGAATACACATTCTCAAACACAGTTTTTATGTGAAATTTACAGGAAAAGATGGCGTGTGTAGCTTCGTGTTCTCTCAACCAGTCATCACAGGGGACATTCTCCTGGGTAAAGTCTCGTACGTACTTGTAAGTGTTCATTGTATCAATAAAACGTCTTTCTGCGTTGTATATAACTATATATGTGCTATATCTGTATGTGTAAGTTACGTGTTTTATAGAGTTGGTTTGGTGGCTGTAGTGTGAATAAAAGTAATATAATAGCGCATACGTCAAGTGTTTTGTTACTCGAGAAGAATTCATTTTGAATGTATTTGATGTTCTCTCTTTATAAAATATGAATTGCATGCACCAATTGATAGGGTCTCTAAATTTTGAAGAAGAAAAATTGTTGTAAAGTGTGGTGGTGGCCATAATTCACAAGTTGAACATTATCCTGTACCTTTCTTTCTTCGGAATTTGGATATTTATGTACGATATCCTTGCAGGGTAGGGTTCCCCTCCTTTAAGATTAAACAAAGCTTTTCTGCTTCCTTGTTAGATAATGGTGGATATGAGGATTTGTTATGTAAGGATTTAGATTGTACAAGGTCTGATCTCCTTCTTTTTTTCTTGCACGTGTTACGGGACGGATTTTTTGTGCAAATCAACATAATATTTGGAAGAAAACAAAACACTGCCGACACTTCCAACATGTAGTAACAAGAGTCAATTTATTGCTAACCATATCACTAAAACATTAAACACAAATAGAATGTTAACAAAATCACCTAAAATACAGATTGTATTTTTACTTTCAGAAATTTAATAAAGAACTCTTCCACTTTTCTTTTATTGGACTCTCCGAAACATTTACACATCGTATAACAAGTGACATTTGTTCCACATGACTCATATCCGGAGTACAATCCAGGATAACCGAAAAATATCTCGCTTCTTGAATTTTTTTGATGATTGAAACTTGGATTTCATCGGCTAATGTGAGTATTGACTCATTCTGGGTTTCGTGACTCAAATAATGAGTATGAAGTTTTTCTATTTTAACTTGTCGAACATGCTCTTTCATTATCGGATCAAACTCCGCAATCATTTCAATAAACTTACAGAAAAGTCCATTATTGCGTTCATCGATTTCCTCATTCTTCCTACGGAAAGCCAAATTATTGCAAGCAAGTGTTTTCACCACCGCGATTATTCTCAACAATACTTGCTTCCAACGTTCTCTTTCTTGTTAAATCGATCTTCTTCAATTTTGTCGATCGTTATATTCTTCTTCAAGCATATTTCCAACTCAATCCAAACGCTCATGTTAATAAGATGTTCATTACTAGTCTCATGGGATTTAAGCTTGGAAATAAGATTATGCCAATCATTAACTCCTTCCTCCAAGTAAGTAGTCATTTTTTTGTGTTTAAACAACTTGCAACAAAAACAAAATACCTTATTCGAGCAATCTGAATACACAAGCCATTTCCTATCTTGTTTGTCCCCATTAGGTAAATAGCGTGCATAATATGTAAAAACAAAGTGTCTTTTTCGAACATCTTTTGGAAATGATTCTTTATCTTTTAAGACTCTAATGGGACCTTTTTTGACTAATGAGTCCCTTAACAACTGATCAACCCTCTCCCAAGTTCCAGGATCATAATTGATAACGGGCAAAACTTGAGTATTATCATTATCATCTTCTTCATCAACATTTTCCTCGTCAACTTCTTCAATATTATTCGCATTCTCATTTTCTTCATTAACATTCTCATTTTCAAAGTTCTTCAATATTATTCTCATTCTCAACTTCTTCAATAACGTTTTCGGTTTCCTCAATAACATCTTCATTCCCAAGATCTCCAATAATACCCATATTTATATCCTCATGACCCTCAGAAACATTTTCAGTCACCAAACCTTCATTTGAAGTCTCTGTTGAATTTTCCCAAAATATTTATTAAGAGATCCTACTTGAGAATTTGTCAATTTGTCTTTCTTTTTCTTCTTGAGTATTTTCTCATGTCCATAATCTTGTTTACGCTTCAGCATTGTCTAAAAAAAAATACTTTCAAGCCTCAGACTTTAAACATTTAGCTATAACTCGAGACAACTAAATTACTAAATTTACTAACAAAAATCTCAGAACAACATTGCACATAATACATAGTAGCACAAGAATAGTTGAAAACTAATAAACTATAGACAACTAAATCCAAATAGAATTGAAGAACACAACATTTAAATTAGCAGTAGTAAAGTTTTTAAGCGTACCGAATACCGATATCTAATGATCCAAAAAAAAATCCAATGAGAAGCAAAGCAACGTAACAATGACAAACAGTAAGGCTCGTCATTTGAGTGTCTGTGCCGCAATCCACTGCATAAACTAAAATAAGCATTAATTAAATATTTAATTACCCATTAGAGAAATAATCAAGTAAAGTTAGGGTTTCTATGAATTTTGATATTGTAAATTAGTGAAGAGAATTAAGAGATTGAGAAACTAATCAAAGTAATGTAACACACTACCACTTGTAGAATTTGAGAAACTAATCAAATTAGCAAATAACAACTCACCATCAATCTAAACATTTGTATAATTTGATTATAGAGACTTCAAAAATTGAGAACCAAACCAAATTTTCAGATTTTCGGTAAACCAAGAGAGAGAGAGGATAGAGTTTGAAAGAGAAAAGAAGTCCCACTTTCTATATTTGTTTTGTGCCCCTTCCTCTTATTACAATTTACCAATTTTGTGGAAGAGAGTTAATGAGAGACTTTAAAATATGGATAATATATACTAAAGGAATTTTTTTTTTGAGGCCCTTCTAGATGTGGGGGCCTAAAGCAATTGCTTTAGTTGCCTTACCCCAACGCTACGCTGGCCCTGAATACAGTACAAATAAGGTAACAAGAAATTGACATAGCTTAGAAAATTTTAAACTAAGGGAGAAAGAATTTTTTCTAAATAAGCTTCATTTTATCATCCATCATTGTTAAAGCTCATGAAAACCTTACAATTTGGAGAACAATTACATGTAGTGAAGTACATGAACTCATTACACCCACACCCTAATTCCTGTTTTTTTTTCAGATATATAGTGAAGTCTATTAATTGTTATCTAATTGATCAGCGATATAAAAGATAATCTTTAATAATAAGAATGTGTTTTTTTACAAATGAAAGGGCTCAATATATCAAACGAAATATCATATTGGATAACTGAAATTTCGATATTCAAGACACTATATATGAACAATAATTTGGGGATTGTAATCCATGGGTTTAAAAATTTTGGGATGAAAGCAGATGTGATGTATGAATGTGTATAAGCAAAAAATCAAAATACGAGTGCCTTTGAAGGCCAATTTATCAGCTAAGATTAGGGTACTTGGCACACATTTTTTCCAGCATGTCAAGCCATGGCATGCAGAACTGGCTTGCCTTTTCCTTTTTTTAGGAGAGAAAAATCTAGTTCGAACGACTTTAATTAATGTATAAAGTCATTATATAACAATATAATAACAAAATAACAAAAAAATATACCATATAAACATTAAATTGATCAAAAGAAGTACTTATAATTAAATCAATAAATTCATATCATAAATGTTCTTCTCAAAACCATTGAGTTCTTGGCCCAGTAGTGGTTGTACTTCTCCACCTAGAGAGAGATTGCGAGTCCGAATTCCACGAGCTCTTTACTATAAAAAAAAAAAACCAGGTTGGCCTAAAAAAAGAGCAAAAAAAAAATATTCTCAAAATAGTCTATCATAAGCATAGTTGGTAAGTCATATTTACTTCTATAAATAATGACATTATACGAGTTCTTTTCAAAATAATAATATAACAAAAAGATACTTGACAAACAAACCAAAACAACTAGCTTGTCTAACAATATTGGCCATGCTAATTAGATGTCTCTCCATAACACCTTCATTTCATTTGTTCATAGTGCAACATTATCAAGTTCATAAGTATCATCTTCACTAGATTCGTTAAAATCACCCATTGAAAGGCCATCAAATACATTTCCCATAGCGTGAATAACTTGTTTTCTTTTTTACTTCGAACCTCACTCTTCAACTTACATTTAAGTTATGTTATCATGTTTAATTTTTGTATTTCAAGGCGATTACGAAGTTTTGTCTTAATTAAATTAAGGGATGAGAAAAGCCTTTCAACGGTTACACTATGCAGAACAATTATAAAGACTTTCACCGCAAATTTTCGCAATAATGTGGAACTACCACAAAACTTATTCCAAAACCCCCGAGCCCACCCATTATGAATAGTCATAATATATGGAGAAATTTAAAATACACCCCAAGTTTAATTAGCTCACCACAGTCTGAGCTCACCCCACTAAGTGCATTTGTTAGTTAATAAGCTCACCCCATCTTTAAATTAAGAAAAACTAAAGTACAAAAAGAATAAATTTCAAGTATATATCCTTTCGTTACTTGGCTCATTTATCTTCTATTCTATGATTCAAAACCTCCAAACAAAATGAACAAATAATAACAATGAAATCAATTTGTGATATACATCCCACTAATTTAAGCATTTTTATTTGATATCGAGTGTCTCTCTCTCTTTCTCTCGGCACATTCTTTTTCTCTTAAGCTATCACGATGATCATATGACTTTCATCATTTTGATAATGTTTAAAAAATGTTTAACAGTCTCTAATTGTTAATATTGCTTATTGATAGCTTCCATGAATAATTAATATCGTGTTATGTGTTTATTGCTAAGATCAAAAGTGCAACTTGATTTCTTATCGTTCCCTCTTTGTTTGAAATACAATAAAGTATTTCATGTTTAGTTAAGTTGCAGGACATGACGAACTTTCAAAAGAAAATATGTGATATTCTTATTTTGAAGGCATATTTGTCTATACAAGTTGAGAAATTATTATTAGCATTTTAATATTGAATTGGGGTGAGCTTCTAAGTTTTGGGGGTGTATGTAAAATTTCTCTAATAATACATAGTACAAAAATTACTAATTTAACCTAGGTCAAAAAGCATGCCAAAAGGCCAAATGGCATGGCGATGGGCGATGACATGTAACAGCACTGGCATGCTGATGCCATGTCATGCCCCATAGCTAAGATGTGTGAGTGTGTCCATTGTCTCATCAAAGAAATTAAGGCCTATTTTATAGGGCCTCGGTTAAGAAATTAAGGCCTATTTATGAAGGCCCTTTTGGATTCGATTCGAGTCGCCAACCTAACCTTGGCTGCCGTTTAAACTTTAAACTATGTTGACATATCTATCTCACCTCTCCGGAAAATATTTTCCACCATAAGTTGTTATACTTGATGAAATTTTCCCTGTAAAAGTAGCCAAATATGCAGTGTATCTCACCACTTGAAGTGGGATGACTTTCCGAGGTGCTGCACTTCCTTTGGGAACTCCATGTTTGTTGTTCAGGCAGATCCATGGATCATGAATGCCTAAAGAGTATATCCTTGTTAGAACACAAGCTTAACTACATCTGTTGAGAATCATCACTAATAAGGTCGTCTACCTCCGTGTGACCTATGTTATTTAATGCTTTATATATTTTATGTTTTAGCTTAAAGCCTGTTGAAGAGGCCCAGCCTAGGTTATTAGTAGTTTCCCAGTTTAAGTAGAATTTTATTTCAATTAGAATTAGGGTTCCTAATTCTAACCCCCTTGTGTTCTATAAAAGAGGAGGTCTAGGTTATTTGTTTGATAGTTAAGTTAAGTTAAGTTGATTTTGATTCAAAGTAAGTTGATTTGTTTAGTTGAAACCCTAGTTTCCCTAACTCTCAAATACAACGTGATTTTCTTACGAATCTTGTTTCCGCGTTCGTAGTATTCACGTCAATTGGTACCAGAGCTGCGTTAGATCTAAGTGTAGTCAGTTTCAAGTACAAAGATGTCTTGTGGAAGAACCACGACGAAGAAACCTACTCTAGCTCAAGGTGTAGCAACCCTAACGGGTATAGTTGACAAGCTTGAAGGGTTTGTCGAGGCTTTGGGTAGAGGAGCCTTCCCCCCCCCCCCCCAACCACCTCCGTTGGGCGTAACCGAAGATCTCTCTCTACAGGGAAGCGTCGCCGCGAGGAGCGACGAACTTAACAATCTGTTTACGAGTGAAGAAGAAATACGAGAAACTAGTGTGCGGAGCCACTCACGTGGGTGGCGTGTGGGTTAGAAGCCATTAAAGATCCAATCTAGGCCGAAACTAACTCCTGAGCCAGATCTAGACGTCACTGCCGGCCATGGAGATCTCACCGGTGAGGTTGCACAATTTACCGAATTACAAGTCGTTGCAGGTGAAGAATTAGTTGCTGAAAAAGAAACAATTGGCGATGGGGAATACACCGAAAAACTTACCGATGTTTTGGCCGATGTTGCTGCCGGTAATCGAGGTTTTGGAGCATGTAAGCTTTATGAAGACGGACTCACCAGAGTTCCTCAAAAGGTCCAGTGGAACTCTCCGGTTCGAGTTTTTAACAAAATTTGGGCCAAATCAACGAAACCAGAAAACCAAATTACAGAGTTTCGTGAGGAGAGAAACACAGTTCGTGGGAAAGAAAATGAAGTTGCTTGTGGTAAGCACGTGCCCTGCTTTAACCCCCACGCAGACCCAACTCATACCACAAAATTCAAATTTTGGTGGGGAAAAGAAAAAGTTTGAAACAGTTGTTAAATATTTTGGGCATGCCTCATGGCATGTCGAGGCATGCCAACTTTTGGGCATGCATGAACTTGCCTTAGGACATACTATGTGGCATGCCAATAGTAGTGATTTAAATCAAACACATGGTGTATTCCAGCAGTGCACATGCCCAGTAATGTGCCAAAGCACGACCGAAAATCACTAGTTTGTCGATCCGTTTTGGGAGGGCTTTTTAGCGAAGTTCGAGACGCAGGTTTCTATGTTTTCTTCAATTTTAGACGTTCTTCAACATTGAGATTTAAAGACCCCGAGTACAATCGCAGAGTACGGAAAATTCCCGGAAGACTTCATGATTTCCAGAAGAATTTCACCGTACAGATTTCGTGTGCGTTCTGCGGGATGAAGACGAAGAGACTGGGATATGTACTACATACGGACGTGAGTCCTCAGGAGCACCGCCCCCTTGATTTCGTGGACAAAATCTTCTCAGACTGAAGGTTTGATGAGAATCATCACTAATAAGGTCGTATACCTCCGTGTGACCTATGTTATTTAATACTTTATATATTTTATGTTTTAGCTTAAAGCATGTTGGAGAGGCCCAGCCTAGGTTATTAGTAGTTTCCCAGTTTAAGTAGAATTCTATTTCAATTAGAATTGGAGTTTCTAATTCTAACCCCCTTGTATTCTATAAAATGGGAGGTCTAGGTTATTTGTTTGATAGTTAAGTTAAGTTAAGTTAAGTTAAGTTGATTTTGATTCAAAGTAAGTTAATTTGTTTAGTTGAAACCCTAGTTTCCCTAACTCTTAAATACAACGTGATTTCCTTACGAATCTTGCTTCCGCGTTCATAGTATTCACGTCAATATCAATCTCAACTCAAGAGTATTAATCAAAAGTTTGATACCAAGAGAAAATTAGCTCAAAGCCCTTTCAGGTTTTCTCCAACGCGTCGACCAAACTGAAAATGAAAATGAAAATGAAAATGAGACCTCCCTTCCTTTACTCCAAGCCACTGAGCCACCCTATTTTTTGGAATAGAGATTTTGTGCATGGCAAGAGCAACCCAAATAAAAACCATGGTTCTATTCCTATATGGTCATCCATAAAAAGAAGTCAAAAACATTTCTCTGAGAGCAGGACAAAGTCAGATTCCAGTACAAAACAGCGACCTCTCTCTCTCTTTTTCTTGTCTCTCTAGGGCCTATTGGGTCTTGAGCTTCACACTTCCCACACCTTCTTTTGGTCCAAGAAAGGTTGTGCCTTCCTCTGCACTCCTGAAACAAAACATCTCACTTCAAAAAAGAGAGTTTGATAGAGTTCAAGAATGGGGTTCTTCATTTCTTCATCAAAGATGATCACAACATTGATCACAACGTTGTTGTTAACACTCATTTGCTCCAACACTCTCTTAGGTCTTACAGGTAACAGTTATTTTTATGTGCCCCATAGTTGTTTAGTTTGTTTGTTTGTTTTTGATTTTACTGATAACAAATCCCATTTTTTACAGGTGCAAACCAAGAGAAAACCAAGCTCTTGGAGATCCTCCATGACCCAACTCCTATGGTTCTCCAAACCCTCTCTCAAATAGGTGTTCCTATTGCAGTTTCTGTTAGTAATGAAGACCTTAGGGAGATATCTTCTAGTGTTGTGATGACAGAAAGTTGGCTAAGAACTCATGTTCTTACCTACTACCCCACAACTCAAATCACCACCATTGTTGTGGGAAACACTATTCCCTGCAACAATGAGAATTGGGGTTTGGTTTTGCCATCTTTGAAGAACATTTATAACTCTCTTGTGAGATGGGGTTTAGAGAAAAACATAAAGGTTTCACCTTTTTTGCCAACAAAATGCTTAAACTCAATTTCTGAAAAACTTGTGATTAAACCCTTGTTTGAGTTTTTGCACAAAACCAACTCTTCTTGCTCTATAATCCTATCTCCAAACATGTCTCCTTCTTTGGTGTCTTCTCACATTGCTAACTCCATTAAAAAGCTTGAATTTTTTCAAATCAATGAGGTCAATGTACTAGTCTCCAGCAACCCCATGAGCAGAAAGCTCTTATCCATGAACTTTGATGTTGTAGAGCCATTTCCAGCTAGGCCAACTCCATTGCCAGAGCTCCCACCATCACCAATCCACTCCTCAATAGGTTTCTCAGTCCCTGCACATGTAGCCAAAACCTCATTTACCTCACCACCCCGAATAGCCCCTTCGCCACTAATCCCCAACATCCCTTTTGCGCCTGAGCCCTCTAATGATGGTTTCTTCTATCCCCCTTGTAGTTCATCCCCAGTTCAAACACCAACAGCACCAGAGCCAAATGAGAGAAAGCGGTTATGGTGTATAGCTAAGCCTAATGTACCTCCAGGTTTACTTCAAGAAGCAATGGATTATGCTTGTGGGGAAGGTGGTGCTGATTGTGAGGAGATTAAGCCTAATGGGAGTTGTTTTAACCCTGATAATACTGTTGGTCATGCTTCTTATGCTTTTAATAGTTATTGGCAAAAGAACAAGAACAATGGTGGCACATGTAGTTTTGGTGGAATTGCTATGGTTATCAATGCTGACCCAAGTATGTTAATTTCATTCTCTTTTCTACTTCAATTTTTATCATTTATTTCTCATGTTTATGATTTTTGGACTAAGAGTGATATGCAATTGATTTTCATTGCAGGTTATCTTCAGTGTTGGTTCATTCCAAGCTAAGTAGGAGAGGGGCCGGACTAGTGGTAATTAATCGGAGATTGTATTAGGAGTATATATATCAGACTTTG
Organism: Kingdonia uniflora; assembly: GCA_014058105.1. Lineage (NCBI taxonomy): Eukaryota > Viridiplantae > Streptophyta > Magnoliopsida > Ranunculales > Circaeasteraceae > Kingdonia > Kingdonia uniflora. The sequence continues at coordinate 462,664 of JACGCM010000857.1, forward strand.
ATTTTTTGCTTCCATGGCTAAGTTCCCATAAAATGGCTCCAAACGTGCAACTTGTTGAAATGTGCTTCTATACCATATTTGTTTACTGTGGATTGTATGGGAGAAAGCTACTTAAACATGGATTGGTTGTCTCAATTTCGATCGCTAAACATGGATTGCTTGCCTTGTTGATTTGATTTTGTATTTATTCATGTTTTTACCAAGTTGAAAAAATATTCCTTGTTTCACACGGAGGTTTGATAGGTTGTGTCCACCACTCTTTGGATGCCCCACTCGGTTATAATGCAATGCTAGGTGAAAATGCATTTGCTCAGATACCAAAAATTTGCAATAAGTTAATACTTGGGGTGGGTGTCGTTTTTGGGCTTAATAATTTGGTAATTCCCTCGACAGCCTCCTAGCTAACTAACTTTGATTCTTTAAGACAAACGAAATATATCTCTCTTCTAGAGCCGTCAACACTTATAACATCTCCAACAGTTGCTGCTTTGATTTCAGATCCAGATGTGGAGGCCAACAACATTTTTCAAGTGCTCCAAATGACGTATGTTAGGCGCTTAATCATTAAGTTAAGCGTTTGGCTTAAAACGTCAAATGATTTGGTGATTTAAGCCTAAGCGCCTGGATTTTAAATTAAACACGTATTTTTACATTATTGAAGATTAAGTGCCTAAATCTGTTTTGGAGCGCTCCACCCCCACTCCGTATTTGGAGCGTTGAACCAAGGCTCCAGCTCCGAATTTGGATTCCGAGCCTAGTGTTGGAGGCCACTTTTAGTGATTATTCCAAATATGAATTCGCATCGGGGTCTGTTGGAGATGCTCTAAAGCTCTCTCTCTCTCTAATCCCTTAGAAACCCAAAGCTTTACATCAAAAATCTTTGATCATAAACTCTATATTTGAAGTATATTGGAATGCATCTTCTTCTAGAGTTCATTGGTGTTTGCATTTCTTCTAAAATTAAATTATGAGATTATTGATCTTCTTCAAGGGCTTGCTTGCTTCAAAAATCAAAAGGAATGAGTTAACGGGACGTGTTTGGGGATACCCAATTATAATAAACGGGTCGTGGGGTGGGTTTGGTATGAGCAGATTTTGGCGGGGCAGGTTTTGACATTCCCCGTTTAAGTTAAATAGTTATTGGGCTGGGTTTAGGGATTTTTGGCGAGTATTGGGATGGTATTACTCAACCTGACCCATTGCCAGCCCTAATAATACTTCAAATGTTTCTATTCATTTTGGAGAAGAGTTTTCACCAATTTTTTATATTTTATTTTTTAGAAAGCGAGTTTTTATAAACTTAAAATAAATAAATAACTGGGTGGGAACAACTCTTCTTCTGCAAGAGTACAAGTACAAGAGAAGGTAGAGAGCCTAAACACCAAGTAAGGAGAGAAAATGCAGCTACTTTTGTACTCTAAAATATATGGTCCCACTAGCATCTTCATTAAGAATTCTCTTCATGTCATGAGTGAAAGAATCAGGGTGCACTCCTTCATAACCAAGGTCAGGGAGGAGGTCTATAAGGCTGTCTGGGGCTCTGTTAGTTTCCCATCAAACTATACAATACGATGGTATTCTCAGGAATATACAACTCTCATTATAAACGTCCATTAGGCGAACAAAGTTTATTATCGGTCAACTTGATCATTGACCTGAACCACAACGGTTTCTGTAAATGAATTAAAAGCATATTGAGATGAGTATGAACTCAATATTTTTTTAAGCAACGAAAAACATATTACGCCACAACAGGCGTAAAAGAAACAACAAGGTACGCAAAGTTATTTGCTGCCTCAGACACATTACACATATGAGGCTTGGAGTAAGCACCTCGCGCAGCCAAAGCATGAACATCAATATCACAACGTCTACTAAAATATGAAAACAAAAAAACTCAAACTCTTCAAATTGGGCTGCTAGAACGAGAGCATGTTTGAACAAATAGTAAGCATTCCATGTAAGGGCCTAAATTCGTAGCTGGAATGGTCTCTTACACCAAATATACCTGTGACACAAATATAGTAAAAAGATAATATAAATTGACACATGTTTTAGCATGGAAACCTCTGTATAGGTAAAAACCACGACCTCTGTTCGAGGATTTAGTAAGAATAACTTTATTGCTTAAGACAACTGAATATTGAATACAATTTGAGATCTCTTGAGCCGAATCCTCTACTCTTTTTCTTTCGTATGTTATCCCTTTTATAGGTTTTATCCCTAGTTCGTTTGTGTATCAGCATGTTCTTCTAGATTTGGTGAATAGTAGAAGTTTTTCCTGTAACTGCTAGTTCGTGGGAGACAGGTATTCTTGACTCATTCTGTTTTATTTGGAGTGTTCGAACCATGTTCCTTTTTAGTTCGTGGTCCAGGTGTCATTGTTGATAGGGTGTATGTTATGTATCTTTTGCGTGAGTTCGGCACTGTATTAGTTCGTTTTTACTCTAATTCGAGGGACAAGTCCCTACACTCCTTATAAAAGATCAAGAGACCGAAAGATCAACTGATTTCTCTCAAAAGTGGCAGACTCGAAGACTGGCTCAATGAGCTAAACAATATGACACAATTTTATATAGTCAAATGTGTCGAATGATTAAGCAAACATGTTGGGGTTTTAATAGACTGAGAACACACACACACACACACACACACACACACACACACACACACACACACACACACACACACACACACACACACACACACACACACACACACACACACACACACACACACACACACACACACACACACACACACACACACACACACTCTCTCTCTCTCTCTCTCTCTCTCTCTCTCTCTCTCTCTCTCTAAGGTGCAAATTATTGTGCGTAGTCTTCCTATACTAGACTACTGTATCCTTTCTTGCTCGTTATATTTTGGGAAGATATTCGGTTGCGAATACTTGTACTTGGGGATAGGTCAAAATAATTTTTTAAAGAAAGTGTGACCCACGCCTCGAGCTATTTCTTTCATCGTTGTTGTTGTTGTTGTATTGTTTACTAAATGGCTATTATTGTATTGTTTACCAAGAAAGTGTGACTCACGCCTCAAGCTATTTCTTTCGTCGTTGTTGTTGTTGTATTGTTTACTAAATGGCTATTATTGTATTGTTTACCAAAGTATTGTTGTTGTTCTATGCTTCCTACACCGCATCAATATTAATTTTTCTGCTTCCTGGAATTCTGAGTTGCGATTTCATTTTGGGGAAAGCTATATCACAGGTTTCTATTGTTTATTTTTCTAACAGAATCACTATTGTTTAAGAGAAAGAGAGAGAGAGTAATCTCAAAATAGGGAGGGAGAGAGAGAGATAAAATGTATTGTTATGTATTTTTTGAGAGAAGCAAGCTGGGCATTCATAGAGTTTAATATACTACCGGGTCTCCTCAATTTACTCCAACGTTCTGGAGTTTTAACTCAGACTTGAGTACGCTAGGTATTTATAGAGCCCAGAATAAAATGAGTAATGAAGGATACAGTAGTCCAGTACGGAAGACTACGTACAGTAATTTGCACCTCAGTGAAACAGTGATAAAAAACAATAGAGATAGAGAGTAATCTCAAAATAGGGGGGGGAGATGAACTACATTGTTTTGCATTTTTTGAAAGAAGTAAACTGGGAATTTATAAAGTTTAGTATACTACTGGGTTTCCTCAATTTACTCTAATGTTCTGGAGTTATTAACTCAGACGTGAGTACACTGGATATTTATAGAGTTCAGTATACTACCGGGTCTCCTCAATTTACTCCAATGTTCTAGAGTCAATAACTCAGACGTGAGCGTAGTTCCTTTGAAAGAGGTCTCACATAACGCATGTAATAGTGAGTAAGCCAAGTCAAAGCTAAGTCTAAGCCTAAGAATGACTGAATAACTTTTCAATAATTCTTAGGGTAGACCTATCCCAAACCCAAAACAGGAGATAGAAAGATGAACTGTATTGTTATGTATTTTTTAGTATCCTACTGGGTTTCCTCAATTTGGACACGTGAGTACGTGGGCGTAGTTCCTTCGGAAGAGGTCTTTCAGAACGCATGCCAAGTCAAAGCTAAGCCCAAGTCCAAGAATGACTGAATAACTTTTCAGTAATTCTTGGGGTAAGGCCTATCTTAAGCCCAAAGAGCCCCCAGAGCCAATTTCCCCGTTCTGGGCCGACCGAGAAAGATCCAAGTGTGTCAAGGGTATAAAATCCCCACACACATTCACACACATATACGCTTTCTCTTGGCCACATGTACATACATAACATATCAACCATGGTTTATATGAACATGCATTCCAAACTTTCTATCCAATGTGGGACTAAGAACATCTCCAACAGTATGGTATGTTGTTACATTTTTTACATACTATTGCAAAAACTCTTTCCAAGGGTTATGGTGTTCAACATACTCACCCCGATACTCCTTCAAAGTATGCAAATCTGGAACTTGGAGAGTGGTATGTGCGTATGTGCATACTACTTTTGTGGGTCCCCACAAATATTTATTATCTTCCTTTCTTTTCTCTTTCACATAAAATAACAATGTGAGTCCCCATTTTAAATAAAAAAATTTCTTTCTCACATAAAATAATATTGTGGGTTCAAATTCAGAAATTATGAGAATAAATACTACTTTTTGCCATCTTTACAAAATCAGACCCAATGAACAATAAATTCCAAAATCGATACTGGCAAGATGAAAAACTAGTTTTGCCGCTACTAAAGTTATAATATTACAGCAGACAACCACCTATTTTTGGGCTCTACAAGTACAAATGTCGCATCCAAAGCAATAAAAAATTGTAAAACTCATTTAAAACTATTATATCAAGCCACTTGTCAAAATATAATTCATCGATGTACGTGTAAGGCAGACATTGTCACCATCTTATGAATTATTTGTCATTTGTTTTAGTAGAGTTTGCCCTACCTTTTACCAGATTTATTATTTATAAGAAGACAAACTCTTTCACTAATTTTGTTACTATTTTCCATCTTGTTTATGGTTAGGTATCACGTACGATTCACAGGAGTTCATTTGGTTTTTAGCGCTAAAAGTGATCCCGATTCATATAACAGTTTCTTCTTTTTACTCGACCGTAAAAACTGTCTCGATTATTTGCCACAAACCGTCTGTGTGACTGCTGCCTACCAAGTGTTTGATTAAAGACTGGTACTCTACTTCTTAGGCATGGAGGAAATGATGGTACTCGTAACTCTTGTAGATGGTACTCTATTGTATTCAACTCATGGAACAAACGATGGCAAATTGCCTGCGCGGCTGCTGCAAACCAAACTATATCATTTATTTAGTTAAACTCTGGCATTCTTTCAGACATTTATGTCATTTGGTAACAGCTAGTTGTCATAATCAATAACAAATTTCCCATTTGTTCAGCCTACTTTGTCATTTGTTTTATATAACTTTGCCATTCTTTAAAAAAAAATATCAATTGCTTGAATATTATAGTAGGTTTGTAGGCCGTGGGCTCCACTAGTGCGAATGTTACTTCCTAAATAAAATAAAATAAAAGTTCGAATCATTTAAAAATATATTATCACGCCACGTGTCCCTAATTTAGTTCCTCGATGTACACTTGTCATTACTATTTCGAGACGTGTAAGGCAGACTCTGTCAATATTTCATGCATTTATTATCATTTATTGCATCAAAATTTGTCACGCTTTCAACCATCAGTTATATTGAATCATACAGACTCTGTCACCATCAGTTTATTATTTGGCATTTGTTTACTATTGTTTAGGGTTAGGTAACACGTGGGATTCACATGAATTTTTCTGGCTTTTGGTGCCAAAAACCATCCTTATTCCTCAAACACTTTCTTCTTACATGACCACTGCAAAGACCACAAAACTATAAAAACTGTCCCAATTCTACACATCGTGTGTATGATTGACAGCCGCAAAAACTGTCCCGGTCGCACAAACCATTTTTTCACAATCGTCATGATTTTACCCATCATGTGTGTATATGATTTCAGTGGTAAATCATCTATGTGACTACTGCCTACTAAGTGTTTGATTAAAATTAAAGTCATTTTTTTCTTTTACAATGAAGTCTGATAAAGAAGTGAATGAGCAATTTGACGAGGATAACAAAATGCAGGAGGGTAGAGCCAAGAATGGCACTTTTAATGCTAAAAATTATACTTCTCGGTGTACAGGTGTGGGACTTCACAAAATATTTGTAGCTCTACCTGAATAGGAGAATGGTATACTTTGTACCACCTTCTTTGTACCGTTACTACTGATTGATTTAATAGCGACGATGTCGACGTTAGTTGTGGAAATATTCGATTCTCATCTCGGTGATATGAAGTTCCAGTTTGGGGGAACGATAATTCAGATGAAACCCATTCATGTTTGCCTAATTTTAGGGCTACGTGCCTCTTCTATTGCAAATGAGTTCTTATTTGCAAATCCTGAGTATATAACAAATTTCAAAATAAGGCGATTCCCAAGAAGAAGAATACATATGGGTTGAAGGAAATTGACGGGGATTTAAAATAGGCAAAATTGGAAAAACATCATGGTAAGTTTCTAATTTGTCATTTGTTTGGTCTGCTTTATTATCATTCTTCATTATATTTGTCACCCCAAAATTTTATGTATTGTATTTGCCATTTTTGGGTCATTATTTTCTAAGGTTCTTATCATTACATTGTGTGATTTTGTTTTGCAGACGATGTTCTTCGATTAATTTTTTTTTAAAATTATACTATCATTTCTCATCCCGAATAAAGGGAGAAACTTTGAGATGAGGTATGTTGATCTGGTAGATGATCTAGATTAGTTCAACAGATTCCCCTGGGGTGAGCAAGTCTATAATTTCTTGTAGAGTCAAATAGTAGAGTTTGCCGATTATCGATCGGTCGCTGATAAAAAATCGGATAAAACTTTATCACTGCACGGAGGTACATGGGTGTTGATGATATAGACTTTCCTCTCTATTCATAGCCTGAAGTTTCCAAGAATTTAGGAATCCATATATTCGTTCCCTAAGCTACAAGGATGGAGAATGACATCCTTTATGCGTCACCAAATTATGGCGTTTAAAAAGTTTTTTGCTAATCCCAAATTACTGGTAATAGTTATGAAGGCGTCTGAGACTGACATGCAACAATAACTTATGCAAGAGGTCATGGTAATCTTCCATTCTTTGTATGAATGATTCATTTTATTGTTTGCTTGTCATTTAATTTAGGTTTTGTATTATTTTATTTGCTTAGGTTTGGCATTTTGTATCCTCTTCTTGTCATTTGTTTAATTTTTTTCTCTGTCATTATTTAGTCAATCTTTGTCATTGTTAAACTTTTTTTTGTCATTTTTAAATTGCCCTTTGTCTTCGTCATCTATTTGAATATTTTAGAGAAATCACATCGAATCACCTGCAATCGGCGCTGCGCCTGTAATCAAACCATCTGCAGTCGGTGCACCAATAATAGGTAGCAGTTCTTCTGCCACTAAGATTGGAGCTATAGTGGTTAAGGTATGCTCCCAGTTGGAGGAGAGTGGTAAAATGTTACAGAAGTTAAAGGACCATGGTAAAATATTGCATAACCATAGTATAATGTTGGAATGAATTTTGATGTCTACAGTCAAAGACAATATTCTACCACTGGAGATACTTCACTCCTTGGGCAATACCACTTGGAGAAAACCGCGAAACGCAAGCGAGAAAAAAAAGGTAATAAGAAAGAAGATGGGAAAAGGAAGAAGGCGGAGATGAGAACCTGGCAATGAGATCTTCAATAAAAAAATCAAAAGATTGAAGAGAAGATAAAAGGTAAGGGAGAAAGGCAGAAGAAGAACAAAAAGGCAGAAAAAGCTGATGTGCCCCTGAAGAAAAAAGTTGAAGGCACAAAGATAAAAAATTTCATTGATGAACAATTGGATCATGTCATACTGATCCAATTGAAAACCTTAATCCCCAAGATCCCCAAGAAGGGCTTGGGTAATATAACGCCAAGGAAGAGACGGACAAAATTCTCATAACTTGATAAAATTCAATCAACTACAAAAAAATTTCTTCAGCAAGTAACGCATGGAGAGGGATTGGAGGTGGTAAAAGACATAATGTTGAAGTTGAGAGGGAAGTAAATTTGGAATCGATATCGTCTGAATATGGTGGTAGTCTTCTAGGGGTATCATATGTTTACTACTTCTTATCATTTATATGATTTTATTTGACACTTATTTTTCAAAAAATTAGCATTTAGTTTATGAACTTTGTCATTTTTTTAAAGTCTGTCATTAGTTCAATTTTTTTTGGCATTTGATCGAATGTCTTTGTCATTCTCTTTTCCAGAACTTTCATTTCTTCTGAAGTCTTTGTTCACTTCATTTGTTGTATGTGAAGTGGAAGAATGGTGATGAAAAAGACTATGAAGATGAGAAATATGATGATGCTGAGAAAAACGGCGAGGAGAAAGCTAAATCTGTTGAAGAAGAGTAACCTCAAGTTGTTGAAGAAGAGGATTCAGAACAACAAACTCTAGTGGTCTATTATAATGGAAAAAAAGAATCCAATCTGGTATTTAACTAATATTTGTTTGTATTGAGCTATATATAATATTAACATCACCTATCCATACCATTTTTTTTATTTGTTTCTTCTTTACCTTTTGTTTTACAGACTATGGTGGTTGCAGAGGTAGCAAAAACTGATATAACATTCTTCAACCAAGAAGAAGTTGTTGGTGAAGCTTATGAGGTAACTTATTATTTGCTTGTTGGTGACTTCTCATTTTATTCTTTTATTTTAGCATATCTTGTATCAATGTAATCATTTGTAGTCTATTTATTTATAGACTAGTGTAGACCAAACAACTACTGCATCTGTCGAGGAACAAACTATGGAGGTTACAAAAACTGAAGATGAAGCTAGTCAGGTAACTTATCATTTGTTTGATGGTAACTTCTCATTTTCTTCTATTTATTTTCCCATATCTGATATCACTCTTATCATTTGTAGCATGTCTATGTACAGACTAAGGAGAGTAAAGAGGAGGTGGAACAGAGTAAAAAGGAGGTGGTTGAAGGTGTAGTGGCTTATTCCGCATCTCGAGCTCATGCCTCATCTTCGAACTACATACGAACTTTCAACCTCAATAATAGAGCACGTGGCATAATAAAAAATATGACAGCAACGCCAGGAAACATATACAACACAAGTTTCTCAACCAACACCAGTCATCCCTGACGACACTCATACTATTGGTCGATAGTCGTCTTGTAATGGCTTATTTTGTATCTTGGACTCAAGCTTTGTCCTCGATCTCATCAGCATACAGGAAGTACTACTAAAGACATGACCAACTTTCCTTAGTTCAAGACCTCACTTTCGACCTCAGCACCAACAGTTCAATATGTGTAAAGCGTACAATCAGCAATAGACCCGTTGTACAACAACAAAGATCAGAACATTACATAATCAGGTCAAAGAATATCTCACACACACTTTGTAACGTCCATCATTAAGGGACTTTATGGTTGTCAAATGGTCATATTGGAGGACCTATAAAGTGACCTGGAGAACTGCAGATGAAGGATAGAATATTCGGGACAAAAAAGTTTTTACTCCATTATCTTGCATTCTCTGAATACTCATTCTAATAGATTAATAATCTCAATAAGATCACCATCACTTTCTCAAAATCCGTAAGAGAGGTCATAGTTTTTAACCTATTCAAAGGTTTTCCACGCTAAACCATCTTGTTATTTGTTATCTATTATGCTTGAACATTCTGAGTATATCTGGTCTAAAGACTAATTCCAAATCACAGAATTAGGCTATTATATTTGGCATCGTCTGTGGGAACCAAAGTTCTCCAACCCATTGTCTCAAACTTTGTTGATCATTTTATCTCAGAATGTCGCATCCAGGTCAGAGCACGTCGATCATCCATATATAAGAAAATACAACTTTAGCAGACCTGAGGGCCACTCTGAATTCAAAAATAGAAAGATGTGTACCCCTGGAATAATAACTCGTGAGTGTACATGATGCATTGAAGGTTTTACAGGGTCAGCAGGTCGCTGCCCAAAAGAATAAAGCCGTACAACCTGAGGGCTCGCAGATCTCCGTTCATGACATAATAGGACCTCCTCTAAAATACGTTTACACAAGAGGTGCGCTTCGATCTAACCATCAATAACAGGACATAAAGCCCATCCCAATCCAGAAGATTCAGCAAGAAGTAGAAGGCGGCCTGGCGGGAGTCAGACAGACTGATAATCAACCTCGAAGAGTTTGAGTCCTGGCAAAGGAACGTCTAAGTGAAGGGAGTGGTGACAAGAATCCTAAAGAAGGACGCGTCACACGACCAACCATTGCAGCTTGACAATATGCCACTCAGGAACATGTTGAAAAGTGAATCAAAGAATTGCTCGAAGCCCATAAGTTGACTAAAGGGATCTACAGCAGATTATAGAAGAACCCGATTGTCCAGGAGCTATTAGATGGTGAGGTCCTCAACAAGTTTCATACTCCGAAGATCCGAAAGTACAAATGAACTAATCCAGTAGAACACGTTTAAGAGTTTCAGGACGCTCTAGGCCTACATTCTACGTCCAGCCACATTTTATGCTGACTCTTTCCTACTAGCTTGTTAGGCGAACCCCTACTGTGGTTTCACATACTGCCTGAAGGATCCATTACAACTTTCGAACAGTTACGCGAACTTTTTGTCAAGAATTACTCGCACAACAAAGATAAAGAGGAGAACCTATATTCTCTTTTTAGCCTCAAACAGATGCTAGGAGAGAAGCTCGAGACGTTTACTAAAAAGCTCTTAGAGTTAGCTCAAAAAGTAGATCGACTCGACCAAAAGATCACTATTTCTGCTTTCACCAATGCTTTACTCATCGATGGCCGGGCGAAGGAGTACCTTGTTCTCAATAAACCAACAACATTAGAAGACATGATTAAAAATGTCAACGGATACATCGACCTGGAACGAATGGTGTCTGACAGATAGAAACTTCATAAATCAACACTGATAGCTCGAGATCAATCGACCCATTTCGATTTTAATCGGATAACAGATCAAGGAGAAGACAGGAAACAAACCAAATTCAATGAGGATCGACCTTAAAAGGGGATTAACTTACCGAAGCCTTATCTTCCAAAGATGAATGTGGCCATAGCCAACATCTATCCTATATTACAAAAAGATAGATTCTTCTGCAATATACAGTACCTTCAACCAATCGAGAACAAACCATACTGCATCCACTACAAGGTTCGACATCATGAGACAGAGTAATGTTTTGCCTTACAATGGTTGTTAAAATACATCTTCGCAGATGGACGAATGTACGAATACATAGTGGACGTGTAGAGTTATAAGAACGGGAGTTACAAAAACCCTACAAAAGCTGTACAAGTCGAGAAACCAGCAGCCATAAATTATTTGTACCATATCTTACACAAGCATTTCGTGGAGACTCAGATAATCAATGAGTCGAACAGGAGCAAGCGAAGACGTGTTGGTCAATATCACGACTTATCCATGAAAGTAAAGAAGCTCGCTTAATTCTAGTATCCAGCTCTCAGCGAACTAGGATTTATTTTGATGATTGCGACGTTCGGCATGTCAACTATCCTCACCATGATACTTTGGTGGTCATGTTGAAAATGCAAAATATGGTGCTTCATACGATGATGATAGACACCAACAGCACTATCGAGCTCCTTTCTCAAAGTACGATCGATCAGATGGGCTTGGTCGATAAAGTTTAACCCAACGATATTGATATCTGTAGTTTCAATGGATCTAAAGATGAACGTGTAGGAAAGATTATACTTCCTATCACCGCATGACCAGTAGCCGACAGAATAAATAGATATAAGAAAAATTTTATCGAACATTTATCGCGCGGAGAAAATAGACATTCTAATTCTCTCGTATATCTCGCAGGAGTCCTTGGCTCAGAAGCTCGATATCTCAAGATTGAAGTATTATCAACCCCTAACATTAACATCATAAGCTCAAATTCAGTTAATATTGAGGACGTTGAAGATGATAAGGACGATTGGGGACGACCTCTCCTCAAGTATATTAGGACCAAAAACAAATTTGACAGTGAATTCTCTCAAGGCCCTACTAAACAAAGACGCATACTTGATAATGTTAAACGCTACACCGTAAAAAATGACCTTTTATACAAGATTTTGCTCATAGGACCATATCTCGAATGCTTATCCTACAAAGAAGCTCAAAAATTCCTATACAAATTACATGAAGGTACTTGTGGTTCCCACGCAGCAGGAAGATCTCTAGCAAATCGAGCTCTTGCCCAAGGCATTTTCTGGCCTAAAATGAAAGCTCAAGCTATCGAACTTGCAAGTAAATGCGATGCCTGTCAACGTCATGGTCCCCAAATTTGAGCTCCAGCCTTAGAACTCCATTCCAGCAATGTTGTATGGCTATTTAAAAGATGGGCCCTCGACCTTGTCGGCAAGTTTCCTACCGCACCAGGAAAATAAAAACATTTGTTAGTCGCAACGGATTACTTTACTAAGTGGGTAGAAGCAATTCCTCTGTGCCGCACACGAGAAGATGAAGTCATCAAGTTCATATGGGAAAACATCATCATCTGTTTCGGCTGTCCCCATCTCATCAGGATCGATAATAGACCTCTGTTCTTTGGCTCTAAAGTCATTGAATTCCTCAATCAACATAACATTATACATTCAACTTCAAATCTGTATTAGCCCAAAGGAATGGTCAGGCCAAAATTACTAATCGCACTATCGTAAATGGGATCAAAAAGCGCTTGAATGAAAAGAAGGGCAACTGGGTCATAGAATTACCACATGTGTTATGGGCTTATAAACTACACCTCGAGTTTCAAATGGAAGTGCGCCGTTCCTCCTGGCTTACGGTACATAAGCAATCATCCCTACTCAAACGAATTCCAGTTGGCATGTAATATGAATTGGATCGAAGAGACTAGGGACAGAGCAATCATGAATTTGGGAAGGTATCACCAAACTTTTGCCTAATCTTATAACAAATACGTTCGTCATAGAGAGTTCGAAATCAAGGATCTGGTCCTCCGAGAGATTCCCAAACATCGCAAAGAGCTCAACGCAGGGAAATTATCCAAAAACTGGGAAGGTCCTTTTATCATTATTGGAAAAAGTGGCCTCGGTTCCTACGACCTCGCCACTGAGCATGGAGAGCATATACCTAATCCTTGGAACACAAGGAGACTGAAGTTGTATCACAGATAACAAATCTATCACAATGTACTTTTCTTTAATCAATCTATCATTTCAGATGACGATCTCACATCAATAAAAGACTTACGTTTGATCCACGTACATCTGAGTACTTTCTACTATGTCATACATTATACTATCTAACATATTCGTTGTACGTCAATCTTACACCAATAAAATACTTGTATTCGATTGCCCTACATTGCAGTACTTCTTCTAATATATCTAACAAGTATTTCTATACATAGATTACAGATCGCTTGTTGCTTCGGCCAAACAGATCATCTCATTACTACAAATCGTTTGTTGCTTCAGCCAAACCGATCATCTCAATATATTACAGATCATTTATTGCTTTGGCCAAACTGATCATCTAAATACATTATAGATCGTTTGTTGCTTCGGCCAAATCGATCATCTAATACATTACAGATCATTTGTTGCTTCGGCTAAATCGATCACCTCAATTTATTACAGATCGCTTGTTGCCTGGGCCAAATCGATCATCTAAATACATTACAAATCGTTTGTTGCTTCGGCCAAGCTGATCATTTGAATACATTACAGATCTTTTGTTACTTCAGCTAAACTGATCATCTAAATACATTACAGATCGTTTGGTGCTTCGGCCAAATCGATCATCTAAATACATTACAGACTGTTTATAGCTTTGGCCAAACTGATCATCTCATACATCGTAGATCGTTTACCACTTTGGCTGAACCGATCACATATCACGTTGCCTTGCATACATTATCATTGGTACCTCATACGGTTAGTACAGTTAACTGTTTTGTCCTTTTTTATTTCTTCATACATCTATATTTTTATCCTTGTTTCGTATACATACAACATAATCACATTCCTCATTCTTCACTAGAGCTGTCACTTAAATCATTACCCACATTAGAAGGTCCTGGACTATACGAATAACTCAATTTTATGATAGGAAAAAACCGTCGCTAACGATCCTTTGTGACGGTTTTAGACCTTCGTGATTCCCGTCGCTAACGAGCCGTCGTTTATATATTTTGACAGAAAAGTCCCATCACAAAACATAAATTTTGTGACGGTCTCCCCCCGTCGATAATTTGCGTCAGTTCAAAACCATCGCAAGTTTGCTCAAATTTGTAGTATCCCAAAATAGCTATTACGACGACTTTATTTGGTTGGAAATTTAGTTGTTTATTTGCAACTAATTCTCCTAGAAAGTCTATTTATGAAACAACTAAAATAAATATGCCGTATTCACTGTCCTTGATTTGCGACAATTGCATTGTATAAAGCTGAATAACATAAAAAGAAAATACCATATGAAAGAAAATGAATTCCATTTTATTATAAAAATGATGAAGTACATACAATATATTCATTCAAAATTTTGTATATAATTCCTCCAAATAGAACTTAAAACAATATTTAGCACCATCTACTCTTTAAACTACCTTCCATCTTTCACTTGCTTCACGATAGTATGGACATTCCAAAATACCATACCATTGTTACTTTCGGTGCCTCATAATTGGTTTCTGCCTTACCACTCATGATATCCTTGGCAGTGGTGTATGCATCGTCTACCTTCTGTTTTGCACCTTCTCCATATTTGTAGCTTCCCCTATCTTCTCATAGGCAAAGTATGATGCTTGACTGGCCTTCTCTGACACGAAATTCACAGTTGGATGGACCTTATTCACCTATGAGGGATCGAAAGAAAAGAGCTGGAACTTGAGATATAGACATGGGGATCGGAAGTATGTTTTTGATTCAATGGTTCAATTGTATTGCAGAGCTATAAGGGTTTAAATTGATCCAAACTAAAGCAAAAAAATATGAGTCCATGGTAAGGGGATTACTAGTTGACGATGCAATGCCGGAAAAACTTCTACAGGCTAGGCTCACATGAATAGTTGAATGTTAGGACCTGATGTTGAAGGACATACAAAATGTTAGAAAGGGTACAATGCGCAAGGGATTTTTAGAAATATAAATGCACCCAATCATTTATTTTCTCTATTTGACAGATATTATTGTTTCAAGAGATGATATAATAGATAAAAAGTTAGCAACAGTCCAGCTAGGAGTAAGGTGGGTACCGTCGTATTTGCCAAGACGATCTCAAGGTCTCATAGACAGAGAAGTTGTTAGCTATACTGGGTCCCACCTCCTACATCATACAGATTATTGGCAACTCATAATTAAGACAGATGCATAAGCCATAAACATTAGCAACTCATAATTCAAATACATTATCCCATATCATCAAAATTATTGGCTTTGCTGGAAAATCCACATTTGGTGATCCCCCAAGCTATAGAAATTACCATTATATTGTTCCCTGTGATAGCTAGACCGTGTTTGATTTGTGAAAAATGAAGGAAAAAGAAAGTCATTTTTTTAGGAATTTGCACTGCCATGAATATGGCAGAAAAAATAGCATTTAATTGCTTAGTACTACTGACAAAAAAAAATGTTAAAGGTAATATAGGTAGCCCAAGTGTGTTTGCTTATTCTAAGAATATAAAATAAAGACCAAGTCTGTATAATGAATAGTATTCATAAGCTAGTCTATGTAGTAGCATTTCTATGGATTACCTATAGAATTCGGCAAAAAGATCTTTATCGCTTATATAAGCAAGTAGTTTAACAACCTGAAAAATAATCAGGAATAGAATCAGCGGCAACATGACGAAGATCATCAACAAATATAAAAACTACCTTCTCAAGTGTCTCCTCAATAGCTTCATCACTCAACTTCTCACTTCCACCCTTCTTCAGGATATTATCACAGAAACTAGCTAATAATTATGCGCTCGAACTTCCGGCAACTCCTTTGTTGCAGAATACTTCAAAAGTCTCTTTAAGGGCCTAAAAAGCATTAACAAAGAAGAAGAAACCACAAGATAGTAAACTTCAAATGAGAATAAAACAAAAAAAAGGTGTGTATAGATAAACGATAATCTCATAAACAAACCTTGTGGAATAGAGAGTAGTTTAAGAAGCAATTGTTCACATATGTCATGTATTTGTCGTGAAGCTTGATTATTTTTCTCACAAACATCTGAAAACCATAAAGATCAATAAAGTTTTACTTCTCAATTTTTTAATCGAAAAACTAGCTCTAAGCATTTATCAATTTACCTGTTCCTGCAGACCAACCACATCTATCTTTTCTACCTGAAAAAAATATAAATATTAGCTAGCATCACTAATCTAGCACCGGACATACTATCTATCATACAAAATAATCAATACACAATAAGCTTATAAAATGAATACAGATGTTGGAAAATAATACTCAGGACTCTCCAGACGCCAACACCAAAAATAAACAAAATCACTTACAAAAATTATTGATCCATCTCGTATTCAGAAATTGAAGCCTTTTGTTGCAATATGTTTCCAACAGTGTAATCAACGTTAGGAGTCCATGGTAATGCAGGTAGTAGAGTTCGGATCTCTCCCTTAAAGAAACTAGCTAGTAAAACTTGACGATTACAACCAACCATGAAGGAAATGCTAACCACTAAGAAAGCAAATCAGAATGTGATACTTTAATTTAGATCTTCTAATTGACCACTCACGAAACCAACTACCTGTTGGCCCAGTGGAAAAGATAGGATATATCTATCTAGTGGTGCAGGATTCGATTCCCACCTCCGTGTGAGTTTCGAGGTTGGTATGAGCCCATCGGCTTATGGTCGGCTTGCCCGGTTCATGTGGTTTGCGGGCTATTGCACGAACCCTAGGGGATGTAGTCAGGAATTGACGGTCCACGGAAACCCCTAGAATAAATAAAAAAACTCTTAACAAATAGGATTTTTTGTCTCAATAAATAAAATGCAGCATCTATTTCTCAGAGTTACCCTCCAGTCTCACACCGCTATTTCTATTAGGTAAGGTTAGTGTTCCCACTACCTTGGCTGTAATGAAGATCGAAAAATCTATATAATCTCAAACTTTAACTTCTATAAAATACATTTCTGCGTTAGGGTAAAAAGAAGATAATTACCAACCTTCTTGTTACTTGCAGCATCTTCTGCTTGCTTGACCAAAACAGACCCTTCAGCAGTAACATGCTACATAAATGACACCCAGAAAAAGTAAAAATAAGATAACATTGGAGTATTGTTATAAATGTGAAGTCTACACAAAAAGACGGATCACCAGGACTGGAGAAGCTGGAAAACTTAATCGCAAAGATAAAACTACCCTCTGAGAATGACGAACTCGACGTCACGTCCGACTGCTTGTTCTCTACACACAACTCTCCAATCTTCAACTCAACCATCTCTTCTTCTCCAATTATTACCTCCAATCACAAACATCCTAAATCAACAACAACACAACAACAACACAAACACAACACAAACACAAACACATAACCAAAATCAAATCAATCACAAATCACACTAAACTAATTAACCCAAATCTACCAATACCTCAATAATCAACACCTAATTCCAAATTCTAACATCAAATGAAGCACAAAACACAGATCTTGCAACTCGAATTCAAATCAAACATTCAAGCAGATCATTTCTAGGGTTTATGATTCACAAACAAGTCAAATCGATCCATCTTAGATGAATCATAGCTAACTAAATTTCAGATAGCATACATGTGGAAGACCGTAGAAGCATATGTCTAAGAAATAAAGGGATTTCATAAGTTTGGAATCGATGAACTTACAAAGGAGGGAAACAAGTTGGTGAATTTCAGAAGGCAGGGGTTCTCTAAAAAGAAGCAAGAAAATATAGCACAAGCTATATCCATTTTTAAGTATGAAAAACGACCCTATTTTGACTCTTTTCGTCCGCCATAAATAAGCGACTACTAAAGTCAGCCATAAATTCCGTCAAAAATTAGTTAATTTTGTATAGTGCTGTCGCATCCCGTACAACACTTCCATATTACCGCCGACGCATGAATTTTGGCATTCTCCCCATAACAATTTTCTTTCCCTCTCTAACCATGCTCTATTTAAATAATCCGATTCTGGTAATCATGGGTTGTAAATATATTCAGACTGGATTACCTCCATCTCACATTCTACACCTTGGGCAATCAAACCATCATATACCCTCTTACTTTCAGCTTCTAATCTCTTCAATTTTGCCGCAAAGAATGATGTTACTGCCACCATCTTCTCTCTCGTAACTATCACCTGCCTCATTTTTAACCTATTTACTAAGAAGGAGTTCGCTCAGCTTATGTTGTGCTTCCTTCTGTGCGGCTTTCAGTTGCTCACAACGATCGTCCACTCGTCATTTTGCACGATACACATCCAAATTCCGAGCTTTTTGCACTGTCATAAATTCGTCCATATGATAAATCAAAGATATTGATGCTTCATTACCTTCACATTTTACCCTCTTTGCGTCATAACATAACTCCAACTACAACAAATCCTTATCTAGCTTCGTATTCGCATTTCGAAGTATGTCATTTATGGACTGGTATTCTAAGATATCCAGATGCCGCATTTGCGCAATCTGCTCTAGCTCACATATTTTGTTCCAAACCTTTTTTATGACTTTATTCTGTTGGGCACATATCTCCTCCATCTTCTTTACCATCATCTTAGTAACCAACCACAATACTTCGTATTTGCAAGTACGAGCTCGAACATCACTTATCTTTGCCTCGAGCATATTAGCTTGAAACTGCAACTCCTTCATATTATCCAATTCGGCATCTTGTTAACTAGCTTGTTCCGAGCAACTTCTTCAACACCCTTTTTTCTTATCTCTTCTTTTAAACTCTCTATCTTTCTCAAACTGACAGCAAGTACCGCATCTTTCTCTTGAAGAGTATCAGTAAGGAGGGTTACTACATTTTGTTCTTTTGATATCCGCCCTAATTTTTCTTCTGCTTCAGTAGCACTTTTTTGGGCACCCTGACTCGATCTTAGCTTAACATTCATTTGTTCATTCTTGGCACGTAACGCATCACACTGACTTTATATAGCAGTCAGTTCTACCTATTTTAACAAATTACATTTATAATAGTTCTTAATAACAACTGAGCACATATAACAGTTGGCAAGATTACATCAAGAACGTGGTATCTGAGTAAGTTAGATACATCATTTTGTTCTGACAAAAAATAGATTACATTTATCATCAAACAGTAGGAAGGACTGGTCAAAGGAAAATAAGAGTACTTTATTTGCGACTCTTCCAGAGATGAGACGATTGCATCTTGTCTCTCACTACCATCTTATTCGACGCCTGCACATCTACTAGCGTGGAAAAGGTCACAACCTCCTGTTGACGTTGTTTATGCCGCGTTCGGGGTATCAGACTCTCGACCTCCTCCTCTTCTGATGACTCCTCCCACGACCTAGGAATGGGTTGCTCACCAACAATTTATCCTTCACCTCGGGTAAACCATAGGTTTTCGGCCTTGGCATTTTCCACTTTAAAATTCTTCCCACATTCCTCTGCGAACTTCCAAAATACATTATCTACCCTGGACAGTTCTCCCCCATAAAACTCAATAACACTGTCTATGTGACGATCATGCTTTGTTCGAGCAACGACTTTTTCTCGCGATAGATATAGATGCTCCTTCAATATCATTTGCGCTTTGTGCAATCGCTAGCTCGTTTTTTTTGTAATACACCTAAAGTCCTCACATCCGCTTCTACCTTCATTCTAACAACCACTTCTTTTGACAGTCGCATTGCTAAAGATATTTTTTGCTCCACATGCTGTAATAGCTCATCCTGTAACCCCTTTAATTCACCCTCAAATTGCTTTTGGACCTCTATTTGCTTTTTTCTTATCTTGAAAAATACAATTCTCATGGCCCTCTGATCCTACATAAAGCCAAATACATCAGATAAAAGTTCTACATCACCCCATACAGCAGATACACCAGCTCAAGCAAAATACTTTTTTGCCTCTAAACTATGACGATTACGTGCTTCTTGAGATAAAAACATAACTCGAGCTGGGTCTAGAACTATACCTCTCCCTCAAAATCTCTATATAAGCTTATTTTAACCCTCGTTCACTATCTACTTCAACCTTAAAATATAAGGTCAGAGCTACTAGCATACTCTGACATCTCGCCTTATCACTTGGGTCATTAAACCAAGTCAATTCTTTTGGCTTTCGTACTAATATCCCCCTTTCCTCTTCCTTTCTTAACAACTCGTCACTCTCTACTTTTATCTTAGCATATCTATATTGTAGATCATATAACACTTTAAAGGTTTTTTTTTTTTTAATTCAACTTAAATTGCCTTCTCTCATATTCAGTTTTGTTAAGTAACTGTTGAATACGGGCCACGGAGTCCCTCGCTCTACTCAATGACTTCTTCAATTTGGAGTTTGTTTTTCTCAAACGCTTTATCTCCTACACAGATTACAAATATCTTATTTTAATACAAACATTCGCAAAAAACGTATTTTAAAACATCACTCAAAATGAAAATAGTGTACGATTATACAGAGTTCTATCACATCCAAATCAAGCGAGCTAAAAAAAAGAAGACAGGATACCACATAATGTTTAAAGATGTTTGTTAATGTCTACCTCAGAAGAAGATTTCAGCATCTTCCCTGAAGAGGGAACTGTTTCTACACGTTCCACAAGAGGGTCCACTGTTTGCTCAATAGTATGGACTGGCTCTGTACTGCTTGGAGGAAGGTCTGACACATTTTTAGGCAAACCAGCAGCATCACTACCCATCTCTTTCTCCTCGACCTCAGCTGGGAACTCTATCTCTGTATATCTACCATTCTGGGTCAGCTCTATATCATCAACACTCAATTCAAAAGAATAGTACAATTTGATAAAGTGGTCTCTTTCCACCAAGACTGATGCAGTCGCATCAGTTATGAGCTTGTCATGCTTTGACAGATCACTAAAATTTTCTACAGCTGCCATTTGTAGCCCTCCTCTCTCTCTCTCCAACAGAAGGTCAGCCTCGAGCTCTTCCAAGCGAGCTGACTGAGACTCAAACTTTGCAGTCAGAGCGTCAAATTCTTGGCTTTTCTTATCCAAACATTGTCTTGCCCCCTTCAGTAACGTTAATAGCTGCCAGTACAACAAAAAGAAGAGTCAGTTCAACAGTTTCACTTAGTTCGAAGACAACATCAAGTAACAATTTTTGACCACATACCACGAACGTATGCTCGAGGTACTCATCCTCGAGCTACTGCGAGTTCGTCCCGGCCATACGACAGTATTTCTTTTCCAACTCTTTCATCTTGGCCGTAACATGAGGGTTAGTTCGGTGACTGTCCTCTTCTAAATGCCATTTTCTCTTCAATAAACTCTTCTCTGCTTCCCCAAGAGTAGACACGCACACTTTGTGTTTTTCCTCCTCACCAGCAGCAGCAGGTTTTACGATCTCTTATTCTGTGAGTACAACCCCAGCAGCTAAGGTACTCTGCTGCGCTGGCTTTTAGATACTACGAGTAATTCATTTGGTAGTCTGAGGTGTAGGAAGTGGAGGATTAAGCAAGTCAACAACGGTTTCCACAGTTTTCCCCTCGGCCATAGTTCATTTTTCTTTAGCTCGCTAAACTTTGGGTGGTACCGAATCTACCCTTTTGTGTCTTTGGATACCTAATTTACTAAGTACCTTTGTTAGCTCGTCCTGATCTCGAGCAACACAATCAAACAGGCTGGTCTTATCCGGGGTAGCCAACGGTTTTGGCTCTGCACATAAATAGAATAGCACATTATACGACAGTACGAAAACATGTTTATAGGCTATTTGGAGATTGGTCAGCATTACTTGCTATGATTATAATATTAATGATTTAGTTCGAGCGCCGGTTCATCTGAAACCCGCATACAGTTACCCTTTATCCACATAAGGTGGTCGTTCCATGGTCTACCAGCAGATTCGAAGTCAAAGAATTTTGGCCTCGCTGAATCACTATAGAGGTAACCACTATTTCGACCCTCTATATACTTCCACTTATAAAACTTTAGCATATCTTCAGCTACGAATTGCTTCACAGTCTCTTTCTTCCTCTATTTTTCATTCATCGCCTCACATACCCTTATCACCTCATAAACATTCTCATTCAACTAGGCAGGGCAACACTGTAACACATTCATAACCCATTTCTGAAAGTAGGTCAGCAGAATTCTAAGGCCGTATATGACCTAATTCAAGAAAAACAAAAAAACTCTTATTGGGCCTGATAACCCAAGCCCATTGTAATTCGAGAGGTTAACCCCTCACTAATACTTATATCCTTCTTCCACTTTTCCAAATATGAAACTTGATAGTATATTGCTTCTTCCCCATTTCTGGGGACATAGGCTCTGAACCAGAAACCTTGGTCCTCCACATAACCCCCCCCATTCTCCCTGCAATTTATTTTTATTTTTCAAGTACTCTTTCACTAATACATTATTTCAAAATTCCCTCTTCTTCTCAGACACCAATATTTTCTCTCTCTACAGGCAATATACACATACAACACAACCTACACTCAGGCCTCTCTCAATGAACTGCCAAATTCTCTAAAAAAACACATTCAAAACACTTAAACAGATTACTAAATCATGCAGATTACCAAATCACAGATTACTCACAAATCAAAATGATAGAGTTTTATATTACCAACATGTACTCGCAGAACAACAATCCTCTGTTTTGCCCAGACGTTATTTTGAAAATGAGCGATCCCGTTGTCTCTCCGACAATTTCCTATCACTTGATGAAGATCTATTTCCCAAATCACACTCATCACTCAAACGTCTCATCTCCTTGACAATAAGATTTGCACCATTTTTTTCTCTCGCTGCAGCTGTAGATAATTTATGAGGGTGAGAGAATCGAGTTTTTATACCCTCCTTCGGTTTATGAAATGACGGCTCTTTCTGACATGCGTCAGCCATCCCTACTTTTGCCATAAGCACGTATTTTTGTTTTAAAATATTATCATGACTTCTGTGATAACGTCTACTGTCATCACGTCTATCCCTATTGTCTGCCATTCAAAGTTCTACACCTTTTCCTTAACACAATACAGAACGACCAATCACCTTACTTTTATACTTTACCAATATCGTGCAATATTCCTAAAATAGCTCAATTTTCAAAATTTGAAGATATCAATATAGTTGGTAAAATCCTACAACTGTCTCCCACAATATCCGTACACAAAGAGTAAAACAGAATACTTTATTATTTTAATAAGATCGAGACATCACATACTTTATTCTCTCATAACTACTCATGTTACAATTATTCAAACCCAACCACAGAATACTCCAATCGCATATTACTTCAAATGAGCTTCCTGCAGTCGAGCTTACCAAGCTCCCCAATTATATCTAAAGTAACCCCGATGGTTCGGTTCTCCTCACATAATTATCTCTCTATTTACTGCCCTTGCATCCTCTTCCACGATCTTATCACATGCGGGCTGTCGAATAGTCAATTCTCACACCCCGGGATCCAATAGAGACCTGCGAATAATATTACACCAAACAAAGCGATCTTGTTCCACACGCCTGCCTTCAATGTCTAGCCCGACAAGATTCAATGGCCATTCCGGAAGTACGACATCATACGGCAATTGACAAAAATAGCGCTCACGAAGTTCGGCAACCTTGATTTGAAAATGACCCTCTATGGCATATTGAGCACGCCGCGCATACTGGGAACGAGTCCCCACCATGGTTAGTCATACTACCTCCAGAGAACGATTATTCCGGCAGGATATACAACTCATAACAGTCGCGATTCCTAATTTTATAGCCACCAGAAAGATTTGTGAAGATATTACCCCACTGATTCAAAAGAAGAGTATATTATTCGAGCAATGGAACGATAAAAGTTCATCATCAATTACATAAATATTATGACAACTCTTTGTTTCCATATCATAACGTATCTCCTCATATTTTATACGGACACATATCAAAATGGCAACAAACAAGACGACAGCCAATCCAGCAGTTCCACACATAGCCACTCATCAACCCTATCTTACAGTTCGCATAATTCTGACATCCAATTTGCATAAATAGCTCGACCTCCTGTATACCGGCATTTGCAACAAGTCGTTCTTCTCAATCACATTCTCGACCTCCTCTAAATTTTACCTGAACTCTCACTACCATTTTTCCTTCATACCCATGATACCTAAACATCTATGTTACTAACGCCTATGTTACAAACAGAAAGTAAAACAAACAAGCTCAAGACAAAGTATCATCATAACATAACACATATATTTCATTCTGTCAGAAAGTTTCTCTTACAAAATACTTTACAGAAGAATACAGAGATATTACAGATTACTTCAATTTACATCAAGTATTAATTCGACATTTTTCTTAGCACAAAGAGTCAATAGAAGAGGCAGACTCCAAACTTTGATCCCATGATGTAAGACTCAGGGATTTTAGACCCATAGATCCCAGATGAAAAATCTTCTTCATGGCCAAAGAGTTATAGTCCATAGAAGAAAATGATCATCTGCATCTTCATCACCTCTTCGCATGCTAGATACAGACGTAATGTCTTATTTCTTTAACAAGATCCACTCATTAGCAGGGTATCGACGAGACTCCCTCGGCTGAACGCCTGCCGCTTCATCTTTAGTTGTAACAACTTCCTCCGCCAGCAATCGAAGACCATTATGACATTCTGCCTCAGATGTTAACAGGTAATAGAAATGTACCATTTGGAAGTGGTCATCCCCTGCCTCCATCACTTCTTCATATGACATATGATGAAAAGTAGGAGAAACAAGAATTGGAGTAGGCAAATGCAATGGCTGGTAATCGAAGTACCTGATCTGCAATTCTTCCATCTTCCTCCGAATCCTAGACTCTCAGGCTTGAGTCCTAGTCGTCACCATTTTTGCCACAGTAAACAAAGAAGGCAGAAATAAGAGATATAGTTTTACTCCTACCACTCAACTCAGAGTACCTTTATACTCGGATCAGTATTCAAAGCAGATCCTCTAAATTCCCAACGTTAAAAAGATTCCCCATGCAACAATATTTGTCTGCAGTCATT
The DNA here is from genome assembly GCA_014058105.1 of Kingdonia uniflora. Lineage (NCBI taxonomy): Eukaryota > Viridiplantae > Streptophyta > Magnoliopsida > Ranunculales > Circaeasteraceae > Kingdonia > Kingdonia uniflora. The sequence goes on from JACGCM010000857.1 coordinate 487,908, forward strand.
GGTTCTAGGAAACCCAACAGACACCAGCAAAATTCATGAATATACATTAGAAATACATCTTAGATATTAACTCTAATATTTAAAAATACTTCTCAACCAACACCACTCGCCTACAATGCTTCTCGTACTGTTGGCTGAGAGGGGGCGGTTGTAGTGGCTTATTCTGTATCCTGAGCTCATGCCTCATCTTCGAACTACATACAAACTTTTGACCTCAATAATAGAGCACGTGGCACAATAAAAAATAAGACAACAATGTCAGGAAACATATACAATACGAGTTTCTCAACCAACACCACTCATCCCTGACGACACTCATGCTATTAGTTGAGAACCATCTTGTAATAGCTTATTTTGTATCTCAGTCTCAAGTTTTATCATCAATCTCAGCAGCATAAAGGAAGTACTACTAAGGACATGACCAACCTTCCTCAGTTCGAGACATTACTTTTGACCTCTACACCAACAGTTCGATCTGTGTAAAGCGTACAGTCAACAATAAACCCGTTGTATAATAGTAAAGATCAGAACATTACATAATCTGGTTAAAGAATATCTCACACACACTTTATAACGTCCATCATTAAGGGATTTTATGGTCGTTAAACGGTTATATTAGAGGACCTATAAAGAGGCCTGGAGAACTGCAGATGAAGGACGAAACATTCGAGACAGAAAATTTCTTACTCCGTTATCTTGCATTCTCTGAATACTCATTGTAATTGATTATCAATCTAAATAAGATTACCATCACGTTCTCAAAATCATCAAGAGAGGTCATGGCTTTTAACATATTCAAAGATTTTCCATGCTAAACCATCTTGTTATTTGTTATCTATTATGCTTGAACATTCTGAGTATATATGGTGTAAAGACTAAGTTCGAATCCCGAAATTAGGCTATTACAGAAGGCAATGATGATAATGATGGAAATTTGCAGAAAAAGCCAGACCCTGTAAAAGTAATAAAAGAAATGGTTGTTGACTAGACCAATGTATGAAGTACTTTTAAACCAAACAACTGGTTTATTACTCATTCTCATGTAATATGCACATTTATATTTTATTTTCTTATTTCAACATATCTGATCTAGCTTGTTTTAATGAAGCCAGATTTGGAAGTCACCTTAAAGAAGATGCATACATTAACTGACGAAGATATTAATGACATAGCCTTCTTATTGGTTTACCAAATGAGTCTATTGCATGCTCATCTTGACGAGCTTTTTCTGGGAGTGTTATTCAAATTTTTTATTCAAAGACTCATCTCCCAGGATGATAAAAATTAGGTGGACAAAGTCTGGTCACTGAGAAAAGATTAATTATCTCCTGAAGCTATGGACAACAACACGAGTATCTATAGGAGGATGGGTAAAGAAACTGTTTGTCTTAACACTCTCTATACCTTACATCTAAAAGAATTGTTGGACAATGAGGTATTTATATCATTTATTTCTTTTCCTCTGTCATTTATTGAGTTATCCCTGTCATATACTTCATTTTTTAGAAAACTGTCATTTGTACAAAAGTCTTTACCATTTATTTTTAAATTGTCTATCCTTTTTTTGTTGCACTTTTGTATTTCTTTAAACATAAGTTGTTTTCCTTGAACTTTATCATTTGTTTTGATGTTGTTGTCATTTGTATTTATGAACTTTATAATTTTTTGGTTTATAATTTGTCATTGTCTTTTTCTGTTCAGGTCATTAATGCTTACATTAAATCCCTGATTCAATTTTTTTGATGTACATCATCGTACCCGCCCAGCTAAAAAAGAAATTGTGCTGGCGGACGTCTTTTGTTATCAATATATAGATAATACTTTAAGTGTCTGGACTCGTATTATGTCATCTCCAGCAGGTGTAGAATTGATGAGGAAATCAATTTGGGGATAAATTACATCTATACAATGAGATCCTACAGTTTCTCATTACTTCTATCGAGGAGATTTGAAAGTGGTCAATTCGAAATTAATACTCATTCCCTGGAATCTCAATGATAACTACTGGGTTCTTTGTGTTGTATTTTTTAAGAGAAGAAAAATATGTATCTACGATTCACTGGTAGATGCGAAAATTATAAATGCACTGAAAAAGATGAAGTTATCTCATGGACACCAGCGTATTGAAGATCAGCTATCAACAATCCTCCCAAAAATATTGATATAAACAGATTTTGCTGATCGTAGTAGTCCACCTACAGGTTTAGAGGTAAAGACTTATGGTTTAAACTTTAGATGGACAACTCGTTTGGGGAAATGTCAAATACAGCCAAATAATACTGACTGCGGGATCTATATGGTTATCTTTATGGACAATATCCTAAGGCGGATAAAATTTTTAGATCTGAGAGACTATGATGAATGTCGTTACATAATTGCTTATGACATATTGAGGTTGGGAGTTGAGTCTTTGGAGATTTTTTAAACTGTAAGTTTCATTTTGTTGTAATGTATAATTTATGTAATTTTGTAAAGTTATAAACAATTATTAATACTATTCATTTATATGATCTTCTCATTTGTTATATCTTCTTTGTAATTCGTATATGACATATTTGTCATTTGTTAGAATGGAGTCAGAATCTAGTCTATCTAGTTGGATGTATTTGTCATTTTATGAATTATATGTCATCCACTTATAAATAATTTGTCATTTCTTATGTATGATTTGTCATTCTTTATATATGATTTGAGATTTGTTATATATGATTTATGAAACATTAACCAACAATTGATCTATTTGGTTTGTAGATAGACAATTAGAATGCATGATGTATGGAATAAATTTCTAGGTATTTGGTGTGTCATTTGTTACATAAGATTTCTCATTTGTTATATATGATTTGTCATTTGTTATCTGATATTTGTCATTTATTATCTGAGATTTCTCATTTGTTATCTAAAATTTGTTATTTGTTATATATGATTTGCCATTTGTTATATGAGATTTATCATTATCTTCATCTTCAGCATGCTAAGATTATATTTTTTTAAATCAAAATTATAATACACATTGGCACAAAAAAAGAAAATTTTATTAGCTCAAATATTATTACAGATCATAATTTACATTACATCAATTTATATCAGTTTACGCACTTCGAGGTGGTTCTGGTGGTCGGTCTCCCCTTCCACCGCCACTGTCTCCTCTTCCGTAACCCCTACCACCACCACCACCGTCTCTTCCTCTAATTCTACTCAGGGTACTGACAAGACATCATCAGATGTATTCCAGCCGCTTTATCCATCGCTGTAACAACATCATCTGTGAGAAGACACAAACCGTCCCTTCACCCCTGCTCCGACGTCACTATGTAGTAAAAGCGGAGTATTTAATAATAATCGTCATCCGCCTCTTCTACCTCTTCATACGTCATACCATGGAAGGTAGGACGCATTTGAATGGGAGTAGGAAGTTCAAGGGACTGGGTCTCAAAGTATCGAAACTGCAACTCTTACATCTTGGCAAGAACCGTAGACTCGTACGCTTGGCGTCTGGTTGTCACCATCTTCTCTACAGAATAGTTACAAAAGAAATAGTTGCAGAAGATTAAAATAAAAGAAGTACTTATCGAATAAACCACAATAGTATTTATACCATACCACTGCAAACTACAACAGTATTTAATGTCGAGTTCCAAATTCCCAATGTCAAAATAAATTCAAACACAACAATCTTGATCAAACCCATTAGAAATGAAGGAACATTGGAAATGATCCCTGGGTGCTGAATGTAGTATCTGTGTAGTTGAATGTCTTTGTCATGTCATCTATTAATTATCCATTTGTCATTTGTTTTAACGTGTATGTCATTTACCATCTTATGTCATGGTATTATTAAAATGTTGCTATTTACTATATATCCTTTATCATTTCCTATTCAACATTTATCATTAGATTTCTGCCAGTCTTACAACCACAAATTTGAATCTTTAGCGTATTGTTAACATAGTTGAATCGCTAGAGGAGAGGTTAGATATAATAGATGAGAGGTTATCCGGTCTTGAACCATAGATTTGCATATCTTCTGTAATGTTGTTGTTCAATGAAATTTATAGTTCGATTATCATTATTTATCATTTGTATTGGAGCTTTAAACAATTTTTCCTTAAGAGTTTAACATTCTAAAGCCAGAAATTAATGCTACTAAAGATAAAGAATATTACACTTCACTCCTACATATTTCTCTACTTGTTAAGATCTAGAGATTTTAACTTGGACAAAAAATCTTGCAACTTTTCCTTTATGACCTCTGAGATCCTTAGTTAAGTGTAAGTTTTATTTGTAATAGTGTTAAGGATCTGATTGCTCCCTTGACCATAATTTGTAATGTCTCTCGTCATTGATGATTGTGGCCTTTTAGAATCATTAGGTGTAGAGGATTCTCGAAACTAAGTTTTGAACTGACAATGGTATTATGGGCAATGGTAAAATCTCCTATCGGGTGGCTTAGAGACTCTATAAATGAGACCACAATCATACTTTTTCACCTCATCTACCCACACCCATAAACCACACCCACCAATTTTACGAGCGCATTGACAGAACCAACAATTGGGGTTGAGGCTTGTGTGTGAGAGACGAAGATCACAATATTTACCGTACCAGTAAATAAGGGAATACATCATTGGTAGGGAAGTATGTAATGCTTGAGAACTGGAAAGAACTGAAAGCAAGTGTGTAGGTTATGTAGTTAACACTCTATGATGGTGATAATTCAAAGCATAAAAATGACAAGATATTTATAAAAAAATGAGAACCACTTTATCACTACATGATATCTTTACGGTGACAATTAACCTTCATTTTGATGATACCGTTGGTCACAACAAATGCCAAATGCTCCGCTTTAAATCTAACAGATTCTTTCCTTTACAGTCAATGCAACAAGTCAATCTTATCTTTATTACGTGATTTTCACAACTTAGCTTAAAGTCAACTTTGATTACATTTACAACAAGCTATTTATCCAAAATATCTACGTTGGTAGGGAAGTATGTAATGTTGATAATTTACAACAGTAAAATGACAATGAATTCATAAAGAATTGACAAATACTAATGGGAGGATGACTTTGAATTTACGGTGACAAATAATTACACTAAAATGATACGCTTTGTAAATACAAATGACAAATTAGGCGTTTTAATTTCAAGAGCATCTTTCCTATACAGTTGATGTGACAAATTAATGTTTCCAAGAGCATAAAAATAGTTGAGTACATGAGATGCAAGATATCTATTCTCAACAACAACCTCAATAATATTATCACCACCACGAACCGAAGTTCTTTAATTTAAACCCTACACCAATGCCAGAACTTCTCAAGTTATTACACCTACAAAGATGTTTCGATTTTTGATGTTCCCCAATTTATCAATATCTTTTACCAATCCGAATAAGAAACTGGGAAATAATTTTCATACTTCATTAGATATATTCTGGAAAATCCCATCTGTGGTAACCGATTGTGCGTCAAGTATTTTGTATGATCCATCGCCACCGATATTTAGGGAGTTGCCTCATGGATATGGAACTTCTTACTTTGAGGGGTTAGATGAGAAGGAGGGGACTATAGGGGTTTATCAAGATTTTGACAGAAGACAGTTTGAGAACTCAGTGTTGAATTTTAGGCAGTTTGAGAAATCAATGTGAAGGTTGTGGACCAGACCAAGTGAGGAAGTGTGAAGGCATTGTTTAAACTTTAAAACTTGAAAGATTTGTTATTACTTGTTACCCTAAAGGTTAAAGACTTAAAGGGTAGCTTCAATACATAAAATTACAATTAAACCAAATTACTTAAATAGGTCACGGGTCAACCCGATCTATTTATTAAAGGTTAGGTGGGTTTGGGTTAAATGGCCATAACCCCTTAAGGCCAAACCTAAACCCGCCAGAAACAGGGTTCGGTTGGGTCGGGTTGGCGGGTCGTGAGTCACTTTGCCAACTCTATAGGAAAGTATGTAATGCTTGATAAGGCAGGCAACTTAGCTTAAAGTCAACTTTGATTACGTTTAGAACAAACTATCTATCCAAAACATCCACGTGGATCTTGCCACTCTAAACACTAAGCCTTAAACCCTGCCACGTGGGATTCAAAGTCCCAATTCTCCCAAGTATAAAAACCCTAAACTAAAGCTATTTTCAGTAATATATTCTCAAGCCTCAACTATTCAAACCCTCAACTCTTTATAATTTCTTAAGAAATATCACACTCCCACTCCACTCAATTTAGCCGTACCTCTTCCAACACTCCTCAAGATTGGTTTGAGACGGTAGGGATTGAGGAAGATCAGGCTGACGAACGTCTCTTCACGTTGAATATAATTTGCCTAATGGAGAAGAATGTCTCGGTGAGAAGGCACAACTACTAAAAGAACATTACGAAGAGTTTAAAGAAAAATTAGGAGAGCTCAATAAAATGGAGGACGAACTGAATAAAATTTTAAAAAAAGAAAAGATAGCATTATGAAAAGTTCAAGTTCCATATCCGTTTCTTGAAAGTTCGGCTATGCGCTCTAAAGTTAGACCGGGATGAGGATAAGAAATTATGGGAAGAGTCGGCCAGTAAAATTAGCTATCTTGAGCAGAAGATCATGGCTATAGAACGTGATCAGAATTCCTCAAGTGAGGAGTTGTGGACATTTGTGTTGTTTTGTTTTTAGTTTTTTAGTGTTGTTATTATTATTTCTCTTGTATGAACATTTGTTTTGCTTCGTTTTACTTTTTTACTTTCAAATCTAAATTTCCTTCTGATATGAGAGAAACAAGCTGCTGAAAAGTTCCATCCGAAAAAAATGATATAAGAGAACCAAACAAATGATAAAGACTCCATGAACAATGGTAGATAAATGTTGAACTTAACAAAATCGATGATAACATTTGAAAAGACAAATGATAAATTATCGTTAAACAATGACAGTTCAGGAAAGACATAATGATATATAACATACAAACAAATGTAAAATTCTCTTCAACATATGACAAGTCAATGTGACAAGTAATGATTCTTGATTAGACAACTCAGTTTAAATACTCATATGACTTACATGTACAACAAGAAATGACAGGGCCGAACCGAAGTAATAATAACTTTTACCCTAAACATCGTGCAATCCCTGACACGTATCCCTTCCAATTGCATTCAATTCCCCTTATAAAAATATGTACCATCTTCAATATTTACATAATCGGTTCTGCCATAACTAGTCATCTGAAAATGGTGACGTGATGTACGAACCCTGCCGGTTAGTGAATCTGCCACAAACTTTCTGCTATCACAGTGATCCGTAGCCCATGACATTAAACGAGCTTAACTCTTCTCAACTTCTTCTCTATACGTGTAGGACATTTCCAAATGGATTCTACACAATTCCTCAATAAACACATGGATAGGGAGATCTCTCACTTTGAAAATAATGTTATTCCAACTCTAGACGTGATTAGTGTAAGCCACTCCGTATCTAAAAATATGACAAACAATTGAAATAAAATGCCAAATGCATAAAACTTGATGACAAATGGGATCATATAATTGCAAAAGGAATAATAAAGAACTGATAGCAAATAATGGCAAGAAAATAACAAATAAGTATGCAAATGGAGTAATAATGACTATTCCTGAAATAACAAATGAGAAGTTGATCAATAAAGAATGACAACATACCTACTCATTGGAGTGTATAGATTATACCATGTTTCCTTGGGAATACTTAGTATGTATTAGAGACCCACTGAATCTGTATTTTGGATAACATTCATATTTTTATCAAAATCAATGTTGGTTAGGGCCTCTGCTACCATCCTAAATGCGATCCTCGTGCTTTCAAGGGTACACCTTGGGTACAACATTAATAATTTTGGCGTCCTTGTCAGAGATGACGACAAATCGAGTGTCATAACCGCAGAAATTGGACCCAAACATCTCTAGGAAGTATGTCCAACTTTCGGTGGTCTCCGAGTCTGTTATCGAAAATGCAAGTAGAAAAAGATGATTGCTTGGGTTAATGACGATGGCTGTTAGTAGAGTCCCACAATATCTCCCTTTCAAAAAAGTTCAGTCAATTACAACAACGGGTCTCATTAGTTTATATGTTTTTTTGGGAGGACCAAAACACAAAAAATACCTTATGATTCTCTTATCCTTACAACTCGTAGTTTGTATATCAAGCACCAAATCCGGGTCAACAACCTCACTTCTGCAAAGTAGCTCATAAGTAGTTGGTATGCGTGCTCAAAGCTGCCTCGCATCTGGAATAATTACGTAGATCAAATGAAATTATGGAGCAAACAACTGATAAACATCAAAGTACAAATGACACAATGAGTCGACCAAATGACATGTGATAAAATGATAAACATTGTTGTACAAATGACTTGTATGGGGGAACAAATGACATATAAAGTGATGATACATCTGCGTGGGCTTTTTCTTTCGCATGCCAAGCAAGATTGTATGTTACATCAATATTGTGATTAATTTGCATATCATCAATAATTTCTGAAGGTTTATAGTTTGGGTCCTTTCATAGTTTTTGCTGGATTATTAAAGCAACCTATCTACTAGACGCTGCCTTATACACATTCCTACCATCAATTTCTACTCGGATGCATATGTGCACGGAGTAGTAAGTACTTACTCTAAATAGGGCAGAACCAAGAACATTTATGACCTTTGCAACGTACTACAATTTTATATTCGTTACTCAGAACGTGTTCGAGATTGAATTTGTTTACAACTACATAAGCTCTTATGTGATTCTTAAGTTCAATCATATCTCAATATAGATCACTAATGTTAAACTCTTTACTAAAGTCATAAGGATCTTTCGTGTACGCAATAAATTTGAACTGAAAACCCATGAGATCTTTCACCTGTTCGGGCTGTGGCTCAAACTGAAATTCAGCTGAACAAATGAGAAATATGCTTCTTAGCATGATACTTATTTGATAAGAAATGTTAAAAAATATATCACAAATGACAAATTTTGCGAGCTTACCTGAAGGTTCAGTTTGTCCAATGATAATTTTAGGTTCAATTGAAAAAGGGATATTAGTTAACATATGTTCATTTGAAAGATGAACATTAGTTAATATAGATTCATTTGAGAGATGAATATTTAATTGAGGAATACAAGGTTCATTTGAGAGAGGAACATCAGTATGGATAATTTGAAAAGGTTTATTTGATTGAGGAACATTAGTTAACACAGGTTCATTTGAGAGATGAACATTTAATTGAGGAATACTAGGTTCATTTGAGGGAGGAACATCAGTAAGGAGAGTTTCAAGTGATTCATTTAATTGAGGAACATCATCATCATTCACTAAAGCTCCAAACCTACGTGGATCAAGCCCTCTACCATTTATTTTAGGGTAACCCCTGTATTTCGGTTCAAGATCAGGAAATGAGTTATGACGCAAAGGTCCCCCCACTTTGGTGGTGGACAACTCTTTACCTGAACCAGTATCTTTGGTGGTGGACAACCCTTTCCTCGAAGAACATAAATCAGAAATAAAGTTCTTGGAGTTCTGGGAAGGTACCCTAAGATCATTAATAATCCATATGTGAAAGGGTATGACGGGATTGCTTTTATGCATATTGATCATTACGGTAAAGTCCTGGACTGATGAAATTGCGCATGCACAACCATGGACGAAGTTGTACAACTTACAGTCCTCACGACAAATTTTGCTTGTTTCTTCACAGAGTGTAACGAAAACTTTATATGATGAGTGCACTCTTAGTGAGGTAAGTTTCGTACTTCCTCCAACATAAGTAACGATTGATCCGATCTTTGGACATACGATATCCCCGCCAAAATGAACAATGGTATAAAGCCGAACTCGATCCATCCCTGAAACAAATGAGATAAATGACAATAAAAATGATAACAAAGCAGAAGACAAATGTTATAAAACTCAACTCCAACAATCTCTCAAACAAATGATAGGAATCCCGAAATAAATGATATCAATGAACAATTTCAGTGATATAGTAGCATATAATAAATACTAAAAATGACTCAAGAAAAATGGTAAATGATAAAGTAGCAGAAGACAAATGATAAAAAAACAAAAGAAAAATGATTATGTACAAATTGTATCGTCTTGCATAATATTTTTCTTAAGAAAAAAACCTTCAAATCATGATGCGGATACACAGTTAGAGATGATGGATACAGAGTTAGAGATGATATTTACTGTAACAGTTACTTCAACGCTTAGAGAGAAGGATAACAACAGTCTTTAGCAACGAGAATAACCTAGGATAACATCGATCTTTTTCTCTCCAATGATCTCCGTGTGAGGACTTTAGCGAATACACAACGATAGTTGGAAGACTTGGCACATGAAGGAGACAAGAAGTACATCAAGGAGAATCTGTTTTGATTTTTGTAGAAGCTTTGTTGTTGAAGAATAAGAAGAAGAAGATGAAGCTTTGATTTTTTTAAAGGTTGGTAGTGTATTTTGGGGGAAATCTTTCCTCTTATTATTATTCTTATTACTGTAGCAGATTAGACTACTCAACAACTCCAGCAGGATAGTTTCTCATTTTTTTGTATTATTTATCATTTTCTTAGCCCGAACTTTGTCATTCGTTTGGAAATCTTTGTAATTATTTTGTTATAGCTTTGTCATTTGTTAAGTATTTTTTGTGAGTTGATAGATTTATTACTATGGCAGATTAGACTACCAATCAATATTTAATGTTAGAGATTAGGGTGGTAGCCAGGGGGTAATAGGTGAGACCATTATCGATTTGTTAATTTTAGTATCGATTTTGGAAGAGGCTTGCCAAAGTATCGATTTTGTAAAGATAGCAAAAAGTAGTATTTATTATCATAATTTCCGGTTCCAATTTTAATAAAAAGCTGATTAGCATACCAGTTTTAATAGAAAAATCTGTTGGAGCAAAGTGGTATGCTATTCTGGCATATCTTATATGTTGGAGATGCTCTAAGTTGTAAGAGTACCCACAACAGCTAGGTACACCCTGACGTGGCGGGTGGATTTTGAAATCCACCCTCTTTTCCACCCAAATCGTCTCCCAGCAGCTAGGTGAATACTTGACATGGCATACACAAAATTCACCCGAGGGTGGATTTTCAACCCTGTGAGTGAATTAGGGGTGAATTCACGCTGCGCAGTTCAGAAGTGCGTGTATACACTTCTCCTTTAAGATTATAACACGTGTCCTCCCATCCAATGGCTCCCATTAAGCGCAGGGTGATGCCGCGTGGTTTTGAACCGCACAGCTATATATTAAAATAAATAAATTACGTGACATTTTTTTATTGGCTGAACGGTACGCGCGGTTCTGAAGTGCGCTGGGACATTGATGGATTAGATTGAAACACGTGGACATATCTGGGATATCCATTTTTGTGCGCGGTTCAGAAGTGCGCTAGGCAAATTCACCTTGGGGTGGATTGAAAACTGCTGTGAGGTGGATTAGATTTACCCTGCTTTTGGGTGAATCCATCCACCCAACTGCTGAGGATGCTCTAAGGTATGGCTGTACACGGTCCGGTTCGGTCCGGTTTTGACCCTAAACCGCAAACCGAACCGGACATCACCGGTTTCTGGAAATACCGAACCGAAACTGAACCGGACTCATAAAGAACCGAACCGGTTGGTCCAGTTCGGTTCAGTTTTTTACATTCGGTTTTGGGATCTGGTTTTGGGATATATTTTGGATCTGTTTTTGCAAGTATAACAATTAACAGGCAGCCACAATGGATCACAATTAACAGCCACAATTCATAAATATAACAATTAACAGGCAGCCACAATTCACAAATATAACAATTGACAGGCACAAAAGAGCGTGTTTTATATGTTCTTGGGATCCCAGATACCTCGAGAATATGAGAGTACTCCTCCTTTGGACAGTAAACTGCAAGCTGATTATATATTTTGAACCTGCCCAAACTATCATGATGCCAAATCTAAAACAAAAAAAAACCATATTCACACTACACTAAGTCCCAACATTATTACAATTTCAGAAATCTATTGAAGGTTTCATTAGTTTCTTACCTGAAACAGAAAGTTATCATGGTCAATAAAGCACTTCAAATCTAAGCTGAGATCTGTCATCGCAAGAGGCAAGTTGTGATGATCCGCCTGTGTTATTACTCAGAACTTCATATATACAATTCACAAATATAAAGAGTGGTGGACTGATTGGTGGTGTGGTGGTGGTGGACTGAGAGTGGAGAGTGGAGAGCTGCGGGTGGAAGAGTTGTGGTGACTGCCTGACCGGTGGAAGAGCTGGTCACGGTGGAAGAGCTGTGGTAGAGAGTGGAAGGTTTGATTTGAACTTAGCACGAGCAACCCCAGTGCTACCATGAGGTCTTGTAACCTTTCCCCAAATGCATCTATAATGAGACCCATTCCTCTTCACCTTAGCTTTGTAGATGTACACCATTCTCTTCCCAGCGTACCAAGCGACCTCTTCCTTAGTGTTCACTCCTTCGATCTGAACCAATGATGTGTTTGGGTATTGGTTCGATTTCGATCTAGAAACAACCAAATCCTAAATTAACTTAAACCCAGAATCTAAAACGGGAAATCAAGTGAAACTAGGTTGAAATTAGATTGAATTGGTACCTCTTGTAGCCGAGAACAGTCTCTCTGACATAGAGTCTGAAACATAAAAAATAGAGGATTATAAGGAGATCAAACCTACATAGAGATACAGAGAGAGAGAGAGAAAGATCACAGACCTCACACATTCTCCTTGGTGGCCTTTCATGGCGGTGAAGTGTTGCTTTGAGAGAGAGAGAGAGAGAGAGGCTGAAGAGCTGTAGAACACTAACCTAATAGGGTATATATAGTTATGTTTGTTTACTAGTTTACCCCCGGTTAGGTTTGGCCGGTTAACCGAGGTAGGCAACCAGTAACCGAACCGGGGTAGTCCGGTTCCTCACTTTTCAAACCGTAAACCGAACCGGCCCTATTAAAAACTGTCCAAAACAGTCGGTTCGGTCTGGTTTGGTTCGGTTTCGCGGTTTCGCCTTTCTCTGTACAACCCTACTCTAAGGTACTATTGGGTTTTAAGGGTCACATGGATAAGCAGCCTCTGAAAATGACCAAGAGGTCAAGGGATCAAACCTTGAGTGAAGAAAACATTTGTTTTTCCTTTTGATTAAAATACCCTTAATGTTTTTAAAAATCCAACAGATTGTTTTGATCTCAAAACTCGTAAAAAATCTGCAACAACAATAGTGATTCTCTAATGGGTTCTTTATGTTTCGGCAACATCTCTTAGGTGCACACGATAAGCAGAGAGAGTGACTGTGAAAACTAGCAACAATAATGGGAGTTGTAATTGATAGTATAGAGTGGGAACCAAAACCCCAACTCTATCTCTTCCTATTCTGCTCTTGTTTCTTCTCAATCTTCCTTCTCCCATACTTCTCTAAAACCTCTAATAGAACCTCATCATCATCTTCATTCGATCTTGGAACCGCTTCTTCTTCGACATCAAATCAATCTTCATTTCTTTGTTTCCAGAGAAGATTTCTGATGCTTTACTCTCTCGCTTCAGGTCAGTTTCTCTTTACTCAATAATGGGTATTGATTTTATGCGTTTTTGGTAACTGGGTAATGCTTGATTTTGCGTTTTGAGTAATGTTGATTAACTTTAGTTCAAGTGTTTTTTCATTATTGTTGATTGAGTTTGTGTAGTTTGGATGATGGGTATGATTGGATTCTGATTTGGGTCAGTTTTGAATTGGATTTAGTGCAATTTTGAGGAAATGGGTATTGTTTGTGATAAGTTTTTTGAAAATGGCGAAACCAGCGTTTAAAATCAACTCAAACTCTAAGATAAACCCTAATCTAAATGTAGAGGAGATGCAACTCCTACTTATTGGAAAACAATGAAATCTCTATGTTTACTCTGACTCCTCAATCGGGGGATTATAATCCCTTATTTACTTGGATAAAATTAAAGTAAAAATAAATGACCACATCAAACTCCTCTTCTAAAAATAGTTCGACCACAAACTTCAAGTGGTGGTGCGCCACTTTCTGGATTTACGTAAATGACCTATTTAGTTTTAGTCGCTTCCTCGTCCAAAAACTTTTGCATTGTCACCATCACGTGCTCTCGTAACTCCTGTGGAATTGTACTCACAAATAACCCAAGTTTCCTCATCTTAACAGGGCACTTTCGCACCTGGTGTTTCGTCGAGCCACACTCATAACATGTATTCCCATGTCCCCGAACAAATGGTGGCGCTGTTTTAGTCGAAACTGCCGAGTTTTATGCATGTATGTGTAGTTCTTCTGATTTCAAGGCGTCCTTGATACTTCAGGCATCTCCCAATGATCTTTGAAGGCGAGATCCTTCTGAATATGCTTTTGTAACCCATTAAGATACCATTTGACCTTCTGTGCATTTGTCTCTCACAAGTTTGCTTGAATGCTCAATAAATAAAACTCATATGTATATTCATTTACACTCGATTAACCCTGACACAGATTTTGTAACCTTTTGAGGATATCTCTCTCATAACCGGTATGGACAAATTGAATCATAAAATCTTGGTGTATTTTCCACAACTCAGTGATTCTGCTGCATGTGGTTGGTTTGTACACTATTCCACCAAGTGAGTGCATACCATATGAGCTTCGTTCGATTAGCATCACTCGATTCGAATTCGTATACTTATATGCAAAATTTTTGTCGACCTTGGTGATCCAATCAACAAACATATTTGGGTTGAGTTTTCCGTCAAACTCAGGGATACTGAGCTTAACATCCTGTTACAGAGAAGAGAGAGCGTGGATACGAGAAGGTAAGTCTTTACTTCCTTGGGGTTGTTGTTGATAGTGGCCCCCATGGCGTGCTAGAGGTACTTGTGCATTATATCTTCCCGAGTTGTTGTTATCTCGTCCCTGCCAAGTATATGTTCGTTGGAAGCCTTTCCTCTCTCGTTCCTGTGGCGGATAACAACGAGGTTGTGGAACATAACGCGTCTCCTCGCGAAAAGGATTAGCTGAAAAGAGGTATTCTTTCAGTGGTTCGAAAGGCTCCTTATCGTCACTGTAAACCGGTATTTTTGGTTGCTCTTCATTGATGACCACCGGTTTGTAAGCTCCAGTTGGGTCGTTGGCTGAACTCGTAGCTGCATCTCCGGTAGTGGTTGATGCCTGATTTCGGACGAGAAAAGCTTGAAACATCTCTTGCATCTTTCAATTCCATCTTTCAATTCATTGATCGACCCCTCAATACGATCGACACGTATTTCAAGACTCGATGGTCTCCCCACCGGTTTCTTACTCGCCAAAAGAAAATTCAGAAAACTATTGGAGCTGATTTAGGTAGTGGAGAGGTAACAACTGCTGGAGCAAATATAATAAGTAAACTTTTGGCGGGAATTCATTTAAATTACAAACAAGCTGCTGAAATACACACTTGCTGAAGTAGGTTAACATCAACTACGAATGATTAGTTTTTCATAAAAATCAAGTACGGCAAATAGAAGCAAATCACGAAGGAGATCAGGGAAGATCTGCAAAACTTCAAATCTCAGAACTGGTAAAGAAGTATTGCAGGGATGAGTAGAACCATAACTTCACCACTGATTGCCAACCTATTAAATCGCAACTTGAATCAAACTCAATCACAAATAAGTCTTGGGACCTTGAATCACCAGGAAACCCAATTGCACTTTAAATAAGGAAAATTGCAAACAAGACCTTGAACTTGGAGAAGTATTTGATGTGGCTAATCGCAGTAACAAACCCTCAAGTACTAAAGCGGAATTCGCTAGTGAAAAACTAGACACAAATCAATGAGATTGTTTGCAGATTTCAGAACCCTAGGCTCTCGTACCACTTTTGATAGATTTTTTTAGAACGGCCGAAGAAACTTTTAAAATCAACGCTCAAATCAATTCAAAATCTACTATAAACCCTAATCTAAATTGGGGAGAGCCATCTCTTATTAATTATCATTATTAACAAAACAATCTAATACCTAGAGGAGATGTAACTCCTACATATTGGAAAACAAAGAAATTCCTATGCCTATTCTGACTCCTCAAATTGGGGGATTATAATCCCTTATTTATTTGAATAAAATAATAATAAAAATAAAAATAAAAATAAAAATAAAAATAAAAATAAATGACCACATCAGTTGGATTTTACATTTTGGATCATTCATCTTTTTTCTCTTTCTTAATAATGTTGATAAACTTTAGTTCAGTTTTTATCCACTGTTTATTGAGTTTGTGCATTTCTTAGTAATGGGTATGGTTGGAGTTTGATTTGGGTGAGTTTTGATTGAATTTCATGTAGTTTTGCGGGAACGGATATGGTATAATTTAGAGTTTTTGTCAGCTTTTATGCTAACATTTGATTTTTTTCTTTGCAGTGATTGAGGGTCTTGAATCAGTGTTGGGGGAGTTCGAGTATGCTTATTATGGTGTTAGTAGGGAGCAGATGGTGGTGTCTCTCTGTATTGGATCTGCTGCTGCTCTTTTCTTTGGTACTTTTCTAGGCATACTTTCTGATGTGATGTGAGTTCAATTCTTCTCTACGTATAAAACTTGGACTCATAACATAGTGAATATGGTTATTTTATTTTGTTATCATTTTTTGTGGGGCTCGTATCTGTTGTTACTGTTTAAAAATATATGTCCAACATACTATACTGTATCTTATGTTATATTGTTGTGCATAATGTTTTAAACAAAGGATCATTAATGAAAAACCGAAGTATCGGTGCGGTAAGTGTATTTAGTAGGATTTTTATATAGAAATTAAGGGGGAAATGGCCAACTAGTTGTTAATAATATAAACTAAATCTATTGGAGAATAGTGCCTCAGGTTCATATTACTGATTTTTAGTCTTGAAAAGAAATTTTGACGTCTTTTTGTTTTCTTATCATAAAATGTTGCCCTCTTACTTCTTGATTTAGAGAAGTAGAACATTGATACAGTTTTTTCGTGTTTGTAGAGGCCAAAAGAAAGTTTGTCTAGTATTCTGCGTCCTCCACCTATTTGTTGGTATATGGAAGAGGGCCACCATGAATCCAAGTGTTTGGATTGCAAGTATCTGTCTGGCTCTTGCTTCTTCTATATTCTCATTCAGTTTCGAGACGTGGATGGTTAAAGAGCACGACAAGGTTTGCGCTAAGAAGCATTACTTTGTATTTTAGTGTTATATCGACTACAATGTGTTATATGCCTGACATTTCTTGCGTAACTGTTGGGGGTAAAGCTCAGTCTATAAGAATCGGTACTAATTTTTAGGAGTTTACTAAAGTAAATGGTGTTATCTTAAACTCTTATTCAACTTTCAAAATGTGGAAACACAAAGTACTAGTTATAAAAAATGATTATCAAGCAATATAGTCTCCTTATAAGTATGAATTTACTTGTTGAAGGGGCAGAGTTTCGAACAACGCCTTCATATAGTTACATGAGTCAGTTTAGGAAATGAAAGCCGGAATCAGCCTACAAAGTGGGAGACAAGTTTTAGGTTTGAAGGTTTCAGTTTCTAATAATTTTTGTAGGTGATAAATTTTATTGATCAGAGGGCCTGCTAGTCCTCTGAAGAGATTAAGGAACCAAGGAAAGATAAAGAAAAAGAGAATAATAAACACAGGTAAGGAATCTATGCGAAGTCGCAGGCTGCAATCTCCTTCAAAAACAAGTAATTGCTGCTTCTCCTTAACCATATTGTTTCATCAGGCCACAGACTTCTCGAAGCAAGCTCTTTTGTAGATCTTGAAGGTACGGTTTCCATAGATGAGAAGAACTTTGACATCCACAGTGAGAACGAACAAGTTGCGCTCCCTCCGTCTGTTGATTATGCACTCCTCTCGTCTCATAAGCCCCACAATATTGCAAATGGATTGAACTTCCTTAGGATTCTCCTCTTCGGGAGAGCCTTGGACCCAACCAGCATGATAGCAGAGGTTAGATTTGACATACACAGCCGCAAAAACTCTCGTCAAGACAATAAGACCAAAATTCTCGCCATCTCTGTGTGAAGGACTGGAAGAGTAAGTAATTCACTTTCATTCCTTCCAGTTTACATATTTAGCACACATGCATTAATTTCTAGCATTAAGATTATGACCACTTGAGATTTTGCCTAGAGAAGTTGTCGAAGTGAAGAAGGTAATTTTTGAGGGGACCTTGGAGACCAAAATACAACATGAGAAGCTGGTTCAGAAGGTTAATCAGAGGTATTGAGGTCCTGGTAGGAAGATCTAACAGCGGAAGTACTTCTATCTTGATAAATCCAAATCCTTTTATCATATTTATTAGGGTATGGCGAGACTTGACACAGGAATCAACACCTTTCAAAGAGTTGTCATCTAAGATTATAGTCTCCGTCCAATGAATTGCTGTCATTTCCAATCTATAAGGTCCAAGTAGGTCTAAATTTAAACCCTGATATAACTCATGGGAAGTCTCATTGGGGACTAGAGGAGGTTGCACCAGATCAGGCATCATTCCCAACTAAATAAATACCTAATACCCAAAATATCTCTTCACCTAAAGCGACCTATAGTCTGCCTAATCTCCCCAGTCTCCCACCTCTTCCCAAGTCTACACAACCACTTTCCTTCATGGGCATTGTTCATAACGTACCATCTTTCTGTTATGGTCTATACCCAGATTTTTTTATGCTTCTAACTATGCAACAGGACAACAGTCATTTAATTTGATTACTGCAAGATCGTTACTTCTAAGTTTTAACTGCATATTGCATTAAGTTGTGACCTTCAAGCTTTGAAAGCCAGAATCACATGCTTAATTGTTTGAAATTATTGATTATGTCTAGATGATTAAGGCTTATATTGGGTTCATATTATGGACATAACTTGAGCTGGCGTCACTATTATGAGATTTTGCCGTACAGAGGGACGGTGTGTTTATATTACCAAATTGTCTCAAAAGAGTGTTCACAAGTAAAAACCCTATGCACTGAAACCATTCTTTTGAGAATAACTTTATTATCGTGACTTTTAATTGTTATTCTTGAGAATCTTGTGAAATATCTTCATATCTTATATGAACACAATGATATGAAATATTACCTTGTGAAACAATAAACTGATCTCCTTTATAAATAAATGAGTAGAAATTCAAAGCGAATGCAGGGTATAAGTAGATCCTTGATGATGTTCTTGTTGCAAAAGAAAAGAATGATTCTAGGATGAGGGAGGGAGTATCGGTTATGATATGAAAAATTGACTTCGAGGGGTTACAATCATGTATGCAAGAACTTTTTACTGTATGTCTTGAAGATGGTGGGTTTTGGGGAAAAGCGGGGCGAGTAGATAAAAGTTGGCATATCGACAATTTATTCTCTCTTAGTTGATGGAGTTTTGACATGTTTCTTTTTCAGCTCAAAGAGATTTGACTAGGTAACCCTTTACTTGTCTATTGTGGGTTGAGGGAGGGATTAAGTAAATTTACTTGACTCCAATTCATTGATTTACGATCAATGAAGAGGTCCCGGAGTTTACTCACCTTCAATTTGCAGCGGATACCATTTCTTTGAAGAACATGATTAGAGTGAGATCGAACATCTTGAGTTAATATTATCGAGCTTCCAGTTGGCTTCGAGTTACATGCACACTTGAAAATGAACAAAGTTACGAGGGTTGGAAATTGTCAGAACATATTAACTTAACTACATTCTTGTGTTGTGGCACGGGATCCCTGTCTATAATAGAATGCCTCTTGGGATCTCGTCAATAAATGATTTAACACAAAGTTGGCTCCGTTGAAAGCGAAGATGTTGTGGGAGGAAGACTACATTACCCTTGTCAAAAGTACATTACTAAGCTTACTAATTTATTATCTATCCTTATTATATTTAACATCTTCCATTGCTTCAACGGTGGAGAAATTTGTTAAAAATTTCATTTAGAAAGGTACCGAGGGGGCATGTAAACTCCATCTCCTTAAATGGGAGGTAATTTGAATGAAAAAAGATGTGGGTGGATTAGATTAAAGTTCTTTAAATATATAAATGTGTAGTTTCTTGCGAAGTGGTCATGGAAATTTTGTAATGATAGGGTCGAGGTGATAAAAACTAAGTATAAGATTAATGAGCACACATCGCTTCCGAATAAGCTTAACATTACTTGTGGGCTTAGGGCTATTGAGGCCGATCTTTACACTTGGGCCGAGTTGAAACAAGACATTAAATCAACATAGGGAACGAGGAGAAGATTTGTTTCTGCCACGATGCATGGTGTGTCTCAAGATAGCTTGTTTTCGTATATTTGTCTTTTTATAATGTTTGCGATCTAAAAATCGAAAGAGTGAACGGGGAAAGACAAATGAAAATGGAAGGACCGATAATATGAAATTCGTGGTGAGGTCGATGTGGGTGCCGAAGTGTCGACTTCTTGAGACGATTGGTTTGAGATAATTTCCTTTACCTTTTTGGTATCTCATAGGTCTTTGGATGGATTTTGAGACTTTACAATGTTTGCAATTGGATACGTACTTTGGGGGAGAGGAAATACATGTATTTGAAGGGAATCCAAAGAATGGTAAGCGATGTCGCTTTTGTAATCGTCCTCTTTCTTCAATTTTTTATTTTTATTTTTTGGGGGAGGGGGTTGTAGGTTTGATCTTGTGATGCGGTGGAGGGATTTAGTTACAGCGGATCCGATCGAAGATCCGTATGTTGCTTTTATTTTCCAATTTCCTTGGGGGTATATAATCTTGTTGCTTTTGGGATGATCAATAAATTATTTGACATAAAAAGGATTGTTGTGGATCAATTTTCCTTGTACTATTCCAAATCCATGTTTTTATTTGAGCATTCCCTTAAATCCACTCTACCTTTCGACTTATCCTCTGGTGTGTCTAAGGATGAGATATTTGAGTTTTACTTTAGCTGAAAGTAAGGATACTTGGACACGAAAAAGCGATTTGCTATGACGAGTTTATCTTTACTTTTTCTTCATCTCACATATTTGATGTTTTTTTTTAGAAGAGCCAAAAAAAGAGAGACTAATTGTATGATGCAAACTACGAAATTTTCTCCAATCTCCACATGAAATTTGAAGAGCTTTACTGACTTCTTCCTTGATTTTCTTAATTTTTCTCAATACTTTCACGAATCATGAATACAAAGTTTATGATTAGTAATTGACCTCATAGGTGAAAACAGATTGATCTTGGCGGTTTTCTTTTAAAGTACGAAATTGATGATTATTGGCACATCTCTGATACCATGTGAAATGGTTGTAGTCCTGGATGTACATAAGATACTATAGTTATTAATAGAGATCAGAAGAAGAGCGAAGACAGCAGGTAAGAAAAGAAGAAAAAGAGAGATGTTAAGACGAGAGGGAGTGTTATTTAACAATCCCTTTAATTATAGATACATAGAGGAATCATTGCAGCAACAGAGTATTTTGTGGTTATCCTGGCAAAATTATGGATAATATGTCTCTAAATAGCCCATGATCAGAGTAACTAGGAGAAATTTACTAAAACTGTATACAGAAAATATTTGCTCACATCAATTAGAAGATATGGCATAGACTTGATAAACCTAGAGAGGCCTAAATAGGTATACTTGTATCTGTAAGTCCACCTTAATCATGTTTTTTTATAACACTATACATACATAAAACTTCAATATTGACTCAACTGCAATGGAGAACAAATCATTTCCAGTCCACGTTCAGATTTTGTACCTCAGTTGACTTCCTATAATTTGAGGATATGCATTTATAATTTGTATATGTTTTTAATATTTCTGTTACAGTTGAATTTCCCAGGGTCCATATCTTGTACGGTTTATGTTTTATGCAGGGATAACACATTCTTTTTGTGTACAAAAGTACGACCTTGCTATTGCTGTAATTGCATATGTTTTCATTGCAGTTAGGCCATAGGCAGGACCTATTGAGCGACACTTATTGGTTGATGGATTTTTTCGGGTCTGCATCTCTTATTGGGAGCCAAGTGCTGGGGAATTGGCTACTTAGTAGGAATGGCGACCAAAGAAGTATTATTCCGTGGAGTGCAGTTGTGCTCTTGTCGATAATTAGTTTTCTTTATATCACTAGAGAATGGAAAGAAAGTCCAGTATCAGCAGGGATTGGAGGCTATTGGACGGCCTTCTCTGCATGCATTTTTGGTGGTAAGAAGAACATATTTGTAAACAAGTTTTCTTGTTGTTTTATCCATCTATCCATCAAAGATAGAAAAAAAAATGTTCTCTTTTTTCACATTATATTTGCTTTGGAGAAGTAGGCAAAAAAAATAAAAAAAAAAAAAAAAATTCTTACTCTGTAACGTATTCATCAAACATCAAAGCAATGTAAACTAAGCAGGCAAAAAAGAAGGCAAAATAAATACATAAAATTTAACATGTAAATAGTCCTCTGTAACATATTCATCTCAAAGCAATGTAAACTCATGTTACTAAGCGATCAAAGGAGGTTTGTGAAAAATAATTTGCATACACTTTAAGTTCCTTTGCCCTAGCCGCGGAAATGTTTATAGGGGTTCTTCATCTTCTTTCTCCTTATTTAATGCGATCACTTGCTTCATTGATATCTGATAAACACAAACTAATGCGGAAGTAAATAAGTGAATTAAATAAAACGAAACTTGATTAATTGCTGAAAATTAAAAGTAAATCAGGTCTTTTACAACCTCTCTCTAAACCCAAAACTAGGGGTCTTCACACAAAACTCCACCTACTAAACCTACTAACCTAATACTCCCTTTTATAGAGGAGTCCCCCACCTTCTAAAACCTCTCCAAGATAAATTAGGAAACAAAATAAAGATAAACTAGGAAACAAATAACATAAAAATATTCTCAATAAAAGGGGATGCACCAACTAGGCATCTAGGCCCCAAAGTGCGCGAAAACTATTCCTATCAACTCTCCCCTTCTTTGAAGAGTTCGACCACGAATTCTTTCACGAAAATCTTCAAGACATCACTCTCAAATTGGAAGAGCGCACTTATATAATCTGGAAAATGCCCATGAATTTTTTTGTAACTTCTAGAAATACCCAATAGAGGGAGTACTACATTGTTTTCAAAACTGCATCCCTTAATTGGACCAAAAGTTGAAGACACCATATGCTGCACTTGTAGTTGCCAAAATTTAGGAATCTCACACTTCAAAGAACGCTGTAAAAACTTCTCCCAATATGGATCCACAAACACTGGAACTCCTTTCTCGTTGCCGTAATCTCTTGTAACATCTTTCCCCTTTCCGTCTATTGGTGGGGTAAGGATCTTCCTTGGTTGAACTTCTTGGTGATCGGAGGCGTCAATTGGGTGAATTTCACACATCAAAATCGCGGCCTCTTCGTGGGATTTTGACTGTAAAATCTTCAACACGTTACCGTCTTCCCCACCTACGTTACTCATCAACGATTCCGGCACGATTTCCCTAATAGGGAGATGATTCTCCTCCCTAATAGGAACGTGATCCCGTTCTTCGGGATCCCCAAATTTGTCGTCGCTCCCCGCATCTTCTACGTTTAATCCGTCAAAACTATTTGACATAAATACGACTCCTTCATTGAATTTGATCTCCAAATTTGTTAGGTTAGGATCTTCTACCTCGCCCAACACTCCCCACATTTGCTGTAAAATCTCCTACGACCCTCGCATCCTGTATAAACTCTCCCACCAAAATTCCTCTTCCTCTAGACGATGTCATACTCTCCGTTACCCCTGCGCCAAATCCCCTTTGACCATTAGTAGCGCTAGACGCGATCGCTCTCAAGATCGAATTCAAGGTGTGACTAGTTTGCTTAGAATGGGCCCTAAATTCCCCTAACGACTTCTCCGTAGCAACCATAAAGTTTTCAACTTTGTCCTCAGATCATGAAGTCGATTACCTTGTGTTGGTTGTTTTGATGCCGTTTTCTTTTTGTTGTTTCCCACCATCTTGACAAGTTTTTTTCGATGTCTCCTGTACGTACTCTTATCCTAAAATTTTATCACGTACCCTGATCCTAATATCTTAGCACACTTTTTTTTATCTCTTGCACGCACTTTGAAAATTTGTACTCTTGAGCTACCTTTCTTTAAGTTTTAATTTAAGGAAGTATGGAAAAGATGAAATCTAGTTTGTGGATGGTGGTGTTGAAGATGATAACCTCTAAAACTTGGAAATCAGTTGGGTTTAATGATGGTTCTCCTTTTCACTCGTTCTTGTTCTCATGAAAGAGATATGGGTTTGGAGAAGGTGAAGTTTAATTTTTGTAGACTGTAGCATGTGGTGTATTAACTAAGGTTCATCTAGTTTGTGATGGTGGTATTGAAGATGGTTCTTCTCCAATTTTTCACTCTATCTAGCTCTCATAAAAGAAATATAGGTGTGGAGAAGATGAAATTGAGTTTTGCTTAAATTGTAGCATGATGTATAAAAACTAAGGCATGAAGAGGAGGGGATGTGTGGTGTGGTGGCAGTTCTATGGCTTGCCACATGCCATTGACATCCGTGTGTGTTTCACGGGCCATGACATTGTTTGCCTCGACTGTTTACTTGAATAAGGCTTTGACTTTTCACAATTCACGCAAACACAATGATCGTCTTATATGAATGGAACTTGAATAGTCTTTCTGGATGGGGTACAACTATGAGGTTGTTTGTCCCTTTTGTGGTTATCTTGGCAATTTTGCTTGAAAGAAATGTGAGGAAATACGGAGGAAAAGAATTGACGAAGAAAATGTTCTTATCTGGATAAAATTTCTTGGTTTTTGGTGGAGTAAAGCTGCAGTTTATATGAAATGGATGTTCTTCGTTTTTTTTTGTGGCTAGGTGGAAAGAAGTCATCGTGGGAGGTCCATGATGTTTTTCTTACCTTTGATGCACTTTTTGCCTTCTTTTGTTTGTTTTTAGTATTGTAATTTTTTGTCCATCTGTCTTTTGAAATCTTTTTAGCATATAAAAAAAAATTACGTTTATAAAAGAATATCGTATCAGAGATCATATAGATTAAATTGTCAATGTCGAGGGTGTAATACTGCCATTCAAGTGATACACAGACTATGGATGACACCGTAATCAAGTGCTGCAGAATTTGAAAGACAATGTCACTGTTGGAGAGTTTAAGTATTTGGGCTAATTGAGGAATGGTTAGAGATAGGACCATCATCTGCTTAAGGGAATTCGTTAGGATTTAATTAGTGTCCGTGTGTGTGTTAGAGAGAGATGAGTCTTTTTTCTTCCATGTTTTTTTATTCTAAAAAATAATGGTATGAGGTGTACTCTGATCCACATAATTGTACTTTAAGTTTGTTAGGTTAAGTTCGTTATTAGTAAGTTGTGCGTATAAATAAGCCTTTGAATTGTATTAACATCATTAGAAAAGTTAAATCTGACTTTAATAGACTCTCTCTCTCTCTCTCTCTCTCACCCACATGTAACACCATACTTATATATTCTTATTGTTCTATGAGTATGCTTCTGTTAACATATGAAGCTGCCCCATGACATTGGAGAGTTATGTGGGTTTTTGTGTAACATACGATTAAGTCTATTATGCAAGCAGTAAGGAATCTGATTGGGTATGCTTGTTTGGGCTTATATATAAAAATAGTTGAGATGAGTTTTCCTAGAAGATTTCATTGTATATGTATCTTATGGTTTTCTTATGTGATCAGTAAAAATAGTATCTGAATATTTTGAGCAACACGAACATAACTTGTTTTGAAACAAAAGATCAAGTTACCTGTCTAGCAAGTATACACTTGTTTCAATGAAATACTTGGGATATTACGCTTATCTTTTTCTATGTTTCATGATTTACACTTTATTTCTCAATAAACTATTTCATTCTTGACAGATAAAAGGGTATGGCTATTGGCAACTGCACAAGCATGTCTTCATTTTTCTATTTCAATCTTCTGGATTCTATGGGCACCAACTATAGTGGTATGTCATTACCTGTAGTTAGAATGTAGTAAGAATTTACTGAATGTAGTAGTAGCAGTAATAGTAGTAGTAATATTATTGTGTTTCATCAAATTTTTGTATGTGGTTCTAATATTCTCTCATCCAGCATGAAATAGAAGTTTAGAAATATGCCTTTAGTGCTCCCCTTTCATATATGAAGCAAATCATAGGCTTTCTAGTATTTTGGAGTTTGAGATATCAATCTAATATTTATTTAAACGAAATAAAATTAAAGGAAAAACTGTATCAAGTTATATAAGCTTTGAATGTGAAGTATTTATATTAAGCTATATATGCTGCGTAGTAAGATACTATTTTAGTTTTGAAAGCAACCTAGTAGTCTGCACTTTGTGGTACTTTATCGTAACTTGTGCAAAAAAAGAATTCTCCCAGGAATCAAAAAGTTCTCGTGGACCCTTAGACTGGGTTCCAGGACTTCAAGTTTGGAAGTTTTAGGGGCAAGGGTTTGATACCAACATTTACGTGGAAAATTATTAGTTAGCTGAGGAGCCAAAATATTAAAAATGTAGCTAAAAAGTGTGATAAAGATAGTTATGCCAAGTACAATATAAAAAATGGTGGCAATATGAAAAAACTTGAGTGCTGCTTGTAGGTTTAATTGTTATGATAATTCAGATATGGTTTGCACAAGATAAATAGCTTATTTCCTTCCGTGGTAGTTCTGTTAGAGGTACGGAAACCAATGGGAAACTTTATTCTGTGCGATGAACCGTAGCTTATCATCTGCGGCTCTAAGGTGCTGCGAGCTTTGAATGAAAAGCTTTTGTTTACTCTTCTCCATTAAGGCCCAGTTTAGTGCACTATAACAATGGTACACATGACCATGGACCTTAAGGAAGAGTATAGATGGTACATATTGTATGTAGTTGCGGCACGGTATCTATGTCCTATCACATTCTAGAGAATGCTCTTATGAAATTCGCAGTGGAGCTATAATGGCTAATTGGCTATAATTGTGGGAGCTATAACTCGTGTGAGATATGGAGGGTGCAATTGTTGGTGTAACAACAGGGCAATGGTGGGAGGTGTAATGATGGGGAGTTGCACTTTCTGGATTATTTCTAACCTTTAGATTGAGGGCATGTTACTTAATGCCTGCCAACTCGAGTGGTTGTATAAAAGGGGAGCTACCATTTACAGGCTAAGAAATACCAGAGTTCTAAATAATGACAATCTCATTTCTCCGAACACTTTGTGTACACTTATTTTTTCCTTACTTCTTGTGTGCATGTGTAAGTTCTTTTACCTTAGACATTTGGGAAGCCTCACTCCGGTACTGATTGTTTTCCAGGAAAGTAGGAATTGTAAGTACAAAGTTGTTGTTAGGGGTCTATCAGACGTTGCTGAGGTGGCAGTAACTTTCATTGTAATTATCGGTGTTGATTCTCGCATTACAAGTACCTTATTCATCTTCATCTCGCAGCTTTCCAAGCTTCTCGTTCAATCAAAAAGAGTTTCTCCACGATTTGGAAATTCTTCATACTCGGTCAATCCCTTCTCTCATCTCGAAGCGAAATCCATAATCATCTCTAACAATCTTGCGTATTGCGACATTGCAATTGCTTAAAAAAAATCTCCAAGAAAATTAAGAGGCTATGATACCAATTTTATGGGTTTCAAATCCCGGGGAAAGTAGAGAATTTGAGAAAACCCATATACTAATTTCTTATTATGGTTTTATCCTAATTAAAATCTCACTGAATCAAAATTTGGTGTACCCATACCCTAAATCTCACACAATAAACTAAACTTTCTTTATTATTAAGAAAACAAAGTGACTACAACTAATGGGGCTCGACCCTTTAAATAGGGAATATCATTCTAAATCCCTATTTTTCTTAAACCTCATTCTAAATCCTATTTTAATATGAACAATTAAAAAGAGAAATGGCTAAAAGGGAAAAAGGAAAAAGAAAATAGAAAGAATTGAAAAGCTTCGAGATGCATGTACTATATGATGTTCACATCCGTTGGTACCGTACTATTATGTACCATCTATAACCTACCATAAGGTCCGGGGTCACATATTCGTCCAGGGCCACATGTACCATAATTATGTTATGCCAAACTCGGCCTTGATGAAGAGGTATCTGAAGAAATGCTCGATAGAGAGGCATCTGAAGCAATGCCAGAATAAATTGCTTGAAATCTGAATTCAGCTAAAACACTGTATTTGGTTCTCTTTCGTCTGGCTTGCCCCTCCACCTAATGGGAGAGGACGAATGGCATTCCTGCAACCATTAGGCGGAGGAATGGGCCATGCAAATATACATTGTTTTCTAATGTCGTGTATTTCTCAGCTTCTTGACATGAGCTTCCAAGGCAGATTTTCTCGGCTTGTGAAAGCTTAAATTTACGGTTGCGAAACATGTTTAGCAAAATTCATTTTCTTTGTAAGCCAGGCTGTTGTTTTCATCTTGTTTGACTCGATGGCAGGGAATATCTTTTTGTAGCATAACTCGGGAACACAACGCTAAGGAATCATAGTCGAACAACTAATGATGGAAACCAAACAAATGTTTTGGCTACAGAACTAGTAGCAGTATACTCCCTATAAGGATACTTCCTTTAATGTTTCGTGTAGACATTGATTACAGAGGATACCACCTTTATTTCGAAACTAACATATATGCCAAAGAAGTGAATGAACTCACCACTTTGGCTTTGTCGAAAACCTCTCTGGACGTGTTCCTATTCGTACTTTCTCCTCTCTTTTTTATTTCATAAGAAGCACCAGTGCCTCACTAGTATTACTGATGTGTCTCTACCTACATAGTATGTGAGGCTCTAAAGGATCTGAAGAAGTTCTGCTTTAAATTGATATCTTCGTTTCTCTCTGTGTAGTCCGTGAAACCGCAGAGAAGGAATTCGATAATTGTGCATGGTCTAAAACAATAAAGATTGTGATCCTTAAAATGTTTGAGAGTTCCAGATCCACATTGAGAAGTGCATTAATGGAGTTCAAAGTTTCCTAAATAAATGTAGGCTAGAAACACAAGTCGAATTAGTTAGAACTTAGAACCTATGTACATGACCTGGACGGGAAGGCATTGTAAGCTTGCCCAAGTTGTCAGTTTATGAGAATGTTGTTCATGTGTTGTCAAAAGTGACCGCTTAGCTCGCTTAAAGCGTTAAGCGAAGCGATCGAAAACGCATTGCATGCTTAAAGCGAGTGGTAGATGAAAAAGCGAAGCTAAGCCGTCACATAGTTAAAAAGCTATAATCTTCAAAGCGAAGAAAAGCGGCTGCTTAAAAGATGATAGAACTAACAGTCAAATTTAAAAGGCAATTTTGGAATTTAATGGAGATCTCTTTCTTTCACATTAAATAAAAACCCTTACATGACATTTATGACATTTAAATGTTTTTTCTTTCTTTCTTATTAAACAAAAGGCTCTCATCTATAACCCCGAAGGCCAAAACACAAACTCTTCGGCTTTCGACCTAGAATCACTAAGCTTAAATTTTTTTAATGAGTATCACCATGAACTATTAATAATTTACAAAATAAGTCCACTTCGAGTGGTCGCTAACAAAGCTAGGGTTCATCGAAAAAGTTATGTCATCTTATCTCTTTGCTCTTTTTATTTCTTGTGAGTCTTTCTTCTTCTTTCATCTTTTACTTCTCCTATGATATCACAACACTTTTATTTTCTCCACAAGGTTTGTTTAGCCCAATATTGCTCTGTTTTTGCTTAGCCTGCCCCTGTTTTTGCTTCCCTTGACCTCTGTTTTTATTAACCCCTGTTGTTTGCTTTTCTCTATAATATTAATTATGCATGTGTTTGCTTCTTCCCATATTTTATGTTTATCCCTTTTTTCCCTCTAATATAGTTTTTCTTTTGCCCTATTTTTTAGTCTAAGAAACTGTCATCTTCTTGAATATGTTTTTGCTTTTGGTTAGCCCTGTCACAGTCTCAGTCATTGTTCGTACTCCCTTTTTTGTTCCACCATTGCTTTGTTTTTGCTCCCTCGAATGTTCTATTTAATAACTATGAAGTTTAATGTGATAGTAGTGCATTATAGATTAGCATGAATGTTTAGGTTTCAACTATTTGATGTTTTCAATATTTTTAAAAAAATGATCGTTAAGTGGTCGCTTTGCTTTCCGCTTTCCGCTTTAAGCAAATTGGAAGAAAACACGCTTTCGCCTGTGATAGCACTGTGTTGTTCAGCTATCTATTAAACTGATGTGGCTTGCATTCTTTGCTCTTTTTTTTTTTAAAGAATCAATGGCAACATATTTGCACTGTCTTGTTTCTCATTATAAGGCCAAGGCTTATTGTGACCCCATTGTCACTAAGATCTCAAGGAAATTAGTTCTAGGGAAGGAACGCTCCCTATCCAGAGGGCAAGAGTAATCTGGCTAGTATATCAATGTGTGCTTTATAGGGAGAAAACGCCTAACAAGTTGACTTAAAAAATAGAGTGGTGGAATTTTTTGTTTTTGAATTCCACACGTAGCGGGTTTTTTTTTTGGAGAAAGCTTAAGGCACTAAAAAGTAAACTAATAGAGTAGAGTCAAAAGGTGTTTGAAGGTATGGAAAAGAAGATTCAAAAATTGAATGAGGAAATGGATTTGCCATGATGTGAAGGAAAAAAGTGTTGAGCTTGATGAAAGGCGAGATTAATGTTAGAACACGTAAAAGAGCAAAAACTCAATAACTTATCAAATCCGAGGAGATCAAATGGAGACAAAGATCAAGGGGTGAAATGGTTGAAAAAATGGGATAACTTTAGTGATCACAAACACTCGCCAGAGAATTAATGATCTTTCTAAACTGCGAATTGAATGTGTCATTTGAGGATAATGTTGAGAAGATTCAAAATCATATGTTGTCTTCAACTGTTATCTTTACACAAAATTGCATTAGTGGAGACCTCGTTCCGATGATATTGATTTTGGGAGTATAGATTCTGACTGGGTTGAATGGTTAAAAAGAGAGTTTGATGATGATGGAATATTTGAAGCAATGAAAAGTTGTGGTCGTGCTCGAGCATCTGGTCTAGATGATTTGTTATTAGGCTTTTTTTATTTTGGTGCTGGCATATTCCTTCACTTGACGTGATAGAGGTTGTTAACAAGTTTCATTGGCTTCGTTTTTGAAAGATTTAGAAATATTTAGATCAATCAGCTTGATTGGAGACATTTATAAATAATTGCAAAAGCATTAGTTATCCGTATGAGGACGGTGATGGGATCTATGAGAGCGCATTTAGTAAATTTAGCATTAAAAGATAAATGGTTGTGGAGATCTCGAGAAGAGATGGGTAAGATATGCTGAAAGGTGTGATGGCCAAGTATAGAGAGGAGATATGATGATATGTCACGGCTAGGAGTCGTCCCTAGCCGTCTCGTTCCTCTTTCTGATTATCCTTTTATTTTATTTTCTACTTCTATTTAGGAGTTTATTTTTATTTTATTTGTTTCTATATTGCATGCATGCTATGTGCTATAAAAGGAGGTTTAGGTTCATTATTGCTATATAGTTGTTTTGGGGAGTTATTCTTGTGAGAAGATAGGGTTATGTAAGTTAGGGGGAAAACTACAAACCTTTGATTTTATTTTGATTGAATTTAATGTAACTAAGAGATTGAAAGACAAATTTATGGATCATAACTTCAATAACTCATAACTGAAATAACCCTAAAACTCCCAAATAACCCAATAACAACTGCCTTGAAAATACTAACCTATGGAGGCTTTTATAGGAATAGAAAGCCTAAACCTAATTCTACTAGCATTAGGGTTACTAAGTTAAGGAGACTCTCCAGCAGTTATCCCTTTACATCAAATAAATTTAAAAACGCAGAGAAAGTGGTGCCAACTTGGTCGTTCTAGAGAGAAACGCCCTCTCTCTAAGTATACGCACGCGACCGTGATATTTCAGAATTCGATATTTGTTACTTCTGGCTTATAATTTTATCAGAGGAGGATAAGATTCCATAGTGGTTTCCATGACCTATCCGTTCGTTTAGAGAGGTATTAGGAGACATAGGGATGTGTTTTGAGATTGGGAGGGGTGATAAAGTGAGGTTTTAGGAGGAAGTTACATGAGGTACTTGCTTTGATATGTCATGGACGTTTCCCCCATCTGAGGCGTTTTGGGCCCACCTAGTCTTATGCAACTTTCTTTTCTCTCTCTTATAGAAAATCTCTTTGATTTGATTTTAATTTTAGGTAGGTATTATTAGATTCTAATTATGAAGTTTCCAATTATGTTACAAGCATTTTCTCCTATAAAAGAGAGCTTGTTTTCTAGGTTTTAATTAAATTGAGTAGTAGAAATGTTGTTTAGTTTTGAGATGTAAATAAAAGTAGGAGTCTTTTGAGTATTTTTGTTTGTAAATTTCAAATTGTTTGCTCCCGCCTGATAATTAACATCACGCTTCCTCATGGAGGACTTTCCTGGCTTGTCTTCAGTTGCTAGTTTTAAGCCTAAACTCGTTTCGATTGAAATTGGAACTATAATTTTTGGAGCCGGGTTACAGTGTTACTAACTTAATCAAAATGTTGGAGCTAATCCGCCATGATAAACGGGTTTGGGTTCATGATGAATGTAGCTGAATCACAGTAAAGCAATTATAATTATTTTATTGATCTTTCTATGGCATTTGTCCTTCTCCTGTCCCGGAAGCCCCCATTTTTTTCTCAACTTGGATTGCTTGTTCGTGGGAAAATTTCAGCGGCCAATAATCTTAATGCTTGAAATTGGACAGTGTAAATGCATGCTTTGTTCTCAGGTGGGAGGATGCCAACCATCTTTTCCATTGTGAGATAGCTCGAGCAATCTGGTCAGCTTTTCTTGCTTTTGTCAATCTTAGCTCAGCCATGCCAGGGTCGGTTTTTTTATCCTTCTTAAGTTGGCAAAAACTTCATTTAACTCATGTAGGAACAATTCTTTTTGAAAGATGTTTCCTCTCGCTATTATGTGGGTTTTATGGAGCAAGCGTACTAACAAAATAGTTAGAGGGAAGGAGCAATTCTTACTGGGTATTATGACTATATTATCGCTCTCTTTTTCGCTTGGAGTAGTCTCTTCGATGTGTTCATGGAGCTTTTCTCAGGAGTTCGTTACTATATGGACGAATCATCGTGAAAGAGATTACAATTTTCTTACTTTTGTGCCTCTTGGCTCAGCTCAAGACTGGGCCCCAGAATTTTCGTTTGTCAGAAAAAGAAAACTGATCGTCTAAAATTTCGTTTGTTACAACCTTTTCCATTCCTTTTTTTGGTCTATTACATTGCATTTAAATGAATAATAGATGCAAAGGAATACCTGCATTAGATTTAAATTATCATCATATCTTGGTAATACATCTTTTAGACCATTTTTCAAGATACCTTTACAAATAATACCCGATAAGTTCTTTTGGTATTTGTTATTTATTTATTTTTTCAATGTGTTCTCTTACATGACATAAATTGCATCTAAATGATAAATAAATGCATGGAATTTGCATGACATCTAAATTATTGTGTTCTTTGTCAATCCTTAATTTGATATATTATCTTCTATACTATTTGCTATGGTTTCAGGCTGATGGACGCGAAGTTCATCTGGGATTGATCTATCCATGCTTCTTTGGGGCAAAAATGCTTGGGAGCACAGCAGTTCCATGGTTGATTAGCGGGTCTTCACCAGTTCGGACGGAGGATTCCCTGATTGTTGCTTTTCTCATGGCCGGTTTTGTTTTGTCTATAGTAGCTTATGACTATCAGGTAATGCTTCAAGAATTTAAATTAGAAAGATTAATTTTTTTAATGATGCGAAAAGGGTTTTTTACATTCTCCATCATCCTTAATAAACAAATTATGAGCTTTTATGTATATACCAATTACACTTTGCGACAATCACATGCACTACAACTTTGTTTTCATGTGTCTATGGACATGCAGATAAATTTCAATTTAGATATGAAACAAGTTCTTCAGGTCTAATACTGGAGCTGGGTGCTTAGGGATTTGAACGGTCTAAATTGATTTGCAGGAAATTGGATTTCTTGTAACCGTCTTCTGCTTTTTCCATGCTTGTGTTGGCATCATTGAACCTTCACTCGCAAGATTGAGAACCATGTAATCTTATTTAGTATCACTTCTTCTATTTTTCTCAAATTCTCTTAAATCTGTCCTAAATGGGAGGGCCATTAATATTTTTTCTGATACTATTTGAACAGGTATGTGCCTCATCAGTTGCGTGGGGGGATGATAAGTCTGTCTCTTGCTCCTGCAAATGCTGCACTTCTATTTGTTCTGATTCAAGTAAGTTATACTCTGCCAATTATATTTTTTTTGTTAAGCAAGCTGGGGTTAGGCAAGGACTGGGACCAAATAAAAGAATATGAGATTCATTTTAATCTACATGTTACCTCTTCTATCCTACTTTACAATGTCAACAAGGTCTTAGGGAAAGGAAGAAGGAAAGAAGACTACATGGATATTACAAATCAAAAAAGAAGCGAACAAGTCTACACCCCTATTAGTTTCTCTGAAAAGATGGAATATTTTGAAGTCTTCAAACCAAGGAATTAAGTGACATCTCCAAGGAGGTTCCAGACCATGTTTGATGTTAGGAAGCCATAGCTTCAGAGTTAGAGTCCACCCGTACTCTCTTGTATCTCCGATCCATGTAGTTTCTGAAACCATGCAAGATTCTTAACCGGTGCTGAAAACCAAAACCGAAACCGAAACCAAACGGAAATAATCGGTTTTTGAAATGTCAGAGCTGAGAACCAACAGTTCTGCTAAAAACCGGTAAAAATCGCCGGTTTGGCTTCGGTTTCTCGGTTTTCTTATACAGCCCTAGCCTAAGCCCCTCTGTCTTCAGTGTAGGCCCATCAGAGTTAAGAATATAATATCCACCTGGAGGCCTATCCAAGTACACAAATTAGTAGGCAGTTTAAAGTAAGGGGTAGTTGCTAATCATTATATAAAGATCTTGCTCTGCTACTATCAGGTGTGGAGGTAAATAGTGTGGTATATCTTGGTTTAATTTCATCAGACACAAATTCAGAGACAAGAGTAACAGTGTTAGCTTTATTCCAGAAAATCCTATTGTTCCTTTACTTCAATATATGGTAAATCATAGCACTAAGAGCCATGTTCCAAATTTGGCGTGCAATATTGTTGCCAAGGCTGGCTTCTCATTGAACTTCATTCATAAAGGAGCCAGCTGTTCTCAAAAACCCAGACTGAAGGAATATACTCTTCCATAATTCATTGGCCACGATGCAATTCATTAATAAATGATTCGCACTTTCTCTGCCAGCTTTACAGAATGTGCCCAAAGAAGTATTAAGAACATACCTTTGTACTAATCTGTCTTGAGTTCAGTAATACCTTTGCAGGCTTGCCAAAGAATAAACCCATGCCTAGGTATCACTTTACTTCCCTAAAACACCTTAGGCGAGTCAAGAACTTGAAGTATCATTCTTGTAACCTCCACAGTTGCAACAACATATTTACCATCACCAACTGAAGCCCTCAAACTTTTGTCCTGAGTGCTTTCAACCCTAGAGATTTTAGGAAGCTCACTAATGATTTCGGTGATGTAGGTGAGGAAGAAATTTCTGCTGGCCTAGATCAATTACATTGCAAACCTTAGCTTCTTCTGATAAGTAAGAGTCATATTTCAGTTGTAGCGGGAATATATGTCTCAAGATTCCTTTTTTGTGCCAGGGGTCCAGCCAAATAGCAGTTTTGGTGCCATCCCCAATGAGATGCTGCACCACAAGACCTTGAACAACAATTCTAAATTTTAATATTTTTCTTCGTGACCATGAGCAGTACGAGGAAATCTCAACAGTCCGAAATTCCTTCCTACAGGTTCAGCTTCACACACGTCACCCAGATATTGTCGCTTTGGAGGCAATAAGGCACTCCTCACAACAGACACAGTTCTCTTGTTTTCACTTCCATGCCATAAGAATTTTGAGAAGATGCCTCAGTCTGTTTCATAACACTTTTGGGGAGAGCGAATATGGAGGTCCAGTAAATTTGGATGGACTTCAGCACTGCTCTGATAAGTTGAAACTTGCCAGCATTAAAAAGCACTTGATTCTTCGAAGAGTGTATTCTACTACAGATTTTTTCAATAATTGTGTTAGCAGTCTCTTGCTGATTTAGTGTTGTCCTCTACACCTCAAATACAAGAAAGATTTAGTGTTGTTGATCTCTCTAACCCAGTCATTGAGTTGATTTTGTTTAGGCACTTCTTCACAGCGCATCTCTATCAAGTGCTGAAAAACTGTACTCCACTTCTCTTGTTTTATACAAGGCCTAATTGGGGTCATCTTATGTTGTAAACATGGCACAATATGGAGCCTTCTTGGACATGTCTGAGGCAAAGGTTACACTCGAGTGATAGCTCCAGATCTTAGGTATTAATATTCTCTTATCAAAGGACGGACCAATCAAGAATGTCCTGACCCTAAATAATTTTGAATACCAATATAATTGGTAATGAAAAGCAGTGCATAATTCTATTTTTGCTATTAGGAGGAAAGTTAAGAATATAATGCAACTTATCAACTGGGCTTTTTGCCCATGATACCCCGTTATTTTGGTAAGTAGGGGCTATGATATATAACCAAGAAGAATGGTAATTGGATGGTTATGATATGATTAAAGATTACCTGATAAGGGCGACTTCTCTTTTGTGGGATTCAAAGGCAAATGCATATTAATATCTCTTATCACTATTTATCCACAGGTCCTGATACACCTGTTATTTGTTGTTATTCATAGTTGGTAAAATCTTGTTATTTTTAAATTATGGTGTACTTGTACCTATTTCTACTCGCTTTCTGT
Source organism: Kingdonia uniflora (assembly GCA_014058105.1). Classification (NCBI taxonomy): domain Eukaryota; kingdom Viridiplantae; phylum Streptophyta; class Magnoliopsida; order Ranunculales; family Circaeasteraceae; genus Kingdonia; species Kingdonia uniflora. Next base: position 524,677 of record JACGCM010000857.1, read on the forward strand.
TGTGACAGGCAGGTTACGCTTCGAATATTGAAAATGCGACTATCATGGCATTGGCTTCCCTCGGGTTGTTTGCAGCAGCTGGATGTATGCACGTTTTGAAGCGGTGGGGAAAGCAGCCTTACCAAAATTGGCATAAAATTTAAGCTCAAGACCAATTTGCCATTTCCAATGGGGGAGCTGTATGTCCTTCACATATTTCAGTCTCCCTGGAGGTTAGTAAATATTTTGGGCACTGGAAACAGTAAAAGTAGACAAACTTAGAGTTCCAGTATTGCCATATAGAGTTGGAAGGACAATTGGCGAGTTTTTCGGAAGTGTGATGTTGGTGGAACAATTGTTCTGCAGTTCCATGTGTAGGAATTTTGTTTAGAGATTTGACTGTTGTACAAGCACCAATGATGACCAGCGGCGGTATAATCAGAGTTGTGTGAAGATGACAGCAACTTCTACTGCCTAGGGAAGCTCTTTCAGCTTCGCCTAGGTCGCCCAGCGATTTATTAAGTGGGAGAAAGGAAGGCATTAGAATCTGAGGATTAATTGTTATTTTTGGTGGGAACAAATATTGTTGTTGAACTCGCCAAGAACAAGGAAAAATAATTTGAAGTACCAATTGTTGAGCTGTTGAGCATACCTTTTACTACAAGTTTTAATTGAAACTTCAATATCTACTAGTACAAGCTTTGATATTGCTCTATATGCTTTTTTGGGCTTATAGTTTCGAATCACAAATCTAAATTTAAGCTGGAATTGCTTAAAACAATGAAACAAAAGAAATAGGGAATGTGTGCCAAATTTTCTATGGTTTTGGACGCCTAGTGTTTATAATTTTCCAAACTACTCGTTAATGATTCGGTCTGTTGATGAGCGAAGTGAAAACCATCTTATTTAGAGCATTATCTTGAGGTAAACATTTGAAGATGTGATGTATTGTAGTCTGATACTTCTATTATCATGACCCCCTTTCTTACTTTCCTTTTAGAGCTTTAACAGCACTCTAGAGTTGTGGTAATGTACTCTTCGAGATCCTCATCCTCATCCTCATCCTCGTTGGCTAGAGAGCTGTGCTTTACAACTGAGATGAGGATGGAGGCAACGTTCAAAGGGAGCGATTGAACTTCCGTAAACTTGCGAGTGAGAACTGAGAACTAGAAGGGAATCTATTCGAGATGGCCGGTTAGAGTCCAAAAAAGGAGACAGGCGAATGAAGATCTGAAGCATTAGAGCAGGTCTCCCAAAGTCTTACGCTAAGTTATTTGGAGCCTAGTAACCTAGCTTCACCCTACTAGTCTTATTCATAGTCATTACGATTAGCTAAAAGGCTGTGTTTTTTTTTTGGTTGTTGTTGTTGATTCTGATTAGTTATTCAAATTGCTGAATCTACTACCTGAATGTTGAACAAGGTTTAATAGGGTACGTTATAACGGTGTAACGGGCCAAGGCCGTTACCGTTATAATCGTTATAACGGTGTTATAACGGTGTTACGTTATTTTTTGCTAGATGACAAAAAAAGAACGTTAGAACGGCCGTTATTTGTCCTGTAACGGTGTTATATTAAAATAACGGTTGTGTTTTTGTTTTCTATATATATAAATATTAATTTTCAATTATAACAACCGTTATAAACGTTATTTTACTTATAACGGTGTTATAACGACGTTATAACGGCGTTATAGGCGTTATTTTTTATATTATTTAAAAAGATAATAGAGAAAAAACCAAAGTATTTATTATTATTGAAGTTATTACTTATTACAACATTGAAATAACACACCACACCACACCGACAAAATAAAACATTACACCAAAGCATTAAAAATCACATAAACATCAAATGAAAAATGATTACTCTGGAATGCGACATTACATTCACTGGTAAACGGAGTCGAACTGATTGGTATCAAATTCAGAGTAGTTTGAAGGTTGGCCATGCTCCATATTGATTTGGTTGAAATCGAAATCAAAATACGCCTCAGGCAACGACTCCATTAGTATTTGATACATAGGTGTTTGTGACCAATTTTTTGGGAAATCTGTGTCAATCACAAAAATAGAGTACCTCATTTGTTCATTGACCTTCGGGTCTTTAGCTAATAATTCTCTTTCAAGCTCTTCTGGCCATTCTTCATGTGTTGACAACAAAGGCTCATCGTCATCTCCAGCAATCTATTTACATAATGGATCTTCCAATAAAATAGCAGACACACTTATGGGGTCTACACGATAACGTCGACGTCGACGTCTATCTTCCCTTCTTCTTTTAAGCTGAATATTGTATTGAACAAAGACAAGATCATTGAGTTTCTTTGAAAGTAATCGATTTCTAATCTTTGTCTGGATCCTGTCAAAGGTACTCCAGTTCCTTTCACATCCGGACGAAGTACATGTTTGACTTAAAATTCTTACAACCAACTTTCGAAGTTGAGGCAACTCCACTCCATATGAATTCCACCAATCAACTAAGAAAAATGGCTCAAAGTTTAGTTAGAAAATGAATGATAAGTAAATAACATAATCTTAGCGTTCGTTATAACGGTGTTATAACGGTGTATAATGGTGTATAACGTTCGTTATAAGTGAAAAAAACATTAAAAATAACGTAGCGTTATAACGGTAACAACAGCCGTTATAGCATAAAATAACGATCTGTAACAACAAATAACGGGTGTTATTTTTTATAACGGAACATGGGGTATAACGGAACGGGCTTAGGGCGTTACTGTTATAACGGCGTTATAACGGTTATTTAAAACCTTGATGTTGAAGCTGAAACGTAAAAAATCTTGTTTGTTTTGTTTATGAATATGAAGTCTGAAATGTGTGAAAACGGTCAAAATTATCCAGTTCTCTATTTTTTGCCGAACATGTTACTTCATAATCGTATTTAAAATCAAAGTCATTATTATCCAAAAAATAACCTAAGATTTTATACCAATTCATCTTTCAGTATTAAATCCGTCGACAAACTCTGAAAGCAGGTCAAACACTCTAATAATTAAATCAAGATGGTATATTCTTCTTCAATGCTACAGATTGATTTATTTTTACTATATAATATGAATAAATTTATTTAAGAGAATAGTAAAGTTGAACTCACCCATGAAATATCGTAAATTTCAAACCCAACCACTTTCAAACGATAATTTTTTTCTGCTCAAACACATAAAATGGGTCACTGAAATTTGAGAATCTTCAAGGAAGTACTAATGCTAATCTTATCAAAGCCTATATTTAGAAGTGATCATTTCAAGTTATAAATTGATTCAAGCTCTGGTTGTTCTCATTCTCGTTATAGTTTTATGAAGAATTAAGAGTTTCGATTCAAATAATAGAGAAGAGAGAAAGAGAATTATAGAGAGAAGAAATATAGGAAGAAAGATTTAAACAATGGTATAATCGAGTTTCGTATCAATCCCGTCAACTTCAGCAAAAAGGATTTCAGATAAGTTAGGATTCCCAACTTATCTCAAGTGATGAAAATGGGGTGCCGTTACTAAAAGGAAATGTTTATAAATGGAAAAAATAAACAAACTTATTTTACTTATTTGGTTAATTAAAGATTGAGACATAAATGCTTAAACTTTCACCGGAATTAGAACCATCTAGAGCAACAACAAAAATGGAGACTGAAATCATGATGGTCTTAAATGAGAAGAGGAAATTATTTTTGCTTGTTTTCTTTTCCCTCCATTCAATGTAGTAAAAACTCCATCAAAACTCTGAACATATTAATCTAGCAAGTACAAGAGATAAGCCTTTTGTATGTACATTAGTAGCACTTCATAGTTTATAGTATCTAATTCGAAAATTTGTGAAAAAAATGTAAATCTGGATTATCTTTAAAGTTTCTTTAATGGATGCTTCGCTATGGATAGTTCGAGAATACATCGAAAAATCTGAGTACCAAAAGTTCTCATTTGCAAAGGAAATCTGATGATGAATTTTAATTATTTTGCCGTACTTCAATGGGTTTCGAGAGAAAAGTACAGGGAAAGAGAAGAGGAGAGAGAATAAATGAGTAAATATTGGAGAGAGAAGAGATGAGAAAATGAAAACAACTTGAGATGTCAGCAGCAATGGTAGCCATAGATTTTCTGCATCTAACGGTTCAACAAGGGAGTCATTTGGGGAGTTTAAGATGGGGAGTCAACCAATCCCTCCTCTTAAGTTAAATAAGTAAAAAACAAACAACCTAAATCCTGCTAGGTGGCCAACAACATAGGCAGTGCCATCTTGCTTAGCAGTCGATCTCTTTATCAAAAAAGCTAGTCACAAGATGAGTCAAACCCCGGTCAGTGAAGAATGTGCGTCAGGCAAAGGGACATGCTCGACACCGGTCATAAAGATGGGTAAGCGAAGCCAAAGAAAAAAAAACCCTCTTATCACTTAGCTTTTGCAAAAATAATGTTACAGTCAGAGTTATACTTGCTTTATTGTGTACTAAGGAAAAGAACCTGGAGCTTAGGCCAAGCATGAGGAACAATATGGACATGTTTAAAGGCAGTAAGGCACATTAAAAGAGATCAATATGTCTGGAATTATTAGGAGCAGAAACCTATTATTAAACTAAGATTTTACAACATTAGCTTCTAAGATTAATTCCCCATAAGTGCCTGATACCACTTATATACTAAGAGATTGTTTTGTTTTTTGTTTTTTTGTTTTTTTTCTGATTCTGATTACTTATTCTAATTTCTGATTTATGAATCTAGGGTTTGAATGTTGAAGCTAAAATGTAAAAAACTGTGTTTGTTTTATTGCTGAATCTAAAGTCTGAAAGCTGTCAAATTGTCAAAATTACCCCGTTATTTATTTTTTAAAGAACATGCATTTCCATAATCGCATTTAAATTCAAGTAAATTTTTTCTAGCATCAGTTAATTAAAATAATATCAAACCAAAATTTCTTGTATTCTATCTAATTTAAAAAAACTCAAATTTGTACTTGACTAATCCCGTTAGCAATCTCCTGTCTCCTATTGCAAGGTCCACATGTAGGCTTGTTCATAATCTCCAAATACACCCTCAACATGTAGTGCATTGTTATTCATTTGAGCAGGAGGTGCCCCATTGACATTATCATTATCGTATAGTTCAAAAAACGTATCATCCATAGAAGTTTTCCTGATATAGTTATGCACCGCCATACAATCAATAACGATATTTCTTTGAGTTGAGAATACATATGGTGACATTCTCTTCAAAATTGGAAAACACGTCTTCAATAGATTAAAAGCTCGTTCGATAACATTTTTCAACTTTGCATGAATATGGTTGAACTTTTCTTCCTTTCCCACTGCATTCCCGCCGTTTTGAAAATCAGGTAACCAATATCTGACATTCTTGAACGGTGCCATAAAACCACGTGTATGTGTATAAGCAGCATCTACCAAATAATATTGTTTTGCAAATATTATTTTAACATTTTTAACTATAATTGAAAAAATAGCAGTTTACTCAATAATAATGCATAAACTTCAGTGGGAAAAAAGTATGCCAGGAGGGGGCATCGGGAATTTTTTTGCTGGATCAAGTACAGTCTCCATAAAAACCTTTGAGTCGTGTGCCACTCCTTCCCACCCAGCTATGGCATACATAAATATCATATCAAAGTCACATACAACCATTACATTTTGATAGCACTCTCCTCTTCCTCGACCCCTAAATGTTGCTTGTTTCCTTAATGGAATATATGCACTGATAAGAGTCCCGTCAATAGCACCGACCGTACCCTTTGGAATAAATAATTATGTTACTGACTGATAAAATATATATAAAACCAAAAAAATATAATAAAATTGTAATTATATCTTAAACTTTTGACTTAGACTTCGATAACTCCGAATTTCTGCATCATTATTATCAAATGAAGGAGTCACGATAACCTCTTTAGCAAATTGACACATGGCATATAAGACCTCGTGAAAGTACTTATGGATTGTATGAAGAGAGTGTTGGAATTGATTTTGTATCAACCTTAAATCACAATTATGACCAATAGTCATCATAAAGATAACCATCTTTTCTTGAACCAATAAATGTTTACTATTTTCGAGCCATCCCCTTTCATGGAAGTGTGTACATAATCTGATAAATAAATTCTTCTTCATCCTCAACATCTTATAACATAATGTAGATGATCCATTTAAAAGCTTTTGGGCATAAGCATCCCCTGAAAGATCTGATGTATTTTCAAGTTCTCTAGTGATTTGAAACTTGCGTAAAGTCTTAGTGTTATTATCAAGATTTATTGTACGAGATCCTCTGACTGGATTACGTGGTTCAGCTTCGTCATCTTGATCAAGTCCTACTTCATTTTCATCAGATGAAAATCCATCATACTCAGGGGGCATCCCAACCTGATGTGGAGACCAAGCTTGGCTACCAGTTGTTGTGAACCCATCAAACAAGGATTTTATATCTTTTTTCCATTGCAATGGTTTGGTTTTGAACTCATTGGCTTTTTTGTGAGTCTGTGATAATAAAAAAACCAATAAGATTACTTAAACATCTTTAGAGGATAATAAATGAAATTAATTAGTTTTTAATACTTGCCTTAAGGTACTCCTCCCATCCCTCTTCTGGCCAATTAATTTGTCCAGTCGCTTCGTCATATCCATGTCCAGTAACTATCGTGAATTTAATCCATACTCCATACTTCATTATCAAATTATCCCATAAGTTCTTCATTTGTCTTATGATGTTCTCATTTCCCGTTAGTTTTTTCATGTTAACATTGATAAAATGTCAAGCTGTAATTGTTAGACCCAACCCTTTCCTTTGATTTTTGTTAACTTGATAAATGCAAAGATCAATAAATACCCTCCTTTGGGCATCCGTCCAATTAGCCCTCTCTTGAGTTATCATTTCATTCACTTTGCTTTTATTAGCATTTTTTGTAGTTTTCGCTTTATCCACCTTGTTTTTTTTTGGGGACCATCCTATAAAAGAAATCAATATATATATATATATATATATATATATATATATATATATATATATATACTAATTATCAAAATTAAAAATAACAAACATATGTTGGGCAATTTCCATCAATTATTAAAACAATAGCACAATGAGGATTATTGACTACTTTTAAGTCTCTCCCAAAACACAAATCATGATCTTCATATTCACTCTGAAACTAAAGCATTGAGCTAAGGAGAAGAAGAGTTATTGTTCCTTTCCTCATCTCTTTCTTCACAACACGGCAAGCAAGGTATACACATGGGGCACCATAATAAATTACCAGGGCTGGCCTTGAATAACATGAACAATTTTACTCTATTTCAGTAATAAATTGTTAATGTCTCCTTAGCCCAAAGACCCCAAACACTCTATTTTAATTAAGCCAATCTCTACTTATTTCAAGTTTCAGTAAACATTGTTGCAAAGTGTATTTGTATTATTGCATATGTGATTTTAGTTCCTTAACAAGGGAAAAAATATTCACTAGTAGTTTACAAATAACACTCTTTAACGATCTAAATCATTGCTGGTGAAAGAGATAACTGAAACTTTAACATAGGCTTTATATTACATATATATAATTTTAATACAACAAATATGGATGCGATCTACGAATGTCAGGTGGAAACAAACATCTGAAAATGATCAATTTGAAAAGGAATGCTTTTGCATCAAGAGAACCCACAAAGAAGGAAGTCATTCAGGCACTAATGGATGATAAAACCAACTTGATCTGGATTTACAGAATAGGAGGGGTTGGTAAAACGACCTTAATGAAAGAAATACGCAAACAAGTTGAAGAAACGAAGCTTTTCGATAAGGTTGCGTTAGCAACAATGTCTCAAAACCTCGACTTGAGAGGGATCCAAACACAGATCGCAGAAAGTTTGGGTATGAAAATTGAAGAACAAAGCATACCAGCAAGGGCCGCAAGACTATCGTAGAGATTGAAGCATGAAAAAAAGGTCCTCCTAATATTGAGTGATCTATGGGCGAGATTGGAACTAGTTGAAGTGAGAATTATCCCTAGCGGTACAATGCTTAGGAAACAAGGTACTGACCCAGCAGGAAACAAAGAAAAATACTGAAAGTAGAACTGAGGTACAACAAGAATGATATATTACCCAAGTTGAAGCTGAAGAAGAAGTCTGAACTATAAAGAGAGGCTCCTAGGTAAGTGGTTCAAGCTTTGGAAGTAGGCTTAGCAAGAAGCAAGAGCAAGAGGACTATAGAAGACAGATGGCAAGAAGCAAGAGCAAGAGGACAGATGGCAAGAAGCAAGAGCAAGAGGACTACATAAGACAGATAGTAAGAAGCAAGAGCAAAAGGACTACATAAGTCAGATAGTTTTAAAAGAGCGAGAAAGGAAGTGAGTACAACGTAGAAAGGAAGCGAGTACAGTCTTTTTCATAGAGATAGGAAAAGGTAGCCAAGGTGCATATGATAGTCGAAGTGAATGAGACTCTGAGAGGCATATAGAGATCAGCTGGCAGTAGCATAACTTGTTTTACTTTCGGAGTAGCAACTAAGTCTAGGTTCCATTCATCTTACTTCTAGTAGGAACAAAGATAACAAATGGAGATGGAAAAGCAAGTTGTAGGTTTCCTCAGATATTGTGGCAGACTAGCAAAGGCTAAGGCAACTTAAAAGGCAAACGAGATTGTTCGAATTTCTTTACCTACGGATCTCAAAATCTACTTATGAAAAGTTTAGACATCAAAATAATTTTGTTTCCTGGTCTAATTTATTTTGGTTTACAGGTGCTATATCAGACACAATCTAACCTGCACTACCGCTAAAGCAGCACTCCAGCAGTCATGATCACAACAAATGATCCCTACAACAACCACTCAAGAGAGCATCAAAGTATACTAGTACACAACACCACAAGTCCACCATAAACTAATTAATCCTCTCATACATTTTCCATGTTGGAGGAACATTTGCAACTTATGCCAATAACTTTTCATAAACCCTAATTTATTTGACCATAGAGTTTCTTATCTTGAATCTCAATCTCGGATGGTAGTAGTTTGCTTTAACTTGGATCCCAATTTCGATCTCGTGTGATGATAATGCTTTGACGCTAATTTATATTTAATTTTTGGTTGCTTCAATCTCAATAGAAAGGCTCTTTTGTCATGAATCTATCAATCCCATGTTTCATAGTTAGGGTTTTGATAAGCAAGAAGGAGAAAGAAAGAGAAGGAGAGATGAAACGTAATCAATGTATAAAACGAATAGAGGAAAAAATGCCGATAAAACAAGGGTAAATTGAGGTTTACATATTTGCATTCAAGTTTCCGTAACAATCCGTCAAGTTAAGGAGAATAGAGTTTTAAAAAGCTAGATTTTCTAACTTATCTTAAGTTCTGAAAAATGTGGTGCCATTACTAAAATTAGAAATAAAAAACAAACACAACTTATTGTGAAATTTCACTTAATCGGGCCAAAATAAGACAATTAAGTTAAATAAGCTAAAAAACAAACAACCCCTAAGTATTCAGATATATTTGTTGATACACTAGAAATTGTACTACTAGTAAGTCTGGGGTTCATGGGCAACAGAGAATGACGACGACTTTGATAACCAGCCAAGTAGGGCTTATGTTTTAGTGTGGCTCAAACAGTTCATCATATATTACTCCCATGTAGGGCTACAAGTTGGGTGGGTTTTACCCGACCAACCTGCACCCAACCCGAACTTTGGTCGGTCGTGGTCATAAAAATAATATGCCCAACCCGAACTTTGGTCAGTTGTGGTCATAAAAATAATATGCTCAACCCGAATATTTTTGGGTTGGTCATGGTCAGAGGCTATACCCAACTCGAAAATTGTATCGAAGGTATTTAATACATATCTAGGTTTTACATGGGTTTAACTTCTTAAGTAACTTTACAGTGTTTTTCTCATAAACCTAGGAGCTTGAAGTCACTATAAGAGTTTGATTCACACCTTACTCACTAAATAACTCTCATCTCATGATGATGGTATACTTTATGTCTGAAGTGAAGCTTATTTTGATGACAGTGTATTATGTATCGAATGGAGTTTATTTTATTGAATTTCTTGTTGGTAAATGATGTCGAACATGACCAATCGAATTGACCACCCGATTGACCAACCTGAATACCTTTGGTCCGCCCGAATATGTGTGGGTAAACTTTGGGTTGGTCACGGTCAAGAATTTCCAACTCGAAATTGGGTTCAACTTCAGGTTGGTCAATCGGGTTGATCGAGTGGTTAATTCGGTTCGTCGTGTTCAACACCATCTACACAAATTTACCAACACCAAATTCAATAAAATAAACTCCATTAAACACAATACACTATCATTAAAATAAGCTTCACTTCAAGCAAAAAATACATCATCATCAAAATAAACATTAGTTCTACAAAGTATTATTTTTCTACAAAAACTCCACAACCGAGATCCCAAAAGTATAATAACAAAAATAAACACTTACATAGTGAAGTTGAACACTGCCCATCAAAAAGCAAGACCTCACCTTCCCCGCCACTTTCCAGTCTGCTTTTCACCTTGAAAATTAAAGAATATGTCAGCTTTCTTTTGATGTTATGGAGGATTTATATTAATCTTATCTTATATGCATGATTTTGAGCTTTAACTATAGGACTAAAACCTTTTGAGATGCATCTTTGAAGAAAACTAATAATGCTGCCATATCTAGCAATGAAACAAGTTTAAGATATTCGACCATAGCTACAAGTACCAAATGTAAACCAAACTCATAATCAGTTTAATGAAGAGAGTTTGGTAACTATAAATATATACCTATTGTAATAGATAGAATATAAAAAAAACCATGGAAAAATATAAGTAAATTATATTTTCAATTAGTCCAGATTGGCTTCATAGAAAGGTTTGGGGAATTAGGAAAATGACTAATCTGGGGGTCCTTGATATATGCATATTTTCATCTATACTACCTGACATCAAAAAACACAACATTCGCACTTGAAGCATCATAACAATACTTTTAAAATTACTATAAGCACTTTACTATTAGATGTCTTTAACAGAATAAAGCTTATTTGTTTATCAACAAAAACATGGAGAAATATCAGCCTCACCACCTTTTAAGCAAAACTATTAGATACGCCAAGAGAAAGAGAGCTTACTGGAATGTCATCATTTAAATCTACACATAAAATCATGTTTGCTATTAGCAATTATCACTAATAAAAATAATAAAGCCTAGAAATTACCTGTCTCAAGCTCTTCAAGCATCTATAATTTTTCTTCAATTTCAATTGGGGTTGATGAAGACCTCAACCAATCTTGTGTACAAATCAAACTCTCCACAACTTTGGGGGTTAATAAGCTACGAAACCTATCAAGAACTCGGCCACCGGTACTAAAGGCAGATTTCGATGCAACCGTTGTGACAGGAATAGCCAAAATATCACGAGTCAGATGAGCAAGTACACAAAATGTAGAAGCTTTGCCTTACCAAAAACTAAAAATATCAAAAAATGTAACCATAGCTTCTACACCCTCTTCTAAATATCGATCAACTTTAGTCCTAAGTTCAAATGTTTCTTCTTTAGTCGCATCAAGAATAGCATCAACATCTCAAGATTCAACAATCCCCGCATCAAGGCCTTGAGAAGCTTGACTCAAATCTGTCTCCTCGGTAGGATAAACATCAGAAGATGAGTAAAATTTGTAAAGTCTTTCCATGATCTCCTCCACCTTACTACTAGAATAAAACTTCACATACTTTAACTTGTACCTCGGATCTAATACCACCGCAATAATCAAAATTAAATTGACCTTATCAATGTTGCAATATTTTTCAAACTTCTCATTCATTCTTAATATTTTCACTCTGTCTCTGTGACCAACTCAAAAGGAGGGTTTGAATGCTACTTACTTCCATAAAATAGGAGTTTGAAGTAATTAATGTATGTACTTGGACCTGATAGAGTAAAAATTCTCCAAGCTCATCATTTTCAGTTAATGGGTCTTCTTTTGTTTCAAGAATGTAACTTGAATCTTGTTTTTCTAAACGGTCAAAAGCCTTCTCAAAGTCAAGAGCAGCATGTAACAATCCTTTCTTCCGCAACACATTTCTTGAATGCTTGCAACCGTGATGGAGAACTCCGTTTATCCCTTCCTTTACTATGAGATTTAATACGTGTGCAAAGCATCTAATATGAAAAAAATCATTTGACAAGCATTATCCACGGTCAATGTGCACAACTTTTCAAGACCCCATCCTTGCATTATCCACGGTCGGTTGGCCTTACCTATGGACTCTTGGTTCACATTATATTGTTTATTAAAATGTTCCCAATACGGAGACCTTGCTCATCGACCAATTCTCTTTCGCATTAGAAGTAGTTCCAAATTCTCTAGTTTGCTTGGTAGTTGATTCATTACTTCCAATCATACTTGACGTACACCATGTAATTACAATTATCACAATCATAAAATATATAATATTGCTAAAAGTCCAAACTATACAGTTGTAGGCTTCTAGCTATTAAAATTTGGCCCTAGTAGAAAATATTATATATGAAGATTTAGTACGAATCTGGACAATTTTTTATTTTTTATTTCATAATTCACCACTAACATTTGTTAATTTCGAATTTAGAAATTAATTGAAGAGAGATTATTGTAAGTACCTAGAGGCTAAAATGGAGAAGCAATATGAAATGAGAGTAATGAGAAATATATAATATTGCTATAAAAAGAATGAGTCTAGAGAGGAGAAAATATGTGATAGTTGCTCTAAAAAGTTACTTAACTAAACCCAAGTAAAACCTAGAAATGTATTGAATACCTATTATACCCTTTATGGGTTGGGTTGGGTATATTATTTTTGTGGGGTAAAACCCACCCAAGTTGCAGCCCTATCCCCAAGTGACAGTTTATTGGGTTACCAACCATATAGGTATGTGACCATACAACCATTGACCTAAAACGGAAGGGTATAAACAACCCAGGCCAACTTTTTATCAGCATCTGCTTCTGGTTACAAATTGTCCTGACAGTCATAAGAGATCGATTTTGTATAGCAATGTGATCCCATCATATACTGAGATGAATCTGATGGCTCTAATGATGGTAAGAGTGCATTTTTAGATGGTGGAAGAAACACTGAGCTGGGTAAAAAAGTCGTGTAGACAAAATAAATAAATAAATTATTCAATACATAAGTACTAGTAGTAGTCCTCTTGATTTCTGATCCACTTTGTAGCTACCCATTTTTCTCCTTTAATCACTGGACAACTCCCATGAAGCGACATCTGCATCAAAATCCCAAACAAATAACAAGTATAAGTAACCAATAATACCAGGGAACCCAAAAGTTGAAAATTTTAACTAATGAGGTTCACTGAAATCGAATTCAACATAATAAAATGACAAGGTCGTGGAGGACACAGTGGAAAAAATTTTAGATGGAATAATATCACTATAGTGTTACTCATCTTCACTGTGAATCATCACATTCCTATCTGGTTTGATCAAAACATTATCCCAAATGCAACAAACTAGAATCTTCCATTATAAGTTGTATACAATAAGTTATTTGGTTTCAAATTTCAGAAAGTCTGATTCTGGGTGCAATCATTATAGAAAGCCATCTAACCTCACAAAGGAAATATTTTGACCAATTTACTTATTTGGTTCTTTTGCATTTTTCATTTTTCAGTTTTCCGTACATTCCAGAACATGCCATGTTTTATAAACCATTCTTAACATGGCAGGCATTAGCTACAGTGCCAGCTCCGCAATTCTCAGAAATTAACACCAAAGGCCCTCTAGCTTTACATTGATACAAAAGACCTGGAATGAGAAAAAAGAAAGGAAAAGAAAAGAAAAACAATGGCAATCTAGTAGTTTGGAATTTATACATGCGTAAATGAACACAGTAGTTCTCAAGCAGGACAAATCTGTAAACTACTTAAATACGTGGGCGTTTGACTTTCTCAGTTTGTTTGTTTGTCTCTCTTCTATGCCTTTTTCTCTCCAAAATTTTCTCCCATTCACCCAGAAAACCTCTTCATCCCCTTTTTGGTTTACCTAATATGATGCTGCTTCTCTATCCATAGATAAGTTACATATGGGTTAAAAAGAAGATAGTTGCCTCAAGTTGGCAGACTGTTAAACAACTTTCCATATATGGTGAATCAGAATCCTCCTCTAGATTGTGTTCTTAAGAACCTCCATGGAGATGCAGGCATATCTTTAGCTGTATATCAAGAGAGGTATACAAAAGCTTGAGAAATTCTCCATTATTCATGTTCTGAAGGAATCAACAAGGGAGCCCAATTCAACCTTTACCCCTAATGTGGGCGAAAGTGTTCTTAACCCTAGCACCCTTCATGCTGAACTTAATACTATCCTAAGAGAGGATGCTTGGGGAAATTAAGTCAGACAGATACTTGGGATGAGCCTTTTCTCAATAACTGTTACGATCTTTAGAAATTTTTACAAAAAACTAGGCGGTTTATGATACTCCTACTTGCCAAGTGAAAAATACGTTTGTTACCATTTATGTAGTATTTCAATTGTGTATTACTTATTCTGTCTGCTTGTTCATAACCTAGAAGTAGTATTATTAAAGTCAGTAATGCCTCACTTTGTAAAACAGTAAGAGATTTTGGGGAAAAACATGCGAATGCTTATACCTGATCAATTGTACCATTTGGAAACAAGGAATAAAATAGAAGTCCGTCCCCTTGACGCGGCTTCACCTTTAAGCCAATGCACTCTTTGAAATTATAGTTGATGTCCATATTCAAGCCATTCTGCACATCGAGATGAAGCAAAAAGCATCATCAGTTGTTATATAGGGTCATATGTCCATTTCGACATAACCTAGGCTTGTGCTATCCAAAATTGATTCAAAAATTAGAGAAGAAAAAGGGTCCATGATTATCTTACTTCAAAAGGGAATATAGTTTCGCCACCTTCTTCAACATCAGATAGATACAACAAGAATGAAGCTACCTACATGAGGTCAATAAAGTTTGTAGTTAGAACAGTAGCAGTTGTTTGTGGAAACTATACAACTAATAAAATTGTCAGATTAGTCTTACTTTAATGAGTGCTTTTAAGAGAAAGGGTTTTTTTTTACATGAATGACTCCCCAAAGAAATTAATGTCATTAGCTCCTCAGATGGTATCTATTTTTTGCATTTAAAAAATACTTGGGATTTTGAAAAGGTCAAATTTTGATGTGTGAGGTTGCAAAAATGAAGACATCATATTGACTTGATCTTGTCAATTGCAACATTAAATCTCTCACTCCTACATTCTACTGCCTTGTTATATCTAATAATTAACTACATCTTTTTTATATGATAATTAGAACACAAAGAATTCCAGACCCGCTGCAAAAAGAAAGAAATTGCAACAAAAGGACCAGAAGAAATAACATTGGGTCTGAAGTACCAAAAATCCTACTATCTTATAAGATGTACAGCATTCATGCCTTCCCTTCTAAATGTCTACAGTTTCTCTCGTTGCATAAAGCCCATCAATTATATAAGGGGTATGGTCACAAAGAAGTTTTTGGATCTTCCTTCTAAACGACCTAACCATCATTCTTTCAATAATAGGTTTTATAATCATAATTATTCTTCTTGTTATTATTATAATAATGATTATTATTAATTTTATTATTACTTTATAAAGCAATGGGCAGTAATACTAGAACAACCATAACAGTAGAAACACTACAGCAATGAAGCTGCTTAGGAAATGAAGTTCACAAGAACATGAAACCGAAACTGATATCAAACACCCTAAGAAGACATAATATGGTCACAGGTTTTTGACTTGGACAGATGTTGTTATGGTATTGGTTTGTTTTAGAAGATGTTTCTTTTGAGCTTGCAATACGTAACTTTATTAAAGTTGACTCTTCTACGGGTTATTACCCTGGAAGGGTATCACATTTAACCATTCTTCGATTAAAGAAACCCTTTTATCACATGGAAACCACCAAAAGTTCATTTCTGAATCGGAAAGGTCGTGACCGAACCAACAGCCCCACAATCAAGTAACAATGGAAGGTAGTCTAACAAACTTTTCAGCAAGGCATCTTGTGATATCTCCCGAATTTGCACCTCCCATTGATTAGACACTAAAAAGCTATTAATTTTTCTCAACACCGAAATTGTTTGCATATTCAAACAAGTAATGGTAAGTCGATGAATCTTTGCCCTTGGATAAATTCGTTGAACTCTTTCATGGTCCTATTAATCCTAGAGTCCCCGTTTTCTAATAAGAAAACCTGGACTATATTGAAATATCCCCTGATACACCACATATCATCTCAAATAAGTCTAGTATCACGGAGCTCCTCTGAGAAAGCCAGGCTATCTCACCTATCAAATTGCTTCATAGACTTCCGGTAGCCACTCACCTGGATAGATCATGCACACCCTTGGAAAGAAACAAGAAAGAAAAGCCGCGCTATCGTGTCTACCAACTCATAACCAGGATGAACTGATGTGACCTGTCAGTCTTTAGTTAGCTAAAGATAACATTTTTAAACAACGAACGAGACTAGGAAAAGCATATGCGAGTGTTGCGAGCACAATTGCTACTGATGCTCACTTGGGGCGCAACATAACACACTTCGCAACACCTTTGATGCGTAGTAACGCAATTGCTACGCAATTTACCGCAACACCACACAACATGTCGCAACACATGATGCATTGCGAAGGATGATGTGAAGGTTTGCGAGAAATCAAACTCAAAAGTCAACCAAGAGATTTGTCAAACCCTAAAACTTGATTACGAAATATATGCAAAGCTAGTTTTTGATAAATAATATATATGTAAAACTATTACCTCACTTATGATAGCTCATATGAGATAACCGCAAAATTCAAAACTCAATATTGAAAACTCATACAAAAACCTATAACTCGAAAATATTAAATCTCGAGGTAACGCAAAACCTGGATACCATAAATATAACACGAAAAGTATTAAATCTTGATAAAACGTAAAATTCAAACACAAACCCAAATAATAGTATCTAGTTCTCTTGAATATGAAGCATAAAATATATTATCAGTTAATAACTATATATTTGGTGGGTGTATACATCGACATACGCAGTATTTCACCTAATGCATCGCAACATATCGCAATATGACGCATTAGGGTCGTAAGATTCATGTTGCATATTGCTAGCCTTGGTCGCATTCACATCGCAACACGCACTGATAACTCTTGGTAATACAAATCAATAAAATATGGAAATGGTCCTATGACTCCTCTCACTTGAATGATAGGTCATAGGAATAAAAAAGAGTACGCATTAACTTGTGATTGTTTACTCTCATTGGTCAGCAGAAGTTGTTGCATCCTATTTTTCGGTGGGATTCATCTAAAAGTGAGCTACAAAATCAAAAACATTATTGAAATTTTTATATATATATATTTTTTGGGGTTCTATAATAGGTTGCCGATTTAATAAGCAGCAACAGGGACTCATAGACATGAATTAAACAAAAAGTCACCTAGACTACAAGTCTGCGTATTTACTATTTACTAAACCATATATACTTTATCTCTCTTTCCCCTCAAGTTCATATAGATAGACTTTGTAAGGGTCTAGTTGGGTTTCAACAAAAACCTCAAAAATAGGGAAACAATTCCCTCGCTAATAAACAAACATTCTCTCATTAATGATAATGCCAAGACTTCACCTTAGCCAAACAAAGTTTTATTCATAGCTTCTTCATCACTTCCAACACTAAACACAAATAACAATCAATCAGTCAACTGGCTTTCCGGGGATTTGTGCAAATGAAAATAAATGTCATAGAGCCACTCAACTTGTTGTGCGGGAAATAGTGAAAAAACTCTTCTTTTTACCACAGGTATTTAAAGAGTATAAGGGGCACAGATAGAGTGGTGGCTAACAGGGGGACTTTAAGGTGGGCCACAATTAGCTTAAGGTGAGACATTTATGGCTTTTCAGTGATGCTTATGGTATTTTCTTAAGACACCATCTAACAACCGAGGTATTTTCTTTATTCATTTTGTGAATAAAGAGCTTGTCTACATACCCCAGTGGGGATCAAGTACCAGTGTCATTCAATTATATTACATTCGGAACCCAAAGGGTTTAACATCATCTTCAATCCCGAAGACTAGCTAAACATTTCGAGCCCGCAGGCTAATATCTTGCACAAATGTAGTTAGTGAGTTGCATGATATTCTCCCTCCAAACACACGGTGGGGTTTCATAACCTCCCACTAAGAGGGGTGTACAACAGGTTGAGCCAAGGCTAGTGTACATCTTCTTGAGGCCATTTCACGTTTATGTACTAATCTCATTAAGAGCACAGTTATGGGAGTGGGGGAGGTTCTTAATCTTACAACTTTAGCAAAGAAGAGAGAGGGACAAGAGAGGGGAGACAAAAAAGAAGTTGAGAGAGAGAGAGAGATGTGATGGAGGAAAAATATAATATATTAAGATTTTCATATTTTCTTGATGTAGCGGTAAAAGATGGGCAACAAAATGTGACGTCTATTCGCAAACAAGAGTATGGAGAAAAACTCCCTATGGTCGGTTAGGATGTATCCCACCTTAAACATAACTTAATCACGAGCCTGGAATTAATCCAAAGCCAAGCGGGATATATTTACCCAATATAAAATAAAATACTTCAACACAAACTAATGGGGGTCCCAAATTATATTGCATTTTCCACGATAGGTTTAGGACATAGATAATCTTCTATAGTTATGGCTAAAATTAGTTCTTATTATTGCTTAATACTTACCCTTTGACTCTTCTGTGGGCCATATTCATCGGGGTTGAACGCATCATAATGAGACAAATATCTCTGCCCAATCTCGTACCTTAAAACATTGAATTCCTGCAACATGGTCTCGAATTACTCATAGTAGTTTACAGCCCTGAAATAAAAGGATTACTAACTGTAAAAATTATAGAAATTACTAATACTGTTACTTTTTTTTAATAAATGAAGAGGACTCATTAACGAAACTCCTAAGCTGAAAAACACACACATGAGCAACGTAGTCAATCTAGTTGCCTATGCATATAAGCAAAATAAATGGATACAGATAAGGAAACAAACATAATAAAGGATGGACAAATCAACCATCTTTTCCAAGAAAGTGCCCTTAAATCACCTGAAATGCTAGAAATAAAACTTCTGGTTCATCGTTGTACTATCTTTATTAACCCTACAGAGTCCCAGTTCCACGAAAGATTTCCAAAGTTCAAACCACTACACCTGAGTATTATTACTTTTAGGAGAAAGCACTATGTTTTCTATTATGTCCCTATTATACCGACCTTTTGTATCTAAAAAGCAGTTCTTGGACAGGATTATTGGAAACGAGTCGAATAAACGCTTTTGGGTATCGCTTCATGTAAGTTTAAATTCATGCAGTATGGGGGAGGAAAAGTGGAGGAGTCGGATCTGTAAGTATGGCGTACTTCTTGGTTGGTGATGGATCCCACCCTAGCTTTCTTAAGAACCTTTGTGGACTAAAGTAAGTTGATCTTATTCATCAATTCTTTTCATCAAAACGGCGGAGGCTCTCACCAGGACGACCTCGATAGATTGTGCTTAGGCATGATTAAGAGCTTCCAAGTTTAGGATGGCTCTCAGGTAATCTACCCTATTCAGTCTGAAGAACATGTAAATTGTTTGTTGATTATCACCTGAATCAGATGGCTAGAATGCCTTCATCAACTGGAAGTGTTAGGATGACGAGGCCTTGGCTCGTTCCTTGAGATGTAGTATCGGGTTATTTCTTATATAGTATTTGGGGCTTTCAATTGGTGAGAACAGTAGAAGAGTAATGTTTTAGGAACCATTTGAAATGGAATACACTTATAGAATATAAGGCTTTTACGTAAAAGGTTCTCCCAACTTTTACCACTAAGCGTTTTAATCTTTTCATTTACATCTTTACATGTCTCATTCAATCAATGCCACATGCTAGAGAGGTTTGGTATCTTTCTTTTTCCTGTGGTGTTAGTGGTGAGAAAATATATATAGCTTTGTTGAAACGTGATGTGGTCTGCCTTTCGAAAAGAGGTTGGGCCCCTGATTTGATGCTCTTTAAGGAGTGAACATGAGCTTAATGGGAAAATGGAATTATTGGTTTCTTGTAAAGGAATTGTAGATTGCGAATGAAGGTTGTGTTGGATAGAATGGTCTGGAGTGGCATGCATGGCTTCGTGACGATCTGATTTTGATTTATGCTTCTAGTGGCAAGAGAAGCATTTATAACATTTCCTAAGTAATTGGTTGCAAAAAGAAAACAAAACCACATTTTGCTGATATTTGAATTGTGTTTATAAACAACCTAAAATGAATTTTGTAGAGAGAACCACCAGACTTTATGTTCTAATAGGTAATTGATTCCTAGGTAATTACTAAACATTGACACTTCTATAGGGAGAAGCAAATCCAACTAATGCCATTAGTGCATGTCCTTCGGTATACTTATACATGCTACATATATTACTTTAGTCCCACATTTTATAGTTGTGGACATTTCTACCAAAACCCTCAATATATAGAGGGAACCGAATAGGGTTTGTTAAGTTAGCTAACACAAATCTTTAACGCTTGTTTTTAATATAGTATTTGCTTTAGAACTTGTTACAAAATGAACTGTTAGTATGTATACCGCTAAAGGTGATGATTTTTGATAGGTCGTGGCATTAGAATTTCTGCCACGACCTATGTGCATTCCTATGTGACCGATATCAAAGTAGTTTCCTATATTAGTTTATTTTATTTTATTCTAGAGAATAATCTAGATTAGGATAAATCTTGGTAGTTTCCTTTTTTATTGGGGGTGTAGAGAAAGTTGGGGATCTCCTATATTTAGGAGAATCCTAGGAGGTTAGTCAGTGTTGAGTTTTCAGAAAAGAGAGAACCCTAGAGAGAAAGATGGAGAACTTGTAGTTGTAGTTTTTGATTGAATAAAGAGATCATTTATTATTTGTGTTTGAGAATTGCTTCCCCGTACGTAGTTTATAACACTTTTGGTCTTTTAAATATTAGTGTGGAAGGTGAGTTACTTGATGTTTAATGTTATTTAGTTCGCGTGAACTTTCTTCATAATTCGATACTTGGTAATAGTAGTTATTGATACTTGATTAATATTTAATGGAAGATAGAAGTATTATTTATGACATTTAATGAGTTATTCTTATTATTCTTACCAGCTGTACTTCATATGTTACTTATTTGTGTTATTAGTTTCATTGTAAATAAAATTAATATACAACATTCTCGTCATTTCCCTTTTTCCCTAATTAAACTCATTTTTTCATGATTTATATTTTATTTTTTTAAGGAAGTTTCCATTTTTTTTCCCTTCTCAAATTGAGTTTTTATTTTCAGCCAGTGTTTTAAACTTATATGACAGTATGGTGCTTATCCACAGAGGATCTGTGTATTCTTGAATTTAAAAACTTTCCTCCAAATCTTATTCTTCCATCACATCTCTCAAGTACAATAGGTACATAATTGGAGGCTGACTTGGATAAAACCATTTGAACCAACTCTTCTCCAGATGCTCATCATAAATATAAGAAACTAGAACTACTATAATTCTTGTACAACCTCATGCAAATCCAACACAAATCTTTTCCCTATTTTTTGTTTTTATTTTATAAATGAAGAAATTTTGTCCAATCAGAAAAAAGACTTTAGGCCACGCTATTCCTATAGTTGGTACTTATTTCATATGGGTATTACACAATGTCAAAAAAAATACGATACGATTACAAATATTGTTTTGGGTCAACTAGATGTGACATAATCGTCAACAGTAAGATGTACGTCTAATTTATACAAACCCCAGCTGTTTCTTGAGTTGCCAAAAGCATATAAAAAAGAAGAGCAAGCATGCTTTTTGAATCAATAAATTCAAAATTTGCAATTAATACCTCTCCATGGGTCTTTGGAATCATTGTAGCTCTCGCAATCTTTTCCTCAATAATGTCCAATGTTCCGCTTTTATCTTCTGATGCACTAATAAATGTTCCTGAACTGTTACCAAAAATATAAAATTTAGCAATGACTGACTATCTCGACGTGCATTAAATTAGTCACTAATTCGTTCAAGAATAATAGCATGCTTTGTTACTACGGCTGTATATCTGCAGATGCAACACTAAATATCACACAAGAATGTTAAGATAATGAACTTTCTAAAGCATAAAGACTAAGAAGATATATCTATTAAATAAAAAGGCCGAGATGAAATTAGAACAAAAAAAGGACTAAAAGCTTACATATTTTACATGAGAGTAAGAGTCGTAAAGACGAGACTAAAATAATGTGGCCCAAAAGGTATATACGAATACTATACAAGGAATATAAGGAAATAGAAAAGGATTACATCAAGACACCAGATTTCCCAATCTAACTCCAAGGTTTTCAATGCACGCCTCTCAAATTGATATCACCCAGAGACCAATGTCTAGACAGAATATTCATGATGAAAGCCAAAAATCTTGGTTCTAAACAAAATCTTAGATGTTGGCATATCCATATTAAGGTCATCAAATATAAAATGAGGTACGAATCTGAATGATTTAGGACTCTTTTTCTTGACCCCTTGGACCACCAAGCCCCAAAACTAGCTTGCAAACTCTCGCAAAAGCACCCACACCTTCAAGCAAGAAATAATCTTATCCGAAACTTGTGCAACAGTATAAAAGAAAATAAATGACCAAACACTGGATGAGAAACGCAGGCAAATATCAGCTCCCTCCTTTAATGTTGTTCTTTGTAAGAGTATGGCCATACCCACTAACCAAAGATAGTAATGCAACTTTTGAAGGAGTATCTTTGTGCCAAACAGGCATAACTGGGACATTAACAAAAGTATGGCCCCCATCGCCCACCTAGCCGCGACGACGGCAGCGACAGCTAGCGTCGGAGGCAGCGCTAGGCTAGGCCAGGCTTCGACAGCGGCTTTGAGCTATTCTAATAAGGGGCTTTGGACTAGCGTAGAGGCACTATAGTAGTTGGGCCCTAGTAGATGCAGTCCAGGCAGGAGCTATATTTAATAAGGCGCTATTCTATAACCATCTTTGTGTCTGGCTAGGCGCATGGCACTTCGGTCCGCATAACCTATTCTCCTATAATAGTTGGGCCTTAGTAGATGCACTCCAGGCAGGACCTATTCAATATGATGCCATTCTACAGCCGTCTTTGTGTCTGGCTAGGCGCATGGCACTTAGGTCCGCATAACCTATTCTGCAGACATAAAGTATATTAAAATTTCATTCATCAGAGTTGATTTCAGATATCAAGGAATCTGAAATCAAGTCGGTTGTTTGGGTTCCACTCGCAGAGACTAGGTGGGTGTGGTGGACATAAAGGCCTCTCTCCTCACCACAAATTGCTCCCAAACATAACTCTGTCCCTGCACCAACGCGCAAAATGCCTTGCATTATATAAAATAGGTGTTAGGAAGACAACCCATAAAGTCAAACCAAAGAGAGAAGAATGGTTAGGAAGGCAAATAATGGCAACTATCCAAAAAGGGAGAGGCGAAACTGAGGCAGTGTTCCTTAGTAAGCGCAATGTGGTAAATAAATAGAAAAGATCAAATACAAGATTAGAAACAACAAAACAAAATCTAGAAGAGCCAAATCCACAAGTAATAAGTGAGCAAATGGGCATCCGTCTATGCAACTTTGAAATGCTTAGAAAGAGCTAATATTTTATATTGTGAGAGACTAATAGGGACCAAATATATAGCAAGAAAGTTTTCCAATAAGATCACATTCTTTTATCATAACTACAAACTAAGGGCGTAAACAAAAGAGGAGGAAAAAAAAAACCTAGTTCTTGTTCCCTTTGTGGTCTCTTCAGTTTCTCCCTTTCGCAAAGCCAATGTTGATGGTTCAAGGGTTATCTTTGCCATTTCAATTATACTTTGGCATTGTTCTGCATTTGCAAATCCAGGATAATACACAGCACGAGGTTTCCAACTCAAAATCTGCACTCAGAAGTTTGAATCTTACCTTTTTATCATGAGTTTTACGGCGAAACTACAACTAAGTGGCAGCACACTAAGAGAAAGCTTTAAATGCAACAAAACACAAAAATTACTTGACATAGATGTACTACAATTCAAAAGATAGCTCCGATATTTCAGAGAGGGTACACTACAGAGATAATTTCTTACTTTCGAATCCTAGACTCCTTTATACCAGTAAACCACCCAATACAATATTACTCATTATTTTACAGCAATCAGGCTCCTAGTTACAGAAATAGATTATGAGTAGCAGCTAAAACCAGTACTTCTGTACAAATGAATCATGATTCCAACAAAATTCCTAGCACTAACAATGGATAAATGTGTGATCCATGTTCTCCTTTTTGTGTGTGTCCATAATGCAGCTGTTAGGGGTAATGAGTGGATAATATCCTGTTAGAATATGCTCCATCATAGTCAGTTATCAAACCAGTGCCCCAACGGGACACTTGGGTTCTGCTTAGCCTTGCCTAGAAATTGTTTTCAGGGACCAATTTTTTGGTTGTTCATAGACCCATTGTAGATGACCCGTCCCTTATACAGTACACTTAATGAATGTAACTAATATTCTGTTCTATTCTAAACCACATTCCTCTTATCTGGGACAAACTGATGACCTCAACTCAGAATTTTTGTGATGTTGCTATTCCCAACAAAAAGAATCATAATCCCAGAAACAGTGCTTCAATTTTCATCAGAAGACTATATGCTTTAAAGTGAGCAGCGATTGAGAGATTTCACTTTAAAAGTGGTCCATGCAGTTACTTCAGTCAAACTTTTGTATTAATTATTTTCATACTCATGCGTGCAGGTTCTAGAAGGAGGTTAGATCCTTTTAAATTAGAGTTGGCGTAGTTCTTGGACTTTAAATTTTCTCGAGAAAAGTAGCAATGTATCAGTTTAAGAGCATCAATTATTATTGTCAGCTCCACAAAAAACTTGAAACATCTAAAGTTCTACCTCTCTATTAAGGAAGATGGATAGTAATCAAGAAGTGATCCCTCTATCTATGGATAGGTATTTTTCAATAGATGAAGGAATGTCTTGGGAAAAAAAAATCCTATAGTCTAATGTCTACAATATCTCCATATAAGGGAAGGCCGAAAATAGGATTATAACTCAGATCCGCATATAGGTTATCTCTGAATTAGTTAGGATCCGTGTTTGAAATGTAAGGCATTATTAGGGATTAAAAAAAAACCTGTGAGGGGATTGAAGAAACGAGCGAATCCCCAGTTTGGCCATGAGAGAAGGATTCGGATTCTAGTAACCTCGAATGAGGCCGAGTAGTAGTGCTGGTTAGATCCTGCAAACAGAAAACAAATCAAAAGTCAACAAATGATCGAATTAGGGATTGGTGGGATGAGAGTGAGTGTAAGACGGAGACCTGGGAGGAGAAGAGTAGGGATCCGAATAATCCACCAGCGAGGAAAAAGAGAGAGCAGAAGAGGACAATGATGGGTAGACCTACTCCTCCTCCTCTTCTGCTTTTTAATTTCATTGATACCTAGATCTATCTCTTGGTGGAAGACTAGCGTGAACAAGTGACCGTTTTGCAGGCCTCCCAAAATTATGCTAAATCGGCGGGAGTTTTTTTTTTTTTTTTCCCCTACTAAACACAGGGGCACGTTTGTAAATAAGTCACAACCTTCGGAAATTCACTTCAGTTCTAGAAATCTTGGTTATCTTCTAAATCTAACAAAGTCTTAATCACAAAGAGCCGCAGGGACCAACAAATTGCACCAAAATGTTGTTAGGGGTTTTTCTTCTTCTTAGTTCACTTGAAAAATTGTTAGGAAAAAGGGAGTAGGGTTATACACGGTTCAGTTTGGGCAAGTTCTAAGCCATAACTGAAAATTGAACAGGAAAATCAATTTCTAAAATAACAAGAATCGAAATCGATCTGTCAATCTACTGAACTGGTTCGAAACCAAACCGAAAAGTCCGGTTTGATTTCAGTTTTGTTCTTTAGTTTTTGGTTTTTGTTCGTAGCAGCTTCTTTAGAGACGATTCACAACCCAAAGAACTCTAATGGTAGAAAATTTAGGTTTCAATTAATTAAACAATTACAGTCAGGTACACTATCTTAGAATCATAAAAGAAAAGACAAAACTCGGAATACTATCGATTATCTTCCACAATCATCTCCAGCAACCCAAAAAATAAAATAAGGAAATTGAACAGCTAACCCGCTCATTCTAATTGGTCCAACAAGGTAGGGATAACTTGGAGACTTGTTTTCCCAGTTTCTCAATTTTTTTTATTTTTGATTCTCTCTCCACCCTTAAAAAAATGAAAATTTGTCGTTTTGACATGGTTTCGAAAAAAAATACTGCTACGATTAAATGGGGACTGTAAGAGCCTAAATTTGGGATTCGAGCTTAGTTCTCATACCAAAGATGATCAAAATACCAAACAATAACTTACAATCACTAACAGTGCAGGAATCTGAATAAGAAACAAAAATATTATTCATAATATTCTGAAATTCAGATGAATCATTTTTTAACCCAAAGGGCATTACATTCTATTCATAATGACCAAATGGAACTGTAAATACAGTTTTATATTTATCTTTCTCTGTAATTTGAATATCCTGATTTTAAATCAAATTTGGAGAATATAATCGCATTATATAGTCGATTTAAAAGATCTTTTTATTCGGAATTGGGTAATGAATCCATTTAAAGGAGTCATTAAGAGGTTTATAATTGACAACAAGTCTAGGAACACATCTTTCCTTTTAAGCATTCTTGTTAACATAGAAGGTTGTACAACTCCAAGGGGAGCAATTTTTTTTTATAAGGCTTTTATCAAGTAAATCCTGAATATCTTTTTTACAGAGTTTAAGATATTAAGAATTCATTTGAGTTGGCCTAGCCTTAGTAGGAATCTAATTTTTCTCATCAAAATCATGTTTGTAGGGTAAGGAAACAACATGCTGCTTTCTTTCCCAAAAAGTGCTAGGGATATCGCTACAGACCTTAGTAATAAATTAATTTTCAATTTCATTAATTTTGATCTTCATCTCAGAGGATTGAAGTTTGTGAGAAATGCCCATGACTTGGAATTCTTCTTTAAGAAAATTCAGATGATTTTTCTAAAAGCCAAGCATGGTTTTTAGTTCATTAATGATCTTGGTTTCAGGATCTCTAATGAATTCAAAAATAATTTTTTAACCTTAGAATTTATAAAATATCCTTTTCTGATCAATCTTATGTAGGGGCATAATAAGACTTAGAAATGAGGTACCAAATATGACTTGTTGTAAATTTTGGACTAGAAGAAAGGTAGATGGAATGCATATACCTTTATTGCAGATAAAAACTTCTGAAAGTTTGTAATGGATATTCATCCTACTTCTACTTGCAGAAGTAAGAAATTGAGCTGTTTTTTCGAAATACTTGGTGAGAATCAAACCTTCTTGAATACAGTTCAAGTCAGCTTCACTATTTACTAGGGCTATGACATTCTTAATGGTATATTCCTTTTTTTTATTATAAGGGTAATTTTGAAATACCATTTATGATGGGTAATTTTTTGGAGAATATTAAGATAAGGATTTTTTTTTTTCTCAGGGCTTTCATCATTAGATTCACTAGTTTGAATCTTTTGTTTGTCCTTTTGACGGAGCTGTAGATGATTGATTTTATCATCCTGTGCCTATACTGAAAAATTTTAATTGTTTAATTTCATATTTCATGGTATTATTTCCTTACGAAAGTCTTGGATAGTGATATGCTTATCATTTTCCATGCGCTTTAGGACATCCTGAAAATTATAATACTTGCTTGATACTTCTAGCAGTTCTGGTTCTGTTTTAGGCTTTGAGCTATCTTGAAGCATCTGTTGGAGACAAATACTGACAAATTTAGTTCTTGCTTCTGGATCATAAATTTTATCCACAATAGATAAAATTACATTTTGGGTATTAGTCAGAGTATTAAGGTTTAAACCATTCATTTCCTTTACTTAAATAGAGGGATTCAGGGGGAGGGTGAACAAATTGGACTTTTGTACCATCTATTTTTACCCATTTCTTAGTGAAATATTCCATATTACTGATAAGGTACAATTGGTGAGGGTAACATTTTGTGAACCATTCACAAAATAATGTTACCTTTTGGCTTTTCTTAATCTCAAGGTAGTAAAATTCCTTGATTAAAGCCAATTTTTTATAACTAAAAGTTTGGAAATATCATGTCCTAAACTCTTCAAGACTGGAAGACATGAATTCCCCTACTGATAAGCTGGCGAGTAAATAAATTAGGGTTTAAATTCATCAATACCTAAACATAAAAACTAGCCTTAGATCCAGGAGAAGTAGGTCTTTCTCTTTCTACTTTTGACCTGGTGTTGGTAGAGGGATCAATATAGACTCCATGAGGAATATGCCGATCAGACATCCTAATTCCTTTAAGGATTGGTTTAGATGTAGAGTTCTTAGACACGGATGGCCCAAAAGAAGGGCAAGAAACATGGTAAGGAATATTTTCTCCTCTTGCCATTCCACTATACACGTATGGCCATGTTTTGAATCGGAGTATACCAAGACTTCCTGTGAAACAGTTGGCAATCCGTGTCTAAGAGCATAACACAGATGCACGTATGTACATGGAAAAATCAGTATGCAGTACTACTATATGTTTCTTTATTTATATAAATATTTTATGATATATAATCATAGATAATAAGTGCGTATATATATATTTTTTTTAAAAAGTGATCCCCCTGATAACATAAACAAAAGCTAGATAATTACAAGGTGGGGACAACTCCAATCCTTACAGACAAGGATAAGAAGGGCTGAACATCAGAAAGAAAGAAAATACAAAGTAGATTCCTGACAATAAAAATAAAGACAGGCCGAGATAGCCTAGATCAAAATTGTGCAAGAAATCACCAAGACATGGCAGGAAAGAACTAAAGTTAAGTACAAGAAGAGACTTTCCATTGTCCTTGCCTTGCATCTTATGGCGGTTATTATGCTTATTGCAAAAACAACAGGCTCTGAGAATGTCTGTATAAGCATCTTTAACTATTTTGTGAAAGTGTTTAGTTGCTCTTTAACCTAAAGAGCTTGATTCAAAAAGAATGTCATTGTATTTAAGGTAGTTGTCCTATCCATTTTCTGAACAAACTGGAAATGTTAGTAGTTAGTTGTTTTGTTGCTTCCTTTTGCTGAGGTTCTGAACATGCTTTTGTAATGTTGTTGTAACTTTAAGATCTGCCAACTATAAGAGGCACAAATCAGTTGGGCAACATCTTTAGAGTTTTCCCTATCCATTTTCCTTATCGGCTATCTTTCGTTCTTGCATTTTTGTTTAATGAGTTATTACTGGTGTACCATATGAACACTGACTCATTATGAATAAAACCCTTCAAAAGGACAAACGGTGTTGTTCGTTGGTGGCATATCTTATGCAGATCATTATCCATTGCATGACAATCGCAGGTGGGATTAATGGGGGATTGTGACTACTATCAGTTGCAGTGTGGTTTAAGTAAGAGGCTCTTTCTCCGATATATTACGATGACTTGTTCATTTTAATAATTATATTCTCATTGGTTTATTCATTTGTTTCCATTTGTAGTTAGTGTGTTTTAAGCACTTGATAACAAAGTTACAAAACTATGTGCAAGGGGAATAATTGGTGATCATAGCCAAGGGAATTCCAGAAGTTCTTTGACTTTCTAGACAATGCCATGCCTCAATAGGAAGGTATATATATTTTGAATTTTCTATTATATATTTGATACTATGTTTTAAGTATATATGCATAATTTTGATGTAGATTACCAAGACAAAGCCCAATCAACCCATACATGTGGGTCATTCAAGCCAAGTCCAAATACAAGCCCAATCCATCGGAATGTCAAGGGACTTGGAAGTTAAAAGGTTTGGTAACTTTTAATAACTAATATTTTAGTGGGTTTTAATTTGAGTTTAATTAGGAATATGAGAAGTTCTATAACTTCTTGTTTAGTGGTGTTTAATTAGATTAATGATTGTAGGCCTATAAAAGGCCAAGTTCTAGATTGTAAAATTCATTCAATCATCAATCAATCAAGTATTTCTCTTTGTTTCATATAGTTCTCCTTTGTTCAACCAACAAAGCGTTTATTTCCCTCGTGGATTCGAGGATTTTGAATTCTTCCGCTCCAACTCTTCGTTAAGTGGTATCAGAGCAGGTCGTAGGCTTGTAACCATGACTGGAATTGAATCAGAAGATCGTACCTAAGACGGATGTCTTGGAAACTATGTTACGAAGGAAGAACTCGCCAGCTTTACTGAGAAAATCGAGGCTTCCATTCAACAACTAAGTAACGTCGTCGCGGCGTTTACTTCTCAAGTTGATGCCACCCCATCATCCTCAATCCCTTTCATCCCCACCCCAAGCACACAAGTATCCCATGACCCCTCTTCATTAAAATCGTAATTCCCCGTCCATACTACCCTCACCACCATCCCTTCAACTTCTCAAACAATTTTCACCTCTCAAGCTTCACCATATCCCCATCATGACCCCTCCAATACTCACCAACTTAAAGCTTTCACATCTTTACCTATCCATTACCAACAACATAAAATTATACCCCATCACCAAAGTCCACAAAAAAATACAAATCAAATAATTTATCCTTCGGGTTACCTTTCTCCGTCATGTCAAATTGAGTATGACCTAACCGTGGATGATATGGATCTTATTGATGGTGTTAACGGTCGCCCTCACAATCTAGGTGTCTTTCATGCACAACATCATGCTTATAACAACCAACAACCTCATCAATTTGAGTACAAAATGAAGGTTGATCTTTTGGCTTTCAATAGTTATCTTCATGTGGAAGATTTTCTCGATTGGTTATCTAAGGTAGACAAATTCTTTAACTACATAAATATTGCCGATGAGAAGAAAACATTTCTTGTAGCCTACAAACTTACAGGTAGTGCCAACGCTTAGTATGATAGCATTATAGAAGCACGTCGTAGAGATGGTAAGTTATCGATTCGTAATTGGGCACAAATGAAGAGATATTTACATCGTCATTTTCTTTCTTCCAATTATGAAGTTGTCTTGTATGACCAACTCCAAAATTTAAAACAAGGTACTCATTCCGTAGCCGAATATCTTGATAACTTTTATCGTTTATCCGCCCGGAATGGGGTTCGAGAGAATGAAGTACAACAACTTAGTCGCTTTATTGGTGGCTTACGATTCCAAATTCGAGACAAGATTTCCATGTCAACAATCCCATCAATGGATATCGCTATTGAATTGGCTCAAAAGGTGGAACAATTTATAGAGATGGCTAATCGAATTTCTTGTTTTGGGCGATCACCAAATCGTGGGTACTCTTTATCCCCTCAATCCAATACCCCATCTTTCAACATTCCTTTATCGACTAATTTAAACCATTCCACTACCCAAAATACCACTAATTTTTCGCCAACCACCAATCATTTCTCTCCTCAAAATACCCGTCCTACCCAACCTAAACATATATTAGAAAATCCAAACAACCCATATGCTCTGCCAAGACAAGACTTTTGTTATCGTTGTAATCAACAAGGTCATAGATCGAATGTTTGTCCATCTCGAAGCAATGTCAATATTAGAGTGGGTTTCACTCACCACGAGAATGACCCTCCGATGTCTAATGAGCATAACGACGATAATTCCTTTTTAGTCTTTTCTACAACGGAGTCCAATGAGATTACTCCCATTAATGATGATGACGTTGAGTGGTATGATGGTGATGAAGGTTCTACATGTTTGATATTGCTCAAACTTCTTTTTACCTAACAAGGTGACAATTCACAAAAGAAGAACATTTTATGCTCTCAATGCACGATACACGATAAAATTGCCAAGTTCATCATTGATGGTGGTTCTAGTGAGAATATTATTTCCCAATCCACGGTTGAAAAACTTAGACTAAAAACTCTTCCTCATCCAAATCTTTATCCTATTTATTGGATAAATGATGATTGTGCATTCAAAGTTGTTTCCCAATGTAGAATTCCTTTCTCTGTTGGGAACTATCACGATGAAGTTTTGTGCGATGTGGTTACTATGGATGCTTGTCATATTCTTCTTGGTAGGCCATGGTTATATGATTTGAATATCGATCATAATAGATGAGTAAATACATACTCTTTCTTTAAAGGCAGAGTCAAATTTATCTTCACTCCCATGACGTCTAAGGCATCTTCAAATGCTCCCATCAAAGAGAAAATGGTTTTCTTAATTTCTAATGATATTGAAGATGATATTGGTGATACATAAATTTGTACTACCCTTGTTGCTAAAGACGACGCGTCGAACCCCATTATTGTGCCACCTCAAGTTGAAACACTTTTACAAGAGTTTCAAGTATCCTTCCCATGGATGGCCCGAATTCTCTTCCACCAATGAGGGGTATTCAGCACCATATTGATTTGGTTCCCGGTGCTAGCTTACCAAACTTACCTCATTACCGTATGGCGCCAAAAGAACATGCTATTTTACAAGAGCAATTCCAAGATCTATTGATGAAAGGTCTTATTCGTCCATCTATGAGTCCATATACGGTTTCAGCTCTTTTAGTTCCAAAAAAAGATGGGTCTTGGTGCATGTGTGTCGATAGTAGAGCAGTCAACAAAATTGCGGTGAGGTATCGCTTCCCGATTCCTCATCTCGATGATATGCTTGACAAATGCTTGTGGGTTCTATGGTCTTTTCCAAAATTGATCTTAAGATTGGGTATCATCAAATTCGACTTCAGCTTGGTGATGAGTGGAAAATGGCCTTTAAGACTAAAGAGGGCTTATATGAATAGATCGTCATGCCTTTCGGATTGTCGATCGCTCCTAGTACTTTTATGAGGCTAATGAACGTGGTTTTGAAGCTATTTTTGGGAACGTTTGTTGTGGTTTATTTTGATGATATTTTGATCTATAACAAGGATGAGAAGGATCATCTTAATCATCTATCACAAGTCTTCAAGGTTCTCCATGAAAACTCTTTCCAAATCCAACTCAAGATATGCACATTTATGTAATCTACTCTTATCTTCTTGGGTTTTGTCATTTCCGCCAATAGTATTCATGTTGACGAGGATAAGGTCAAGGCTATTCGCGAGTAGCCTACTCCAAAGACAATCTTTGATGTTCGTTTTTTTCATGGTTTGGCCTCATTTTATCGGCATTTTGTGCGTAATTTTTCCGTTATTGCTTCTCCTCTCACGGATTGTTTGAAGCATTCTCGCCTCATTTCGTCTCCCGAAGCCGAAGAAAGTTATGTGATTCTTAAAGAAAAACTTTTCACGGCTCATGTACTTGCTATGCCCGATTTTACTAAACTATTTGAGGTAGATTGTGATGCATCCGCTCTTGGTGTTGGTGCGATTTTGTCGCAAGAAGGGAGACCCATTGCATATTATAGTAAGAAGTTATGTGATGCTCGCCAAATATGGACTACTTATGAATTTGAATTTTATTTAGTGGTTCAAGCTATTAAACATTGGAAGCATTATTTGCTTCAACGTGAATTTATATTGTACACCGATCATGAAGCCCTCAAGTACCTTCAAAGTAATACAAATACAAATCGTATGCATGCTCGCTGGATTACCGAAATTCAACAATTCAACAATTCAACTTTTCCATCAAACATAAATCCAGGAAGCAAAACAAGATTGCCAATACTTTGAGTCATCGTGCATCTCTTCTTATTACTGTTCGTGTTTCCATCGTTGCTTTTGATTATCTAAAGGAGCTATATGCGGATGATCTGAATTTTGCAGAGATGTGGGCTACATGCAACAATAATAAAGGCGGTACGACCGATTTTGTCTTACATGATGATTTTTTTAATGGCATTCGTCTTTGTATTCTTCAAGGTTCCTTGCGCGAATATATTATCAAGGAGTTTCATGGCGGCGGACTTGGTGGTCATTTGGGTAGAGATAAAACAATTGCCTTGGTTGAAGAACGATATTTTTGGCCATCTTTAAAGAAAGATGTTGCGGATTTTGTTTGAAAGTATTTCATATGTCAACAAGCTAAACGTCACGCACAAAATATGGGTCTTTATACTCATCTTCCGATCCCGGAATCACCATGGACCAAAATTTTTATGGACTTTGTTTAGGTCTTCCTCGAACCCAACGTGGTGTTGATTTAGTTTTTGTTGTCATCGATTGTTATTCAAAAATGGCATACTTTATATCTTGTAAGAAGATGCATGATGCGGTACACATTGCTAATTTATTTTTCAAGGAAATTGTGCGTCTTCACGGTGTTCCTCAATCTATCACTTCGGATAGGGATACCAAGTTTTTGAGTTATTTTGGCAAACACTTTGGTGACGTTTAGCTACATCTTTGAAGTTTAGGAGTACCACACATCTTCAAACTAATGGCCAAACGGAAGTGGTAAATTGCACATTGAGTAATCTAGTTCGGGCTATTTCCGGTGCAAAACCAAGACAATGGGACTTGTGTCTTTCTCATGTCAAGTTTGCTTATAATTCTTCTAAAAGTTGTACAATCGGTTTTTTTCCTTTTCAGATTATTTATACCGTTGTTCCTAAGCATGCCCTTGATTTGGTATGTCTTTCTCACGTTCTGGGTGTTAGTTCTTTAGCTAATGAGTTTCTTGATCAAGTTACCTAAATCAACGAGATGAGTACAAAGAACATTGAAGTTTCCAATGCCAAATACAAAGCATATGCCGATGAACATCGTCGATTCTATACTTTTGAGGTTGGAGATAAAGTAATGGTACACTTACGTAAAGAACGTTTTCCGGTTGGAACTTATAATAAGCTGAAGATGAAGAAGATTGGGCCTTGCGAGATTCTTAAGAAGATAAACAACAACGAGTATGTCATTGATTTACCCAATGGTTATAACATTTCATCCACTTTCAATGTTTTAGATCTCTATCCCTATCATGGAGATACTCATGAGATTTTACCTTTAGTAAACTCGAGGCCGAGTTCTTTTCAACAATGGGAGAATGATGTAGATTACCAAGACAAAGCCTAATCAACCCATACATGTGGGCCATTCAAGCCAAGTCCAAATACAAGCCCAATCCATCGGAATGTCAAGGGACTTGGAAGTTAAAAGGTTTGGTAACTTTTAATAACTAATATTTTAGTGGGTTTTAATTTGAGTTTAATTAGGAATATGAGAAGTTCTATAACTTCTTGTTTAGTGGTGTTTAATTGGATTAATGATTGTAGGCCTATAAAAGGCCAAGTTTTAGATTGTAAAATTCATTCAATCATCAATCAATCAAGTATTTCTCTTTGTTTCATATAGTTCTCCTTTGTTCAACCAACAAAGCGTTTATTTCCCTCGTGGATTCAAGGATTTTGAGTTCTTTCGCTCCAAATCTTCGTTAAATTTAGTCTCTGACTTTGGCATAAAGACATTGGTAAATTTTGAGTTTGCTCTTGTCATAGATATCGATCTGCAACAGCAGGTTATTTAATCAAGTTTGATTTTTTCTTTTGAAATAACGATTAAAGTGAGATATCATTATAAATATTTATTAATTTATATATATAATATAGGTTTTAGAGCCCAAGGAGAGTTTAGAATAAGAAACAAAAGGTCTAGTTCGCTCTAAGAACGTTGTTTGCCATAAACATTTCTAATTTTATAACTTTGACATTTTTATGCCTTAATAAAACTATAAGCTCAAAAGGGAAGAGCACTCATTAACTTGAGAGGATGATAGTTCAAATCCATCTAGTTCTAATTTCATAAATAAGTTTTTTTTATTACAATATTTTGTTAAATTGGTATAAAATGACTTACATCTCCGTAAAAAATTGTGAGAAATGCTACAAATTTTACAACTTATTTTTGAGTCGTTAGATTATGGCACATAGAACAACGGATAAATGAGTTGCAATATGCAACAAATGCGATAAAAATTATGACTCATACATATGTCATTTTTTTGCGACGAAAAAAATGACTAACTTTTGTGTCTCAAATTTTACGAAAAGTGACAAATATTATGACTTAATTTGCAGTCGTAATATTACGACTCAGGTAAAATTCATAAGCAAAAAATTACTGCAAAAATTGTGACACTTTTTTCGACCTAAAATAAAGTCGCTTTCAGAAAAATAGAACTAACTTGCCAAGCCGTTTGTTACTCTTTTTTACGTAGTGATATGTGAGTCTAGTCACTCAAATATATCCTACAACTGCTAAAGATGTTCTAATATCATTATTAAAATATCTGACAGATTCATCGTCAATCACCTACAACTGTTTGCTTATCCATTTCAACATATCCAACACCATCAATCCATTTTAAAGGACCACTGGGTAATCCCATCTTATAAAAAGCCAGTAATTTAAGCTGGTAGCAATTGCACCCAAGTCTATAAATTTATATACCTTACTACTCAACCAAGTTAAATAGTCATTTTTACTTCTTGCATAAGGAAGTATTTTTTATGGCAGAGAAGGGAATAATTGCATTAATATCTGTAATAGCCTAGTTCTGGGATTCGAACTTAGCATTTACACCAAATGTATTCAGAACATTCAAGAACAATAGACAATAAAGAACAAGATGATTTAACGTGGAAAATCTTTGAATAGGTTAAAAACCACAACCTCTCCTGTAGATTTTGAGAAAGTGATAATCTTATTAAGATTGCTAGTTTATTACAATGAGCGTCCGGAGAATATAGGGTGATAGAGTAAGAACTTTTCTATGGTGAATGTTCCATATTTCATCTGTAGTTCTCCAGGTCTCTTTATAGGTTCTCTAATATGACCGTTTGACGACCATAAAGTTCCTTAATGATGGACGTTATAAAATGTGTGTGAGATATCCTTTGACCAGATTGTATAACGTTCTGACCTTTGCTGATGTACAATAACTCTATTATTGACTGTGTGCTTCACACAGGTCGAACTGTTGGTGTAGAGGTCGAAAGTGATGTCTTAAACTGAGGATAGTTTGGTTACGTCTTTAGTAGTACTTCATGTATACTGATGAGATTGAGGATGAAGATTGAATCCGAGATACGAAATAAGCTATTACAAGATGGCTTTCAATCAATAACATAAGTGTCGTTAGGGATGAGTGGTGTCGGTTGAGAAAATTGTGTTGTATATGTTTCTAATTGTGTCATGTGCTCTGTTATTGAGGTTGAAAGTTCATCTGTAGTTCGAAGATGAGGCATGAGCTCGAGATGCGGAATAAACCACTACAACTGCCCCCTCTTAGCCAACAGTAGGAGAATTATTATAGGCGAGTGGTATTTGTTGAGAAGTATCATTAAATGCTGTAGTTATATCTGAGATTCATTTCCAATGTATATTCATGAATCTCTGTTGGTGTATGTTGCATTTCCAATATTATTACATGGGGAATCCTTTTGATTTTGGGAATTTGTAGAGTCTGCTTTGAATGCTGGTCTACGTATAAAAGGGCACTCTGTGTTAAGTGATCGGAGCAAACCCTTCATCTTTGATCTCTGCCCTCTTTGTTTACTGTGGTAAAAATGGTGACGACTAGGA
Source organism: Kingdonia uniflora (assembly GCA_014058105.1). Taxonomy (NCBI): domain Eukaryota; kingdom Viridiplantae; phylum Streptophyta; class Magnoliopsida; order Ranunculales; family Circaeasteraceae; genus Kingdonia; species Kingdonia uniflora. The sequence continues at coordinate 562,242 of JACGCM010000857.1, forward strand.
CTCAGGCTCGAGAGTTTAGGATCCAAGAAAGATGGAGGAATTGCGTATCAGGTATTTTGGCTATTAACCGTTGCATCTGCCTACTCCAATGCATGTTTCTCCCACTTTTTATCGTATGTCTTATGAAGAAGTGATGGAGGCAGAGGATGATTACTTTTAAAATGTCGTAATGGTCTTCGGCTGCTTGCGGAGGAAGCTGTTACAGCTGAAGATGAGGCAGCAGGCGTTCGGCCGAGGGAGTCTCGCCGATATCTTGCTAATGAGTGGGTCTTTTTGAAGAAATGTGGCCTTTCGTGGGGAACAAGGTTGATGTGGAGATGTGTACAACTGCTGAGCTAGCTGTCGTCTTGTTTGTTACCATATACAACATCTGAGGGGATATTTTGTGTTATGGGAATAATGATCTGTCATAATATTCTATATAGATATTCTGCTACTCCAGAAATGTTCACAAAAAAATTTCTCTGAAGAAAATTTGTGGGGTGACTGATTCTGCGGATATCTTCCTTTGTTTATAAGTAGGGATTCCTTGCTGTTGTTATTTGCATTGTTCTGGAGTTGTGTTCGAGCATGGTGAGGACTTGTTTTCTGCGTACGTAATAGGCGGTAGATGACCGGTTTCATATTAAGGTTACTGAACTTTGTGAATGCTCTTTTTGTCAATTGCCTTATGATGCTGCTCTTCCAGAATGGCCATTAAATGTGGTCAGGTTAGATTATGAAGGTAGGCATGTCGAACATGATCACTTTGTTTGGTGTAGCATTTTTCGTAAGTCATTGTTGGATCCCCGGGTGCGAGAATTGATTGTTCAACAGCTCGCATGGGATAAGATCATAGAAGAGGATGTAAGGTCAACAAATGGATAGTTAATTCTGTATGGGGAACATAACTATAAGAGGATGTAATGTAATATAAGAATTGTGGTATATGCTTTAATCCTGCTCGAGAGAAAAAATACGTGTATTGGAGGAGAAGATGGAATTTAAAATGATTTGATTTTTGTTTTTTTTGTTTTGGGAATTAGGAAAATAGACGTGTTGATTGGGATAAAGGTGGGTCTGTTTATACTATTTGTAATATAGCGATAATAATAAAATATGTCTCTGTAACTATAGGTTCAGTATGCGTTCTAAACCTAATATTCCTGCTAACAAATTTGTAGTATCGTCCAGTTCTGAGGAAACATTATCTTCAGGAAGGAGGGACGAGTGTAGTGCAATGAAGGAAACTGTTAATAGTATGGGGACGACGATTGAGGTGGTGGGGCCTAGTAGATCTAAGGGCGTAAAGGAAAGGGACGACGAAAGGGAGAAAGAGAGAGTCCTTATCATATACCCAAAGGGGGTGGATGTAGGGAAAAAGTACTTAAGAAATAAAAAGAAATGTTCAGGAGAGTGGGGGAGGTACATAGAGAACCAAGGTCTCTGGTTCAGAGCCTATGTCTCCGAAAAAGGGAGGAAGCAATGTATTATTAAGTTCCCTGGTTGGAAAAGTGGAAGAAGGATAGATGTATTAGTGAGGGGGTTAGCCTCTCGTACTACAATGGGCTTGGGTTATCAGGCCTAGGTAGGGGTTTTTTATGTTTTTGAATAAGGTCGTTTATGGCCTTAGAATTCCGCTGACCCACTTTCAGAAAGGGGTTATGAATGAGTTACAGTGCAGCCCTGCCCAATTGAATGGGAATGTGTATGAGATGATGAGGGTATGTGATGTACTGAACGAAAAATGGAGGAAGGAAGGGACTGTGAAGCAGTTCGAAGCTGAAGATGTTTTGAAGTTTTACAAGTTTAAGTATATGGAGGGTTGAAACACTGGTTACCTGTATAGTGACTTGGCAAGGCCGAAGTTCTTTGATTTTGAGTCTGCGGGTAAACCATGGAATGACTACCTTTTGTGGGTTGAGGGTAACTGTTTGCAGGTTCCAGATGAACCAGCGCTCGAGCTGAACCATAGATATTTTAATCCGAGTAAGTAATGTTGACCAACCTTCAAATAGTTGATAGCTATGTCTGCATGTTGTATAACTGATATTTTGTTCCTTTTATTTGGCAGAGCCCAAACTGCTGGCTACTCCGGATAAGACTAGTCTGTTTGATTGTACTGCTTGCGACTAGGACGAGCTAACGGAGGTACTCAGTGAATTGGGTATCCAAAGGCAAAAAAAAAGTAGATTCAATAGTGCTAAAAGTTCAGCGAGCTCAAGAAAAATGAGCTATGGCCGAGGGGAAGGCTGCAGAGAGCGTTGCTGACTTGCTTAGTCATCCACCTTTTATTCTTCAGATTACCAAGTGGCTTACTCCTAATGCCCGAAAGCCAGCGCAACAAAGTAGCTCAACTGTTGGGGCTGTACCCACAAAATAAGAGATCGCAAAGCCTGCTGCTGGTGGCGTGCAAGATAAACTTAAAGTGAACGTGTCTGCGCTTGGGTACGTTGAGAAGAGTCTGAAGAGAAAATTGAATGTGGAGGAGGACAGTGATCGGACTAACCCTCATGCTGCTGCCAAGATGAAAGAATTGGAGCGGAGATACTGTAATATGGACATGACAAACTCACAGAAGCTCGAGGATGAGTATCTCGAGTACACATTCGTGGTATGTGGTTGAAAAACTATTTACTTGATGTTACCTTTGAACTTAATAAAACTGTTGAACTGACTCTTCTATTTTTGTTATATTGGCAGTTGTCAGTAATGTTGAAGGGGGCCAGACAATGTCTGGATAAGAGAGGCCAAGAATTTGACGCTCTGACGGCGAAGTTCAAGGCTTAGTCAGCTCGTGTGAAGGTGCTCGAGGGTGACCTTCAGTTTGAGAGAGAGAGAAGGGCTACAGATGCTACCGCAGTTGTAGAAAAGTACAATGAACTTTCAAAGCATGACGAGCTCGTGTCTGATGCGGTTTCAGCAGCCTTAGCAGAAAAGACCACTTTATCAACTCGTACTATTGTTTTGGGTTGAGTGTTGATGATGTGGAGTTGGCCCGGAATGGTAGGTACGCAGAGATTGAGCTCCCTGATGAAGAGGAAGAGATGGTCGGTGATGCTACTGGTGCGTCTGAGAAAGCTTCAGACCTTCCTCCAAGCAGTGCTGAGGCAGTCCATACTGTTAAACAAACAGTGAATCCTCTGTTGGAACGTGCTAAAACAGTTTTCTCTCTAGAGAAAATGTTGAAATCTCTTTCCGAGGTAGACATTAGCAAGCCTCTTTAAATGTTCTGTGGTATCCTATCTTCTATTTTTCAGCTTGTGTGACTTGGGTGTGATAGTACTCTGTATAATTGTGCATTATTTTCTTTTTGAGTGATATTTTAAATATGTTTTTCGTGAATGTTGGTATTGAAATAAAATATCTGTAATCGATGTAGGAGATAGAACATTTGAGAAAAACAAACTCTGAATTGGAGAAGTTGCTGAGTAGTGCGAGGGACTTTGTGGCCTGTACTCAACAAGTACTTAACAAAACTGAATACGAGAGAAGGCAATTTAAGTTTAATTCAAAGAAAACTTTTAAAGAGTTATATGATCTGCAATGTAAATATGTTAAGATTAAAGTAGAGAGAGATGAAGTATTAAGAAAGGAAGGGGAAAGGGGGGGGGAGGGGGGTATTAATTTGAAAACCGAAGGAGTTGGTTTGTTTTAACGACCCAAGTGATAAGGCGAGGTGTCAGAGTATGCTATTAGTTCTGACTTTGTATTTTGAGGTCGCAGTAGATAGTGAACGAGGGTTAAAGGAGGCTTATATAGAGCTTTTGAGGGAGAGAAGTGTAGTTCCAAACCAAGCTCAAGTTATGTTTTTAGCTTAAGAAGTACGCAGCCATAATAGTTTAGAAGAAAAAAAATATTTTGCTCGGGTTGGTGTATATGTTATATGGGGTGATGTAGAACCTTTACCTGATGTCTTTGGCATTATGTAAGATTGGAAGGCCATGAGGATTGTAATTTTTAGGATAAGGAAAGATCAAATAGAGGTTCAAACGTAATTAGAGGGTGAGGTGATGGGATTACGGGATAAGCTATCGCAGCACGTGGAGCATACAATGTCTTTAGCAATGCGGCTGTCGATAAAGTGGTTGCTCGAATGAAAGTGGAGGCAAAAATGAGGGTTTTAGGTGTGCTACTGAAAAATATGCGTCAACGGTTGCACAAAGCGCAAATGATATTAAAGGAGCATCTATGCCCATCGCGTGCAAAAGTCGTTGCTCGAACGAAGCATGAGTGTCAAATAGACAGTGTTACTAAATTTTATGGGAGAGAATTGTCTAGGTTGGGGAACATATTTAGGAAGTTCGTTGGGGAATGTGAGAAAGATTTTGAAGTGGAGAATGACAAAGTAGAAAACTTGTGGTTTATTCGAGATGAAGGAGAAATTGTTGGTGACCACCCCCTTCCTAGGTCGTGAGAGGAACCGTCAGAAGAGGAAGAGTTCGAGTGTCTGAAACCCTGAACGTGGCGTAAACAATGGCAACAAGAGGTTGTGACCTTTACCATGCCGGTGGATGTATAGGCATCGAATAAGAAGGTCATGAGAGACAAGTGGCGGTTGTCTCCTGTCTGGAAGAGTCGCAAATAGATTAATCTTGTTTTTTTTAGTAGCCCTTTGTAGTGTTTGAAAATGTAATCTGTGTTTTGTGAGAACAGAATAATGTATCTAACTTGCTCAGATACTATGTTCTTGATGTAGTTTTGCCAACTGTTATATGTGTTCTGTTGTTATGAAAAACAATTATAAATGTAATCTATTATGAATAGGTGGACCTTACTGCCATACAAAGTCAGTGCGACGCATTACGTACTGAGAATGAACAATTGTGTGCTGAGCTAAGATCGAGCCAGTGTGCTGTAAAAAGTGTTATTGAAGCAGAAGAAAAGTTGAGGGCGGAAATGACTGAAAATCTTCACGAGAAGCAAGCTGTACTATCTGTCAGTTTGAGAAAGATAGAGAGTTTAGAAGAAGAGATAAGAAAAAAGGGCGTTGGAGTTTGAAGTAGATCAGGACGAGCTAGTACGCAAGGTACTGAATTTCTATCTGCGCGAATGCAAATAGTAGAACTGCTAGTCGCATTAGAGGCTGAAGGAAATATTGTGAAGGAACTGTAGTTTCAAGTAAATATGCTTGAAGCGGAGATAAGCGATATTAGAGCTCGTGCTCATGAAGCATTGTGGTTGGTTACTGGGATGACGGGAAATGAGATGGAAGAGGTTTGTACTCAGCAAAATGAAGTCATAGAGAAGGACTGGAACAAAATATGTGATCTAGAGCGGCTTTCGCAAATGTGGCACCTGGATATTTTGGAATACCAGTCCAAAAATGATAGACTTCGAAGCGCGAATACGAAGCTGGATAAGGATTCATTGCAGTTGGAGATAAGTTATGATTCAAAGTGGGTAGAATGTGCAGGTTATGAAAATTTGATGTCTCTGATTTATCAGATGGATAAATTCATGATTGTGCTGGAAGCTCTAAATTTTGATGTACGTCGTGCAAAACGATGAGTGGACGATCATTGTAAGCAACTGGATGATGCGCTAAAGGAAGCGCAACATAAGCTGAGCAAACTCCTTCTCAGTAAATAGATGAAAAATGAGACGGGTGGTAGTCATGAGAGGGAGATGGTTACAGTTATATCGTTCTTTACAGCTGAGTTAAAGAGACTAGAAGTTGAAAACTAGAGGGTATGTGATGGTTTGACTGCTCAAGGTACAGAATGTAAGATGGAGGATGCCAGAATTGGATCATTTAAACAAAGAATGGTTAGAAAGGGAAAGAAGATTGTTGTGGGAAGGATGCAAGAATTTATATGTCAGAAGTTACATAAGAGTAGTGTAAAGGACACAGTAGGACCTTCTAATGTAGGTAATGAGTTAAGTGACAACTCTAGTGAAGAATGAGTAATATGATTATGTTGTATGTATACGAACAATGGATAAAAAAGAAATATGGATGTGTAAAGAATTAGTTAAAGATGAACAGTGAACTGTACCAACTGTGTGAGGTACCAATGATAATGTATGTAAAGCAGTGTAATATGCGATCGGATCAGCCAAAGTGGTAAACGCTCTGTGATGCATAAGATAATCGGTCTGGCCGAAGCAACGAATGATCTGCGATGTAGTTTTGATTGTCGATTTGGCCGAAACAACAAATGATCCGTAATGTAGTTTAGATGATCGAGTTGGCCGAAGCAACAAATAATCTGTAATGTAGTTTAGATGATCGATTTGGACGAAGCATCAAATGATTTGTAATCTGTTTTCATAATTACTCGTTGGATTTATTAGAAGAAGTACTGCAATGTGGATCAATCGAACACAAGTATTTCATTAGTGTAAGATTGGCGTACAGCGAATGTATTAGATAGATCTATTTGGCCAAAGCAATAAATAATTTGTAATGTTCTTAGATGATCAATTTGGCCAAAGTATCAAATGATCTGTAATCTTTGTATAGTAGTTTTTTAGGGCGATCAAACACAAGCATTTCATTGGTGTAAGATTGACGTACATTGAATGTATTAGATATATCGGTTTGGCCGAAGCAACAAACAATTTGTAATGTATTAGAAGATCAATTTGGCCAAAGCAACAAATGATTTGTAATCTGTTTATAGAAGTGTTGTAGGGCAATCGAACACAATTATTTCATTGGTGAAATATTGACGTACAACGAATGTATTAGATAGATCGGTTTGGCCGAAGCAACAAACGATCTGTAATGTATTAGATGATCAAATTGGCCAAAAGAATAAATGATATGTAATATGTGTATAGAAATTATGTATGGCATAGTTGAAAGTACTCAGATGTTTTCATCAAACAGTAATCTTTATTGATGTGAGCTCGTCATACGAACTGATAGATTGGTTTGGAAAAAAGTATATTGTGACAGATGCGTTATCTTCGATGCAATTTCAGTCTCCTTGTGTTCCAAGGATTAGATATGTGATCGTCATGCTTAGTGGCGAGGTCGTAAGAACCGAGGCCTCTTTTCCCGATAACGACAAAAGGACCTTCCCAGTTTTTAGATAATTTCTCTACGTAGAGCTCTTTGCGATGTTTGGGAATCTCCTGGAGGACCAGATCCTTGATTTCGAACTTTCTATGCTGAATGCGCTTGTTATAAGATCGGGCTAAAGCTTGGTGATACCTTCCCAATTTCATGACTGCTTTGTCCCGAGTCTCCTCGATCCAGTTCATATTACATGCTAACTGGAATTTGTTTTCATTATCGGTCATGGTATGGTCGCGAATAGGGTGATGATACTGAGTAGGGATGATTGCATTAGTACCGTAAGCCAGAAGGAATGGCGTGTATGCAGTTAAAACTCAGGGCATAGTTCGATATGCCCATAACACATGTGGTAACTCCATGACTCAATTTCCTTTCTTTTCTTTTAGGCGTTTTTTGATTCCATCGACGATAGTACGATTAGTGATCTCGGCTTGGTCGTTCCCTTGCGGGTAATATGGATTTGAAGGGGAATATATCATGCTGTGTTGATTGAGGAATTCGATGACCTTAGAGCCAACGAACTGAAGTCAATTGTCAATCCTGACGAGATGGGGGCAGCCGAAATGGATGATGATGTTTTCCCAGATGAGCTTGATGACTTCATCTTCTCGTGTGCGGTGCAAGGGAACTGCTTCTACTTACTTAGTGAAGTAATCTATTGCGACTAAGAGATGTTTTCATTTTCCTGGTGTAGTAGGAAACTCGCCGACAAGGTCGAGGGCCCATCTTTTTAATGGCCATGCAACGTTGCTGGAATGTAGTTCTAAAGCTGGAGCTTGACTTTGGGGACCATGTCGTTGACAGGCATCGCATTTGCTTGCGAGCTCGATTGCTTGAGCTTTCATTTTAGGTCAGAAAACGCCTTGGGTAAGAGCTCGGTTGGTTATAAATCTTCCTGCTGTGTGGGAACCACAAGTGCCTCCTTCATGTAGTTCGTGTAAGAATTTTTGAGCTTCTTTGTAAGATAAGCATTCAAGATACGGCCCTGTGACCGAAATCTTGTATAAGAGACCATTTTCGACGATGTAGCGTTTGACGTTATCAAGTACGCACCTTCTTTCAATGAGGTTTTGAGGAAGTTCGTCATCGAATGTGTTCTTGGTACCAATATTCTTGAGGAAAGGTTGTCTCCAATCATCCTCATCCTCTTCAATGCCCCCAGTATTAACAAAATTTGAGCTTACGATTTTAATACTGGGGGTTAATATTACTTCAATCTTGGGATACCGAGATTATGAGCCAAGGACTCCTGCAATATATGCGAGAGAATCAGAATGTCTGATCTCTCCGTGCAGCAAATGTTCGATAGAAAATTTCTTGAATCTACTCATTCTGTCGGCTACGGCGGCTGTGTAATCGATCATTTTCCCATTCTTCTCAAAAAAATTGTGTAATGGTTTGCAATGAGCAAATAGTCTGTATATACGGATAATTCAAACATTCTAATTTCTAGAGCTATATCTAAACTGTGAATCATTACCTCGTACTCTACTTCATTGTTGGTAGTTTCAAAATTTAATCGGATTGCTTTTTCAATTCTATCATTAGAAGGTATGATCAGCATGATTTCGATGCCTGATCCTATAGGTCTAGAGGATATATAAGTTAGAAGACGCCATCCCTTTTGCGTTATCCAGTCTACCCTTTCCTCGAGCTATTCTTCATAAAATTTTGTGCTATCTTCTTCTCAGTCAGGATCTTCCACGAGGAAGTCTGCAAGGAAATCTGCTACGACCTGACCCTTATCAGAAAGTCTGGGCTCGGATCGGATGTCATGCTCGCTAAGAGTAACTGACGATTGCTGGATTCATCTGGATTTTTCTCGTTTGAATAATATTTCACGTAGAGGGTAGTTGGTCACTACTCGTACTGAGTGGGCTTGGAAGTATTGCCTCAATTTTTGCGAGGTGCAGACGGGAGCCAAAAGTAGTTTCTCGACCTTGTTATATCAGGATTCTGCTGGAGTTAGATTTTTACTGATGAAGTAGATAGGCTTCTCAGTTTTCTCATCAAGCCGAATGAGAACAAAACTTAATGATTCTTCAGTAATTGCAAGATAGATGGTGAGCTCTTCCCCTTCGCTAGGTACTCATCACTGGTGGTGAAACCAAGTAAAGTTTTAGCTACTGAAAAGCTACTTTCCACTCCGCTGTCAATTCAATATCGTGGTCCTTCTTAGGTTTCTATTTTGTTGTCCCCACATGCAATAAGTTAAACAACCATCGACAGCGATCAGACGATTTTAAAACAAAATGGTTTATTGTGGCAATCTTCCCTGCTAACTTTTGGACGTATTTCTTCGTTCTAGGGGAAGGCATAGATAATAGTGTGCGAATGCGATCCGGATCGGCTTCAATGCCGCGCTTATTGATTATGTGGCCTAAGAATTTCCCTTAGTGAACTCCGAACTGACATTTGTCAGGGTTGAGTCTCATCTTGTAGAGATGGAGGATATTAAAGGCCGTGTATAAATCTGCGATAGGGTTTTCCTTCTTAAGACTTTTGTACAACATATCGTCTATATAGACCTCCATTGTTTTTCTGAGGTGATCCTTGAGCATTTGGGTCATCAGTCGCTGGTAAGTAGCTCTAGCATAACTTGTAACTATATAGGTCGTGCTCTGTAATGAAAGCTATTTTCTCTTGGTCGTCAAGTAGCATATGTATCTGATTGTGGCCTGACGCGACATCCATCATAGACAGGAGTTCGTGCCCTGATGTAGAGTCGAGCAGGTTATTTATGACAGGGAGTGGGAAACTATTTTTTGGAGTATGCATGTTCAGGTCGGTGAAATCTACGCATACCCTGATCTTCCCATTCTTCTTTGGTACCACTACAATATTCGATATCCATTCTAGATAATTGGTCTTGCGGATAAAACCGACTTCGATGAGTTTTTCAATTTCCTTATTAACTTCATCGTGAAGTCTAGGTGCAAGAGTCCTCTGTCTTTATTTAATAGCTATGGCTTTTTCCTTCAAGTTAAGTTTGTGACAGACCATGTTTGAGTCGATACCCGGTATCTCGTGAAACATCCAGGCGAAGACGTAACTATTTTCTTTAAGGAATGAGAGTGTCGCACTATGCTGGGGGCAGATGGGTGCCAATATATGTCCCGCGCTTGGGTTCACTAATTTTAACGTATTTTGTGGTCTCTGTGGTGGCCATATGTTGCTCTTCAATGTTGACTGTATACTTCTCTATAATGTTTCCTGTTGTCTTCTGTAATTGCTATGCGAGTTGATGTTCAGAAGGTTCTGGTCCAATGATGACAGAATTTTGCATGCTCGTGCTAATTTTTGGCTCCCTTTTATCTCGTAAACGCTACCTTCCCACTCAAAATGTAATGCCAAGTGGTAAGTTGATGGAATGGCGTGCATATTGTGTAACCAGCAAAGTCCCACGATCCCCAGATAATAGGATTTTGTATTGACGACGTAAAAGACAACGTCGAGTGTTGCCGGCTCTGCAGTAATAAGAAGTACGATCTTTCATATGCGCTCCTCCTTAGACCCATTGAAACCACATATATCAACGTCGCTGGGTTGGACCTTATCAGCCAGACCTATCTTGTTGATCGTGCTCTGAAAAAGGAGTTCGATAGTGCTGTCGGTGTCTACCATCATAGTATGATGCACCATGTTCTGCATTTTCAACATGATTACCAAGGCATCTTGGTGAGGATAGTTAACGCGTCGAACGTCTGAATCATCGAAAGAGATTCCAGTTCGCTGAGAGCTAGATACTGGAATTAAACGAGCTTCTTTATCTTGCATGGATAAGTCGTGACATTGGGCGACACGCCTTCGTTTGCTTCTTTTTGATTCTTTGATGACCTGGATCTCCGCGAGATGGTAGAGCGAGATATGGTACAAATACTTTTTGGCTGTGGGATCTTCGACTTGCACAACTTTAGTGGGGGTTTTGGTAACTCTCGTTCTTATAACTCTCCACGTCCACTATATACTCATGCATTCGTCCATCTACGAATATGTACTCCAACAGCCGTTGTAAGGCAAAACATTTTTCTATCTCATGATATCAGACCTTATGGTGGATGCAGTATGGTTTGTTCTCGATCGGTTGAAGGTACTGCGCATTTCGGAAGAATCTGTCTTTCCATAATATAGGATATATACTTGCTATAGTCACTCATATTCATCGTTGGAAGGTAAGGTCTAGGAAAGTTACTCCCCTTCCGAGGTCGCTCATCGTTGGATTTGGTACATTTTTTGTTCTACCTTGATCTAATGTCCGATTAAAATCGGAATGGTTTGACTGATCTCGAGCTGTCAGTGTTGACTTATAAGGTTTCTGCCTATCGGACACCATCCGCTCTAGTTTGATGTATCCGTTGACCTTTTCGATCATGTATTCCAATGTTGTTGGTTTGTTGAGGACGAGGTACTCTTTCGCTCGGCCATCGACGAGTAAGGCATTGGTGAAAGCAAAAATAGTAATCTTTTGGTCGAGTCGGTCTACTTTTTGGGCTAATTCCAAGAACTTTTTGGTAAACATCTCAAGTTTTTCTCCTAGCATCTATTTGAGGTTAAAAAGAGAATATAAGTTCTCTTCTTTATCTCTGTTGTGTGAGTAATTCTTGATAAAGAGTTCGCATAACTATTCCAAAACTGTGATGGATCCTTCAGGTAGTGTGTGGAACCATCGTAGAGGTTTGCCCGATAAGCTGGTAGGAAATAGCCGGCATAGAATATGGTTGGACATGTAATATAGGCCTAGAGCGTCATAAAACTCTTGAACATGTTCCACTGAGTCAGTCCCTTTGTACTTTCGGATATTCGGAGTGTGAAAACCGGTGGAGAATTCCTCATCTAAGAGCTCTTGGGCGATCAGGTTCTTCTATAATCTATTGTGGATCCCTTTAGTCGGCGTATGGGCTTCAAGTAATTCTTTAATCCACTCCTCAACATGTTCCTGAGTGATGTACTGTCGAGTTGTGACAGTTAAACATATGATGTGGCCTTCCCTAGGGTTGTAGTCACCATTCCCTTCATTTAGACGTTCCTTTGTCGGGACTCGAACTCTTTGAGGTAGGTTTTCAGTCTGCCTAGCTCCTGCGAGGCCGCCATCTACTTCTTGTTGAATCTCCTGGATCAATGCGGGATCCATGTCCTGTTGTTAACGGTTAGATCGAAGTGCACCTCCTGCGTGAACGCCTTTCGGAGGAGGCCCAATTCTATCATGAACAGAAATCCGTGAGCCCTCAGGTTGTATGGCTTTGCTTCTTCTGAGCGGCGACATGTAGACCCTGTAAGACCTTTAGCACGTCCTGTACACTCGTAAGTTATTGTTCCAGGGATGCATGCCTTTCTATTTCTGAGTTCAGAGTGGCCCTCAGGTCTGATAAAGATGCGTTCTCTTCCACCTGGACGATCGATATGCTTTGACCTGGAGGCGACATTCTGAGAAAAGGTGATCAGCGGTGTTTGAGACAATGAGTATGAGAATTTTGGTTCCCACAGACGGTGCCAAATGTAATAATCTAATTCTGGGATACGGACTTAGCCTTTACACCAAATGTATTTAGAGCATTCAAGAATAACAGACAATAAACAACAAGATTGTTTAGCGTGGATATCCTTTGAATAGGTTTAAAACCATGACCTCTCATGAGGATTTTGTGAAAGTGATGATCTTATTGAGATTGCAAGTGTATTATAATGAACGATTTTAGAATATAGGATGATAAAGTAGGAAATTTTCTATGGTGATCATTCCGTCCTTCATCTGCAGCTCTCCAGGTCCTCTTATAGGTTCTCTAATATGACCGTTTGAGGACCATAAAGTTCCTTAATGATGGACGTTTCAAAGTTAGTGTGAGATATTCTTTGACTAGGTTGTGTAACATTCCAACCTTTGCTGCTGTACAACGGCTCTTATTGATGACTGTGTGCTTCACACAGGTCAAACTGCTGGTGTAGAGGTCGAAAGTGATGTCTCGAACTGGGGAAAGTTTGGTTACATCTTCAGTAGTTCATCCTGTATGCTGATAAGATCGAGAGTGAGGTTTGAGTCTGAGATATGAAATAAGCTATTACAAGACGGCTCTCAACCAATAGTATGAGTGTTACTGGGGATGAGTGGTATTGGTTGAGAAACTTGTTCTGTATATTTATGATTGTGCCGCATGCTCTGTTGTCGAGGTTGAAATTCGTCTGTAGTTCGAAGATGAAGCATGAGCTTGCAATGCGGAATAAGCCACTACAGTATTCCTTATATAGTTGGGAGGACATTAGATGAAATAGGGATCAAAGTATGGATCAGGAGGCAAACAAACATCCAAACTTTAATTTTTAAAACTGAGAATACGAAATCTATTCGAATAAAGACCAAATTCTATTCGAACAGAACATGTTCTGAGACTTTATTCGAACAGTCATAAAGTCTATTTGAACAGATCATGTTATGAAACTTCTATTCTAATAGACACAAAAGTCTATTCGAACAAAGCATGTTCTGCCCTTTTGTTCGAGCAGACACAAAGTCTATTTAAATTAAATATTGAAAAATCATCCGATGATCTTTTTCTTCGTTCTTCAACCCTCGTTCTTCCCACAAACTCTAATGAACATAATTCAAGTTTATCACTCAACAATCTCTCACTTAAAATCAAATCTACCATAACCCATCTCCAGATCTTCAATAATGAATTGTTAGCGCTACCTAGACTTTTAATCACCAAGACCCACAGAAGTTGTATACGTTGTTAACTTCTGAAATGTCACCACCTACATAAACATATCAGTCGGATTCACATTAGTATGAATCTTCTCAAGCTTCAACACACCATCCTCGAGGATCAAGTGAATATAATGATATCGAATATCAATATGCTTGATCCTAGAGTAAAAAGTTACATTTTTTGCTAAGTGTATCGCACTTTGACTATCGCCATACAGCTTAGAAAGATGTGGTTTTTTGCCGAGCTCTTTCATCAACCCTTTAAGCCAAACCATATCCTTCCAAGCTTCTATAGCCGTAACATATTCTGCCTCTATCGTAGACAAAGCTACTATGTTATGTAGCCTCGAAACCCAGGTAATCGCACCGCTTCCCATCATAAATGCGAAGCCACTAGTACTCTTATGCTTATCAATGTCACCCGCCATATCTGAATCAATGAAACTGTAAGCATATCTGAGAACCCCCTTAACATAGTGGCATATCTTGAGTCCCATTTAGATACCTAAGAGTACCTCCAATAGAAGAGTATGTGATTCCGATTTATCATAATGATATCCCAGAATCGCATACTTTTTTGTCCAACAAAGAATTACGATTTTAAGAGAAAAGTTGTGATAGGGGAGAGAGAGAGATGCCACGTGTATGAAAAAGTTTTTGATGTGCTCAACGGTACAACACCTAGGTTAGAAAGAGAAGTTGTGATGGGAGAGAGAGATGTCAGCTATAATTAAAAGTTGTTGGGGGTTTAACGGTTCAGTGCCTAGGTTAGAGAGAAAAGTTGTGATGGGAAAGAGAGATGCCAGCTGTGATTAAAAGATGTTGGGCATTGAACGGTTCAATGCCCAGGTGGTATGCAGATATTCTTCACCAAGTTCAGGTTTTGCATACTTTGGAGGGTTTTTGGGGGTGAGTATGTTAAACCCCATACCCCTGTTTGATGGGTTTTTTGCAAAAGTATGGGAAAGCCTTAACAACATACTCTTCTGTTGGAGGTGCTCTAAGTATCTATTACATAGCTCTCCAAAGCTTATTGCTTTGATTACTCATATACTTACTAACAACTCCCACTGTTTGGCCAATATCCAGTTTTATACAACTCATAGCGTACATAAAGCTACCAACCATGGATGAATAAGGAACCTTTCGTATCTCACCGCGATCTTTCTTTATCTTCGGACAACACTACTTTATAAATTTGAAGCGACCTCCCAATGGTGTACTTACAACCTTAGAACCATCCATATTCAATCGCTTAAGTATTTTGTCGATGTACTCAGCTTGGGATAACTTTAATTTTTGCCACTTTCTATCTCGTGTAATACGTATACCAAGAACTTGTTTTGCTGCACCTAAGTCCTTCATAGAAATCTCTCAGGACAACTGTTCCTTGAACTTGACAATCTCTCCCATGTCGGCACTTGCTACTAACATATCATTAACATACAAAAGTATAATGATATATAAGTTTCCCGTATTGCTGATAAAATAACAGTAATCTGCATTACTTTTCGAAAAACTATTTTTGAACATGAATTAATTGAACTTCAAATACCACTGCCTCGGTGTTTGTTTCAAACCATATAAGTTCTTCGTGACCCTACACACTAGATATTATTTCCCTTTAACTGTATACCTTCTGGTTGCTTCATATAGATTTCTTCATCAAGGTTATCGTGAAGAAATGTTGTCTTGACATCAAGCTGCTCAAAATGTATATCGTAAACTACAACTATATTCATCACAACCTGAATACTAGACATTTTCATAACAAGGGCAAAAATCTCATTATAATCAACGCCTTCTTTTTGCTGAAATCCCTTCACCGCAAGTCTAGCCTTGAATCTTCTTGAACCATTAAATTCCTACTTTAATTTGTATACTCACTTGTTATGCAATGATTTCTTCCCTTTTGGTAACTGAGCTAAATCCCAAGTTCAATTTGCTGATAATGACTGCATCTCATCATCTATAGCAAGCTCCCACATGCTCTTGGCTTATATATCTAAAGCCTCCTTGTAACTTTATGGTTCACCACCATCCATAAGTAACCAGTGATATAGGGAGTTAACATACCTAGCCGGAGTTCTCATATTTCTCAGCTCCTTTCAAAGTGTTATTGGAATACATAGATCATTAGGTTCCTTGCTTTGATCCGGTACATTAGACTCAATAGTGACTTCTTCATCAACCTCTCGAGAGGGCCAAATTCGATGTCGACACTTTTTGATCCTTCATTTCGATTCCTTTCCATAGGTACCATGAAGTCTTTATACAAGACTTCCTTATTGAATGTAACATTTCGGCTCCGGATAACTTTTCGATTCTTCACACCCCAAAATTGGTACCCAAACTCATCACCACCATATCCAATGAATATGCACTTCATTGACTTTTTATTCAACTTTGTCCTTGTATTTGAAGTATTAAGCACATATGAGGTACAACAAAAAATACGCAAGTGAGAAAGGTTTATCTTTTTACCGGTCTATGCGTCTTCATACAATCCCAAGTCCAAAGCCGTCAAAGGACCTCTGTTTATCAAGTACGTCGCCGTACTAACAGTATCCATCCAAAAACATTTTGGTAATCCTGTGTTGAGTTTCATACTTCTCGCCCTTTCGTTTAAGGTTCGGTTCATGCGTTTTGCAACACCATTTTGCTGTGGTATTCCGGGAATAGTCTTCTATCGCCTAATCCCATTTGATGCGCAAAAGTCTTTAAAATTTCAATATAGTACTCGCCCCCGTTATCTGACCTAAGACATTTCAGTTTCAAGCCGATTTCTATTTCAACTAGAGCCTTCCACTTCTTGAACTTATTAAACACATCCGATTTGTTATTCATAAGGTAGACCCACAGTTTACGAGTAACATCATCGATGAAAATAATATAATAATGAGAGCCACCAAGAGAAGACACCTTGGTTGGCCTCCAAACATCTGTATGACGAAGATTTAGCTTTTCAGGTTTCCTCGACCTTTCGGCTATTTTGAAACTGACCTTCTTCTATTTCGTGAGAATACACTTTTTACAAAACGTAGAATCAACCTTGTCAAGACCCTCTAGCTTTCCCTTACTAACCATTATCTTCATCCCTTTCTTACTCATGTGACCAAGCCGTTTGTGCCAAGTATTTATATCAATACCCGGAGTGGTTGCACAAATAGTAGAAATTGTGCCTTGCGTTGTATGCAATGCTCATTGCCTTAAGCCTGAGCTACTACCATGATTCCCTTTGTAACCTTCAAGAAATTATTACAAAGGTGCTCACATATTCACCATCATCCGCCAATTGGCAAACCGAGATAAGGTTATGCCCCAATTTGGGTACAAGTTGCACATTCTTTAGAATCAACGTTGCCCTCGAAGGCAACTTCATACTAGCATTCCTCTTTCCATTAATATTGTGTGCACTCTTGTCTGTAAAGAAGAGCGTACCAAATTCGTCTTTAGCATATTAGTCAGAAAACCTACGTTTGCAGTAGCATGGAAAGAGGCACCCAAATCAACTATCCATGACTCGTTAATATTGTTGCACGAAAGAAGCAAAGCTGGATAAGAACTAACCTCCTCAGTGAGGTTTATTGCATCTTTCTTCTCATCATGATCTTTCTTGGAAGAATTACAATCACGCCTGAAATGACCATTCTTTCCACAGGTCCAACACGCACCGGGCAGCTTGGAGTTTTCCTTTGACTGCGAACGACCATTTCTATTCTTTGGCCCCTTTCCATAAGACCACCCTCTTTCCTCGATGTCCAACGCACTCTGGTTTGAACTCGAAGAGGGTTCATGTGATTTGCACCTATTTTCTTCACTCATAATTAACGAGACAATAATGTCAAATTTTATTGTTTCCTTCCCCGATGAATTGCTCACTACAGTAATAAACCCTTTCCAACTCTCAGGCATTTGCCCCAAAAGAGCTCACGCTCTCACTTCCTCGGTAAAAGTATTTTTTATGGATTTTAGCTGAGCATGAATTATATTGAACTCACTAATGTGAGCTTGCGCACTAGTATTATCTTACTTCTTTAATGTAAACAAATGACGTAATAGATGTACCTTATTTGCCCTGGACAATTCCGAGTACATAGAGGATAACATCTTCATCAACTCCTTCGTTGTCCCAACTTTGGAGCTCATATGTAGAATTTGAGATGATAACACCATCCTAACGGTTCCAAGCGATTTGCGATCCAAGTGCGCTTACTTTACAGCGTCATGATTTGTCGGCTACATCTCAATTCCATCGAGTGATAAGTAAAGATCCTTCTGATAGAGATAATCTTTTATCTGCATCTTTCATACTCCAAAGTTCAAACCATTGAACTTCGCGACCTTCAATTTTTCTTGGTCAGCCATCGTTCTTCACCACATAAGCCCTAAACGGAGCACTCTGATTCCATTTATTGAGAATAGAGGTAGTTAATCTCTCTTCTACGTCAAAAATGAAACGTGGAAATCGCCAAACGAGAAATAAACCAACGAAGAACAAAACAACAAAGACGAGATTTACCCGGATGAGGTAAGTGGAAAATCCTTTCCGATGTAAAGCCAATCCCCGTGAACAATTCACTATAAATCAAATAGGTTACAATACGATCTCTCAAGCTTCCTCGAAGCTTCAATGAATATCTCAAACCCTAGTTCTCTCTAGGATTAAACTCACCAAAATATGATATAATAAACACACTAAGTATCCCTTATATAGTTGTGAGGATATTACATGAGATAGGACTCAAAATACGGATCACGAGGTAAGTAAACGTTTATGTTTTAAACTTCTAAAACTGAGAATATGAAGTCTATTCGAATAGAGACCAAAGTTTAGTGGAACAGAACATGTTATGAGACTTTTATTCGAACAAACACAAAGTCTATTTGAACAGATCATGTTATGAGACTCCTACTCGAACAGATACAAAAGTCTATTGGAACAAAGCATATTCTGCCTTTTCTGTTCGAACAGACACAAAATCCATTCGAACAGAACACCGAAAAATTATCTGAATGATCTTTTCCTTCGTTCTTCGACCCTCGTTCATCCCATGAACTCCAATGAACATTATTCGAGTTGATCACTCAACATGGTTCTTGTTAGAGGGAAAGCATGCACCGCCCCCCTCTCTATGTTAAAGCTCATGGGCATAACCCCTTCATAAGCCGCTAGTTAGGTCATACGCTAGTATTTATGTGGTACTATTGGACCGACATCACCTCTCCCATACGTGCCCTTTTATACCTTCTCCCATTGGGCTGAGCCAGGTCCGACCCGTACAAGTATCTTGGGGCTGGGCCTAGATCTATTTGTAGGCCTCCCTTGAGGAAAGTGTTTATCTTTGGCAGATGTGACTTTTTGGCTTTGACTGCAGTAGTCCCCTACACGATGGTCGCTGGGACAAGTGGTATCGTGGCATACTGGATTTCAACTGAATCACAGTATCTTTTTCCCTCTTCTTTTATTTTCCTCTTGCCCATAAATATACATGTGTTTTAACCTTTGGATTTTTCGATATTGTTTTTCAGTTTGCATATTGTACAAGTCTGCGTTATTTTTTCCTTAGATATGTCTTCCTCCTCAGCGTCTTCCATCGAGTCCTCTACCCTTACTGTGTCCGTGTTGGATGAATTTATGGAGAATATGCGCACTTAAGACCTTACTAGTCGTTCCACCCTATGGGATGCTAAGCTTAAAGCGCCAGCTTTGTAGAGAATGCAAATACAAAGACCCCACCATTGTTTCTTACAATGCTCCCTTCTCACATGAGTTTCCCACTGAAGATCCATCAGTGTTTAACTTGAAATAACCAACTGATGGTTTTAGCCATCTAACAACAATCATTCTTTTCACAACAGGTTTTGGAGCCTTCAGTTTTAATATAAGAGCTGAGAGAGAATATGAGAAGTTTAGATCAGTTGTAAGCTTTTCATTTCACAAACAGTCTTGCAAACAATTTGTAATGCTCATGATGATGTCTTATTGATTAAAAACCACTTCATCATATCTTAATTTGCATCTAACATATGAAAGCAGGTAGAAACCCTTTAACCACCCCCATATGAGTACACTTGTTTGCCATTTGTTCCTTGCCTTGCCCAATAAGTTTGATTATGAATGATTCTGACCCCACAAACTCTGCTGAAATTGTTCCATACTGCCTTTGCCATATTTTCCATTTACTAGTAAATGATCTATGCTTTCAACTTGGCTATTTTGACAACAAGAGCATTTAGGTGGTAGATATATCAAAATTTCAACTACATCAACAGGAAAAATGCATTTCCAGACTTACTAATTAAATACTTGAATTTAGGGTGGTAGTACCTTGTACCATATCCATTGTAGTCTGTTGGTTTCAGTATCAGAAATTCTTCAGAAATCTCAAGCAACTTTGATGGAAAACTCCCCACTCCTAACTGATTCCCATTTGGCTTTTTCATTATCAGTCCCAATTTTGAACTTGTTATATAATCTCACTTTGTAAAGCTGTGGATTGCCATATTTTTGTTTCTCCCAATGCCAGACCCCTTTGGTATTGTTACCTCATTAATTAGGATATGCTTCCCAATATTCTCCTCAAATAAGTCTTGTAATAGTCCTTCACCAGTCCAATTATCATGCCAGAAGCTTAGATTTCCTTTACCCATAATCTAAGATCTGTTAGTCTGTACTGTTTCAATAACTCCTTGTATTTTTGTTTCCACTGTTTAGAGCTGTTCCTGCAAGGTTCTCTCAGTGTGTTGTTTTGTAAGTATTTGCTCTTTAAAAACCCAAAGTGACTAAGAGTACAACAGTTTCCAACAACTCTTTAGAGTAAGACAATGCTTCATATCTGTCAAGTCCCTCACACC
This sequence comes from Kingdonia uniflora, assembly GCA_014058105.1. Taxonomy (NCBI): domain Eukaryota; kingdom Viridiplantae; phylum Streptophyta; class Magnoliopsida; order Ranunculales; family Circaeasteraceae; genus Kingdonia; species Kingdonia uniflora. The sequence continues at coordinate 582,809 of JACGCM010000857.1, forward strand.
AAGGCCTCCTTATAGCTTAAGATTGTAGATTCCATACCAATCCACCCATTCCCTTTTCGAAAATTATGATAATAAATACTAGTTTTTTCCATCTTTACAAAATTGATACTTTGGCAAGCCTCTTCCAAAATCGATACTAAAATTAACAAATCGATAATAGTCTCACCTACTACCCCCTAGCTGCCACCTTATTCTCTAACATTAAATGTTGATGGGTTGTCGAATCTGCTACAGTAATAAATTTACCAACTCACACAGATTACTTAATAAATGACAAAGCTATACCAAAACAATTACAACGATACACACCTTAAATGACAAAGTTCTCGCATAACCAATGATAAATAATGTAGAAAAAAATAAGAAACTATCCCACTGGAGTTGTTGAGTAGTCTAATCTACTACAGTAATAAGAATAGTAATAAGAGGGAAGATTCCCCTAAATACACTACCAACCTTAAAAATTAAAGCTTTTTCTTATTATTATTATTCTTATTCTTCTTCTTCTTCAACAACAAAGCTTCTACAAAATTCAAAGCACGTTCTCCTTGATGTACTGTTTGTCTCCTTCATGTGCCAAGTCTTCCAATTATCGTTTTGTATTCGCTAAATTCCTCACACATAGATCATTGGGAAGGAAAAGATCGTTGTTATCATATGTTATTCTCGTTGCCAAAGACCGTTGTTATCCTTCTCTTCGACCGTTGAAGTAAATGTTGCAGTAAATATCATCTCTAACTCTGATTTTATCATCTCTAACTGTGTATCCGCATCACGATTTGTCCATTTATCTTAAGAAAAGATGTTATGCAAGATGATACAATTTGTATATAATCATTTTATTTTTTTTGCCTTTTTAATCATTTGTCTTCTGCTACTATATCACCGGAATTGTTCATTGATATCATTTATTTCAGAATTCCTATCATTTGTTCGAGTTATTGTTGGAGTTCAGTTTTATATTATTTTTCTCATTTGTTTGTTGCTACTTTATCACCGGATTTGTTTATTTATATCATTTGCTTCAGGGATGAATAGAGTTCAGCTTTATACTATTGTTCATTTTGGTGGGGATATCGTACGTCCAAAGATTAGATCAATCGTTTGTTATGTTGGAGGAAGTACGAAACTTACCTCACTAAGAGAGCACTCCTCATATGAAGATTTTATCACACTCCTTGAAGAAACAAGCAAAATCCGTCGTGAGGACTGAAAGATGTACAACTTCGTCCATGGTTGTGCATGCACAATTTCATCAGTTCAAGACTTTACTGTAATGATCAATATGCATAAAACCAATCCCGGTACACCCTTTCACATATGGACTGTTAATGACCTTAGGGTACCTTCCTAGAACTCCAGAACTTTATTTCTGACTTCTGTTCTTCGGGTAAAGGGTTGTCCACCACCAAAGATACTGGTTTAGGTAAATGCATGTCCACCACCAAAGCGGGGAACCTTTGCGTCATAACTCATTTCCTGATCCTGAATCTGAATACAAGGGTTGCCCTGAAATAAACGACAGAGAGCTTGATCCACACAGGTTTAGACCTTTTGCAGATGATGATGATGTTCCTCAATTAAATGATTCATTTGAAATTATCCGTCCTGATGTTCCTCACTCAAATAAACCTAGTATTCCTCAATCAAATGTTCATATCTCGAATGAACCTGTGTTAACTAATGTTCCTCAATCAAATGAATATTTTCAAACTATCCCTACTAATGTTCCCCTCTCAAATGAACATTGTATTCCTCAATAAGGTATTCATCTCTCAAATGAACCTGTGTTAACTAATATTCATCCTTTAAATTAACCTATGTTAACTAATGTTTCTCTTTAAATTAAACCCAAACTTATCATTGGACAAACTGAAACTTCAGGTAAGTTCGCAGAATTTGTCATTTGTGTGCTCTATTTTAACATTTATTATTCAATTTCTATCATGCTAAGTAGAATATTTCTCATTTGTTCAGCTAAATTTCGGTTTGAGCCACAACCCGAACAGGTGAAAGATTTCCTGGATTTTCGATACAACTCTGCTGCGTACACGGAGGATCCCTATGACTTCAGTAAAGAGTTTAACATTGGTGATCTATATCGAGATAAGATTGAACTCAAGAATCACATAAGAGCTTATGCAGTTGTAAACAAGTTCAATCTCGAACACGTTCTGAGCAACGAATATAAAATCGTGGTACGTTGCAAATGTCATAAATACTCTTGGCGGATTTATGCGACAAGGTTGCTCGGTTCTGCCCTATTTAGAGTAAGTACTTATTGCTCCATACATACTTGGATCCGAGTAGAAACTGAAGGTGGGAACCCGTATATGGCAGCGTCCAGTAGATAGGTTACTTCTATAATCATGTAAAAACTACGAAAAGACCCAAACTACAAACCTTCCGGAATTATTGATGATATGAAAATTTATCACAATATTGATGTAACATACAATCTTGCCTGGTGTGTGAAAGAAAAAGCCCATGCTGAGATATCATTACTTTATATGCCATTTGTTCCCTCATACAAATCATTTGTACAACATTGTTTATCATTTTTTAAATATCATTTGGTTGACTCACTATGTCATTTGTACTTGCAATACAAGTCATTTGTATAACAATGTTTATCATCTGTCTGCTCCACAACTTCATTTGATCTACGTAATTATTTCAGATGCGAGGCAGCTTTGAGTACGTATACCAACTACTTACGAGTTACTTTGTGGAAGTGAGGTTGGTTGACCCAGATTTTGTATTTGACATACAAAGTATGAGTTGTAAGGATAAGAGATTCACAAGATGTTTTTGGTGCTTTGGTCCCCCCAAAAAACTTATAAACTATTGAGACCAGTTGTTATGATTGACGAAACTTTTTTAAAAGGGAGATATCGTGGGACTCTCCTAATAACCATCGCCATTGACCCAAGTAATCATATTTTTCCACTTCCATTTTTGATAACAGACTCAGAGGCCACCAAAAGTTGGACATACTTCCTGGAGATGTTTGGGTCTAATTTTCACGGTTATGACACTAGATTCGTCGTCATCTCTGACAGGAACCCCGAAATTATTAATGTTATACCCAAGGTGTTTCCATTTACAATCCATACGTTTTGCACCTTAATCCAGGAGGATCTAAAGTATTTGAAGATTTGTCAAAGTCGTTCGAACAATGTTGAGTGTCGTTCGAACGAGTTGACATGTCCTCTGGAATTTGGCTCAGAGCCATATTTTTGTTTGAACGAGTTTGGTTTTGCTTGAACGACCAGGCAACTTTTCTAGGGTTTAGACCAATTAGTTGTAAAGTCGTTCGAACGACTCTGGCGGTATTTTGCTTCTCAAATGTTGATTTGCCTCGAGATGCGTTCTATTTTGTAATTTTGAGTTCCCTCTATATAAAGGGGCTTAGGTTATCTTTTTTTATTATGTTAGATCTGAAAAGAGTTCTGAGAGAAGCCTAGGGTTTGAGAGATTCTTTTTGTAATTACTGCATTTTAGTAATCGAATTCTCTATTTTTCCAAACCAATTGGTGTTCGTCGTGTTTCTCGACTAACTAAAAGCTTCTCAATCGTATTGTGGATTACGCCTTCCACATATCTAGCAATATTAAAACTACCCTCGAAACCACGATGATCGCATTTTGGATGGCAGCAGAGGCCCTAACCAGTATTGATTTCGATAAGCACATGAATGTTATCCGAAATACAGATCCAGTGTGTCTCCAATACATACTAGGTATTCCCAAGGAAACATATTCTAATCTATACATTCAAATGAGTAGGTACGTTGTCACTCTGTATTGCTCAACTTAGCATTTGTTATATGAAAAATAGTCATTGTAACTCTATTTACATTCTTATTTGTCATTTTTTCCTATTATTTTTCATCAGTTCTTTATTATTCCTTTTACAGTTGTTTGATCATATTTGTCATCTCTTTATGTTCATTTGGCATTTAACTTTTATGGTTTGTCATTTTTTCAGATACGGAGTCGCTTACACAAATCATATCGAGAGTTGGAATAACGTTATTTTGAAAGTAAGAGATCTCTCTATCCATATGTTTATTGAGGAATTGCGTAGAATCTGTTCAAAAATGTCCTACATGTATAGGGAGGAAGTTGAGAAGAGTCAAGCTCGCTTAATGCCATAGGGTACGGATCACTACGAGAGCATAAAGTTTGTGGCGGATTCACTAACCTACAGGGTTCGTACATCACGTCACCATTTTCAGATGACTAGTTATGGCAGAACCGATTCTGTAAATATTGAAGATGGTACTTGTTCTTGTCGTTGGTGGCAAACGATGGATATAACTTATGAACACGGAGTACGCGCTCCGGGTCTTGCTAATATTGATCCAACTACACATGTCTCTGAGTACTTCACAAATAATACATACAAGGTTGTTTATGAACCTATATGAATTCCTATAAGAGGAATTGAGCAGTGGGAAATTTTAAAAGCTGATCCACGTGTTTATGCTCCTATTGCAACAGTTTGAGCCGGTCATCCTCGCACGCAAAGGAGGAGAAGGGAAAAAATGCCCGGTCTTGTTACCAAACTAAGATTTTGCAGTAGGTGTCAAAAAAATGGACACAATCGTCATTCTTATAAGCTTCTGCCAATCTCATCCGACGACAATACACATTCGACAATGGCACCGTCTTTTACGATGAGCACTGAGTCACCTGTAATCCCAGATGAAGATGTTGCAATTAGTTTACATTGATGATTTTGGGTACTCTATGTATCAATTGTTTGAATGACCTTTATCGTCAGTGTTAGAAAAAGTCATCATTTGCCTAAAAAAAAATTCTCATTTGTCTGCTTCTATTGTATAATTATTTAGCACCGAACTATCATCTGTGCAATGAAAATTTATCATTAGCTTGTTTGTATGATCTCATTGTTTGGTTTGAATTGTCATTTGTGAAAGAATACTTTCTCAATTTTTTAATTTCAATGATATCATTGTTTAATTCAGAACTGTTATTTGTTCTCAAAGAATTTCCTATTTGTTGGTTTCTATTATATCATTGTCCAGCAATAATTTTTCATCATTATTTTTCTTACAGAACTGTGATTGTTTTGTTTGCCACATACCAAACGGAAACTACTACTTAACAGCAAAAAGCAAACGAAATAGCACCAAACAAAACATATTTTCATTCATATAAAGGCAAAGTATTAGTAACCACAAAAAATGAACAAACGAAACACCAAAAAAACAAATGTTCACAACTCCTTCTGATCACGTTTTGCGCATTCCAGATCGCGTTCCAAAGCCTGAATCTTCTGCTCGAGACAACTAATCTTAGAAGCTGACTTTTCCCACAGTTTCTTGTGCTCATCCCGGTCCAACTTTACGGTGCAGAGATGATCTTCCAAGAAGCGCATATGGAACTTGAACTTTTCAAAACGATGATCTCTTTTTGTTATAACTTGATACAGTTCATCCCGGATTATATCGAACGCTCCTAATTTCTCCCAGAAGTATTCGTAATGTTCTTTCAGCATTTGTGCCTTATCACCGAAGACATCCTTCTTCATTAGACATAGTTTATTCAATTTGTAGAGACGTTGGTCACGCTGATCTTCCTTCATCCCTACCGACTCAAACCAATCATATGGAGTGTTCGAAGAGACATGGCTAACTCGAGTGGAGTGCGACATTTTTCTTCAGAAGTTAAAAAGACTTTAGGCTTTAGGGAATGAGTAGTTGAAGAGTAAAAAATAGTTTATTTAAACTTAAAACTTTTATAAGGGGAGTTGAATGAATTGGGAAGGGACTCGTATCAAAGATTACCCGTTGTTTAGGGTAAAAGTTATTGTTACTTGGTTCGGCGTCGTCGCTTCTTGTTCTACATGTAAGTAATATGAGTATTTAAACTGAGTTGTCTAATCAATTATCATTACTTGTCACATCGATTTGTCATATGTTCAAGATAAGTTCACATTTGTTGTTAAGATATATATCATTATATCTTTCCTAAACTTTTATTTTTTAACGATAAATTATCATTTGTCTGTTTAAATGCTATCACTAGTTTTGTTAAGTTCAACATTTATCTACCATTGTTCATGGAGTCTTTATCATTGGTTTGGTTCCCTTATATCATTTATTTATGATGGAACTTCCCTAGCAAAAAACTGAAACAAAACAAAATAAATGTTCATACAAGAGAAACAATAATAAATAAATAAATAACTAAAAACTACCCAAATATTCACAACTCTTCACTTGAAGAATTCTTATTACGTTCCATAGCCATGATCTTATGCTCAAGACAACTAATTTTACAGGCCGACTCCGCCCACAGTTTCTTGTGCTCATCCCAGTCCAACTTTAGAGTGCAGAGGTTATCTTCCAAGAAGAGGATATGGAACTTGAACCCTTCAGAACGCTCTTTTTTCTTTTTTATAATTTGATCCAGTTTTTCATCCATTTTATTGAGTTCTCCTAATTTCTCTTTAAACTCTTCGTAATGCTCTTTCAGCAGCTGTACCTTCTCACCGGTGATATCCTTCTCCATTTGGCAAATTCTATGTCACGCCCCAAAATTCAGTAATCGGTAGCTAGACCAATTACTGAGATTTGAGGATGTGCAGGTCGGGGAATCCAAAGATTCGCCCCACGAACAACCGAGCCGTAAACAAATTTTGGCTCAGTCATTCACAATAGTATCACAACAGAGTAATAAGGAAAAATATAAACAGCGGAAGACTAAGATAACAATATCTAAACGTAAGATTCTAAAAACCTCTACGCAGCAAGCCCAATAGTAGTAACTGGAGAATGAGCCTCCAGCTCAGCTTCCCAAAGATCACCACAGCAACAACTAAAACCTGAAATAACCTACCACTAAAAAGGGGATGCGGGAGTGAGCAAACAACGAGCTCACTAACTCCCAAGAGTAGCTAAACGATTACACTAACCAATGAGATGGATATAAATAATGATAATAAGACATAATAATATCTAACGATAAATATATATATATAATATATATATATATATATACCAAGGATGTCTAATAGGCATCTAATAGGTATATAACTAGTCTAATGATTATATGTAACTATACTATAATTATATATACATATCTCGAGTAAAGGAGTGTTAAGACTATAACTACACTCCAGTCCCAAAGACTACTAACTACACTCTAATCACTATTATGGCCCTCAGCGCTATAAGCAACTAACCCACCTCTAAAATATACTAACACACGAGGGTAAACAACCCTCGGCCAACCACCATCCAACCAGGTTATCCATACCCCAACAAGGCACAACCCCGAAGTAATCACAAGCTAAACGAGATCGCCCACAACCAAAAACCGGCCTAAAGCTCACAGCAACCAATCAGACTAATTAACCAAATAAATTACTCATATACAGAAGATGGAGGAAATAAATACAGAGAGGAGAGGAGTATGCAGAAAGAAGATGAATCTAATTATACCGCAAATCAATTAGGAGAAGATGAATTTAAATAAAAGGAGAAGAATATGATGAACTAGGATAATCCCATAATTATCCCAATGCAATGATATGTTATGATGATGATATGATGGAAAGTGATAATCATGTGATTATCCTAAGTGCAGAAGATTCCATATTAACCATAATGCAGAAAGGGTTAAGGATAATCCCATAATTATCCCAATGCAATGATATGTTATGATGATGATATGATGGAAAGTGATAATCATGTGATTATCCTAAGTGCAGAAGATTCCATATTAACCATAATGCAGAAAGGGTTAAGGATAATCCCATAATTATCCCAATGCAATGATATGTTATGATGATGATATGATGGAAAGTGATAATCATGTGATTATCCTAAGTGCAGAAGATTCCATATTAACCATAATGCAGAAAGGGTTAAGGATTTTTATTAGAAGAACCTACGAATTGGAAGTATGCAGAGATGTAATGATATGCTTGATGATGATGATGCAGAATAATTTAGCAATGTCAACCCAAAGGGCTAGCCCCCAAGACTAAAGTGGGCTGATAACTACTGAAAAAGGATTTACCTTACCGGATATTGTTGGATACAAGGGTATGATGTACTACACTAGCTCGACCAGACTATGAGGATATTACATAAATCTATCAAATCCCACAGAGCCAACGTCCGAACTATATATACATTCCGAGGCATTTCAACCACCAGGATAAGCCTTGTACCGGATTGTAAATACTATCTTATACCATCCCACACTTCCGAATGGGTGACTAGGTATAATAGTATCTATCCTGGACCTACCTTCTATTTTAACCCAATTTAAGGAATCCCTGAACCTCTCGAGGGTCAGCTGATGCAGAGTTATTTATGTAACCAATCGCAGTAAGATAAGGAGACAATATATTATCTATGGATGCGAGCAAAAATCAAAAAGACTGAAACACAACTGTTGTTAACACAGCCAGAACACAATAAGATAACCACCTGCCTGAGAGCCTGGCAACCAAAACTAACACAGATGCCCACTTGTGACTCAGTTGCACCAACTAAACCTAGATTAAATAACAACTTAACCGTCACGACATCTAAACAACATCAGTTTCTAAGATTCCTCAAAGCAATATGATTACCAATCAAGTACAACAGTACTCTAGCTGTCAACACAAACTAATACTCATGGGGTAACCTACAAGTGCCCAACAAGTAGTCAACAATTCCCAATAGCAGAACTGCCTCACAATCCTCCTAATCATGTACATAAGTCTCCAACACGGATGTTCAAGAGCCGAATTCAACAAGAGGTTTTAACCGCATTCCAACATCTCAGGTGACGTACAACTTCATAAACCACCTGGCTCAGTCGCGGACCTCCCTGAGCCATGCTGTCTCGTTGCCTCCTAGATGACGGAAGGGAACACAACCCTAACAGCCTCATCCCAGGGAAAGAAGGCTTACAGGTAAGCTCTATTAGCTCTAAGAATTATGAGGACAATAAGTATCACAACACGATAAGCAAACAATCCTAAGGCAAACTATCAGAAGTTCAACATCCACGACCAACCACCACTGACAAGCCGTCTGCTCACCACCAACAACTAACAGTCCATGAGATACCACACTCCCACATGGAATCCAACATTCTAAACAACCACCAATCACAATGACAGTGCTCAAGGACCAGGCCTCAAGAACACAAAGCACACCTAAACTAGTCCTAAGACTCATCAAAACAATAGCAGGCAAGAGGACGAGCTCCGAATCGAAGACCATGTCTTACTGAAGCTATGTCGCCCCAAGACTACCCTGGAACCAAGTCCAGCAACCTAAACAACCAAGGTGCTATACTATAAGGTGAGAACTATACTATTTCTGAAAAATGGCGGCTAAACCACAAGCCGTCCATACATCTCCACTAATCGTCAAACCAAGTTACTAGTGCCCTGAAATAAACGGGGCACCCTAATAACTAACCAACAATACCACACTCAAGATATTATATATATATATATATATAGCGACGCTGAGGCGTCGCAACACACTAAGAAATGCCTTTGCTCTCAACCTCAATAAAGAAAAAATATGTGATAACCACCCTAAATGAAATCGGTCTAAGAGGAATCTCATGAGTTATCGTCACATCGACGACAACTGAGAACAACTACCTATGACTAAACATAACCTACAGGTTCTATCTTGTAACTAAACTTACAACTAACTTGGGCTTTACTAACTTATCAAACACTTAAGTACTTTCGCCTAAGGTATGCCTAACGGATAACCCGTGAATGTGTCCTAAGCAATTGACCCATATACTAACATAATCACGGTAATAAACATGATAAACTATATGATACAATAACTCACAAATCAATATAATGGTCTAGTTATTAAGGAAGATAAAACACGCCTGACAAAACAACGCTCGGAACGGCAATCTCGGCGAAACTGTCCAAACAACACCCCAACAGAAATGTGTTATGCGAATCGACTTTCGGAACTCCAAATCAATCACGGAAAAGACCAGGAACACCACAACATCAACCACAATCAAGGCTCAGAACCTAATCGCAATTTCAGATCAGCGCCACATTCGAATCAGCACCACAAACTACAGTAAAATCCACAATCTACCACGCTACGCTACGCTACTCTGATCACCCACAACGCATTAAGATATACCACTTTAAGCCCACCGAATCAGCCGCCTAATAATCACAAACCCGGTATTCAAAGGGCACTAAAACAGCCTTAACCCTTCCTCTAGAATAATAACAACAAAGGCAGCAATTTTGTTAGCGAAGCTCGCTAAACATTCACCGATAAAATCAGCAACTAGGCGAAGCAAACATCTGAACCAAAACGGCAACAATCGCCGGTTCAGGCAGCCCTCTCCGAAGCAACATCGAAACCCAGCAATCTACCACCGAACACCCAATTCCCCCAATCAAACACAACCCCAAAATCATCCCAACACCTACAATAAATCACTCACTTCTATAAACCTCAAAACTCCACAATTATAAACTCTGAAATTAGCCCATCAATAACCCAAACTAACAGCGGAATCAAATTAGCAATTAGGAAGAGGAAATAGGGAATTACTCCTCCACGGAGGGAACGGCTGTAACCGGCGAGAAACGACATCAAATTGGTGAATCGACGACGGAAATGCAGCCCTCTTTTTCTCTCTAGAACAGCAAATCTCGCCCTCTGAAGAACTAAAATCAGGATATAGGGGATGTTAACTCAAGCTCTAAACCAACCAAAAGTGAAGGAAAAGAAGGGTTCTTTGGAGTCGGTTTGGAGAGAAAGAGTTGGAGTCGATTTGGAGAGAAAGAAAAAAAATGATTTGAAAATGAAATGAAGTATTTATATAGGGGAAGCCAACACTCATCTCAATGTAAAATCCAACGCTCGAGAATAGCTCAAAAGACCCAACTTGGTCGTCTGAACACACAAATGTTCGAACAAAAACAGAGGGAAAAATCATAACAAAAATATGCCCGAACATAAATAAGCAGTCCAAAAATTAACAGTTGGTAAAAGGAATCCATCCAATGGAAAAATAAAGGAATTTATCAGTAGAAAACCACAGAAATCCAAGGCTAACCAACGATTCCCCGAAATCACATCCACATCACCACACCACCATAAAACACTGTCACCAACCCACACAGGGGTTTCCAAGGTCTAAACACCACCTCCACCGCCTGACGGCCACCAAAACTCCTAAAACCCAGAAAAGGAATCTAACTACCAGAAACTTAACCGAAAGGAATAAATGGATGCGGAATGGATAGAAAGGATAATATGCTAATGTGTAACGCGTAGGAGTATATGCGAAAGTTCAACGAATAACAATATATGCATAATAATAATAGCACTTAATAAAAAATATATACCCTAAAAATCCAGGACATTACAATCTATTCAACGTGAAGAAACGTTCATCAGCCTGATCTTCCTCAATCCCTACCACCTCAAACCAATCTTGAGAGGTACTGGAAGATGCACGGCTAAATCGAGTGGAGTGGGAGTGTGACATTTCTTGAGAAGTTTTAAAGAGTTGATATTAGAGCTTCTTTAGTTTAGGGTTTTTTTTATACTTGGGAAAATTAGGATATTGAATCACGCGTGGTAGGGTTTATGGGCGTGGCAGGGTTTATGGGCGTCTCTCACGCGCAAGCCTCAACCCTAACCGCTGGTTCTGTCAATGCGCTCGCAAAATTAGTGGGTGTGGTTTATGGGAGTGGGTAGATGAGGTGAAAAGGTGTGATTGTGGCCTCATTTGTAGAGTCTCTAAACTGCCTGGTAAGATATTCTACCATTGCCTACAATACTATTGTCAGTTTAAGACTTGGTTTCGAGAATCCTTTACGCCCGATAATTCTAAAAGGCCACAATCATCAACGGCGGAAGACATCACAAATTCTGGCCAAGAGAGTAATCAGATCCTCAACACTATTACATCTTAAACTTACACTTAACTAAGGATCTCGAAGGCCAGAACGGAGATGCTGTAAGATTTTTTGTTTAAGTTAAAATCTCTAGATCTGTCCAAGTAGAGAAATATGTAAGAGTGAATTGTAATATTCCTTATCTTTAGTGACATTAATTTATGGCATTAGAATGTTAAACTCTTAAGGATCAAATCCTAAATCATATATAGTAAATGACAATATTTTAATAATAACATACAATTTATGGATTATAAATGATAAACACCTTGAAACAAATAACAGATTCCGTAATGTTGGATAACATATATTTCATTAAATAACAAATAGATTTCCAATGTTCCTTCATTTCCAATCGGTTTGGTCAGCATTTAAATACTACTGTGTTTGAATTCATTCTGACATTGGAATTTGGAACTTAACATTAAATACTATTGTGGCTTGCAGTGCTATGGTATAAATACTGATGTAGTTTATTCGGCAAGTACTACTTTATTCTTTATTTAATCTTGTACAACTATTGTGTATCTGCTCTGTGAAGAAGATGGTGACCACCAGATGCCAAGCGTACGAGGCTAGGGTTCTTACCAAGATGCAAGAGCTGCGGCTTCGATACTTTAAGACCCAGTCCCTTAAACTTCCTACTCCCATTTCAATGTATCCTACCTTCCATGGGATGACGTATAAACAGGTGGAAAAGGAGGATGGCAATTATTATCAAATGTTCCGCTTTTACTATATGGTGACGTCGGAGCAGGGACAGAGAATTAGTCTCCGTCTTCTGGCAGAGGATGTTGTTACAGCGGCAGATGAAGCGGTTGGTATGCATCCGATGAAGTCTTGTCGTTACCCTGAGTAGGATCAGAGGAAGAGATGGTGGTAGTGGTAGGGGTTACAAAGGAGGAGACGGTGGTGGTGGTAGGGGAGACCGACCACCACCACCACCTCCGAGTGCATAAACTGATGTAAATTAATGTAATATAAATTGAAAGTTGTACAATATTTGATCTAATAAAAGTTTTTTTTTTGTCCAATGAGTTTTGGGAAGGTACCCAAAGTTATACACAAGTAATATCATTAATTTATATAATATTTCTCATTTGTTATATCTTTTTTGTCATTTGTATAGTACATAATGGTTAGAATGGCTAATCTATATAGTTGGATTATAATTAATTGTTCATTTCTTATGTATGATTTGGCATTTGTTATCATGGATTTGCCATTTGTTATATATGATTTGGCATTTGTTATTAGAGATATTTTATTTGTTATCTATGATTTGGCATTTGTTATCAAAGATTTGTTGTCTATAATTTGTCATTTGTTAATTATGACATTATTTTTTCTATAGAAAATTTTTAATTTGGTGTATATGATTTGGCTATGTGTCTAGAGTGGTTACTAGGGGAATAGAGGGAGAGACGCATCAATTGACGTTTGTCAGTTTAAAAACTTAAAAACTTGTAACCCCAAGTCTTAACACTCCAACTTCTCCATCTTCCTCCATTATTTCTCTCTCTCTCTCACTCTCTCAAGTCTTAAGGCTCTCAACAATCTTGGATTTCTTTCTATTAACTCCCCCAACAATAGACTATAGTAATAGTGATGAGGGGGAGCAATCAGTCGACTACACCTCGAACGAATATCCCGAAGAGAACTTCAACGTCGAGGAAGACCGGGAGTTGTTAGAGGGTGGTGGCGGTGATGATGATGAGGAGGATGATGATAATGGCGGTGATGATGCGGATGATGAAGATGAAGATGATGAACCTTCTCCTCAGAAGAGGGGAAGTTCTATTAGGTTTTTTTAGTTTTGGCCTTTTGGAGGGATTTTTTTTTTGAAGAAGCCTAGAAACAAATATTTTTTAGGGGATTTTTTTGATGTTTTTATGATGATGAATGATAATGCTAATTGTTGAATGTAATTTATTTAGTTTTGAATCTTTTGATTTATGTTTTGTTTCGATATATTTTTTAGTTTGAATCTTTAGTTGACTATGATTTGTATGATAGTAGACAACATTTGCCATTATTTTCATTTGTTATATATGATTTGGCATTTGTAATAACAGATTTGTAATTTGTTTTCTTAAAATAATCATTCGTTATATATTATTTGTTTTGTAGATAGACAGTATTTGATGTAAGTGAATGGTCGATTTGGTTCAAATGAATTGTGATTGTTTTTAAGTAGATAACATGTGTTCTTAAAAACACGATTATTCATTTGTTAGACAGGATTTTTCATTTGTTGACTATAATTTGTCATTTTTTGACTATGATTTGTCATTTATTATATATAATTTATCATTTGTTAAATATCTATGGTCTATTTGGTTCTTTGAACATTTGTATTATGTTTGTATGATATTAGACTTCATTTGAACTTAAAAAAATTAGGTATCAATAATTTATCATTTGTTAGCCATTATTTGTCATTTGCTAGCAATAATTTGTCAATTGTTAACCATCTATGGTCTATTTGGTTCTTTTAACATTTGTATTGTGTTTGTATGATAGTAGACTTCATTTGAACTTAAATAAATTAAGTATCAATAATTTGTCATTTGTTAGCCATTATTTATCATTTGTTAGCAATAATTTGTCATTTGTTAACGATCTATATATTATTTGGTTCTTTGAACATTTATATTGTGTTTGTATGATAGTAAACAATAAATGACAAATCATGGCTAAATAGACCATTATTAGTTAACAAATGACAAATTATATATAATAAATGACAAATCATAGTCAACAAATGACAAATTGTTTTTTTAGTACAAATGTTGTCTACTATCATACAAACATAATACAAATGCTCAAATAACCAAAAAGACCATAGATGGTTAACAAATGATAAATTATTGTTAACAAATGACAAATAATGGCTAACAAATGACAAATTATTGATACCTAATTTTTTTAAGTTCAAATGAAGTCTACTATCATACAAACACAATACAAATATTCAAAGAACCAAATAGACCATAGATGGTTAACAAATGATAAATTATTGCTAACAAATAACAAATAATAGACCATTGGGCTCTTGGCCCAATGGTGGTAGTACCTCTCCAACTAGTGAGAGGTCATGGGTTCAAAACCTCATGGGGTTGGAAACTCAGGGTTGCAAATCCCTATAAAAAACCAGCTCAATAAAAAAAACAAAAACAAATAATGGCTAACAAATGACAAATTATTGATACCTAATTTTTTTAAGTTCAAATAAAGTCTACTATCATAAAAAGGCAATACAAATGTTTAAAGAACAAAATAGACTATAGATAGTTAACAAATGACAAATTATTGCTAACAAATGACAAATTATTGATACCTAATTTTTTTAAGTTTCAATGAAGTCTACTAACAAACAAACACAATACAAATGTTCAAATAACCAAATAAACCATAGAAAGTTAACAAATGATAAATTATATATAACAAATAACAAATCATAGTCTAAAAATGACAAATCATAGTCAGCAAATGAAAAATGCTGTATAATAAATGAATAATCGTGTTTTTAAGAACACATGTTGTCTACTTAAAAATAATCACAATTCATTTGAACCAAATCGACCATTCACTTACATCAAATACTGTCTATTTACAAAACCAATAATATATAACGAATAATTATTTTTAAGATAACAAATGACAAATCTCTAATTATAAATGACACATCGATGATAACAAATGCCAAATCGATGATAATAAATACCAAATCAAACATAAAAAATAAAAATTAATAATAATCCAACTATACAGGCTAGCCACTCTAATAAATATGTAATATACGAATGACAAAGAATATATAACAAATGACAAAGATTATATAAATGAATGATATTACTTGTTTAAAACTTTACAAAATTATACAGCAAAATGGATTTTAAAGTTTCAAAATCTTCTCCTGCTCAACTCCCAGCCTCAGTATATCATAAGCAATTGTGTAACGACATTCATTACCGTCTATCAGATTTGGAAATTTTATTCCCCTTAGGAAATTGTCCATAAAGACAAGCATATAGACCCCACAGTCATTACCATTTGACTGTATTTGACATTTCCCAAAGCGAGTTGTCCATTTGGAGTTTAGGCCATAATCTTTTACCTCTGAACCTGTAGGTGGACTACTACGATCGGCAAAATCTCTCCATATCAAGATTTTCGGGAGGATCGTTGATATCTGATCTTCATTAAGCTGGTATCTAGAAGATAACTTCTTCTTCTTCCGTGCATTTGCAATTTTTGAATCCACCATTGAATCGTAGATGCATATTTTTCTTGCCTTAAAGGATACAACACAAAGGACCCTGTGGTTATAATTGATATTCCAGGGAATGAGTATTAAGTTCGAATTGACCACCTTTAAATCTTCTCGATGGATGCAATTATAAAATATACGATCCTATTGCATAGATGTAATTTGTTCCCAAATTGATTTCTTCTTCAATTCCATACCTTCTGGAGAGGACATATTATGAGTCTAGACATTAAAATCTCTGCCAATACATTGACAGGAAAAGAAATCTGCCAGCACAATCCTTTCTTTATCTGGGAGGGCATGATGTTTTGTGTCAAAATATTAAATCAAGGCTTTAATGTACACATCAATGACCTGAACAGGAAAAGAAAATGATAAATTAAATAACAAAATTGATTAAGTTTAATATTACAAATGACAACAAAGGCCAAACTAATGATAAAGTGTAAACGAATAAAAAATAGAAAATGCAAAAACAAATGGTAGAGACTCTTGTACAAATGACAGGGGAAAAGAAATAAATAATATAAATACATTATAACCAACCATTGATTTGGATATAAGGTGTAAAGAGTGTTAAAGTAAACAGTTTATTCACCTATCCTCTTATAGGTACTCCTGTTGTCCTTTTTAGCTTCAGGAGATAATTCATCTATCTTCAGTGATAAGACTTGGTCCACCTGGTTTTTCTCATCCTAGGAGATGGGTCTTTGAATAAAAGATTCTAATAACAATCCCGGAAGAAGCTCGTCAAGATGAGCATGCAATTAGTTCATTTGACAAGCCATTTTGAACGTTCTTTCATTAATTTCTTCCTCGGTTAGTGCATGCCTCTTCTTTAAGGTGACATTCACTTTTGACTTCATTAAAATAAGCTGGAACAGATATGTCAAAATAAGAAAATGAAATATAAATGTGCTTATTACATGAGATTGAGTAATAAACCAGTTGTTTGGTTTAAAAGTACTTCATACAT